>CM031235.1:96000635-96610635 GCA_018340775.1 Taxus wallichiana var. yunnanensis
ATACTTATATAATCTCATAAGGATTATGGAATAATCTATTTTTCATCTTGAAGCTTTCCTCTCATCCTTGAAATTTCAAAAACCACAAACCTAAGGTTTTCTCTCTCTTCCCAAAACATCCTGGAACACAATTTTTTCTTTCAAAAACATTTTAGATACCAAAACAATCAAATCTACTAATTTTCTCTAGAAGAAGGGTTTTGTTAGGGTTTCAAACCACTTTAACTTATTAATGGTTTCTCATAAAAAACATGATGATCAAATGACCTCATTATTTTGTAAAAAACTCTTAGCTCAAATTAAAAACATCCCCCAAAACCTCTGGGTCCCATGCAAAGTATATGAGAGTAGGGGAGAAAAACAAGTTGCTAATACAAGATGGATTTTAATTCTACAAAGACCAATTTTACCAAAAAAGACATTTCTTGCAAAATATTCTTCACTTTGACCTAAAAATGATGATGAATCCTAATGAAAACATTTTATAACTTAAAAATGCACCACCATGCTCAAATATTATTAAAATATCTAGCCACAATGACTCACTTATGTTATCATGTATTATATTCACCTTCTTGCTTCCCAAGGGCCATGAAACATCACAATACCTATGAGAACTAACCTAAAAATCATCATAAATGTAATATATACCATCACCATGATCTTATCATGTTTTATAATGACTTAATTTCTCCAAAATGCATACCTCCATGCTAAACCACATGCTCTAGGACTAGGAATAAGCCTATAATGACATAAATCAACCATGCCAACCCATGAATTGGCATTTATGACTCACTACGACACTTATACAACCTTGAAATATCATTTCAACATTTCCTAACCTCATGAAAAACTTTTGAACTCATGTCATGACCATACCGATAACAATGGTATAACTCGATACCAAATGATAAAATAGAATAAAATCGTAATGACCAAAGAGGGACAAAGCCTCACAAATATTATTGATCATGAAATTAGATTACATAACAATGCAAGAGCTGTAATATTTATAGATATTAGAGAGCCTCATATTGATAGACATGACACCCTATCGGGAACCAAATACAAGATGATAAGACCCATCTCACATGCACATGTAATTACTACTAAAACCAATATTGAATGCAAGTCACTAGACTAGAGTGCACATGTTGCACATTATTAAATAAAAGACAATACAATAAAATGTAATAAATATTCCTATGCTAAATTATGCTAACATTCCCCCTTAATTTTGCATAGTTTCTAATTAAGTGGAGAGGAACTCTCGAACAAAGGTGAATTTGTCACGTGCAAGTGACTTAGTGAAAAGATTTGCCTTCTATTCAACTGTAGGATAAAACTAGAGTTGTATGTTGTGCTTCAAGACATGCTTGCATATGAAATGAACCTGTACTTCAATATGCTTGGTTCTCTCATGAAATACTAGATTGTGAACAAGCTTCAGAACTCCTTCATTATCAACATATACTAGAGTAGATTTTTGTTGTGGTAGACCAATTCCTTCTAGTATTCAGCGTAGCCATATTGCTTCACAAATAGCTTCACCTGTAGCTCAATACTCTTCTTCTGTAGAAGAGTGAGAAACAAAGTTCTATTTATTGCTTCCCCATGATATCAGTCTAGATCCCATAAAGAAGATGAAGCCTGATGTTGACTTGTTTTCATCCATGTTTCCTGCATGATCTGAATCTGAATATCCTATCCAGAAGAAGTTGTCATTATTCTTGTACTCTAGACCAAGGTCAACTGTACCCTTTAGATATCTCATTATTCTCTTTGTTGCTTTCCAATGACAGATTTTCGGTTCTTACATGAAGCGTGATAAATAGCTGACTGCAAAGTTGATATCTGGTCTAGTATATGTCAGGTAAATGAGACTTCCGATCAACTACCGATAGAGAGTTGCATTCACCGGTGGTGATGGATCGAAATGAGATAACTGAAGTCTTGCTTCCATAGGTGTAGCAATAGGAGTGCAGTCCATCATCCTGAATTTCTCGAGTGTTGTCTTGGTGTATTTCAACTGTGACACAAAGATATGATTCTCTTTTTGCCATACTTCCAACCCAAGACAATAGTGCATGAGCATGAGATCTGTCATTTCAATAGTCGATTAAAATCCTTCTTTGTTGCATCGATCATCTTCATAGAAATTCCTGTAATAACTAGATCGTCAACATAAATAACCACAATGACAATCTCCCCCTTTCTTTTGAGGTAGATATTGGGGTCATAAGGATTCCTTTCGAATCCATGACTTATGAGATGCTCATCAATTTTGATGTACCATGCCCAGGGGTGCTGTTTTAGGCCATATAGAGATTTTATGAGTCTACATACCATCATCTCTTTTCTTGGTATTATATAACCCTCTGGCTGAGTCATATATATTTCTTCTTGCAAATCTCCATTAAGAAAGGCACTTATCACATCCATTTAGTGGACTTTCCAACCAAATTGTGTAGCTAGAGCAAAGATCATCCTGATTGTCTTGATCTTGGCTATGGGAGAAAATGTCTCCTCATAATCATTGCCTTCTTGTTGTGCATACCCCTTTGCTACAAGCCTTGCTTTATACTTATCAATAGTCCCATTTGATTTGTACTTAGTCTTGAATATCCATCTCGCATCAAATGGGTTTCTTCCCCAGTGGAAGGTCGACAAGTTCTATGTGTTGTTCTTCATCACTGAGTGATACTCTAAATCCATGGCATCTTTCTAAGATTTTGATTGTAGGGCTTCCTGAACTGTAGATGGCTCAACTATTTCAACAACTCTACTCATTAGGGCATAATTGACCTCTTCACGAGCTTGACTATGAGTTCTAGGTCCAAGATTGGATGATGTGCTAGGTGCTTCATCCAAATTTGCATCTCTTATTAATTGAGTATACCATTTAGGTAACTTCTTAGTTGTTCCATTGGCTTGTGGTGGATCCAAGTTTTCACCATCATCCAATTCATCACTATCATCTTCAGTGGGAACATCAAATTCTATCTTCACAAGAGGTGTATTTTGCATGTTTGTTGAGTCGTTGAGTGGAGCATCTGCTTGTTTCTTCTCAAAGAACTCAACATCCCTACTTGTGTATACTTTCTTTGCTTTCGGATCCCATAATTTATACCCAAGTGCTTCTTCACTGTATCCAATGAATATCAATTTCTCAGCTTTCATATCCAACTTGTTCCTATTCTTCTTGGGTATGTGCATGCTATCTTTACACCTAAATACTTTTAGGTGTGTAATTGATGGTTTCTGATTTGACCATGATTATTGAGGTGTCCATCCTTCGAGAGCTACTTTGTGGGCACTATGTTCAACAAATAGACCGGAGTTCTTGCAGCTTCTTCCAAAATTTCTTTGTTAAACTCGAGTCGTCAATCATACATCACACCATTTCCATGATAGTACGATTCCTTCTCTCAACTATACCATTCTGCTGTGGTGTGTGAGTAGGAGGCATTTGTTGATGAATCCCATGAGTTTCCAGGTAAGTCTTGAACTCATTTCTTGTGAATTCCCCCCCTCGATCTGAGTGAAGAGTTTTGATCTTGTGACCAACTTCATTCTCAAAAAGTACTTTGAACTTCTGAAATGTCTCAAAGGCTTGACTCTTGTTTCTTAGACAATATATCTACATCTTTCTTGAGTAGTCATCAACACAAAGCATGAAGTATTGACATCCAGAATGACTTGGTTGTATGGGCCCGAAAATATCGGTGTGCACCAAATCAAGCTTTCCCTTAGCTCTATATGTGTTCTTCTAGAAGGGTACTCTATGTTTCTTTCTAGCTAGGCAATTGTGACACTTGTTAGTGTTGTGCTTGAGTGTAGGAAATCCTTTCACCATGTTTCCCTTTTGAAGTGTTTGGAGATAGCCAAAACTGATGTGACCATATCTGCGATGCCATAGTTCTATAGATTGTGTGTCTTTGGCCACTAGAGCTTGATCATCCTTGTGGACAAAATCAAGTTGGAACATGCGTCCCACATTGGAGGCTCTTGCTATAATCTTGGAACCTCTTGACTTATCTCTTATCAAGCACACTTTTTCTCCATTATTACTCACAAAATCTAACTTCAAGTTGTGATCAAGGAGTTCACTAACTAATAGAAATTTTTTTATCGACCTGTGTACATACAATACATCTATGATTTTACAGCTATGCTTTCCAAGAGGAAGTGAAATGTTTCCAATCCCCTTGAAACTATATGATGATTCATCACCTAATGACACATGGTTCTTGTTAGGTGAGTTACGTGGTGTGTAGAACTAATCCTTACATCCAAGTCATGTGTCGAGTTGCACCTGAGTCAACATACCAGATATCTTGTGTGGACTTGGTTTCTTCATCAAATTGAGTAGAATACATGTGGTGTCCTTCATCTGAATCATCCTCATGTTTGGCAATGTACCCTTGTTGTTTGGGTTTTCTTTGCCAATTACCATTTTTATGCTCTTGATTGTTGTTGTTGTTGGACTTCCCTTGATTTGAATTGTTGTTACCCTGTTGGTTATTGGGTTTTGAATTGCTTGATGAACCCTTTTTGTAGGAATTGTACCAACAATATTTAATGTCATGTCCCCCTCTATTGCAAATGGGACACTTCTTGGTGTTGTCTCGTTGACTTTGGTCCCTTTCTTGACTTTGATTTTATTGGGAATTCTTGTGACTGGACTGAAATTTCCCCTTTCCTTTATGATTGGAAGATAGTGCTTTCTCATCTTCATGATCTTTGTTGTTCATTGCTTCTTCTTTTTGGAGTAGATTGACCAACTTCTCAAAGGTGACTATGTGTTCACTCATATTAATAGTTGTCACAAAGATTCTGTAGGAAGGAGTAAGTGCTTCAACACAATTGGTATGAGGTCTTCATCACTTATATCTTTTCCTAATACCAATAGAGATGCCCTCAAAGTAGCAACTTGTCTCAAAAAAATTCAACGTTCTCATTGTGCTTGAACTTGAGAGTATGCAATTGTGATAGTAGGTTGAGGATGGCATTCTTGTTCTTTGCCTCATAGACTGTGCTCAACTTATCCCATACATCCTTGGCCAATGTGGCATCTCTAATGTGGGGTTACACATCATCTGTTACGCCAAACAAGATGATCAACTTGGCCTTTTGATTGGCCCTGTCAAATTGAACTTGTTGTCTTCCATCATCAAGTGATCTTGTTGTTGTTCCATCTACAACTGTCCATAGGTCTTCAAACTCAAGTAACATCTTGATCTTCGGTTTCCATGCAGCATAGTTGTCTCCTCTAAGAAATTTTGAATCAAGCGGCAAATAAATTTGGTGCTTGTGCACCCATTTCTGCAATCTGAATTTCTGAAACTCTAAATTTCTGACAAAGGGTAAGGCTCTTATCACTCTAAGTTTATGGTCTCCCTCTTAATATACCATCAGGCCGATATAAAAACCTTTCGATATACACTCCCTTCCGATATACCCATTGGTATGTGGAAGAAGATCACCCTCTCAATATACCCACAATAAAGAAAGAGGTGTTAATGCATGTAAAATAATTTAGTAAGTGGTACGTAGACAAGATGGAGAGAGCTTTGTGCAAGCACAAATGGATGGGAGGGATCAAATGTGTGTGTATCTGTGTCCTTATTACTCCCCATCAATTTTATAGGGTCGATGCCCAAATGATGTTTAGGCAGCTATGTTAGGTGTTAAGTGCAGTAGTAGTCATGACGGCATCACCCGTAAGTGCTTCCCAGAGGCACCGTATATACCGAACACTGCTATGAGATCAAAGATCTCGTGTGATAGAACCAAACATAAAATAAAAAATTTGCACTTTTTTTTTTTGCACTTTATGCACCAATATTAGTACAAAATGCTCCAAAATTACATCAAAATGAAGTTTTTCTGTCCCCCCTCTTTAGAAAAAAGGGTCTAAAATCACAAAATACACAATTTAGGCCAATAATATTTTTACCCCCCAATAGTTGTTTTTCTGCTAAATTTAGTGGTGGCTCTAAATGTGTTTGGTGAGCTTCTAAATTTGGAAATCTCCCAAAATTTAGTAATTTCTCCAAATTTTTGAAAAAAAATAATTTAATAAAAAATATGGAGAGAGTGGGAATTGAACTGCGACCTATTTGTTCCCAAGATCCAAACAAACAATCTGAATATTGTTTTCACTTTTTCTCACAAACCGTGATCTGGGTTTTTCTAAAATTATGATGAAGTATCATACCATATTTTTCTTGAAGCTCATAAAATTTCAGAAGGATCAAAATCTTAGTTTTTGAGATCTTACCAATTTACCAACGAGATCTGATTATTTTTCAAAAAAATGATCTCGACTTGTCTGAGACTTTTCATCACATGTAGAAGCCAAATCTGAAGATGATGTAAACTGAAAAGTTTTGCACCTCTTCTTATCTTTCTAGAAAAAAATGGCACATCAATCTGACATTGTATGAAAACGTTACGTCATTTTTTCTAAGAGCTATCTGACTGGAATTTTGTTGACGGGACTGCTTCAACCTTTGCTCCCGAATTCTTCACACCTCCACTTTCAGATCTATTTTTTTTTAGATCTGATCTTTTTTTCACTCTTTTTTAGATCTACAATTTTTTTCCAAGATCTTTCTCCTTTTTTTTAAGATCTCTTTTTTTCACAAATCTTTTTTTTTTTTCAAGATTTTTTTTTAAAGATCTCCAAATCTAAAATATTCTACCAATATGTTGGATCAATTGGCTATGCCAATGACTAATCAAAAATTTTTTTTTACCTTCCAAATAAGTGGATAGGTCAAATTTTAGTTGAGGGATGCTTGGAAGGAATGGAGGCTGCGGGATGCTTCAATGGCTCTCCTTTGATGCAGATCTTCTTCTCCAATGGATCCTCTCCAATAGTGCTCCTCTTCAACCTTGCTTGGATATAACCTGCTCTAATACCAAATGATAACAATGGTATATCTCTGATACCAAATGATAGAATATAATAATATTGCAATGACCAAAGAGGGATGAAAGCCTCACAAATATTATTGATCATGAAATCAGATTACATAACAATGTAAGAGATGTAATATTTATAGATATTAGATAGCCTCATATGGATAGACATGACACCCTATCAGGAACCAACTATGAGATGATAAGACTCATCTCACATGCACATGTAATTACTACTAATACCAATATTGAATGTTATCCAACATAACTATATTGAATGCAAGTCACTAGACTAGAGTGCACATGTTGCACATTATTAAATAAAAGACAATGCAATAAAAAATGCAATAAATATGCCTATGCTAAATTATGTTAACATATATGTGTTTGTATCATGCTTAAAACCATGCTTAGACACCATTGCGACTTGACCAAAACATGACACTAACATTCAACCTTCATGTTTGACCTTTGACGAACACTTCATGTGGAATAATATGACCTCTACACATCCTTTTTGATCAATGGATTTGAGATCGATGAAAACACCTAGATAGAATGGTCAACATTGGAAATATTAGATAAAGGAATATACATGTCTATAAAATTTGAGAAATATCCCTAGAATATTTCATTAACCCAAATCCTAAAATACATGTCATAGTTACATGGTGTCTTTGTAGACAATAGAAAAAACACCTTGCAAATAAGGTCTTTTATATTAAAAAAATAGAAAAAACACAATAATCCTAAAAACTCAAATAATCCCACAAAAGCAACTAAAAATTATAAAACCCCACAAAAAGGTGATAAAAGACACCTCATCACTCATTTACTAACTCTCACCCATTCACATTTATTTTTTTCCATGTACATTACACCCATATGTGTCAAAATATTCTATGCACTCAAAAACTATAAAACATCACTCAACCCCATCATTTTAACCCCTTGACTCCTGTGAACTTGAGGCCCTACTTGATTTTTAACTTCTTTACTCACATATTTCAGTATTCTAAGTTTTGGAGAGTCAAGGAGGATCACAAAGAATAGGGAAAATCCCGACATCACAATTTTGGGTATATTTCAGCATAAGTACCATTCACACATGTGAATGGCCTATAAACTTTGTTTGATTATTAGAGAATCATTTCGATGACTATTTTGTGACTAATTTAGGTGTATCACTCATTTGTATACATTGTTATGTCATTTTTCTACAATAAAATGTCTTTTATCTCGTTAAATAGTTAGAGGTTTGACCGAGGTAGGTCCCCTAACCACAAAAAATAACTAACATTTTTATAAGTTTGTTTGTGTATAGGTTATAGATTCAGATCAAGAATTTTACCCACTTTATTCATTAAAAGAAACCATGATTATACTTCTTTTTTAAATGGTAGTATAAACCCATTTATTTAGTAGCATTGATTTGGATATTTCAATATCAACTAATACATCTTGTGGGTGATCCAAATATAGACATACATTTTGGTGACCATGGTGCACATGACTATTTTGTAATTATATATAGACACACATTTGTTTCTTTTTAAGGAAAAGAAATGGGAAAGAACTTTATTTCTATAAATATATTTGTGTTCTCTTCCTTTATGCTCTTGGGTGATCTTGGGAATCAAAAACAGCTTCAATATTTTTGATTTTATGTCTGTGCAAAACATTGAGGCTAATACTCATAGCAGTGTTCAAGAATTATAGTGCATTTGGGTAATTCTTATGGGTGAACCCATCATGATTGAACTACTACATTTTATGCCCAACACAAACACAATAATGGCGTCTATGACATTTAACTTATAAATTTCTAGGATATTATAAGGACACATTATACACATCCATTCCTACATTTCCCACCATTATTGGTCATTAAGAATAAAAATCAAAGGTTTGGTACACCATTGGTTTATGTATGAGGCATCCCATATGAATGGGCTACTATTAAGTTGACAAGTCTCTTTCATGTACCATTTATGGTATATACAAAGATGCATCTTTACTAGAGTGATAAGATCCAATGTCATCTATATCACAACACATTACATTTACATTTAAAAACAAGAAAATATTAAAAACAAGTCACCTTCCAAAAACATACTTATGATCCACATTCAATCGCTTCTCGGTTACAGCTACAACTATTCTTGACATCTCAAATTATTTCTAAAAATTATGCATTTATACATTTTTACCATTTTCATATTTTCCCAGCACCTAAGCATAGGCACAAACACCCTACAATTTTCCATTAGTCACATTTCTACAATCTATCATTATTCAAATCTTATTTTCATCACATTTCTTGCATTCTTTCATTTTTCACAAATTTCCCTGTTTTAGTCGTAAGTGTGAATGCTTTACAATTTTTGGTCAAATCATTTCCCCATTTTCTTTGATTTTGGTATATCCCTTATGTGCTCTTCTTTACCCCTTATGCACTCTAGTCTTCCTCTTTGTGCTCTCAAGTCCCTTACGCACTCCAGTCCATCATTTTCCCCATCTTCTCACTTCATCATAGTCATAGACATGAATTCCTTGCAACCTCCTGGAACCATCCTTCAACTACCTCACAACCCATATTTGAAACCTTTCCTTGATCACCACCCAAATCTACAACCCTATAAAACTTACCCATGATTTCGTTTGAACCCTCTATGTCTACACACTCCTCTTCCCACCCCCGTTAGTCACACCTATGACCAGACTATGTTCCAAATCAATTCCTACATTCCACACACCTCCCTACACCCTTCTCCTCGCATCAACACACTTCCACCCGGTCTCATCACAAGACTAGGGGATTACCTTCTAAACTAAGTTTGGGGAATTTTAGAGGGTTTATGTAGGTCAAATATATTGCTATCACCAAAAATTAGCACCTTGGGATTTTTGGTTATGGATCCCTACCTTCTAGGAAATATTGGTCCATCTCTCAAGTTGTGGGACTTGCAGACATGAGATAACCCTCTAGAGAAGGTTGACTCCTGCTCATAAACTACCTGCCACAAACTATTCCTACTACAGAAAGAAAACTATCTCGATCCTTATCTAACCTCTAAAAGGATAGAGAGAGAAAGTGCATAAAAATAAATCCTACACTAAGAATGGTGATACACCAAGAAAAGGAGGTTGTTAATTAAGAATCCAACTTCCTAAAATGGAGAAAGATGAGAAATTAAAAGCATGGAGAAATGCACCACATTCTAAAGATAGATTCACGCAGAACACTACTTAAAATCCATTACGCATAGCTTCCGAACCTGTATTAAACATTAGAAATATGCACAATATACCTGTAAAATGATAAAGGCAAGTAGAGACAATAAAAACATGCAAAGGATGGAAAAAATGCATCACAAGACATATTATATTGCTCCAAAAATATGCATATTACAACAACAACATGAAAGAGGAAAGGAAAATTCCATTACCCATATTTGAGAGAAGGCTTGAGTTCCACATCCAAAACCATAACAAAGAAGAAAGAAGGGAAGAAAGGAAAAATGACTAACTCCTTCTTTATGAATGATCCCTATATTACATTTTATAGAATGAGAAGGAGAGAAGACTGAAATATAGTAATTACATCTTTCAACCACTTAAACATTGAAATAAATTAGGTGAAGTGATGGAAATAGATTTGAAAAATCCCCCTCACATTGCCCCCCATGACCTTTGGAGAAAATGAGTGCTATACTCATTGAATGCATTCCAAAAAAATTTCAACTCGACTCTTTAAAATGGGATCGTTTTATACAAAAAAACACGCTTAGATCTTCACCAATTCCAAAATTTCTTGATTACTATGCATTGTTCTTGGAATCATGATTCCAACGACACTAATTTTGTACAAATTTTCTAATAAATGCTCCAGTTATGGCTCTCCAGTGAATGGAGCTTTTGGTTTTCATAGGCTTTCTTGCTCTTCACGAGACTGAGAATTAATTCTTAGTGGAAAAAGACAATTTTACTAATTTTCACCTTTTCTAATGTTCTGCATGTATCCTTTAATTATTTGGGAATTAAAAATATGGTTGGCCCACCTTACATTTTACCATCTATCTTACTTGGGGAGGTTTTAATGTTTGGGTATTAAAACAATGGAAAACTCGGCATTTTGACTCACCGAGTTGTCCCTTTCCTTGTCCTCTCGGTTTTATTTCCCTTTAACATCATTCCCTTGCTTACCAATCTACCAACTCACCTCCTTATGCTCCTCATGGAAATGAGCTATCCTTTCCAATGTGCGCTGAGTTGGCCCTTTAATGGTGAGCTATTCTTTGACTTCATGTTATATATTAACTATGTCAACTCACCCAATGCTTCCAACTCGGCACAATTTACATCGTGGAACACCGAATCCTCAAAATACATCATTTGACTTCTATTAACCCAATTGAGTCTTTTCTATAATTTTCTAGTTCGCTTCTTGAATGGTGAGTCATTTCTCCTATCACGCCGAGCTCCATGTCGTATAAAGACCTCCTTATTGGTGGGCCCATCACTTTTCACTCCATGTGGAGGTTGCGTGGGAGATTGGAGGATCCTTCCTTTCCTTGACCTTCGGGGTTGTACCGAGATGCCGGTGGAGGCCTCCATGGTTACCAACTTGTATCTACCACTACAAAGCCATCAATCTCCACCAACTAACTTCAACACCAACTCGCCAAGTCTTTCTAACTCGATTCATATTTCCATGGATAGTCTTACCAATGAAGCTGACATGCACTTTGCCGCTTTGAGTTCTTCTAAATATCTAACTTGTTTCATATGACCTCTTCATATCTTTCTCATTCCTAGTATGAGCTTGGATTCATCATAATGCTGCAGAACCTAGCTCGACTTAATCCTTTATGGATGAGTTCTGCTTTAGTATGGAGATGGGTTTGATTACCACTACATGCATGGCTCAGTGGATTTTGAATGGGCTCACTTATGGCCCTAGAGCAAAATTCCTTTGAATTCAAGTGTATGATCCCAACTTGGTCCTTTTCGAGATCAAATCTATTGGCTCTTCATTTTCTATATTGACTTGGTAAGCGGCCTATTGATGGAGAATAGAGCTCGGTATGGTAATGGGTGTACTTGGATGCTCCTCGTGAAATATCTTGACCATGGATTTGTAATGTAGCTCACTTATCTAGTCCATTAAGAGAAGGGGCTCGGTCTAGTGCATGAGATTGGTGGGTAGCCTCAATAGCTCGGTGGTTCATCTCAAGAGCTAAATGGTCTTACACCTCCTTAAAGATTTATGTTATTTCTTGAGTTCCTCGGTTATACAAAGTCGAGTGATATTTATAAAGATTTAGGGAAACTACTTAGACAAATCACAACTTGTCGTTTTCCTGTAAGTGGGTTCCTATCATCTACCAAGGTGTAAGCCTTCTGCTAGTGTCTCATTTCACAAGGGGGTGAAATGGGATAATAATTTGACAACTCACAGGGTCCATTAGCCTACTAACTAGAGAATGACCAGCTACCTATAGCAATCCATTGGGCACGAGTCTACATAATCCTCATGAGTGGATTTGAAATCTAAAAACTTTACCCTAGATCATTTGAAATGTTGATACTTGCACTGAATGTAATCTATTGCTCGCACCTTCCAATTCTCATAAGAAAATGTTGAAATTTATTTTGTGAGAGTAGAAAGTTTTTTTAAACTTGAATTCCACTTATTCTTGCAGCTGCAATCCATTGAGGTTTAAGGATGATCACCTGTCAATTTGGACATCATGAAACTCTATTAAGTTATGATTTTCTTTCTTCTTCTAAATGTCCAATGCTACTTTGATGGAGTGTATTGCTAACTTGGGCTGCCAACCAAACTCTTTATTACTTACATGGGTGTAAGATCCTGTTATAGCTGTTTTTGGAGAGAACCAACTAGATTCCCCTTAACTGATTTTAATTTTGCTGCATTGGTTTGATTTGGAGCTTAAAACTGCTACATGTAACTATGAGTTTTCTTACTATAATAATTTAAGGTCTGGTGCATTGTACTTCCCGGAGCAACATGAAAAAGGACTATATACAAAATATCAAAACATACATGCCTCAAATAAGACATTCCGAGTGTGCACAAGAATTTATTTTGTTGAAAGAAAATCTAATCCTACTCCTACTCTAACTAGAACAAGGAAAAGCTAAACAAATCCTACAACAGGCAGTGAGAAATAACTTCCCTTCTTTACAAAGTGTGGCCATGTAATTAATTTAGAAATGAACATGGCCTAGTAACAAGAGTGAAAAATTAACTTCCACTCTTCCACCCAAGGTATCAAAAAACAAAATGAATACCTCCTCAATAATTTCCTCATTAGGTTGGAGGTGTTGTAGTTGATCCTTAGTTCTTTGAACATTATCCACATGCTTTGAAATGAGCATGAACGATATTTTCTTCTCCCTTGGATCCAATGAAGCTAAATACTTGAATGGGCATGGGGCCATAGAAACTAACGGGTTGATCCTATATTTCTCATTCCTTTGAAGATCATCCCCATGAATGGGGATATCTTGCAGAATTTCTAGAAGAAGGTGCTTGCTTGTAGGTTGATCTGAATGTTTCTCTAGTTCTACAAATAACTTTTCTTCTTCTAAAACTTCCCTTTCTATGATGATTGATTTTATCTTGTTGTCATCATCTTCCTCTTCCTCCTCAAACATAAATTTTGAGATATCAAAATCCTCCACAAAATCATATTCTTGCAAAGATGTGATAGAAGAAGAATCTAAAATTTCATCATCAAAAGAAAACAAGAAGCTTCCTATGATTTCTTCTTCATCCAAGGATTCAGAATCTAATTTGTTCTCCTCCATAGCATGAGGATATCCATGGTTGGTTGCAACTGATGATGATGATTGTGGTGGCTCAATGTAACCTTCCAATAGTGCAACAAGCTCTAGGCATGTAAGATAATGAGGGTCACTACATTCCATTAAAACATCTTACACTTTAGGGATATTTTCCTCTTTTGTTTTCACATGATCCTCTTCTTGTGGATTTGGGGCTGCCTCTTTTTTCTATGACTTTGTAAGTTGAGATGAATCAACAACCTTTGAGAATATGGTGCCAATGTGCATACTACATTTAGAGAAAAGAGATCATTGATCATCTACTTCTTGTTCTTATTCTTCTATAAAATCAAACTCTACCTATGGCAAGGCCTCCATCTCCTTCATAGGTTTAACCAAAGAAGGGATCTTATCAATCTCGAAACTATGAGCCCATATTTTCCAATCTTCAGTTATTTATTCTTGACTAGAATCTCCTTCTTGTTTCCCTTGACTAATTTTAGTACTACTTTCTTCCCAAGATAAACTTGAGATAACAAGAGGAGGGTTAGGTTAGGTTACATCAGGTTTTGTAACCATTTGTGGTGGAGAAGGAAGTGGAACTTCTTTGTTTATAGGGGATGACTACTGGAAGGGAAAAGGGAAGAAGAATTGAGATGGGATGGAATGCTAGGAGATGGAGAAGGGAACTCAACATTTAGGACAACATGTAATGGGATTGAATCATGATAATGCTGAGATGATAGAGATTCGGGAGGGGAAAAAGAAAAGTAAGGAGCTGGTGATTGACTTACCCATTTACAAGGTTGTCTTGAAATTTTCTCATTTGTTTTAATACCTTCATCCACTGTGTAATTTGGGAAAACTTTTTAAGCATGAAATCAAGCTTTTCATGTGGGCTATAGTGTGTTGTAAAATGACCTTCCCATGGACAAGGTGCCCTGTAAAAAATCTTGAATGCCTTCATTTATGCTATAGCTTTGAGTTTGAACCATACCGACCCTCCATTATTTGGATCTTCTCTAATATACAAGTATCCTCCATTTGACTATTGTCATCATATGCATACCCACATTCTTGATAGGTTCCATATCCAAACTGGTTTTGGCATTTCTCATATGAGTAAGCATAGTGGTTTTGAATCTGGTCATAGTGCTGATTTGGAGGAGTTATGAAGCTCATTAGAGGTTGATTGTACTACTAAAAGTGTGAATTCCACTATAGGAATGAATTCATGGTTGCAAAACTTCATAGAATGAAATAAAATGAGATATATGGAAAGAGAAATGAATGGAAATTGATGGAATAAAGGTCTTTAAAATAAGATAATGGGGTCGTTAAGATGAAACAGAGTCACTAGATGTGCTTTTCATGTGCCTCCAAAGGATGAATCTCACCAAGAACACACCAACTTGATGAAATAAAGTGGTAAGGTGCTTCAAAGTTGTCTTTCCATGTGTGTCAAAGCTATTATCACCAAAAAGTAGCACCCTGAGATTTTTGGTTATAGATCCCTACCTTTTGGGCAACATTGGGTCATCTCTCAAGTTGTGGGACTTGTGAACTTGAGATAAACCTCCAGAGAAGGTTGGATCTTGCTCCTAAACTTCCTGCCACAAACTATTCCTAGTGCAGGAAATAAAACTATCTAATCCTAATCTAACCTCCAAAGGGATAGAGAAAGAAAGTGCATGAAAATAAAGCCTACACTAAGAATGGTGATACACCAAGAAAAGGAGGTTAATCAAGAATCCAACTGCCTAAAATGGAGAAAGGTGAGCAATGGAAAGGGTGGAAAAATGCACCATATTCCAAAGATATATTCACATAGAACACTACTTCAAACCCATTAAGCGCAACTTCCAAAACCTAGTGAACATTAGAAATATACACAATATACCTGCAGTGAATAAAGGCAAGTAGAGACAATAAAAACATGCAAAGGATGGAAAAAATGCATCACAAAACATATTATATTGCTCCAAAAATATGCACAGTATAACAACAATAGGAAAGAGGCAAGAAAAATTCCATTACAAAGATTTGAGAGAAGGCTTGAGTTCCACATTCAAAACCCTAACAGAGAAGAAAGAGGGTAGAAATGAAAACTAACTCCCTTCTTTATGAATGAGCCTCCAATTAAATTTTATAGAATGTGAAGGAGACAAGATTGAAATCCCATAATTACTTATTTTAACCACTTGAAAGTTGTAATAAATGAGGTGAAATGATGGAAATATATTTGTAAAATACCCCTCATACTACCCATGATCTGCAGGTTGGAGAAAATGAGTTCCATACTCATTTAATGCATTCCAAACCAATTTCTAAATGTATTTTTGAACTGGTCTCATTTTCTTCAAAACACACCCTCAAATATTCATCAATCCCTGAATTTCTTGATTTATGTTTGTTTGGCTTGGAATCACAATTCTAACAACACTAATTTTGTGTAATTTTGCTAAGAAATTCTCCAATTATGGATCTTTTCTTGATTGCAACTCTTTTGGTTTTCACAAGATTTATTTCTCTTCATGGGACTAAGAATTAATTCTTAGTGGAGAACAGAAAATTTTAATAAATTTCCCTCTATCCAATGTTCTTCTTATCTTTTAATAATTTGGGGCCCACCTTACATTTTACCGTTTATCTTACTTGTGGAGGTTTTAATGTTTGGGTATGAAAAAAATAATAAGCTTGATATTTTACTCAACGAGTTGGCCCTTTCCTTGTTCTATGAGGATTTATCTCCCCCTCGGTATCATTCCCTTACCTACCAATCTGCCGAATCACTTCCTTATGCTCCCGGTGGTGCTTTGAGATGTACTTTCCAATGTGTGGTGAGTTGGCCCTTTAACAACGATCTCTTCTCTGGACTTCGTGTTACTTATTAACTCTTCCGAATCACCCAATGCTTCCAACTCAGCACTAATCACATCATGGATCATTGAATCCTCCTAATGCATCGTCATAACTTATATCAACCTCGTCGAGTCTTTTCTCTCATTTTCCATCTCACTTCTCGAATGGCGAGTTAATTCTCCTATCATGTTGAGCTCTATGTTAGTACGAAGACCTCTATATTGATGAGCCCATCATCATTTGACTCCACGTGGAGGCTCTGCAACATATTTGGCAGCTCATTCCTTTCCTTGACCTTTGGTATTTCGTCGAGATGCTATGTGGATGCCTCTATGGCTCCCAAATTTCTTGTGTTGCTAAAAATCCATCATTATCTACCAACCAACTTCAACACCAGCTCAATGAGTCTTTCTAACCAACTCATATTGCTATGGCAGGTCTTACAACTAATCTTGGAACACATGGCTCATCACGGGGTGCTTCTCAAGATCCAAATTGTTTCATGTGACCTCTGTATAGCTCACCCATGCCTAGTATGAGCTTGGATGCATTGGCATGGCATATAACCTAGCTCAACATGATAAATGACTTGATCCTTTATAGATGAGTTCAATTTTGGTATGGAGATGGGTTTGATTACCACTGCATGCATGACTCGATGGATTTTGAATGGGCTCGCTTCTGTCCTTAGAGCTCGATTCCTTTGAGATAAAAATTGGTAATATTTTGCAAAGTCTAGTGTATGAGCCCAACTTGGTCCCTTTAGAGATTGACTATGTTGGCTCTTCATTTGATATATTGGCTTGGTATGTGGCCTAATAATGGAGAACAAAGCTCAGTATGGTAATGGGTTTACTTGGCTTCTCCTTATGAAATATCTTAGCTATGGCTTTACAATGTAGCTTGCTTACGTAGTCCATTAAGAGAAGGGGTTCAGTCTAGTGAATGAGCTTAGTGGGTAGCCTCAATAGCTTGGTGGGTAATCTGAAGAGCTAAATTCTCTCACGCCTCTTTAAAAATTTATACAATTTTTTCGGTTCCTCAGCTATACCAAGACTAAGTGAGCTTTATGAAGATGTCAAGAAACTACTTAGAAAAATCATTCAACTTGTCATTTTCTTGTAAGTGGGTCCCTATCATCTACTAAGGTGCAAGCTTTTCAGTTGTCTCATTTCACAAGGGGGTGAAATGGGATAACACATATCCCACGGCATATTCATATAAATTCTCCTTTCTTATTTTTCTATAAATGTAATGAGTTTCATAATTGGAAGAATCCTCTCCTAAATTTAAATAAACATTTCCCAATTTGTTTATGAGTATTCTAAGTCTATGTAGACCCTTGTGTTGAAATGTTTAATGCACTCACTCCCTTCTCAATGACCATGTGATATTTTGTATTTATTAAACAATAACATCTAGTTGATTGTGATTCATATCTATCCTTTGGTTTGTGTTATTGCATCTTACCTTTCTCTTTTGTTATTATATGATGTGTATGAACTATATGTGCATAATTTTAGTCCATTGTGTTACTTATAAATAAGATTAAATGATGCTAGAATGTAGTGTGGATTGTGGCTCATATTTTCCCCTTTATCACTATTTTTCCATGTTTCCTTTGTCTTAAGGAGAGTGATCCCTTCATAATCAAATGTATCACAATTATTATCAAATTTAATTACTCTTTCTCCCTTCACTTTGTATTATTTTTTAGTTAGATTAGATTAGTGGTTAATCCAGAGTTTTTAAGAAAAGGATTGAACCTTATTATAAATGTTTATCTCAAGGGTTAAGCTCTAACACCTTATAGATATTCCCATTGTTGTTGTAGATACCTTCAAAAACATGAATAAGCGCATAAATCATAAGGATATACACAATTCTCTATCAATAGTGTTTGGCATGCACGGTGGGACCATATTTCCATTTTTTTACATCTTGTGAGTTTTCTCAATATTTTTGTGGATGTATTTTTCAAATGTTGCTAAGTTTTGGTGATGTCTTAGCTCTATTTTTATTATTATGGATAAATAGTTTTGAAGGGACTATACCCTGTGTACAAAAAGGCTCAAAAAGCCGAGATCAAGAAGGAGAAAACCCATCCAAGAAAGGCTAAATGCCTTAAACATGGAGGCTCAAAAGCCAGATATATCAGTAAAGAGAGTACAAAAAGATCAATCCAGATAGTGGTCCGAAGAAGAACAAAAGGTCCAAAAACAACAAAGAGGGATCCAAAACAGGGCATCCCAGCAAGAAAACAACATCAAAACTGCTGAAAAATAGCAACTTCATAGCAACAAAGCAACATCTGGGCACCACATCATTTGACTGCCCTGTCAATCTTGACCTTAATTTTCTAGAGAGAGGTGAAGAGCGCAATGGCCGTGGCATGAGAAGGATCGTTCATGTCTGCCTGAGCAAGTGCAAGGTCACGGGTCTCATTAGAATCTCGATGTTATCAGGAATGCCACTAAGGCTACACACACTTCTCACATGTTGTTCCATAAAATTATAGACACCTTTCAGAGTAGAGAGGATGCAATCCTGACACCCCTTGGCATTTCCTAGCCTAGCATCAAGTGAAAGGAGCTTCTTGAAAATCTCAGCAATAGTATCAATGACCTCAGAATTTTGCAGCTTCCTCTTACCTTTTGTTTTTTCCATATTCCTCATAGCATTTTTGAGGTCTTTGATCTCCTCTTCAAGCTTTCTAACCCTGGTAAGAAGGTCCACTTCTCTAGAATTATCAATAGGTTTACTTATGTGTAATAAGTTCTCTGCAAGTTCCAAATCCCTATGACTACATAAAATCCTCTGCGAAGAAGGCAGAGAAACCTTAGCCTTCTTGTCTTTCCTCTTCTGTCAGAGGTAGCAATCCGATCCTTGTCAGCTGGGAGAGGAGTGATAATAGGGGAGTAGGTAGAGGGTGAGAGTAGGAGAAGCAATGGTGGTGGATGAGCAGGATCAGACCTTGGTGTAGGGGAATAACCTGGTATGATTCTGAACTTCAAGAATAGACTTCTCCAAGGAATTAAGTAAATAATGTGGGAAATTGATGGTAAGATTCCTATGAAAATGATTGAGGAATATTAAATGTTTCAGGGGAATGGTGACATATCTTCCCTCCAAAGTGACGTACCTAACCATCATATGCGCTATCTCAGCAAAGGGCTCAGGGATAGAGGTCACCTTTATTCCAGCCACAACAAACTCAAGGTTCTCCCCTTCATCGAGAATTTTTTTGCCTCCACCTCTCTGTCGACTCATTTGTTGAAGAACTTGGCTCCATCCAGGTTCAGCCCTGTGACCTGGGCAATGAGTTCCTCAGAGATCTCAACCCTGACTTCCCCATACTCAACCGCATGATTTCTCCAACCATTAGCGAATTTCACCAAGATGTCCTGGTCAAATCCCTTCATCTTTTCAATGAAATTTGAAATACCCCCCATTTGTAGATAATTCCAAAGAATTGTGTCATTTTTCCAGGCTGGATCATGAATGGGTTCGGTTTTGCATGGAGGTCCCCCCATTTTTCCTGTATTGTTTCTACTCTGCACAACAATAAATATTTTGAATCCCATATGACTCAACACTGCCTCTACTTTTGGAGACCTCTGAAGCGTGTGGAATTTTAAAAACATCATTAAACTTAACTTTGCAATTAATAAACACCTCCTTAGCATCTCTCTCGTATCTATTAATGATTGCATTCAAAATCATGTATATCTTTAGTGATGTCATCAAGTACTTTGGCAGGAAGGGGGTCACCACTTAACCAAGTTTGCATTGTATTGTTGACCCCAATATTTTCTAAACTATCAGCCACTCTATTGCCTTCATGATAGGTGTGGATAATCTTATAATTATCAAAACAATTGCATATTTCAATAGCTTCATTAATGAAGTCCTTGATGGACCAGCTTGGAGGTTGCTTTTGATTTAACAAATTAATAATGTTCAACGAATCCCCCTCAATTATAATATTGGAAATATTACAATCTCTAGCCAACCTTATTCCCTAGAGCACTGTACTAAAGCTTCCAAGTAGTGATTTGTTTGCTTACCCATCTTGCCAGAAAAAGTGGCAACAAAGTATCCTCTATGATCTCTAATCACCCCACCACCTCCTGAATCCCTAGGATTACCTTTTGAAGCTCCATCAAAGTTCAGTTTGTGCCATGTAGTGGGAGGTTGGATCCATCATACAAAAGATCTATCAATGCTATTGTTGTCCTTATGCTTAATGCTATCAGTGCCAATGTTCCAAGCAGCAAGAATGTGCTCCTCTTCCTCAGGATAAAGTTTATTTTTGGGAGGCTTAAATCTTTCAATGTTGTCTTTCACTACAATGATAATTTCATTAAAGAATTTTGTAGCTCTTAGTCTATTATAGAAAATATTTTATTAAAAACATAACTACTTTATAAGCTATGATATGTAAATTTCAGTTTCCCTTGGATTATGAGAAGGATCAACACAAGAAGTAGTGTTGTTAAATATCATATTGAGCTATTACAATTGTCTCCCAAAAAGTGTAGGAGTAGGTATCTACAAATATTTAAGAGAACCTCTAAGTATAAGAGATTCTTCTAATGTCCCCTACCTAATTTTCACTCCTAAATTCTACAAAGCTAACCTTTTTCCTTTAATATGATGAATCCTCCAAGGAATCATGATTTTTAGCATTCAATGCTTGTATCCCACTAGGGTTAAATGTGTGGAATGAGCTCCCAAGTGATAATCTCAAAAACCTTCCTCATTTCACATCCTAGAAACATGATAATCCTATCGATCATCTTAGGGACATCATCCATATGTGATCAATAAACTAAATAACCCAAATAGATGTTATAGTGAGACTCTTGGTAGATTCCTTAGAAGGAAAATCCTCTTGAGTGGTATGAGATCCTTTGAATTATATTCACACATGGGATAAATTTGGAGAAATATTAGTGAGACAACTTTCATTGAATAGTGACCACCTATAACTTAGTGAGAAGCTAACAATAATCAAGAGGGCATCTATTGAAAATATTTCTTGATTTTAACTATAAATTCCATAAGGCTTGGGATAGAATTCCTCCGTTAGTAAGACCTTTTTTTCACATCCATCTTTCTTGTACTATTTTAGGGATTTTAATTCTTATATTGTTGATATGATCCAATCCATGGTAGGTGTAGACTGTAGACACTAAATCATGCATTTGGGTATATTTCTAGGTCCTAATCACATACAATTATACATATGAACCCTAAGCAAGAAAACTAGTAATTGACATCTATCTTTGGTCTGTTTCTATCTTTTTGGTTTCTTATTTGGTTTGTCATGCCCCATAACCCATTTGGTATTTCAATTACTTATCTTTCTTGACTTTGGACACCAATGACCAATGAGGATGCCACTACTCAGGTTCCCTCCCCCTATGGGCACCCCTAACCTCTTTGTATCTTACTTTCCCCTTTTGGGTCTCTTTTATCTTTTCGAATCTGGTCCTTTTAATTTATTAATTACAAAATTCAAATAAGGTAATACTATAAATAGAAAGATATGTGACCATAATAAAGGACCAAGCTCTAAACATATATTACTATCATATAAGGTTGCATTCAACAAAATTTCAAGAGCATCAAAGCATCCATCTAGTTTTCATTCAAGGGACAAGGGACTGCATTCTTCTGCATACACTTCATAGGAGGTGAAGTTCATTTTTACATCCACATATCTACTTAAACTATTACATCTAGATATTTCTCATTATTTAGTGCATCTTGCACAATAACCACATAGGGAACAATTATAGACACACACAAAACTACATTAAGTATAAGATGTAGTGCATTACTCGATTGTAAGTTCATTCTGCCGAGTTACTACCTTTTGAAGTTAGTCGACTCCCCATTTGCATATTTTTTATTTATAAGATTTGATGTGTTTTGGGGTTTTTTAGGAGGTCATTTGTTTTGTAGGTTATAGGAGAACTTGACGATATTCTAGAGACCTATAAGCAATCAACAATGAACATTAGCAAACATCTTCCAATAATACAACAATATTTTTACGAGGTTTTGTATAGTCACGAATCTATAGAAACTCTCGGCACCTAGGCACCCCTAACCCAATCAAGGCACCCTAGTCCTAGAATTTATGATAGCTCTAAATTTTTCTTGACTTGGTTGTGATCTGTTTGTCCTCTTGTTTTGTCAAATTTCCATCTCGACACATCTTTGGGATTATTGCAAAATTAGATAAGTTTCTTATTCCATCTCTTGCACTTAGGGTTTCAATTTCCAATTTCTTATTTCTTAGGTCATATCTGTACTTTATTGTTTATCTTTATGTTGTGACTCTACAATTAGGGTTTAGCATATATTCAATATTTGTTAAATCATTTGGTGAACCCAACCTATTTGAATTATCTTGGGTCTTCATTTCCTCATTTCTTTCATCCTCGATCATCAATATCTCCAATCATGGTTTATTGCAATCCAATCTTGATTGTCGAGAGAAAATCATTACTTTCTTGGTTAATACTTTCATTACTTCTACTACTCATATGGACATAGTTTATCAGACATTTGTAGATGCATTTTCTCAACCATTTACTTTTCCATGTACTACAACCGACAATCTTCATGTTTATGAAAACAATCCTTCCATATATAAAAGTATGCATCAATAACTTAGGTGTTAAGAAAAATTAGTAGACAGTGTATCTCGAGCTCAATCTTTATAATTTTTCATTCATTCAAAATATAGGCCTTTCCTTAGCTAATATCAACCCAACATCTATTTTAGTCTCAGCATATGATGCTATTAAGCGTCCATGTATAGGAATTGTTGATTTTACTATCATGGTTGGCCCAAAAATAGTTTCTACAGATTATTTTTTATTGATATCTCAATTCCATATAATTTCTTACTTAGAAGGCCATGGATTCACAAAATGCAATAATTTCCTTATACAAGGTTCACCGGTGTGTTAAATTCCTACATCGGTATTTGAATATACAGATTCCGTTTATAGTAATCCATTCTAATATTCTTTCCTAGACCCAACTACTACATTACCTATTCTAACTTCTATTAGTATGCATGTTTTACTTACCCACGACCCACACAGTGTCCCGAACACTTCCATCCACTCGAAGGAACCATTTATGTATTAAAATTTATTCTATCCTATTTCGAGTATCTCTCCTTATTCTACTAATGTTATGGTTTTATATCAGAGGTATGTACATACATTATATTTCATACCACCTTCATTTTATTCTTAGGTTAAATATGCAATTGTAATCCCTCCCTTCACATGCACTCTTTTCATAAATAATACTTCACTGGCCACACATTTCATTCAAACCCACTTTCTTTGACACTACTTGAACATATGATGGCTTGGATAAGATAGGATTCATGTTGGATTATCTTATAACTCCATCACATTCTCTTTATTTATATCATGGGTATTTTCACATTACTGTTGCTTATGGCCTCTGAGTATTTCATCGATCATTCTTTGTCGCACACATTCCTTGCCTCTCTCCACTTACTGGGGAAATCATGGCTTGAATAAATTGGTTGCACTTTTGATCATGATCATATCACAATTTCATTCCTCATGTCATTTGTTCATGCTTTTATTTGTAATGATTCATTTCTTGGCTATTCAGAAAATCTTACTCAATGGTATGTGATGAATTGTATAAATTGCTTTCATAACAACTCATCTTTTATATTTTGATAAGGATTTTGTAAACCATGGGTTGGCGAGAAAATTTTTCAATAGGAAAAACTCATCGATTTCTTGACAATTATCTGGGAATCTAGGTCACACTACTTAATTAGTGAGCTATCGTATATGCATGCACAAGAAAATGTTGATTTCTTTGGTGGCCTTTCGACCGGGGATCCAATAGGGACACTCCATTGGCCCATTAACAAAGCTAGCAATCTCTTGCTAGGGAATAATTTGTCCAAAAGTGTGAAAGAGAGTGAGGAAAGAGGTAGGAGAAATAATGCTACAGGTAGAAAATCATATTCCTACAGATACACTAACTAGAAACTTCACCACATGCATTAAATTAAGAGGAAAAACCCCTGTGAATGACAACAAGACCAAATAGAATTTGATGAACAAAAAGTATCATGAAGTACCTTGTTAAAAGAAATATAGAAACTCCTTCTTCTTGTATTGATGATTAAACAGAAGTTGTACATAGTGTGAGAATGGAAGAAATTTGAGAGTGGAGGAAAGTAGAATAAAAATGGCTATCTTCTTTTCTTTCTCTAGGTACAATGCACTCTTAAGTTTACAAGATCAATCGCCAACCCTTTGAAATGAGAATGCTGTTATAATTTATAGAATGAGAGGTGACTTATCATATTCCTCATGACCCTCCATATGCCTTATTCCTAACTTTAGATTATTGATATTATTACAAAATATATAAGTCCCTTTTATAAAATCAAGGCGACTTAATTTACATTATGTTTCTAAAGTCACTTTTAAGTTACTTAAAGGCATATCAAAAAGTGCAATCCCCAAAAAGAATTAGAATATTTGAAAGTGAGAAAAGTTGGGGGAAGATGAGATATAAAGAGATAGAGAAGAAGAGGATATTTCATTCCCAATGACATCCATTGACCCAGGTCGATGGAAATATCCAAATGTAGTGACACTCGAATCTTGAAACTCTTTGTACTATGAAACGCCTTCCATTAGCTCATGAACGCTCAACCAAGTTGAATGAACTAATATGGATCTTAAATTCCTTATGAAAAATGATTAGGATGATCCTAAACAATGATGTCCCCTTGAATGATTATCCTTGTATGACCCATTGTGCCAAAACTACTCTTTAAGTGTAACTATTTTTAGTAAGTGTGAATTGTGAGCCGAGATGACCTTTTTGATGACCTTACATGTGATGCTCCCTCTATGTTTACCACCTTATTCATATCCTCTTAAAATGGTGGCTTACCTGAAGTAATAGAACCCTATGCAAGGATAGATGCTATTTTTAGTAAGTGCGCCACGGATGTCAAATTGTCACAAAATGGGTCTTGAAATTTTTGGTTTTAATCCGAGTTCCACGCTCCTAATTTTCAGTAATTCCTTCATCTAAACAAGTGGGAAAATGATATTTTCATTGGTGGGGAAGAATACTAACAATAAACACATCCCTCCATATCCCTAAAAATAAGGACTTCATGGCACAAAAATTAGTTCACGTGAAACTAGATTTTCAACAATCATTCCCTCCAATTTTGTGTGATTTCCCCCACTATAACCCTAAGAAGTGGAGAGATAGCTCATTGATTTTTCCATTACTTTGTTATGGAGGCCATTAATGGAGCTTGAAAATTTCAGGTCTGGTTTTTTTCTCCATTCGTGATGAAATTGATTCCATTGCAATAGGTTTTTGCTTCTTATGCTTTAGGAGAAATTTCTCTTCAATCGACAAACGGTTTGACAGGAAATTCAATTTTTCCTTCGTTGAGATAGAAATGAGATTTATTTATTGTGAATGTTCCTTGCTGCAAATTGGAGGTTTGAATAATAATTTTTAATGGCCTTCAAGAGATAAGAACTCAGCAATAAACGGTTTGTCAATCCATGCAACGGTTTGTAAGATATGTTCGATTCTTGGTTTTATGGCAATGGAGTTTTCAAACTTCTTTTCCTTTGTTCTTCATTCTTTCTTCATGATTTGATCAATCTTCCTTTTGTGACCTATGTGCCACCATGGAGTGAAGGATAATGTGTTGTAATGGATCTGGTTCAAGATTTGGCAATGGTGGAGTGAGGTGTTCTCTGCAACTTTTCTTCTTGCGGTGAGAAGCAACAAGAAGCAACTAACAGATTAGAAATTTTTCCAATTTTTAGAGTTGGGGTTGGGAGAAATTTTTTTCCCTGATGTCCTTGACCTCAAGGATGTGAGGGACATCAAATTCCATGGTGAGAAAGATGGCGACATGTGGCGGCGATCCGATGGCAGGGAATGAAGGTGAAAAAAGTTGCTTTAAAGCACTTTGTTGGTGAAAGTCACTCACGTGGGTAACCAAAAGACTCCCCATAGGGGTTAGGAACATTTTTTCATGTATGATGTCCCTTTCCTTAGGTAAATGAGGGAAATAATTTTCCACTGTTGTCCTAAAGCGACACGTGGCGCTTGATCCGATGAAAAGGAATGGATGCTCCATAAATGCACACAGGGGTGAAAGTTGGTCATGCGAGTGACCAAATGACTCCCATAGGGGTTGAGCACATTTTACATGTATTATGTATCTGAAATTAGGTACATGAGGTACATCAGTTTCCACGGTGGTCCTAGATATGAAACGTGGTGTTTGATTTGACAACGAAATGGATGCTCCAAAAAGCACCTAGGGGCTGAATTGTCAAGTCTAGAGGTCAAATGAGGGTCCCAAACGTCACATGGGGGCTGGGTGAATTTTAAAAGTTTTGTGTACCTAACATCAAGAAATTTTGGGACATGAAATCCCACCAAGGTCCTGGTGTGCGACACGTGTTCTCTCAAAATTGACTAACTTCAACCGACTTTGAGAGGGCAACTTGGCATGATGATAACTTGAGCTCCCGGTCAAATTTATTGGTGAAATGTTATATGATCATGACTGGAAATGGAGTATTTAATCCAATGTTGGGGGTATCATGTCTTGATTATTCAATACTATCCCTGAAAAATCACAATTGTGACTTGAGACTCCACCTATACTTGAGAAAAATGCTTAGAAAAATCCTATGCGCCATGGTGTTGTTAAAAATATGATTTCACCATCATTTAGTTCTTAGAATCCTCTTTATAGATTTTTTTACTTCTAACTCCATCTGGATCTCTCGAATCTTCTTCGAAGCCCAACAACTATTTTAGGCTTGTGTCTTGCTAGGCTTATGAACCCCGATTTTACTCAAACCGCTCCAAGTCTTTCAAAACTTCACCAAACCTTCAAAAATAATGTCCATGATACTATAAGGTCTTCAATTCACATCCATGTTGAATTTTTCCTTTTGTTCCACTCCATGGGGTTTATCTAATCATGGGAAGGCCAATGATATCCCTTCCTAGTATCGTCAGAAGATAACATCTTTTGAACTCCCTAAAATCACCTAGGGGTATATTTGAATTTCCTAAATAACCTAGTGGAATGAATTAACATAAATTGAGAGGTTACTAGACTAACTAGAAAGAACCGGATATCTTGGAATGATAGAAATTGAAAAATTTGACACGGGGTATCATTTGTCGGGCTTGAAATTGTCAATTTCCTTGTTGCACATTTACACTTACGGCAACACCATGTCTATGTATTTTTAAAGAACATTGTTGAAAACTACCATCCCATCCATGCACTCTTGGCATAAGGATTCATTAATATATTTATCTCTAATTGCCTTTATTTTTTTATAATGTGTGTGTATTTATTCTTATTATAAAAATAAATTATTTGGATGATTTTAATATGTGCTTATGTTACTCTTGGATGTAACTAATTTTTGATATACAAAGAAAGTAACCTATTTCTCAACAAATCATCCATAACCAAAGTAAGTCATCCACGAGTAAAGTGCCTACATTTATGAAGATATTTGGAAACATGGAGTTGTAGTGCCAACTTTCCTTTGACACTTTTTATTAATGATCATGATATTGTAGACTATGACAAATATTTTAATAGTTTGATTTAGTATGGTGTTAGATGTCGATCTGAATTATTGTTGAATATGATTATATATAATGCATGCTTTGATCATTAGAGACACTCATATGTGGATGATGATATACTATTGGCATGGACGTTTAATGGAAGTTATTCGGACGTGTGATTGTGGAGATTATGAATAAACCTAGAAAAGGAAAATTATTTGATGATGACATAGTTGTTGATATAAATTGTAAATTATTTCTTTGATTGCCTTAATGACTATTGTGATTCATATGTATAGAGTATTTTGTGATTATATTATATATTCGTTTTGGACGTTACGAGATGGCCACGAGGTGAAGGAGGTATTTATGTTTTGCAAGTTTAAAAATATCACAACAAAACATTGGGGGATCGGAGACAAACCAAAATGGAATTCTGCGTGAATTCAACACGGTCACCATGGAAACTTGTTTTATGTGTGTGTTGTATTTTATTAGGGATTCCCATGGGGGGAATTACCTTTATATTTGACCGTGGGTTTGTGTATTTTATTAATGTGTTTCCTTTTATTATTGTTTTGTGTATTTTATTAAGTAATGTGTTCCTTTCCTTTAATTTAATTGAAATTGTGATGGATTAATGTGGGAATCATATAGTTAAACTTTAAATAAAGTAAATTGGGATATGGGAAGTAATTATAAGATTTGATGACTTTGTAGTTAGTTTTGTAAGAGCTTGTGTAAGTCGATTTAGAGTATGAAATACTCCACCTCCATGGAAATTCGAATTTGACCTTGGGGGCTATTTTTGGAGACTTGTGGGACAAGTAAAACTTGGCCCATGCCTCTAAATTTAATATACCAACCATACTTATGGATGGAGATGTGATTTGTGAATTTTAAATGCATTTTATTCATCATGTTGCTTGTTTTGGATTGAACTCTCTTACATTTTATTAAATAGTTGTCCCTTGAGGTGTGGGCTCTTTTGGAGTGTGTAAGTTAATTTTTCATTTCATTTATTGTGCTTGGAAGAATGGAATTTTGTATTTTTTGTTTGAATTGGAGGATGTGTGGTGGGGCATCCTACATGGATCCACATCATCCTCTTCTCTCCTATTCTATTTAATTCAAAATCTCTTCTTGTTTTGGGTTGTTGAACCTTTTGCATTCTTTCTTGGGCGCATTTTCTTATGGGAGGTCTAGTTTTGGAGATAGCTTTGCATGCTTGGGAGTTGGGTAAGTGCAGCAGTTAGGGGACAAAACGGGGTCATAAGTGGATGTCATATTGCAAATAACAACATAATATCAACTTGTAGGGATTATTAGCATTACATACACTCAAAATTAGAAAAATTATAATAATATGAATTGTAACATCCGGAATCTAGTTTCTAAAATACTAATTTTTTTAAAAATGGACAAGATTAGCTATATTAAACACTCAAAATTCAATGACTTGGTATTTTTTTAAAATGCCTATAAGATTATAGTCTGTTTGCCCATGATTTGGATGACCAATAATTGATATATATTTTTCTCCTTTGGTGAGAAGTTATATGCCACTATCTATCTTGGGATGGATTTTATTTTGTATTTTTTTGAGCTATATTTTATTTTTTATGATTTTTTCCGTGAAAGTGGTATGAAAATATAAAGAAAACAGAGCACTTTCCGTTTGCCTGCCATAACTTCATCAAAAAATATTGAAATCAAATAAATTTTTTTTTGAACATGTATATAATTTCACCATGGTTGGGATGGTATAAGTTTTATCACATTCTGATAAGTGAAACAAAATCTGCATTCTTAAACGTAGACATAAACATTCACAGGAAAAAGTGTCTTAAAGACCTACTATTAGTAAAAAATTATAAAATGATATTTATCCTATTCTATTCACTTTAAAATCAATATTTATACAAAGCTAACAGTCTCCCCTACACAATGGTACCATTTTTATGACATATTTTTTACTTTTCGGCATGGTTCAAATCCGCGGAAGACTAATTTTGATGTTTTGTTTTTTTAATGTAAAATTCAGGATTTGATGTCCACTTAATTTTCCCCCAACTTGGAGCACTTACCCAGCTTTCTATTTTTGACTATGTTTTACATGCATTCTTTGGCGCATTTTTCGTGATTAGAGCTCTTATTGATTTGGAAGAAATTGAAGAGCATTTGATACTTTAACACCTTTATTTTGGGACTCTATTTTTGACATTCAAAACTTGCTATGTGGAGTCAATCCTTCCGTGGAGAGGTAGGAGTTTATTTATTCCTTCTTGCTGTTATTTTCTTATTGTGTTGTGTGTATGGTGCATGCATTGTTTTATTTGTTGGGTGGTTGGGTACAATACCTTAGGAATAGTGTAGGAGATGGCTATGGGGAATTATTTTGGGGGTCATAAGTGAAATGCCATGGGCATAAAAAAATTTGGAGGGAGTTTTGGGTTTAGGATCCACCATGGAAAGGAAATAGCTTGCATTTCTTACTTCGGGGGCATAAGGGAAATTTTGTGGGGGCCATAGGGAGGGGTTGGGAGGAATAAGGTTTATGGGTTATGATATGTTATATTGGCGGTATGATTATTTGGTGGATGCCCAATTCCCAATTGGGAGGCATAAGTAGCTTCCCCCATAGGCCTTGCTCCTTTGGCTTGCAAGATCAAGCTTGAGTTCTATTTTGATATCTTTTAAATGTAGTTGTGAATTGTAGTTTGCTTTTGGTGTTACATTGTGTTTTGAAAAAAATGTGTATGTGAAATACTACTATGTGTGGAAGCCAGTTGTTTGCCATGGTTTAATTTCACCTTCTATTGTATCTTGGTTGGGGCTTGGGGACCAATGATGAAGGAAGGATTCTCCTTTCATTGGATGTCTTGGTTGGGTGGAGAGCATTTCCTTTCCCCCTCTTTTGTTGTGATCAACTTGGAGAAAGAGAAAATGTGCATGTTGCTGTCCTAGAGCAATGGAAAAATATAGTTTGACAATCCTTTGTGGAGACACATTCATTTGTAATCCTTTCCCACAAGAAGTGGATGAAATTGTAATATGCATTTTGTGAAGAAATATGTATGTAAATTTATTATGAAGTTATATTTTTGAAATGTGAAAGACACTTACATTCTTCTCTGTAGATTGGAAAGAAATGAATTATATGATGTTATTGAATTCCAACATTGAAATATGTAATGTTGATCAATTGAAGTCAATAAGAATTGCAAGTTCATTCTCCTTTGCATTGTGTGAAATTTTTTTGGAAATATCAAATTGGGATTGGAATCTTGTTTAGAAAATGGAAAAAGGAAGAAATGCACATGGAAACAATGTTGTATTTTGTATTTTTAGAGTTGTGTAAAAATGAAAGTTAGTAATTGCTTTCGATTCAGAATGGGTTGTTGTAAACAACTAAATGCATTGGATTAGTTTAGAAACTATATGCCACACTTAAATGATAAAAGCTGACAAATAGATCCTTTAAAAATTTGATCACCGGCATTGTGACTTTTAAAACTGGTAAATCTAAATAAAATACACAGTTTGGACTAGAATTTAACAATCAACTTGGAAACCTTAAAATCCAACATGATATACTAGTAATGAACTCAAATTGACAAGAATATTTAAGAGAGTAACTCGAACCATTTCAAATTCAAGCTCAATCTCTTCCTCAACTGTTTTCTATCATTTGTTGGACAAAATTCCAAATTCGAATCAATTGAACAAAATTGACTTTCCTAAAACACTCTAAACTCTCCCTAGACCAATCCCCCATGTATTTTTGACATGTTGAGTGAATGAGGAGATGTAATTTAATCAAAATTGAAAGTTGGAAACTTGTTAGTTGGCTAATTAAAATCCTGCAGATCCTTTTTGTAAAATTTACCCCTTAAAACTTATCAAAAAGTAAAATTTATGTTTCTTGTGTAAATAGGGCATTGAGAGCTTTCCAAAAAGTCCTTGTTTTCCCAAAACTGAGTTCCCTAGCAAAATTTATGGCACTTTGAAGTTTTTTTGCATTCGCGGGAAAATTTTCCCTCTTGGGCCCGTACCCCAAAAATTTCCCGTCATTTTGGCCTTAGAAAAGTTTATGGAAAAATTTTGGTTCAAGAAAATTTTTCCTTTTTCCTCCACCAGCTCGCAGCCAACCTGAGGCTTCCACATGTCCTCACGGGGTAGCGGCAGAGGCACAGACATATTTTCCCATTGATCTTTTTAAAATTTTGGAAATTTTTTCCAATTATCCCATGAGCCCGTAACCAATCGAGAGGATGCCACATGGCACCTTGGAGCATCAACAGAGGAGGGAGAACTCTGTCACCTTTGGAAAATTTATCTTTGGTGAAAATCACCGAATCACCCCACCACCCCACGTCCTCCTTCTCTCCTCTCCCCGTGGTAATTTTTGGCATGCCAAGTGTCCTGGTGGACCCGCGGTAGGTGGAAGCCAAATTGACTTTTCTCCCATTAGAAAAAATGCCCCAAACTCTTCCGCCACCCCGCCCTTCCTTCCCTTATTTCCGGTGATGACTCGGAGGCCACCGGGTATCCCTAGAGAGGACCCGCGAAGGCACTGACGCGCAATTGGGAAATTTCTCCCATGCAATGGAAATTTTTTAGAGCCACCTGTGATCCACCAACCCACCAAAGGATTTCCCCTCCTCTTGATACGTGTCCCCTTGGGGAAAATTTGACTCCTAGGCTCAAGCTTGCTCATATCTTGAGTTTTGGAGGAGTTAGGAGGACTTCTTTATATCACCAAAAAGGTGAGAAAATTTCCTATCCATTGGGAATGGTTTAGGGAAATTTTGGAAGCATTAAGAAGGGGAAAAATCTAGTTGAAACTCTAAGCTGTTAGAGAGTTGGGTATGGGGCAAATTGCTCCCTGAACCTAACTAAAACTTCTAGCCCTAAGTTTTGGACCTTGTGACCTCTGAGAATTGTTAATAAAAGAAGTTTTTTTTGTGGATTTGAGTTGTTCGAAACCTATTTATGGTAGTTGTTACCTAGTAACCTAGTTGTAGATACCCTTATTCAAGTTAAGGGAGGGGTAAGTGAGACCTTGCTCTGTTGACTTTACTTATGTGCTTTTTCCTCACTATAATTTAATCCTGCTCATGTCTTTGATATGGTGGAAATTAAATACCTTGGGTATTTAATTATTTTGGGTCCCTTAACCCTAAAATTTAATCAAGAAATATTTAGCTAAAATGTCAATGAAATCAGTAATTAAATTAATCCTTAGAGAGATTTGAGCTAGGTGTGGACCTATTACATTTATTGCTTTATAATGTGAAATTAGTAATCATTATAATGGGAAAGGTTATCAGTTGAATTTATTTGTCTTTGAGACTTTGGTTGTCAACTCCTAACACCTTAAAAAAATTATTCCATAATTTTCTAACTAAACCTAGGTGGTTCATGGTTCTCAAGTGGGTTGTTTAACCGGGCATTACACTTGGTATCAAAGCAATGGTTTGAAAGCTTGGACCATTGGGCACACTAGAAAACTTGAGACATGAACTGTAAACCTAGCACACTTTTGAATATAAGAAAATAAATTTGTTGAAAATTGAAGAATAAATAAGTATGAAGAAGTATTATGTTACTCTGTTCATTTGAACTGCCATAATTAAAATGATAATAAAATAATAATGAGTTGTTTGAGTTGTTGTGCTTGCTTAGTGACATTTTTTCTAAACCTGGAGTAACTAAGAATGTCAGATTAAATTGATTTTGTGAACTTATTGTATAATAGAAACTCGGTTCCCTTTTTAAAATGTGTTGTTTTACAAGCTCTAAAACTTGATTTAATTATATTATGCATTAAGCCCTTTTTTGAGACCCTTCCCTATTGGAATGGTTGGAATGATGAGTTGCAAGATGTGACCCTTGTGGTTAGATAGTAGTGGTTGTGTTCGGGTCGGGAAGAGTTAATTAGAAGTTGTTTAGAGCTTCCTTCCTTGACTGGTTAAGAGAGAGGGTTTGGTTGCGCTTTCCTTAGTGTTACCCATATGTAAGGGTGGACACTAAGTCAGGTGTCATCTAGGACCCAATCCTATGTATGTGTTCTTGGAACTAACCTCGAGGCAAAGTAACCCTATTGGTGGCCATGAAAGGTCATTTGAGTGAATGTGGTGTTAACGTTTGTGTTTTACATTCGTAATCTTGTGTATTTTATCAAAGAACGACATCTTATTTTATGATTGGATTGAGAAGCTCGAGAATATTTTATTTATTTATAATTCTTGCAAGAATTTTCAAATGTTGCAATGTGGCTACTTAGCCACTTTTATTGATTGTCGATATTTCTCTGACTTTATTTTATTAATGACTCGAGCTCATGATGTTGTTGGCTACTTGGCTAAGCGTTACGTTTTTCCTTCTTGCATGTCATTGATCCGGTTCTATGCTTCATGTATGGTGAAAATCGTCATATGGGGTACCACACAGGGTGTCTTGAAGGTCATTTTAGGTGCTTAAAGTCATGCCTTGGTTATGGATGCACGGAACCTTGAGTGTGTCTAAGATCTTAGAGCAGCCCTTTTGGTTGCTTGACCTTGCTAGAAAGAAATTTTGTCATGTAGTGTGGTCTAGAGGGAAATCTAATAGTGGTAGTGGTGATTGTATTTCAATCTAGTAATAGCTTAACCCTCGTCGGAGCAGAAGTGTTTAATTATGGACTTTTAGATTTTGTTAGGATTGGATTACCTTTGGTTATTTGTAAATGTTCTTTGGAACAATGTTTGTTTTGATAGTGACTTTTCATTGATGGCATGTTAAATTGTATCTTGGGTTCGTGGTTACATCATATAAATTTTTGACTCATGGAATGTATGCATCTTGGTAATTATGGATAGATTTAAGCCTTTCAGGTAGTGTGTTTATTTAAGTGTACTTGTTTTACCCTCTTGACTTATAAATAAGTTTACACACACCTTAAAATTCCTTTACTATGAATAACATTCTATGACCTATTAATCTTTTGGTTACTTGGAAACATTTATGGATGCTTTGGGTATTTTGGACCTTTCTCTTAGAGATGTTAGTTGGGTAGATCTTAATAGTTAATCTCAATGGTGATTATATGGTACTTCCTCTTTTTAAACAAAAAACTATAACTCCTAGCTGTTTAGTTCATGTTTTGGTAAATTATTTGGTTGCCCCATTGCATTGGATGCCTTTTTGTGTGGATGTGGTTCCTTGGAGTATAGTTACATTGTCATCTAGTTTCTTGGCTGGTGATATCTTGTGAGGACATGAGAATTGATTGTTAAACCCAAATAGATTTGTAAAAGTAATATTTTACCTCTTTAATGAGCTTTCCTTGAAAATTTCTTTGTGAGACTTGTGGAGACCCACTAAGAATGCTTAATGATGCTTGAAATTATTCGGTGAAATTTTGAAATCTTGGTGTAATTCATGTTGGTTCATTGTTTCCTAGTCCTTACAGAAAATTAATAGTGTGTTTTCTATGTTGAATGACTCTTGTTCCCTTAGAATCAGAATGTGATATGTTGATTTTTATCTCATTCCCATAAAAGTAATGTTGTGATGTGTTTGAACCTTAATTATCATCAAAATTTTATTGATAAGACGACTCAACCAAAACACCATAAAACTATAATTAAGGAGGTTTGACCTTGGAACTTAACAAATAAACTGGAGCATAGAAAAGGGAAGTGATGCTTGTATTACCCTTGGTAGATTAATAGAAGAAATTAAAAAAACCATGTAGGAGAATAGAAAGGAAACCTTTTTCCACCCACCTTCCTTGCAAGTAAACTAAATGCTCTCTGCCTATACAGAATGGTGAGACATCATGCCCACCTTAGTGGTGCTCTTTATAACATAAACTGATGATGTCATAAAGGAAAGAAATTTGTAACTAAGGGAGCATGAAAGGAATGTTCTTATCAAGAAAAGCTATAACTTTTGACTTAATAAGTTGATTTACAAAATGGGTAAAATTTATGTGTTTGAGTGCAATATATAGTCAAACTCATAGTTCTGTCACCTACCTGAAATTGTGAAACACCCGGTGGATAGTAATGTGTTTTAGTTTCTTATTACTTCTTATCCATGGATGTATGTGCCTTCTTGTGGGAGTTTTGGGTTGTCACACCCTTATCGTGTTGTAGCTCGATGGATGTGAGTTGTGGTCCTTTTGGATTGAGACTTATCTATTGTTTGAGAAGTAACCTCCTTGCGTGTTATCTTGTCCTTGGAGACCTGAGTATTGTAATTTTAAGGAAACATATGTTAAGGATATAGAATAACTTGGGGAAGTCTACTTTTCTTCATATTTTCTTGGGTCAGCTTGTTGTTGAATCCCTTCTTCCCATTAGGATGGAAAGTGCAAGATTATATTATTCACATTTGGATTTGATTGCACCCCTTGTTACTTGCTCTTGTCCCTTACAACCTTGAGTGGTCCTTGGTGTTCCTTTTGCTCTCTTTATGGTTATTCCAAGCTTGAGTAGGACATAATATAAATAAATCCCATTGTGCTATGGTATGGAACTTGTATTGATATGTTAGTTCTTAGGGGTATATATATATATATATATATATATATATATATTGCTATGGTTGAATTTTTCGATTTGGTTGTTTGGTGTGCTCGATTCTTAAAACAAAAGTGTAAAAATTAGACTATAGGAAAACCTTGTGGTCTTGACTTCTCTTGCATTACCATGAAAATTTAATTCTTCCTCTCGAGTTATATAAGTGCTTTCCTTGAATATTTCCTTGAGTGTAAATGTTTTGCTAATTTAGGTTTCCTTGTTGATTAACCTCATCTTATGTGATCTCAATTTGTGGGAGCTTGTGTAGACTTGTTTCTCATGCAAAATTGGTCATAGTTGATTTTACTAGACTTGTATGGACAATGAACCTTGAAATCATGGCTTAAATGTGTAGAAACCTTAACTTTTATTAGTGTGGTATGTGTATTAGTGGGAAACTCCTTCTTCTTGTATTGATGATTAAACAGAGTTGTACATAGTGTGAGAATGGAAGAAATTTGAGAGTGGAGGAAAGTAGAATAAAAATGGCTATCTTCTTTGCTTTCTCTAGGTACAATGCACTCTTAAGTTTACAAGATCAATCGCCAACCCTTTGAAATGAGAATGCTGTTATAATTTATAGAATGAGAGGTGACTTATCATATTCCTCATGACCCTCCATATGCCTTATTCCTAACTTTAGATTATTGATATTATTACAAAATATATAAGTCCCTTTTATAAAATCAAGGCGACTTAATTTACATTATGTTTCTAAAGTCACTTTTAAGTTACTTAAAGGCATATCAAAAAGTGCAATCCCCTAAAAAGAATTAGAATATTTGAAAGTGAGAGAAAGTTGGGGGGAAGATGAGATATAAAGAGATAGAGAAGAAGAGGATATTTCATTCCCAATGACATCCATTGACCCTGGTCGATGGAAATATCCAAATGTAGTGACACTCTGAATCTTGAAACTCTTTGCACACTATGAAACGCCTTCCAATTAGCTCATGAACGCTCACCAAGTTGAATGAACTAATATGGATCTTAAATTCCTTATGAAAAATGAGTAGGATGCTCCTAAAAATTATGTCCCCTTGAATGATTATCCTTGTATGACCCACTGTGCGAAAACTACTCTTTAAGTGTAACTTACTATTTTTAGTAAGTGTGAATTGCGAGCCGAGATGACCTTTTTGATGACCTTACATGTGATGCTCCCTCTATGTTTACCACCTTATTCATATCCTCTTAAAATGGTGGCTTACTTGAAGTAATAGAACCCTATGCAAGGATACATGCTATTTTTAGTAAGTGCGCCATGGATGTCAAATTGTGACAAAATGGGTCTTGAAATTTTGGGTTTTATTCCAGGGTTCCACGCTCCAAATTTTGAGTAATTCCTTCATCTAAACAAGTGGGAAAATGATATTTTCATTGGTGGGGGAAGAATACTAACAAAAAACACATCCCTCCATATCCCTAAAAATAAGGACTTCATGGCACAAAAATTAGTTCACGTGAAACTAGATTTTTCAACAATCATTCCCTCCAATTTTTGTGTGATTTCCCCCACTATAACCCTAAGAAGTGGAGAGATAGCTCATTGATTTTTCCATTACTGTGTTATGGAGGCCATTAATGGAGCTTGAAAATTTCAGGTCTGGTTTTTTTCTCCATTCGTGATGAAATTGATTCCATTGCAATAGGTTTTTTCTTCTTATGCTTCTAGGAGAAATTTCTCTTCAATCTAACAAACAGTTTGATAGGAAATTCAATTTTTCCTTCGTTGAGATAGAAATGAGATTTATTTATTGTGAATGTTTCTTGGTGCAAATTATAGGTTTGAATAATATTTTTTAATGGCCTTCAAGATATAAGAACTCATCAATAATCGGTTTGTCAATCCATGCGCGGTTTGTAAGATATGTTCGATTCTTTGTTTTATGGCAATGGAGTTTTAAAACTTCTTTTCCTTTGTTATTAATTCTTTCTTCATGATTTTATCAATCTTCCTTTTGTGACCTATGTGCCACCATGGAGTGAAGGATAATGTGTTGTAATGGATCTGGTTCAAGATTTGGCAATGGTGGAGTGAGGTGTTCTCTGCAACTTTTCTTCTCACAGTGAGAAGCAACAAGAAGCAACTAACAGTTAGAAATTTTTCCAATTTTTAGAGTTGCGGTTGGGAGAATTTTTTTCCATGATGTCCTTGAACTCAGGGATGTGAGAGACATCAAATTCCATGGTGATAAAGATGGCGACATGTGGCGGCAATCTGATCGGCGAGTGAATGAAGGTGAAAAAAGTTGCTTTAAAGCACTTTGTTGGTGAAAGTCACTCATGTGGGTAACCAAAAGACTCCCCATAGGGGTTAGGAACATTTTTCATGTATGATGTCCCTTTCCTTAGGTAAATGAGGGAAATAATTTTCCACTTTGTTGTCCTAAAGCTGACACGTGGCGCTTGATCCGACGAAAAGGAATGGATGCTCCATAAATGCACTGGGACCGAATGTTGGTCATGCGAGTGACCAAATGACTCCCATAGGGGTTGAGCACATTTTACATGTATTATGTATCTGAAATTAGGTACATGAGGTACATCAGTTTCCACGGTGGTCCTAGATATGAAACGTGGTGTTTGATTTGACAACGAGAAATGGATGCTCCAAAAAAGCACCTAGGGGCTGAATTGTCAAGTCTAGAGGTCAAATGAGGGTCCCAAACGTCACATGGGGGCTGGGTGAATTTTTCAAAGTTTTGTGTACCTAACATCAAGAAATTTTGGGACATGAAATCCCACCAAGGTCCTGGTGTTGACACGTGTTCTCTCGAAATTGACTAACTTCCGAAGGCCGACTTTAAGAGGGCAACTTGGCATGATGATAACTTGAGCTCCTTGGTCAAATTTATTGGTGAAATGTTATATGATCATGACTGGAAATGGAGTATTTAATCCAATTTTGGGGGTATCATGTCTTGATTATTCAATGCTATCCCTGAAAAATCACAATTGTGACTTGAGACTCCACCTATACTTGAGAAAAAATGCTTAGAAAAATCCTATGCGCCATGGTGTTGTTAAAAATATGATTTCACCATCATTTAGTTCTTAGAATCCTCTTTCTAGATTTTTTTTTTACTTCTAACTCCATCTGGATCTCTCGAATCTTCTTACGAAGCCCAACAACTATTTTAGGCTTGTGTACTTTGCTAGGCTTATGAACCCCGATTTTACTCAAACTGCTCCAAGTCTTTCAAAACTTCACCAAACCTTCCAAAATAATGTCCATGATACTATAAGGTATTCAATTCACATCCATGTTGAATTTTTCCCTTTTGTTCCACTCCATGGGGGTTTATCTAGTCATGGGAAGGCCAATGATATCCCTTCCTAAATCTTGTCGGAAGATAACATCTTTTCGAACTCCCTAAAATCACCTAGGGGGTATATTTGAATTTCCTAAATAACCTAGTGGAATGAATTAACATAAATTGAGAGGTTACTAGACTAACTAGAAAGAACCGGGATATCTTGGAATGATAGAAATTGAAAAATTTGACACAGGGGTATCGCTGTCGTGCTTGGAAATTGTCAATTTCCTTGTTGCACATTTACATGGCAACACCATGTCTATGTATTTTTAAAGAACATTGTTGAAAACTACCATCCCATCCATGCACTCTTGGCATAAGGATTCATTAATATATTTATCTCTAACTGTCTTTATTTTTTTATAATGTGCGTGTATTTATTCTTATTATAAAAATAAATTATTTGGATGATTTTAATATGTGCTTATGTTACTCTTGGTTGTTACTAATTTTTGATATGCGGTGAAGTAACCTATTTCTCAACAAATCATCCATAACCAAAGTAAGTCATCCACAGTAAAGTGCCTACATTTATGAAGATATTTGGAAACATGGAGTTGTAGTGCCAACTTTCCTTTGACACTTTTTATTACTGATCATGATATTGTAGACTATGACAAATATTTTAATAGTTTGATTTAGTATGGTGTTAGATGTCGATCCTAATTATTGTTGAATATGATTATATATAATGCATGTTGATCATTAGAGACACTCATATGTGGATGATGATATACTATTGGCATGGACGTTTAATGGAAGTTATTCGGACGTGTGATTGTGGAGATTATGAATAAACCTAGAAAAGGAAAATTATTTGATGATGACATAGTTGTTGATATAAATTGTAAATAATTTCTTTGATTGCCTTGATGACTATTGTGATTCATATGTATAGAGGATTTTGTGATTATATTATATATTCATTTTGGACGTTCTGATATGGCCACGAGGTCAAGGAGGTATTTTTGTTTTGCAAGTTTAAAAATATCACAACAAAACATTGGGGGATCGGAGACCAACCAAAATGGAATTCTGGGTGAATTCAACACGGTCACCATGGAAACTTGTTTTATGTGTGTGTTGTATTTTTTTAGGGATTCCCATGGGGGGATTACCTTTACATGTGACCGTGGGTTTGTGTATTTTATTAATGTGTTTCCTTTTATTATTGTTTTATGTATTTTATTAAGTAATGTGTTCCTTTCCTTTAAATTAATTAAAATTGTGATGGATTAATGTGGGAATCATATAGTTAAACTTTAAATAAAGTAAATTGGGATATGGGAAGTAATTATAAGATTTGATGACTTGTTGTAGTTAGTTTTGTAAGAGCTTGTGTAAGTCATATTTAGAGTATGAAATACTCCACCTCCATGGAAATTCGAATTTGACCTTGGGGGCTATTTTTGGAGACTTGTGGGACAAGTAAAACTTGGCCCATGCCTCTAAATTTAATATACCAACCATACTTATGGATGGAGATGTGATTTGTGAATTTTAAATGCATTTTATTCATCATGTTGCTTGTTTTGGATTGAACTCTCTTACATTTTATTAAATAGTTGTCCCTTGAGGTGTGGGCTCTTTTGGAGTGTGTAAATTAATTTTTCATTTCATTTATTGTGCTTGGAAGAATGGAATTTTGTATTTTTGTTTGAATTGGAGGATGTGTGGTGCGGCATCCTACATGGATCCACATCATCCTCTTCTCTCCCTATTCTATTTAATTCAAAATCTCTTCTTGTTTTGGGTTGTTGAACCTTTTTGCATTCTTTCTTGGGCGCATTTTCTTATGGGAGGTCTAGTTTTGGAGATAGCTTTGCATGCTTGGGAGTTGGGTAAGTGCAGCAGTTAGGGGACAAAAATGGGTCATAAGTGGATGTCATATTGCAAATAACAACATAATATCAACTTGTAGGGATTATTAGCAATACATACACTCAAAATTAGAAAAAATTATAATAATATGAATTGTAACATCCAGAATCTAGTTTCTAAAATACTAACTTTTTTAAAAATGGACAAGTTTAGCTATATTAAACACTCAAAATTCAATGACTTGGTATTTTTTAAAAAATGCCTATAAGATTATAGTCTGTTTTCCCACGATTTAGATGACCAATAATTCATATATATTTTTCTCCTTTGGTGAGAAGTTATATGCCACTATCTATCTTGGGATGGATTTTATTTTGTATTTTTGGAGCTATATTTTATTTTTTATGATTTTTTCCGTGAAAGTGGTATGAAAATATAAAGAAAACAGAGCACTTTCCGTTTGCCTGCCATAACTTCATCAAAAAATATTGAAATCAAATAATTTTTTTTTAACATGTATATAATTTCACCATGGTTGGGATGGTATAAGTTTTATCACATTCTGATAAGTGAAACAAAATTTGCATTCTTAAACGTAGACATAAACATTCACGGGAAAAAGTGTCTTAAAGACCTACTATTAGTAAAAAATTATAAAATGATATTTATCCTATTCTATTCACTTTAAAATCAATATTTATACAAAGCTAACAGTCTCCCCTACACAATGGTACCATTTTTATAACATATTTTTTACTTTTCGCCATGGTTCAAATCATGGAAGACTAATTTTGATGTTTTGTTTTTTTATATGTAAAATTCAGGATTTGATGTCCACTTAATTGTCCCCCAACTTGGTGCACTTACCCAGATTTTCTATTTTTGACTATGTTTTACATGCATTCTTTGGCGCATTTTTCTGTGATTAGAGCTCTTATTGATTTGGAAGAAATTGAAGAGCATTTGATACTTTGGCACTGCTATTTTGGGACTCTATTTTTGACATTCAAAACTTGCTATGTGGAGTCAATCCTTCCGTGGAGAGGTAGGAGTTTATTTATTCCTTATTGCTGTTATTTTCTTATTGTGTTGTGTGTATGGTGCATTCATTGTTTTATTTGTTGGCTGGTTGGGTACAATACCTTAGGAATAGTGTAGGAGATGGCTATGGGGAATTATTTTGGGGGTCATAAGTGAAATGCCATGGGCATAAAAAAATTTTGGAGGGAGTTTTGGGTTTAGGATCCACCATGGAAAGGAAATAGCTTGCATTTCTTACTTCTTGGGGGGCATAAGGGAAATTTTGTGGGGGCCATAGGGAGGGGTTGGGAGGAATAAGGTTTATGGGTATGATATGTTATATTGGCGGTATGATTTTGGTGGATGCCCAATTCCCAATTGGGAGGCATAAGTAGCTTCCCCCATAGTCCTTGCTCCTTTGGCTTGCAAGATCAAGCTTGAGTTCTATTTTGATATGTTTTAAATGTAGTTGTGAACTGTTGTTTGCTTTTGGTGTTGCATTGTGTTTTTAAAAAAATGTATGTGAAATACTACTATGTGTGGAAGCCAGTTGTTGCCATGGTTGAATTGCACCTTCTATTGTATCTTGGTTGGGGCTTGGGGGCCAATGATGAAGGAAGGATTCTCCTTTCATTGGATGTCTTGGTTGGGTGGAGAGCATTGCCTTTCCCCCTCTTTTGTTGTGATCAAATTGGAGAAAGAGAAAATGTGCATGTTGCTGTCCTAGAGCAATGGAAAAATATAGTTTGACAGTCCTTTGTGGAAACACATTCATTTGTAATCCTTTCCCACATGATGTGGATGAAATTGTAATATGAATTTTGTGAAGAAATATGTATGTAAATTGATTATGAAGTTATATTTTTGAAATGTGAAAGACACTTACATTCTACTCTGTACATTGGAAAGAAATGAATTATATGTTGTTATTGGTTTCCAACATTGAAATATGTAATGTTGTTCAATTGAAGTCAATAAGAATTGCAAGTTCAGTTCTCCTTTGCATTGTGTGAATTTTTTTGGAAATATCAAATTGGGATTGGAATCTTGTTTAGAAAATGGAAAAGGAAGAAATGCACATGGAAACAATGTTGTATTTTGTATTTTTGGAGTTGTGTAAAAATGAAAGTTAGTAATTGCTTTTGATTCAGAATGGTTTGTTGTAAACAACTAAATGCATTGGATTAGTTTAGAAACTATATGCCACACTTAAATGATAAAATTGACAAATAGATCCTTTAAAAATTTGATCACTGGCATTGTGACTTTTAAAACTGGTAAATCTAAATAAAATGCACAGTTTGGACCAGAATTTAACAATCAACTTGGAAACCTTAAAATCCAACATGATATACTAGTAATGAACTCAAATTGACAAGAATATTTAAGAGAGTAACTCGAACCATTTCAAATTCAAGCTCAATCTCTTCCTCAACTCGTTTTCTATCATTTGTTGGACAAAATTCCAAATTCAAATCAATTGAACAAAATTGACTTTCCTAAAACACTCTAAACTCTCCTAAACTCTCCCTCCAAACTCTCCCTAGACCAATCCCCATGTCTTTTTGACATGTTGAGTGAATGAGGAGATGTAATTTAATCAAAATTGAAAGTTGGAAACTTGTTAGTTGGCTAATTAAAATCCTGCAGATCCTTTTTGTAAAATTGACCTCTTAAAACTTGTCAAAAAAGTAAAATTTATGTTTCTTATGTAAATAAGGCATTGAGAGCTTTCCAAAAGTCCTCGTTTTCCCAAAACCGAGTTCCCTAGCAAAATTTATGGCACTTTGAAGTTTTTTTGCATTCGCGGGAAAATTTTCCCTCTTGGCCCGTAACCCAAAAATTTCCCGTCATTTTGGCCTTAGAAAAGTTTATGGAAAAATTTTGGTTCAGAAAATTTTTCCTTTTTCCTCCACCACCGCACCCAACAACCCGAGGCTTCCACATGTCCTCACGGGGCGGCGGCGAGGCACAACATATTTTTTCCCATTGATCTTTTTAAAATTTTGGAAATTTTTTCCAATTATCCCCGAGCCCGTAACCAATCGAGAGGATGCCACATGGCACCTTGGAGCATCAACAGAGGAGGGAGAACTCTGTCACCTTTGGAAAATTTATCTTTGGTGAAAATCACCGAATCACCCCACCACCCCACGTCCTCCTTCTCTCCTCTCCCGTGGTAATTTTTGGCATGCCAAGTGTCCTGGTGGACCCGCAGGTAGGTGGAAGCCAAATTGACTTTTCTCCCATCGGAAAAATGCCCCAAACTCTTCTGCCACCCCGTCCTTCCTTCCCTTGTTTCCGGCGATGACTCAGAGGCCACCAGGTGTCCCTAGAGGACCCATGAAGGCACAGACGCAATTGGGAAATTTCTCCCATGCAATGGAAATTTTTTTAGAGCCACCCTGTGATCCACCAACCCACCAAAGGGGATTTCCCCTCCTCTTGACACGTGTCCCCTTGGGGAAAATTTGACCCCTAGACTCCGCTTGCTCATATCTTGAGTTTCTGGAGGAGTTAGGAGGACTTCTTTATATCACCAAAAAGGTGAGAAAATTTCCTATCTATTGGGAATGGTTTAGGGAAATTTTGGAAGCATTAAGAAGGAAAAATTTAGTTGAAACTCTAAGCCTGTTAGAGAGTTGGGTATGGAGCAAATTGCTCCCTGAACCTAACTAAAACTTCTAGCCCTAAGTTTTGGACCTTGTGACCTCTAAGAATTGTTAATAAAAGAGAAGTTTTTCTTGTGGATTTGAGTTGTTCGAAACCTATTTATGGTAGTTGTTGCCTAGTAACCTAGTTGTAGACACTCCTAATCAAGTTCTGGGAGTGGGTAAGTGAGACCTTGCTCTGTTGACTTTACTTATGTGTTATTTTCCTCACTATAATTTAATCTTGCTCATGTCTTTGATTTGGTGGAAATTAAATACCTTGGGTATTTAATTGTTTTGGGTCCCTTAACCCTAAAATTTAATCAAGAAATATTTAGCTAAAATTTCAATGAAATCAATAATTAAATTAATCCTTAGAGAGATTTGAGCTAGGTGTGGACCTATTACATTTATTGCTTTATAATGTGAAATCAGTAATCATTATAATGGGAAAGGTTATCAGTTGAATTTATTTGTCTTCGAGACTTTGATTGTCAACTCCTAACACCTTAAAAAAAATTATTCCATAATTTTCTAACTAAACCTAGGTGGTTCATGGTTCTCAAGTGGGTTGTTTAACCGAGCATTACACTTGGTATCAGATCAAGGTTTGAAAGCTTGGACCATTGGGCACACTAGAAAACTTGAGACATGAACTGTAAACCTAGCACACTTTTGAATATAAGAAAATAAATTTGTTGAAAATTGAAGAATAAATAAGTATGAAGAAGTATTTTGTTACTCTGTTCATTTGAACTATCATAATTAAAATGATGATAAAATAATAATAAGTTGTTTGAGTTGTTGTGCTTGCTTAGTGACATTTTTCTAAACCCGGAGTAACTAAGAATGTCAGATTAAATTGATTTTGTGAACTTCTAGTATAATAGAAACTTGGTTCCCTTTTTAAAATGTGTTGTTTTACAAGCCCTAAAACTTGATTTAATTATATGATGCATTAAGCCCTTTGTTGAGACCCTTCCCTATTGGAGTGGTTGGAATGATGAGTTGTAAGATGTGACCCTTGTGGTTAGATAGTAGTGGTTGTGTTTTGGGTCGGGAAGAGTTAATTAGAAGTTGTTTAGAGCTTCCTTCCTTGAGTGGTTAAGAAAGAGGGTTTGGTTGTCAGTTTTCCTTGTGTTACCCATATGCAAGAGTGGACACTAAGTCTGGGTGTCATCTAGGACCCAATCCTGTGTATGTGTTCTTAGAACTAACCTCGAGGCAAAGTAACCCTATTGGTGGCCATGAAAGGCTGCGAGTGAATGTGGTGTTAACGTTTGTGTTTTACATTCATAATCTTGTGTATTTTATCAAGGAATGACATCTTATTTTATGATTGGATTGAGAAGCTCTGAGAATATTTTATTTATTTATAATTCTTGCAAGAATTTTCAAATGTTGCAATGTGGCTACTTAGCCACTTTTATTGATTGTCGATATTTCTTAGACTTTATTTGATTAATGACTCGGAGCTCATGATGTTGTTGGCTACTTGGCTAAACGTTACGTGTTTTCCTTCTTGCATGTCATTGATCTGGTTCTATGCTTCATGTATGGTGAAAATTGTCGTATGGGGGTACACCCTAGGTGTCTTGAAGGTCATTTTAGGTGCTTAAATCCATGCCTTGATTATGGATGCATGGAATCTTGAGTGTGTCTAAGATCTTAGAGCAGCCCTTTTGTTGCTTGACCTTGCTAGAAAGAAATTTTGTCATGTAGTGTGGTCTAGAGGGTAATCTGATAGTGGTAGTGGTGATTCTATTTCAATCTGGTAAGAGCTTAACCCTCGTCGAGTAGAAGTGTTTAATTATGGACTTTTAGATTTTGTTAGGATTGGATTACCTTTGGTTGACTGTAAATGTTACTGGAACAATGTTTGTTTTGATAGTGACTTTTCATTGATGGCATGTTAAATTGTATCTTGGGTTCCTGGTTACATCATAGAAATTTTTGACTCATGGAATGTATGCATCTTGGTAATTATGGATAGATTTAAGCCTTTCAGGTAGTGTGTTTATTTAAGTGTACTTGTTTTACCCTCTTGACTTATAAATAAGTTTACACACACCTTAAAATTCCTTTACTATGAATAACATTCTATGACCTATTAATCTTTGGGTTACTTGGAAACATTTATGGATGCTTTGGGTCTTTTGGACCTTTCTCTTAGAGATGTTAGTTGGGTAGATCTTAATAGTTAATCTCGATGGTGCTTATATGGTACTTCCTCTTTTTAAAAAAAAAACTATAACTCTTGGCTGTTTAGTTCATGTTTTGGTAAATTATTTGGTTGCCCCATTGCATTGGATGCCTTTTTGTGTGGATGTGGTTCCTTGGAGTATAGTTGCATTGTCATCTAGTTTCTTGGTTGGTGATATCTTGTGAGGACATGAGAATTGATTGTTAAACCCAAATAGATTTGTAAAAGTAAGATTTTACCTCTTTAATGAGCTTTCCTTGAAAATTTCTTTGTGAGACTTGTGGAGACCCACTAAGAATGCTTAATGATGCTTGAAATTATTCGGTGAAATTTTGAAATCTTGGTGTAATTCATGTTGGTTCATTGTTTCCTAGTCCTTACAAAAAATTAATAGTGTGTTTTCTATGTTGAATGTCTCTTGTTCCTTTAGAATCAAAATGTGATGTGTTGATTTGTATCTCATTCCCATAAAAGTAATGTTGTGATGTGTTTGAACCTTCCTTCTCATCAAAATTTGATTGATAAGACGACTCAACCAAAACACCATAAAACTATAATTAAGGAGGTTTGACCTTGGAACTTAACAAATAAACTGGAGCATAGAAAAGGGAAGTGATCCTTGTTATACCCTTGGTAGATTAATAGAAGAAATTAAAAAAACCATGTAGGAGAATAGAAAGGAAACCTTTTTCCACCCACCTTCCTTGCAAGTAAACTAAATGCTCTCTGCCTATACAGAATGGTGAGACATCATGCCCACCTTAGTGGTGCTCTTTATAACGTAAACTGATGATGTCATAAAGGAAAGAAATTTGTAACTAAGGGAGCATGAAAGGAATGTTCTTATCAAGAAAAGCTATAACTTTTGACTTAATAAGTTGATTTACAAAATGGGTAAAATTTATGTGTTTGAGTGCAATATATAGTCAAACTCATAGTTTTGTCACCTACCTAAATTGTGAAACACCCGGTGGATAGTAATGTGTTTTGGTTGCTTATTACTTCTTGTCCATGGATGTATGTGCCTTCTTGTGGGAGTTTTGGGTCATCACACCCTTATCGTCCCGTAGCTCGATGGATGTGAGTTGTGGTCCTTTTTGGATTGAGACTTATCTATTGTTTGAGAAGTAACCTCCTTGCGTGTTATCTTGTCCTTGGAGACCTAAGTATTGTAATTTTAAGGCAACATATGTTAAGGATATAGAATAACTTGGGAAGTCTTCTTTTCTTCATATTTTCTTGGGTCACCTTGTTGTTGAATCCCTTCTTCCCATTAGGATGGAAAGTGCAAGATGATATTATTCACCTTTGGATTTGATTGGACCCCTTGTTACTTGCTCTTCTCCCTAACAACCTTGAGTGGTCCTTGGTGTTCCTTGTGCTCTCTTTATGGTTATTCCGAGCTTGAGTAGGAAATAAGATAAATAAATCCCATTGTGCTATATGGTATGGAACTTGTATTGATATGTTAGTTGCTAGGGGATATATATATATATATATATATATATATATATTTTTTTGCTATGGTTGAATTTTTAGATTTGGTTGTTTGGTGTGCTCGATTCTTAAAACAAAAGTGTAAAAATTAGACTATAGGAAAACCTTGTGGTCTTGACTTCTCTTGCATTACCATGAAAATTTAATTGTGCCCTCTCGAGTTATAGAAGTGCTTTCCTTGAATAGTTCCTTGATTGTAAATGTTTTGCTGATTTAGGTGTCCTTGTTGATTAACCTCATCTTGTGTGATCTCAATTTGTGGGACCTTGTGTAGACTTGTTTCTCATGCAAAATTGGTCATAGTTGATTTTGCTAGCCTTGTATGGACAATGAACCTTGAAATCATGGCTTAAATGTGTAGAAACCTTAACTTTTATTAGTGTGGTATGTGTATTAGTGGGAAACTATGTGGTCATCTCAAGTTTATGGAAATTTTCCTGTAATTCCTTCCTTGGTGGTTACTCTTGATGATCTTTTGGGAACTCTTCTTGTTATATTGTTATGTGTGGTATCTTGTTGATAGCGTAAAGTTACTCCTTAGATTCTTATGTTCGTAGCCTTGCATGCTTTGAAAGTTTAGAACTCATCCCTTACAATCTTCCTTCTTCTTATTTGATTATATTGGACCAAACTTGAGTTATGTAGACCCACACTCATTGAAGCAAATCAATTCCAAAAAGGGCATGATCCTTTCTCTATTGCATTGTTCCCACATCAGTTCTTGTGACTTCCAGGAGGAAGTCGAGTCTAAGGGGAGGGGGATGTAGTGCCCACTTTCCTTTGGCACCTTTTATTACTGATCATGATACTATAGACTATGACAGATATTTTAATAGTTTGATTTAGTATGGTGTTAGATGTCAGATCCTGGATTATTGTTGAATCTGATTATATATAATGCATGGTGATTATTAGAGACACTCATATGTGGATGATGATATACTATTGGCATGGATGTTTAATGGAAGTTATTCGGACATGTGATTTTGGAGATTATGAATAAACCTAGAAAAGGAAAATTATTTGATGATGACATAGTTGTCGATATAAATTGTAAATGATTTCGTTGATTGCCTTGATGATTGTTGTGATTCATATGTATAGATGATTTTGTGATTATATTATATATTCATTTTGGATGTTCTGATATGGCCACGAGGCTGAAGGAGGTATTTGTGTTTTGCAGGTTTAAAAATATCACAACAAAACATCGGGGGATCGGAGACCAACCAAAATGGAATTAAGGTGAATTCAACATGGTCACCATGGCAACTTGTTTTGTGTGTGTTGTATTTTGTTAGGGATTCCCATGGGGGATTACCTTTACATGTGACCATGGGTTTGTGTATTTTATTAATGTGTTTCCTTTTATTATTGTTGTATGTATTTTATTAAGTAATGTGTTCCTTTCCTTTAAATTAATTAAAATTGTGATGGATTAATGTGGGAATCATATAGTTAAACTTTAAATAAATCAAATTGGGATATGGGAAGTAATTATAAGAGTTTATGGCTGTTGTATTTAATTTTGTAAGAGCTTGTGTAAGTCAGATTTGGAGTATGAAATACTCCACCTCCATGGAAATTCGAATTTGACCTTGGGGGCTATTTTTGGAGACTTGTGGGACAAGTAAAACTTGTCCCATGCCTCTAAATTTAATATACCAACCATACTTATGGATGGAGATGTGATTTGTGACTTTTAAATGCATTTTATTCATCATGTTGCTTGTTTTGGATTGCACTCTCTTACATTTTATTAAATAGTTGTCCCTTGAGGTGTGGGCTCTTTTGGAGTGTGTAAGTTAATTTGTCATTTCATTTATTGTGCTTGGGAGAATGGAATTTTGTCTTTTGTGTTTGAATTGGAGGATGTGTGATGTGGCATCCTACATGGATCCACATCATCCTCTTCTCTCCCTCTTCTATTTAATTCAAACTCTCTTCTTGTTTTGGGTTGTTGAACCTTTTTGCATTCTTCCTTGGGGTGCATTTTCTTGTGGGAGCTCTGGTTTTTGAAGGAAGTTTTGGAGATAGCTTTGCATGCTTGGGAGATTTCTATTTTGGACTGTGTTTTGCATGCATCCTTGGGTGCATTTTTATGTGATTAGAGCTCTTGTTGATTTGGAGGAAATTGGAGAGCATTTGATACTTTGGCACTTGTTGTTTTGGGACTGTGTTTTTGACATTCAAAGCTTGTTGTGTGGAGCAAATCCTTCCATGGAGAGGTAGGAGTTTATTTCTTCCTTATTGTTGTTATTTTCTTATTGTGTTGTGTGTATGGTGCATGCATTGTTTTATTTGTTGGTGGTTGGGTAGTTAGGAATGGTGTAGGAGAAGGCTATGGGGAATTCTTGTGGGGGGCATAAGGGAAATGCCATGGGCATCAAAATTTTGTGGAGGGAGTTTTGGGTTTGGGATCCACCATGGAAAAGAAATAGCTTGCATTTCTTACTTGTGGGGGGGCATAAGGGAAAATTTGTGGGGGGCATAAGGAGGGGTTGGGAGGCATAAGGTTTATGGGTTATGATATGTTATATTGGTGGTATGATTATTTGGTGGATGCCCAATTCCCAATTGGGAGGCATAAGTAGCTTCCCCCATAGTCCTTGCTCCTTTGGCTTGCATGATCAAGCCTGAGTTGTGATTTGATATGTTTTAAATGCAGTTGTGAACTATTATTTGCTTTTGGTGTTGCATTGTGTTTTAAAAAAGAAATGTGTATGTGAAAGAATGTTGTGTGTGGAAGCCAGTTGTTTCCATGGTTAAATTGCACCTTTATTGTATCTTGGTTGGGGCTCGGGGGCCAATGATGAAGGAAGGATTCTCCTTTCATTGGATGTCTTGGTTGGGTGGAGAGCATTTCCTTTCCCCCTCTTTTGTTGTGATCAACTTGGAGAAAGAGAAAATGTGCATGTTGTTGTCCTGGAGCAATGGAAAAATACAGTTTGATAGTCCTTTGTGGAAACACATTCATTTGTAATCCTTTCCCATGTGATGTGGATGAAATTTTAATATGCATTTTGTGAAGAAAGATGTATGTAAATTGATTATGAAGTTATATTTTTGAAATGTGAAAGACACTTACATTCTACTTTGTACATTGGAAAGAAATGAATTATATGTTGTTATTGGTTTCCAACATTGAAATATGTAATGTTGTTCAATTGAAGTCAATAAGAATTGCAAGTTCAGTTCTCCTTTGCATTGTGTGAAAAAAAAAAAATGGAAATATCAAATTGGGATTGGAATCTTGTTTAGAAAATGGAAAAGGAAGAAATGCACATGGAAACAATGTTGTATTTTGTATTTTTGGAGTTGTGTAAAAATGAAAGTTAGTAATTGATTTTGATTCAAAATGGGTTGTTGTAAATAACTAAATGCATTGGATTAGTTTAGAAACTATATGCCACACTTAAATGATAAAATTGACAAATAGATCCTTTAAAAATTTGATCACTGGCATTGTGACTTTTAAAACTGGTAAATCTAAATAAAATGCACAGTTTGGACCAACATTTAACAATCAACTTGGAAACCTTAAAATCCAACATGATATACTAGTAATGAACTCAAATTGACAAGAAGATTTAAGAGAGTAACTCGAACCATTGCAAATTCGAGCTCAATCTCTTCCTCAACCATTTTTTGTCATTTGTTGGACAAAATTCCAAATTGGAATCAATTGAACAAAATTGACTTTCCTAAAACACTCTAAACTCTCCCTAGACCAATCCTCCATGTCTGTTTGACATGTTGAGTGAAGGAGGAGATCTAATTTAATCAAAATTGAAAGTTGGAAACTTGCCAGTTGGCTAATTAAAAGCTTGTAGATCCTTTTTGTAAAATTGACCCCTTAAAACTTATCAAAAAATAAAATTGATGTTTCTTGTGTAAAGAGGGCATCGAGAGCTTTCCAAAAGTCCTTGTTTGCCCAAAATTGAGTTCCTAGCAAAATTTATGGCACTTTGAAATTTTTGTGCCTTGAGGGAAAATTTGGAAAATTTTCCTTGGTGGGCCCGCAACCCAAAAAATTCCATTAATTTTGGCCTTAGAAATGTTTTTGGAAAAATTTTGGTTCGGGAAAAGTTTTCCTTTTTCCTCCTCTAGACCGTAGCTAATCAGAGGCTGCCACGTGTCCTCACGGGGCAGCGGAAGAGGCACGACATATTTTTGCACTTTGATCTTTTTAAAATTTTGGAAAAATTTTCCAATTATCCCCGCTAGCCTGCAACCAACCAGAGGGCACCATGTGGCACCTTGGGGGCATCAGTGGAGGAGGGAGAACTCCGTCACCTTTGGAAAAATTTTCTTTGGTGAAATTTTTTGAATCACCCCACCGATCCACGTCCTCCTTCTCTCTTCTCCCCATGATGATTTGTGGCATGCTACGTGTCCCTCGATAGACCCGCAGGCGGCGAAAGTGAAATTGGCTTTTCTCCCATTATGTGAAATGCCCCAAACTCTCCTGCCACCCCACCCTTCCTTCCTTGTTTCCTGTGATGACTCGAGAGGTCTCCACGTGTCCTGGAGGACTCCGTGGAGAGGCATTTTTATTGAAAATTCTCCCATGAAATGGAAAAGTTTCTAGAGCTACCTCGCGACCCACCAACCCACCAAAGGGGATTTCCCCTCCTCTTGACACGTGTCCCCTTGAGGAAAATTTGACCACTAGACTCAGCTTGCTCATATCTCTGAGTTTCTGGAGGAGTTAGGAGGACTTCTTTATATCACCGGAAAGGTGAGAAAATTTCCTATCCATTGGGAATGGTTTAGGAAAATTTTGAAGGATTAAGAAGTGGAAAAATCTATTTAAAACTCGAGATCTGTTAGAGAGTTGGGTATGGGGAAAATTTCTCCCTAAACCTAACTAAAACTTCTATCCCTATGTTTTAGACCTTGTGATGTATGAGAATTGTTAATAAAAGAATTTTTTTCTTGTGGATTTGAGTTGTTCCTAACCTATGTAGTGGTAGTTGTTGCCTAGCAACCTAGTTGTAGATACTCCTAATCAAGTTCTGGGAGTGGGTAAGTGAGACCTTGCTTTGTTGACTTTACTTATGTGTTATTTTCCTCACTATAATTTAATCCTGCTCATGTCTTTGATCTGGTGGAAATTAAATACCTTGGGTATTTAATTGTTTTGGGTCCCTTAACCCTAAAATTTAATTAGGAAATCTTTAGCTAAAATGTCAATGAAATCAGTAATTAAATTAATCCTTAGAGAGATTTGAGCTAGGTGTGGACCTATTACATTTATTGCTTTATAATGAACTTAGTAATAATTATAATGGGAAAGGTTATCAGTTGAATTTATTTGTCTTTGAGACTTTGGTTGTCAACTCTTAACACCTTACAAAAAAATTATTCCATAATTTTCTAACTAAACCTAGGTGGTTCATGGTTCTCAAGTGGGTTGTTTAACTGGGAATTACACAAGTTATGTCACTCAAGTCATTATGCACCATTAGAAAATAAGTTACAATAAGAATGTGGAAAATTGAGGAAAAAAAAGTCTTTTATTTGTTCATTGATAAAGAACTAATTGTTCGATTAACACTTGTTGTTTGTTTCACAAAGAACTGATTGATTAGTTAAACACCTGTTATGTGTTTCAAACATGTGTTGAATCATTTACTCATTTTGTTGAATACTCCTTGTTGTATTATTTTTCTTCTCACGTGTTAAAATGATAAGATATAAAGGAAGGGGATGGTGCTGGTAGTGATAGTTCTAAATAAGTTAGTGAGTTGTAGAGAATAAGTACAAGAGTCAAATAAAAGAGATCACTTTGATATTTTTTCCTGGATTTTATGTTTTTTGAAAATCAATAAAATAATATGAGTTATATTATTAATTTCTTATCTATAGAGAAAGGAATGGATTAGCAAACAAGTCAGGGCCCATTTGAGGTCTACTACATCCCCTCCACTATGTTTTTTATTTATACTTTCTCTTGGAGCTGAAAATTACACCTGTCCCGAGTCATAAACAACTCGGGGATTTTGAGGCAACATGGGATTGTCTCCAAGTTCGGGACCTTAATGCTTTAGATAGAACTTCAAAGAAGTCCAATTCCTCTACATTTTACTAATGCTAAAACTACTCCTAATGCAAAAAAAAATCCTAAACTAAATGTAGTCTCTATTATCACCACCTGTTTCAACAACCAATCCTAAACACATAGGCATATCATCCATTCTTATCCTGAAGCTCACCCAAGGCACGCACATGTGTCAATTCCCTCCTTTATGTGAGCTTCATGAGAACATTCATTCTTAACAAGAGGATGTAATATAAGCAAAAAAAAGTGCATTCATTTATGGAATTTAAGATGCAAGCACTAACTCCTAGCCTAATGCATTTTGAGTATAGATTAACATGATCAACTAAAAGGAAATTAGAATCAACCCATGAGCATCATCAAGAAAACCCATAACACACACATTCTCATAAGGGAAAAATACATATATAAAGATCCATCACATTAGTGTTTTAGAATCACTTCATTATATTCATAAGCCAAAATATGGCATTGAAGTTTACATCAAGAGAGTTCCATTTACGGAAATTGTCATACTAGCAGAGCTTACTTTACATCACAGAGCTTGCCATTACATATTTTTCCCACACTATCCTACTCCCTATCTATCCATATCTATCCCTTCCTCTCTGAAAACCATCATACCCACAAAATAATCATTCTAATCATCACCTGTGAAGGCCTAATGGAATATTTTCATCATTTCTTTACCACTATCTAGGATATGTTAGGTTTCTCCATGCATTTCCCTCAATCAAATGCCTTTTAGAATGTATATACCAGCTAATACTTAAAAACCTCGACTCCTTATCCTTTCTTGATAACCCCATTGATACCCTAGAATATCCTTTCCTTGATTCAAAAGTCTCCATAGATTATCCACATCTGTATCTAGTCACTTTTTTGTTCACTCCCTATGTGCGTATTTTCCTATTTCCCAAAACTTACTAAGTCTTGACACCATTCTTCCCTAGCAAAATCTTTCACACCTCTCTCGAGAATCTCTTCTACGTGTGCCTTCGCACCCTATTTATGCATGCCAAAAGGATTTTTCCTTAGGTACTTAGTTACTTTTAGGGGTCCAACATCACCCCACATTAAACTGGTTGCCTAACAAACCTCCACTCTTCCCGAACAAAATTTTTATCAACTGGAATCTTGGTTAAAATAATAAAGAGTAGAGGTTAACAAATAATTTGAATAAAGAATTTTAGGAATGGGGGTGTTATGCGACTAATTGGAGGAGTTTGGGGAACTCCACATCTATCTCATCCTTTAATTTTTATTAGGCCTTCGACTCTGATAAGGCCTTACCTGACACTTCACCTATGACACTTGGTACCTAATCAGGGTTAATTTCTTACACCTTTCCTCTAAACAATTTTAATATCCAATCCTAGCTCTGTGTGGACACCCTCAAACTCATCCATCCATTTAGTGATGGAGTCTTAGAGTTCACCAATTCTGAAATCCATCTTTTCGTGCTTTGTCTTGATTTTCTCTTTCTAGGTCATGGTGTTGATGACCAATTGTGTGTGCTCTACCTTATTGGTGGGGATGGTCTCTTGTAACACTTTAAGGGATTCCTCTTCCTATATCACCCGCGTGTCGATGATTGGATCACATTTTCTATAACTATTGAAGCCCCTATCCGCCAATATATTTTCCTCCTTGAGTTAGGAGAGAAAATCTTCCAACTCCATGGTCTAGGATTCAATTACAACCTTTTTTTATATGTTCTCCTTTGTGAGATCTTGTAATGAAGCCTCGCCGCCACCCCCGTCTTGAAGTGTTGGTGCCCTTGATACTAGTATGTCACATCTAGTACTTCCTTTTTATGAAGGTATCCAACCCTCCTACATCTTTTTCTTCTTCTTGTTCCTCTTCCTCCTACACTACTTTCATGGGTGGGATTGGAGTCTCCCATGGATTTGGAAAGGGAGAGTCTGTAACCTCCACCTCAATCCCTCCTTGAGTTTTGGGGCATAACGCACGAACACACGATAGACCTACCCCTTAATGGTAATGGTGACTTGTGGGTGTAATTCCAACAAATTTGGTTCTAAAACTTTGACATAGGAAAGTCAAGCACCATACTTATATGTAGTGTATAATGTGTGGACATCACCATCCACCTTGTTTGCATTAAACATCAACCTCTACGTGTCCTTGATCTCGGTTAGTGGTGCACTTCATATATATCTAGTCGAGAATGCAAAGGGGAGTTTACACCATGGCCCCATCTCTCCTATGGCCATTATAAAATTTGTTAGATAGAAATGTTGGGTAACAAAAAAGTTTACCTTGTATCCAACAACTTGTGGTAACTCATGGGCGATGCGCCACTTGTTCTCAATAGCCTCATGCAAATTCTCAAACCATTTATTCATCTGAGCCTTGTAAGCACTCGAGATGGTCCCATCATAGGTGAACTTTTTGAATTGGACTGCAAGGGACGCGTGCATAGGTAGGTGAACCCACATGTTCTCATCTAGTCTCAGTATGGGACGCCAATCTCCTAGAATGTGTTCAATAACATGATGGATCCCAAGTGATCTTTTCTCTGCCTCATCTTGTAATCACACCTCGTTGATGATGCCATTCATAATGAATTGGGAAAATTTGTAGTGTGCCCTATTGGATACCACTGTGGGCCACGTATAGAATCCTTTGATTAATGTCCATCCACCTTTTTGATGAACCCAATTTGTAGCTAATAAGTGGAGAGGTGACTCTCAATGCTGGGTATAGGAGATTTGCAATTACCTATGCCCTCCCCCCTTCTTGTAGTTTAATTTTTTTACCATCTCCTCAATCTTGGCCATGGCACATAAATCAAGCACCATATCCTCTCTAGTGTTACGTAGGCCAATAACTATCTCGAATGATTTAGCTATGATCCTCATTCTTATTCCCATGATGTAGAATAAATCTTCATGTACCCATGACATTAACCACCTAAAAAGTAGGTCAGTTTTGGAAAAGAAGGGTAACTACCATAGCTACAAAACTTCATTCTTTTCGCAATGCTTGCTGCACTAAGTCATCAACCTTAGGGTTTCCAAGATCTTCCACCATTAGAGTGTGTGAAACTAGGCCCGCCCACATCATCTTTTCATCATATAATGTTCTTTGGTTATATTTTTGATTGTATATTTATATATCTTCCAGCTCTACTTTTCATCCTTAATAACTCTACGAGGGTAGTGCATCTCTCAATAGATCTCCATGAGATCATCCTTTTGCACCCCTAGTTTATTTTTTTGACCCTTATTTTCTGCCATCTCCCACTCCTATTTCTCTTGTGCCCTAGGTGTTATGTTCCTCTCTTTAGACTTCCCTCACTTGACAATTTCCCCGCTTCTCTTTCATGCCACCTCGTTCTACTCTACTATCTCTTCTTCCCTCCGTACTATGTCACAAATTTTACTACAACTTTGCACAAGTTGACTGGTTTGTGATATTACTTTGCATCACTTGTCTTCGAAAAACCTTCTTCCCACTTCAAGCTTGGGAACATGAAATTATCTAGGCAAGGTAGTCAAAATAAATATCCTTATTTCTTATTTATACTTTATCGATGCCCTAGAGTTCCTCTAACCACGTGTCCTAATGTCACTTTTTACTAAAACACTTTATTTCACTTGAGTCAAATTTCGTAGCTTCCCCTTGTGCTTTGTAGCTATAACCTTTAGGCACTCCAATATGAATTAAACTATTAAAGACCTCCTTTGCGCGCATCTCCATGCCGAAGTACATAACCTCTATGTTGTCTACTAAGAAGTTTCCTATAATGTTGCCTATCTTATGCCATACCACTTGATCCTCCCCTTCTTGTGGTCTTCAGATTCTTTCAACCCACCTTCATAACTGCACGCAATTTACGCAGCTTTAGCCATTATGTTTCTCATTCTTCTCGTCTTTGAGTTACTTTTCCCAACAGTCCACTTTTGAAAATTTTCTACTTCACCCCATGAAAAAATGTATGCACAATCCCGTACACATATAACATCTTACAATGCAATTAGCTACCGAGGTACCAATGTGCAACAAAAAGTAGAAAATGATGACAAAGGAAAATAACCAAAATGAATAAAAGAAATCTAAAATAATTGACAAAATTGCCTTATTTCTGACTATATAGAAGCCTTATTTATAGTAGGGCTTCATCCTACTCCCATTGAAGTAACCTTGTAGCCTCATCCCATCTAGTGCTTAGAACGGCACATGCTTGAATCGAGGATGTACAATATGATGTATGGTCCTAAAAAATGGACTTTTAATTTCCCAAGATGGCACAAAAATTGGATTCATAAAGCAAGACCATTTGTCCAACGTCGAATGGTTTGTTTTTATATGATTATCATGCCATGATTTTTATCATTCCTTATCGATTCTGAATCCACCTAGCAAGTGATATCATTTCATCCAACTACATTAAAATCTCCATACACTCCTGTAGTGCTTTCTTGTCATCTAATCCTCTGCGTGCGCAATACGTAGTGATGGTAGTATAAAATCTACATGTAAAATAGCTTCTATTCCAAACACCAATTAAAATTATGTGGCCTTGTTCAATCTCTTGTAGGTTGTCCCATACACCCATAGTATGGCTGAGACTTTGTCATCCCAATCATGTCTTCCCACATTACAAATTTTGGTCAGGGTGTGACTTAATATCTTGTTAAATGCCTCATCAGTTCCATTATATTGGGGGTGATACAAGGTTTTCTTGTGATGGGCTGCCATGAATTCTCGCCAAAAAAATACTGACCATCTCATTCAAAAAGTGTATGCCTCTGTCACTAGTTAGAATTAAAGAAAACCCACACTGTTGAGTATGTTTTCCCACAAGAATCTTGTTTTTGTGGTTGCTATGCAATCCTTCATAGGTGCTGCTTCTAGCCACCTTGTAAGATAATTTTTACATGTAATGATATAGCATGAACTATTCCTTGACACAACAAGTGAAATCAGTCCTACAAAATCAATCACCCACTTATCAAATCGTTTACGCTAGCTATCGCCAAGGACATATCATATATTCTTCCTAGTTTTCCAAGTCACTGGAAATGGTCAAAATCCTTGCAAAACTCAATACAATCATGTTGGATGCTTTCCCACCAAAGCCCTTATAGTAGAATCTTCCACGTGGTGGCATTACTTACATAGTGTCCTTCTACAATCCCACCGCGCACTTCCTCCATGATTTTAATGTGTTCATGTTCTAACATACACCGGCATAAAAACTCATCATGACTAAACTTGTATAAGTCTCCACTAATTAACATGTAGGGTGCAACATGAATGGCTAACTACTTCCTTTTGATGGTATTCATTCCCTCCAAAGTGCCACACCTATTTTGGGAAACACAAAAATATCTTCCAAGTCGGTGGGCGTGCATCATAATCTAAATAGTGACACATCTGGCATTGTTTCATCAATGCTCTTAGCATCTTCCCCTAATTCAATATTAGATAAATGGTTAGGTATTGTGTTAATATTTCCTCGTTTCTCAACAAATTTAAACTCAAACTCTTGAAACAACAGGACCCACCAACATATGCGCCCTTGTAAAACAAGCTTATTTACCAAGTACTTTAGTGTCATGTGGTCCATGTAGAAAATAAAGGGTGTTTCCAATAGATACTACCTGAATTTGTGTAGAACGTAGATCATCGATAATACTTCGCGCTTAGTAGTAGTATAGTTACTTCTGGCTGGGGTTAGATTTCTACTAGAAAAGCACAAGGTGTGGTCAAAACTTCTTTCTCTAGGTTGTGCTAATATTTCCCCAATCACCATCCCTGAAGCATCAACATGTAAATGAAATGTCTTATCCTAAGAAGGAAAGTGTTATATGGGCGCAATGATAAGCTTATTCTTCAATGTGTTAAATATCATTTGCTACACCTCTCCCTAATGGAATGTACATCCGTGCATCAACAATCCTTCCAAATGACATGGAAATTTTGGCATACCCATTAATAAATTTCTGGTAATACCCCATATGCCCAAGGAATCCATGAATTGTGCTCTAGCTGGTAGGTTCCCCCAATCCCATAAAATGAAAACTTTGACTGGATCCACCAACAAAAATTCCTTACATATGATATGCCAAAATAGGGTTCCTAATGGAGTAGTGAAGAAACATTTATTGATGTTGAGGGATATACATAACTACCAACATCTCTTGAACATAAACCACAAATTGCACAATGGTATTTCACTAGTCCATACATTATCTAGTCATCAAGATAGACCTGAAGGAACTTATGGATAAAATCCTGAAATTCTTAGACCAATATGTATGAAAACAAAACACACGTGTTCTTCAACCCAAAAGACATGACTTTGTAGGAAAAAGATTCCCCACTTAGTGGTGAAATTTTTCCTTTATTTGTCCTCATTTGCAATTCTAACTTGATGATACCCCAAGAATCCATCTTTGAAATAATAGATCTCGCACTGGGTACTCCTTCCGGATATCCTCGATGAAAGGAGTGGGAAAGGGATCAATGACACATACCGCATTCAAATCTCTGTAATCAACACAAATCCTTATCCTCCCATCCTTTTTAATGCGAATGACCATTAGGATTATGCACTTTGATTACTTAATAGCTTTAATGATACCTGAAGCAATCATATTATCTATCTCTTCCTTGACCTAGACGCATAAATTTGTATTCATTTGGTAAGGTCTCTTCCGAATCGGGTGCTCTCCATCCTTTAGTTTGATCCACATATCTCCCAAAGAGTGGATACCTCCCTTAAGATCATGCTACCCGCATGGAAATAAATCCTAAAACTCACGCAATAGATAAATAATATTTGAAACCTCATTTTCTAACCAATAGTCCCCAATAGTAGCCTCCTTAGGTTCCATTTTTGAGCCAATGTTAACCTTATTTATTTTGAGAGGTTCATGGTAGGCACACACTTGCTCATCAACACTATCTATTACTTCACACATACCCATAGTATGGTTAACATCCAAGTTCTCCACTTCCTCGCCATCTATCACATAGACCAACTTTCCCTTCTCTCTCTCTCTCCATGCAAGCATGCTTAACCTATATCTCCTATGATTCTCCCTCATTAGCGCATGCTTCTAAGCTAGGTTCATTAAATAATTCCAGTATTCTATCCTCTTCCATGACACTTTCTCCCCTAGTTAGTGCTTATCAACCTACTCACTTCATTCACCAATGGCTTAGCACTTTCATATTCAAAGTTTTGAATTAAGTCATCTATTAAATCCCACTAGTTCCCCTGTCTGATGACATAATTTCAAATGAATGTACCATGTGTGAAAACAACCTTGTAGTGTGGAATATAACTTTTTCACCCATAGGGAAGAAGGTAAATCCTCTGTGCCTTCCATCCAAATCCTCTTGCATTCCTAGACATGATCTGAGTCGATCCTTTCCCATCATAGAAATAAAGTTTAGTTGGCATGTTTCTCCCCGAAGAATATAATAGTGATCGCAATCCTCACCTTGTGCCACCCTAGAAGATTGGCCTGATGTGCCATCCACTAACATGTTGTGGTTTCACACAAAGTATAGACAAGCATGATCCTTCATTCAATCTCACATATCCATTGAGCTTCCATGTCCCATAGGAAAACATCATGGTTACCATCCCCAATGTATCTTAGAAACCGCTTCCCTCTTAAATGCCTAAGTGGGTGCGCCCTTATCACTATTGTAATGGAGCCTCTCAATTTCCACTTTACTAACTCATAAGTCCCATGCACACAATTATCACATGCTACACTAGTGGTATCACTCATTGATTGAGCATATTCGAGATGAATAAATCCTTCCATAGAATTAAGAACGTCAAGGTCCTTTATAGTGCACACATAGATTCTATCGAGGAATTATCCCAAGGGCTCAGTATAGGGTGATGACTTCCCATCAGTTAACGGGATAATAATCTATTCTTCCTTGTTCTCAAAACTTATGTACCCCTTATTGAACCATAGGCCAGCATTGCTCTTATAACACCAGGGGTGCTCAAGTAACATTGGAATGTTTTCCACCTTAGCTAGCACCAAGACCTCAAAGTCTCCAGTGAATTTTTCCCCTTGGATAGTGATGGCAACATCCTTCAAGACACCAATGGGCATCACCTTTGTCTTGTTATCCATATACAACACATTTGAAGATGTTTGTAATGGATGCCTTCCCATTTGATTCCAGGCATCAAGGGTAAGAACATTAACTTCCGCACCCATATATCTCATAATATTGCTTAGGATCCATCTATTGACTACTACATTCAAGGTAAACTCCTTATAATAATAAATGGTATGAGGGGAAAGGTTAGTGTACAAGACTTGTCACTCATGCTCTCCTCCGGCGTGTGATACTTTCTCCTGTAACCATTCCCTAGAAAAAGGATGATATTCTCCTACCTCAACATTTTGCATACTTCCTTGACCTCATCCAGATCCTTATGCGGAGCCTCATTGCTCTTCCTTTTTGTAAGTGTCATGACTACTCCTTTAGGAACAAGATCTCTCCTTGTAGGCTTCGAATTAAATACATGGTCTCTTGATAAACCTCTTTCTGATGAGTAGGGTCTAGATACTTCCCATGCACCACCTCTTCTCTAGTAACCAACATAATTTGATTTGGTATTTCACCGGTGCATGCAGCCTCAACTCGCGTTGTCACCAATACAGGTTCTAACTCTTACTCACACACCACCCTTTGCATCCATTGTGAGTTAGCCTTCTTCATGCTTATCATTCTTACACCTTTATCCTCTCCATGTTGTTAGCTCATGTGTTCAAATAACTCGAGCACTCCTCATACTTTTATTTTTTCCACACAAAGATCCTTGTACTAGATCAAGGCATTCACACTTATAATACTCTATAGACCCATAATTATAACAAGTTCCATGAGGGAACTCACTTCTTCCACCTCCGTGGTTTCCTTGACCTAAAAATCCTCCACGAAGCTTCTTCCATGAGATCCTTCATCCACACACCCTTCATAGTGATGACCATCATCCTTGGAATTATTTATAGTGTTGGTCCGTACACACCAATATCAATGGCATCATGTATTTGGTCGATCAATCTAAAATCCTTGGTTTTATGAGTAGTGGAGGTGTAAATATTGCAATAAAAAGATACATTCTTACACATCACACACTGCAAAGTAGTGGACACCTACTTGCATCATGATCTTTGTGGTAAATCTCATAGTCTAATGTCATGGCGTGTACCAATATTTGAGGAAAAGTATCCTTTTTATGAACCTATACCTCATATTCTCGTGCACCATAAGCCCCCTTACCTAGCCGATGGGCTGAGTTTACAAATAACTTCTCCATCTACTTTAGCATTGTAGCAATTTGAGCTTCAATAAAAGGGATAACACTTGGTATCTATGCTTCCTATAGCTTCAACACACAAAGTGCACCCTCCAAGACCTTGCGTGCATCTCGTGAAATTTTTGTGCGAAAGTTCTCTCCTAAAAGGTGTTATCAACCCTCCAAAAACCATTAAGGATGCTTTGAGAAGAATGAATATCATAATATAATTTTAATAAGAGAGTCTTAAAACATGCATCATATTCTATCTTGTTGAATCTCCTTTAGCACACTAATTCTCTTATGTTCAAACTCAGGAATATGAAATTTAGCTAATAAGTCATTTCATAGCATGGTTTAATCTACCACTATCTTGTGGGGGTCATACTTTGAGTACCAACTATATGTGCATCATTATAATGTTGTTGAAAATAGAATTGCCTTCCATTCTAGGGTAGTGATCTCGTTCATGCACCATAGAAGCTCACATTTGTGTATGTGTTCTATAGCATCCTAAACACTCTTGTAATCTGGTAGATGTAAATATATTTTGAAAAAAACTTGCTTTGAGATGGTTGAGGCCTTTATCCACATAATCTAGAACCTTGATTCCCTCTGGTGTTTCCTCCACCACCAAATCCACTAGATCTACTAGATCCTCCAGATCCTCCAAGTCCACTAGTTCCTATTCCACCATATCTACCTCCCATAGCTGGTAAAGGTCTTAAAGTGGTTGTGCCTTGTGTCCCCACTATCATTCTAAACTACACGCCAACAAAGATGTGATATTTCATTGCTACCGGATATGTGTCCCGCACCGCTTCAAAATGTAATACCTAAGCTTTGTGTACCCGTATTTTTTCCAAATTTCATTGTAGACAATATACCTCCAAAAACATGAAATGATTGTCCAACCATAGATGTACCAAAATGAAAAGTTATATCTCCTAGGTGTTGATCAGTTATTTCCACCAATACCAACTAGGTTATTAATACTTATCTCTGGATTTAAAAATCTAAGTGATAGGGTTTCATCGCAAGGTGGATTTAGATGCACACTAATGGCTCTCCTTTCTCTTAGTTATTAACCTTCTCTAAAAGCCAAGGGGTTTCTCTCCTATGATTTCCAAGATGGGGTAACACAGACTCTTCATGCTCCACATCCTCTACGTTAACCTCAATTCCCTCCCACAACATCTCGCCTCCATAAATCCATCACCCCTAAAACCTCATGTTATCTATCTAACTCCTTCTTATGATCTTCATTATACTTGAGTTGTATTTCTTCCCTCTTCTTTTCATCCACAAGGTCTGTCATCTTCCTCCACCACAACTTCCTCACCCAATGCTTTGAAGAAGCTTAACGACCATTGGAAATGCTTCCAAACTCGGTGTAATGATCAAGATCTTTATAGCTGAAGGGATAACATGGAAGAATGATCCTCTTAGCTCCATGAAGAACTCAAACTCAAAAATCCATGGACAAAAATGTGTAGAAATTACGTGCGCCATGGTGTAACTCATCAACACTCTACTCTACCAATGATCAACAACATGTGTCTAAGTCAAATCAGCATCATACAACATTTGACACTCCTCTTGGGTCCATATGTGAGGTCGATAGTACCAGCTTGATCTAGATGTATACGCCAAAATCCATTCATAAAATCCCACTAGAAAGAAAAAAAAGAAGGTCTCATAGAGCTCATGATATAAATGTTCTTCTACCCATTTATGTGCATCAAACTTAGGTCCAATACTAAATCTTTGAGAAAACTCATCTTCTACGATTTTAAGCCATGATTTGACATTGTCCAAGGTCAATCGCTCTATCATCATGCACCATTCTCACAACAACTTCAAAAAGAGGTCCTGAAAATAGAACCAAAATGTAGTCTCTATTATCACCACCTATTTCAGCAACCAATCCCAAGTGCACCGACATATCATCCAGTCTTATCCTGGAAGCTCACCCGAGGCACACATAGGTGGTAAGTCCCTCCTTTATGTGAGCTTCATGAGAATGTTCCTTCTTAACATGAGGATGTAATATAACTAGAAACAAGTGCATTCATTCATGGAATTCAAGATGTAAGCACTAACTCCTAGCCTAATGCATTGCAAGCATAGATTAACATGATCAACTAAAGGAAAGTAGAATCAACCCATGAGAATCATCAAGAAAACCGTAACACACACATTCTCATAAGGGAAATATACATAGATCAATATCCATCACATGAGTGTTTCAGAATCACTTCATTATATTCATAAGCCAAAATATGGTAGCCAAGATTACATCAAGAGATTTCCATTTTCGAAAATGTTCATACTAGCAGAGCCTACTTTACATCACAAAGTTTTTATTACATATTTTTCCCACACTATCCTACTCCCTATCTATCCTTACTTATCTATCCCTTCCTCTCTTAAAACCATCATACCCATAGAATAATCATTCTCATCATCACCTATGAAGGCTTGATGGAATCTTTTCATCATTTCTCTACCACTACCAAGGAATATGCGAAGTATACCATGTGTTCCCTCAATTAAGTGCCTTATAGAATGCATGTTCTATATAATCGTTAACAACCTCAAATCCTTATCCTTTCATTATGACCATATTGATGACCTAGAATATCCTTTCCTTGATTTGTAAGTCTCTATAACTTATCCACATCTGTATCTAGTCACTTTTCTATTTGCTCCATATACTCGTCTTTTTCTTGTTGTCCAAAACTTACTAAGTCCCAACTCCATTCTTCCCTTGGATGATTTATCATTCCTCTGTTAGAATCAATTTTGCACATGCCTTCATGCCATGTTTCTACGTTCCACAAGGCTTCACGCCTTAGGTACTTAGTTACTTGTAGGGGTCCAACACTAAACATGCTAAGGTACTAAGGTTATAAGAATATGCAAAAGAGAAAATCCTAAGATAAAAGGGTGGTGATAATACCAAGCAAAAGGCCACAGATGTTCAACACAATCAAAATGGGGTCTGAAAATGAAAGATAAATGCACATCACATTACGATGGTAAAAGGAAGGAAAGTCTACAACTACAAATGAGCTAGGGAAGACAACATGCCACAAAATAATTTTTTATTAGTTAAAATATCCACAATGGATCATAGTTGGAACATAAGGAAAGAAGCATTTACATAGGAAAAAATTAAGGCTCGATGTTCATAGTTGCTTGAGAAACCATTTTGACATGGCTCCTCTATAGATCAAAATGTCCATCTCTTTCAAAATGAAATATTTTACAATATATAACTCGAGTAGAATGAGAGAGAAGAGAAGAAATGAATTTTTGAATCTTCAGCCACCAAGAGTCTTTATTAAATTCTTCTGCAAAGCACATGGGAACTCTACAAGGCCATTATTATGTCTATTTCATCTTGTAGAAGGAAATGAAGCCATGCTTCATCAATTTTGGTGGTTGAGCTACTTGATTTGATCGGTCACATGCCCAAACTACTCTTTTCTCCATCATATGTTGTGTTTTCCATTTTGAGCCACTAAATTCCACTAAAATAAGATTTTTTTAATTCTAAGTGAAGGGATCGAGGATAGATTTCCAACAATAAATTTTTTGTCTGATTTGGAGACAACTCGGACTAAAAGATATGGCCTCTCTAAGATTTTCCTATTGGGAGGCATGGGAATACAACATGTGGCAACCTTTGATTGGTTGGGGGACTTAACTTTGCAAATGCGTGCTTTCTTTTTTATTTTCCATGTGTCCACCTTTCATTGGCTTGTGGTTTGGTATTTTTTTCATTTTAATTTTCCTTTTCATTTGTCCTTTACGATTGGGTCTTCCTTTATGAAATACGGACCAATAATATCATGCCACATTTCTTTATAGTGTCGGACTATCCTTGGACCTTTTTAGTCCCTTAAGAATGTGATCCAATAAGAAACATCTGTATTTATTTGTAATTTTCCTTTTCAAATCTCTTTGAATGACCATTCCAAAGTGTGTGCCAATAGAACAGTTCCACGCACTTTACATGTTAGTGAATTTGATTAAGCGCTTCGACAAAATTGCAAAGAATTGACCAATGAGAAATCCCTACACCCCCCCTACATTGTGTCAGAATATTGAAATTATTATCTAACAATTTCAAAGTTCCAGCCAATGAAAAATCTCCACGCACTTCATCATGTAAGTTTTTCTTTATCTTCTTCTACCCATTGCAAAAAATTGGCCAATGAGGAAGCTCCATGTCTCTCCCAACGTCGGAAGTTATTAGACCTTCCTTTTTCCTTTTTATTTGTGAGACTACAAAATGAAATCTAATGAAAAGGCTCCACGTCACTTTAAGATTCACAAATGTTAGGATTATGATGGATTCACGTCGTAACTTTTACTTTTGGGGGACTTAGAAACTTTTAGCTTTAAAAATTTGTCACCTATCCTCCTTGACTTTCTGACTTATCTTCCCTTCTGTGGACTCGAAATGCTATTGTTCTTGTTTTATTCCACATAATTCAAGTCCTCTAGGACCAAAACATTTGAGGATAGTCGAATGGTGCCACATGGCCCTTTCGACTTCTACGTTTAATTTAACACCAAAATTAATGTCATTCAACCTTTTAAATACAACACACTAATGAATAAGATAAGTCTCTAGCGGGTTTTTATTGCTAAGGACCGGTGTTTTTGGGAAATGGAATTTGATGTCCATTTAGATGTCCTAAACTTGTAAATTGGATAATTCTATTTTTAATAAGTTATTTCAAATTAACATGGGGGTAAATTTGGGATAACAATTTTGGTGATCTCTAGGGAAAGTTTCCTTCTAAATTTGACTAGTATACTTTATGAAATTCATTGGGCATGGATTCAAGCCATTTTTTTATAAACTGATTAAAAACATTAAAATCCTACCCCTGAGTTGTTATGAACTTAGCATGAATTGGAACTATTTGAAAATGATATTTGGAGATTTAAATTATTTTAGGAAGTGATCTATCTATTTGATTATTCCATTACTACTTAGGTTGATCTGAAGCCTCCTTGGTCTTCTCTTCAAGCTCAATTTTTGGGATTTTTGATTTAAAAATTTCTAAACTTTCCCAAATATAAATTTATCACCAAGGAAAGGTCATGATAAATATGAACTAAAATTGATCTTTGGAGTTGAATGATTAAGCATTTAAAACTCCCATATCTAATTTTGCCATGAACATTACCCTGAACTGAAATAAACTGTGAAAAAAAACAACAAAGAATGCACAAACTATGTACAAAACATGGAAATTCATACATGTTCCAAGTGGAAACATGCACGGTGTGTGCAAACACTTATTCTACAAAAATCAAACCTACTCTACCCTACTCTAACCAAACAGAAAAGGAGCTAAAAAAACCTACAACATGTAGGGAGAAATAGCTTCCCTTTCTTACAATTTTAGACCATGCATTTTATTTGGCACTAGACATGGTCTTAAGAAAGAGTGAAAAATTAACTTGAAGTAGGTTTTTCACCCTTTCCATCAAAGTATTAACTAAAAATAGAACAAATAACTCTTTTAGAATCTTTTCATTTGGATTTGAGAGGCATTAGAACTTATCCGGGACTTTGAAACTCCTCCTCATGCTCTAAATTGAGCATGAATGGTTGTAAATATTATTTTGGCTCCAAGCTAGACAAATAACTAATTGGGAAAGCGGATTTTAGAACCAATTTGCTGATCCTTTTGATTTTCCCATTATTTTGAAGCTTTTTCCCATGAATGGGGGCATCGTGTAGACTTTCTTTTTCATGAATGGAGTTGCTTGTAAAGCGATTTGATTATTTTGGTTCTTCAACGAATAAATCTCCCTCCTCCATGATGACTAATTTGGAAATTGATTCATCATGGCTCTCCTCTTCCTCAAACATAAATCTTGAGAGATCAAACTCATCCACAAAATTAGACTCTTGCAAGGATGAAGTGGAAGAAGGATCTAAAATTTTATCAACAAAAGAAAGCAAGAAGCTTCCTATGATCTCTTCTTCATCCAAGACCTCCAGATCTGATTTTTCCACCTCCTTAACCTAAAAATCCCTATGAATGATTGCAACATCTGAAGATATTCTTGGTGGATCAATGCAATTTTCAAAAACTTCCTTCTCATTTAGGAGCTTCTCTTCCTCTACTTTCAACTTTTCTTTTTCAACCTCCTTGACTTCAGATTTTTCAATCAAAATAGGAGGTATTTCAATAATGGGCTAGGTCACTTCTTCATCCATTATGCTCTTAAAGTCAGTCCATTCTTTAACAAGTACATCATGAATTTCAAGAATGGGACTTACCTCAACTGATTCTGTAGAAATTGGAGAAGGTTGAATGCCAAGTTCTTGGTGATGAACCTTTCTTGATTTAAAATCATGTCTCTAATCCTTAAATCTCTGAATTTGATTTTCTTTATTTGGATATTTCCAAACATACCCCTCCAGATCAACATGTACATCTTGTTGTCTATAAGAATGAATCTCAACCTTCTTTGTAATGAAAGATTCAAAATATTGTTTAGTGAGGAATGGATCCTCAAGTAACCAAGAACTTGGGCCCTTAGTCTATTGGTTAAGCTCCATTACTTCATGATTTCTAATTGATTTATCAAAAATTTTAAACACCTGTAGATCTGATTTGAAATTAGAAAGGCTTCAGTCCTTGGATGATATTGTAAAGACTAAAATGGTAGAGGAGGTGGAATATTTTATTGTGAAGGAGATGGATTTTGGAAGAAAATAGGGTCAAAAATGAAGATGAGAGGGAAATAAAGAAAATGGAGATGGGGAATCCTCAATGGGAGTAGGTAGAAAACTAGGTGTTAATGCAAAATTATATGACCCCTAATTTCTTATAATCTATGTATGAGGCAATTAGTATAACCTACATAACATGGGATTATCCTGCTGCAGTTTGGAATGTTACAAGCGGGATAATCCTCTAGAGAAAGTTGACTTCTTCTCCTAATCTAGTGCCAACTTCTCCAAAGTGCAGAGAATGGCATGCTAAACTAATCCTATCCTAATTCTTTCTAAGGAGACAGGGATAAAAAGATGCATGAAAAACAACTACTCTAAGTGAAGGTGATTCACCAAGAAAATGTGAGATAATACAAGTGAGTGAAAGATAGAGAGAAAAAAATTAGGAGATGGTTGGTAGAAGTTCCAAAATCCAAGATAATATTCAATTCCCTATATTCATAAAGCACAACAAACTACAGACCCTACAAAGAGATAGATACATGCACAATATACTTGCAAATATAATGGAAGGAAAAATATGCAATTTCATACAAGCTAGGGTGAAAATGGCCACAAAACATGAATTTTATTTCTTAGAAACATACACAATCCATTATAACATAAGAACAAGGAAAAATCCTTTATAATAAGCCCAAATTTGAGGCCTTTAGCTCACAAAATCTTTGGAACAATTTTGACAAAATTACTTTTATCTCAAGAAAAATCACTTCAAAATGAGACAAATTTTATAATATATAGGCTATTTTGGTCACCAACTGGTAGGATGCATTAAAGAGGTATGGGAAACCATTAATTTTGGTACTTTCCCTACACAAGTGGTCATGGGTGCCATGCCTCATTAATTTTGGTTATTATGATGTAATTCATTCACCTATCCTTGTCCGGCTTGTAACTTTTCCATCCCACAAGTCATCCAAATGTGTTGGTCGTAAACTCCCCAAGGTGTTGGAAAACATCTAACCATGTTTACCAACCTAGGGTGTTGGATGATGTCTTACCTAGCCAACAAACCCTTTTCGTATGCCATGCCACTTTGAATAAGTATTGAGCCATCTAACCAATGGGGTTAGACACCATCTATCCATCGACTAACCTATCGGGCATCTTATCTACACATCCAACCCATCGCCCGTCCAACCAATTTGATGCACTGTTAATCCAACCTTCACTTGTCCAACCCAAGAGTCGACCATATGTCATCCAACTTTGACTAACCGATTTGTAAAACAGAATGAATGAAGCCTCTAGAATTTTATTAATAATCAATCAATCTTTTACACATGTGGACAATGGATACAAACAATAAAGATGTTGCATATGTCCAACAATATTCCTTAATACAAAAGCTTCCAAAATACATCCGGGAAGCAACAATAATTAAGTACAAACAAATAAGTTACAACTATGCAACAAATAGTCCTACGAGATAATAATCCAAATATAATGGTTATAAAAACATAACCAAATAACAATAACCATACGTGACTTAATAAGTCAAATAATATGGTTTTAACAATATAATAAGTTATCACAAATTATTACCTATGAAAATACAATGCATAATTATTATCCTAACATTCCCCCTTAATTTTGCATTGTCTCAAGGGATGAGGAGAGGAACTCTCTAAACATCTCGAACTTGTCATGTGTAAGTGAATTTGTGAAGATATCTTCTCATTGTTTAGCGGTTGGAAAAAACCAAAGCTGTATATTGTGCTTCAAGACATGCTCTCATATGAAATGTACCTATACCTCAATTTGCTTTGTTTTCTCATGAAAAAATGGATTGTGAACAAGTTTGAGAACACCTTCATTGTCAACATACACAGTGATTGGTTTGTCATGTGGTATTCCAAGTCCTTCGAGTATGCGATGTAGCCATATCGCTTTGCAGAAATCTTCCCCGTAGAACGATACTCAATTTTTGTGGAAGAGTGAGAAATAAAGTGTTGTTTCTTGCTTCCAAATGATATTGGTCCGATCCTATAAAGAATACAAACCTGAAGTGGATTTTCTATCATTAATGTTACTGCATGATCTAAATTAGAATATCATGACAAGAAGAAGTTGTCGATCTTCTTGCATTATATACCAAGATTGATTAATCCTTGCAGATATTCAAAATGTTCCTTGCTTCCTTTTAATGAAAAACTTTGGGTTCCTGCAAGAACCTAGATAGATAACTTATTGAAAAGTTAATATCTTGTGTAGTGTATGTCAAGTAAAAGAGACTCCCGATCAACTACCGATATAGAGTGGAATTTACATCGGAAGATGGATCTCGAATGAGATAACTGCAATTTTTCTCCATAGGTGTAGAATCGGTGTGTAATCCATCATCATGAATTTCTCAAGCATTGTGTTGGTATATTTCATCTAAGAAACAAAAATGTGATTCTCTTTCTGTCATACTTCCAATCTAATACAATAATGCATCAACCTAATATTTTTCATGTCGAGCGATTGATTAAGATCTTTCTTCGTTGCATCAATCATCTTCACTGAATTTCTAGTGGTTACTAGATCGTTAACGTAGAAAACTACAATCACAATCTCCAACCCTTTATTTTTGAGGTAAATATTGGGATCATATGGATTTCTAAAAATCCATGTTATACGAGATGCTCATCAATTTTGATGTACCATGATCAGGGTGTTTATTTGAGGCCATACAAAGATTTCCTGAGTCTACATACATTTTCTTCTTGACCAGGTGCAACATATCCCTTAGGTTGATTCATATAGACTTCTTCTTGAAATATTCGTTTAGAAATGAAATTTTTACGTCCATCGATGGAATTTTCAACCAAACTATGCAGCTAGAAAAGATCATCCTCATTGTTTTGATCTTAGGCTTTGTGGGAGAAAATGTATCCTCGTAGTCAATGCCTTATTTTTGCATACCCCTTTATTACTAGTCTCGCTTTATACTTGTCCATTATCCCATTTGCTTTGTAATTTGTTTTAATATCCATATGCATCCAATGGGTTTCTTCCTGGTAGAATATTGACAAGTCACCAAGTCTTATTTCTCATTCTTGACTAATATTCGAGTCCATGACATCTTTCCAATATTTTGACTATAGAGCTTCCCCGGACTAGAGGGCTCATCAAACTCAATAAATTTACCCATCAAATAAAATTTCACTTCTTCTCTTGCTTTACTATGATTCGTGGTCCAGGGTGGATGTATCCAGTGGAGAATTCATTCTTGCATCTCGTAACGTGCTTTATTATACTACTTGGGCATAGGCTAAACGATTCCCATGGGTTGTGGTTCTATCGATCATCACCATCACCACCATCATCACTTTCATCATCGTGGGAACATCAACTTTATTTTTACAAGTGGTGAAGAATCTACATCAAATGAGTCTGGAGGAGGAGACTTTGCTTCCTTCTTAACAAAGAACTTAACTTCTTTCTTTGGTGTAGACTTTGCTGGTCTTTGGATCCATCAATATGTACCCAATATTTTCTTTACTATAGCCAATGAAAATGAGTTTCTATGACTTCATATCTAATTTCTTTCTATTCTCGCTTGGTATGTGCATACTTGCTTTACACCCAAATAATTTGAGGTGTGAAATAGATGGTTTCCACTTTGACCATACTTCATATGGTGTTACTCCATCAAGAGAAATTGTCGGTACTCTGTGCAAAAATACACATCTATCTTTGATGCTTCTGCCCAAAATGTCTTTGCAAGTCTAGAATCATTGATCATGCATCGTACCATTTCCATGATAGTGCGGTTTCTTCTCTCAACAATACCGTTTTGTTGTGGTGTGTGTGGAGGAAGAATTTTTGACGAATCTGTGAGCTTGTAGGTAGTCTTTGAACTCATCATTGGTGAATTCCCCACCTTAATATAAGTAGAGAGTTATGATGTGATGACTAGTTTCATTCTCAACAGCTACTTTGAACTTCTTTTAGGTTTTAAAAGCTTCACTTTTCTTGTGAAGATGAAAAATCCACATTTTCTTGAATATTCATCAACAAAAGCATGAAGTACTAAAATCCGAGAATGACTTGGTTGCATCGAACCATAAATATTGGTTTGAACCATATCAAGCTTTCCGTGAGCTCAAAAAGTACTCTTATGGAGTGAAGCTCTGTGTTGTTTTCCTATTAGGCGGTGAGGAAACTTATATGTATCCTTTTAAAGAGATGGTAACCCATGTACCATATTATGCTAGAAAAGTGTCTCAAGATACTTGAAACTAAGATCACCATGTCTCGATGCCAAAACTATGTAGAGGTAGAGTTCTTAGCCACAAGTTCTGATCATCTCTGTGGAAAAAATCAAGCTAGAACATGTGTCCCACATTGGAGGCTTTTGGAACTATTTTTGATCCTTATGATTTGTTTCAAATTAAACATGTTTTCTTTCGAAATGAATATCAAATTCAATTTTCAAGTTGTGATCTAGGAGTTGAATGACAGAAAGAGATGTTTGGCCAACCTAGGACATATAAGACATCTGATAGTCTACAGTTGTGTGAACCAAGGGGTAGAGAAATGTTCCCAATCCCCTGAACTATATATGAAGAATCATCACCCAACAAACATGGTTTTTCAAGGCATGTCCCTCATTGAAGTAAACCAGTCTCTGTGGCTGGTCATGTGTCGAGTGGCTCCCAAATCAACATACTAGACATCACTAGATGACGTTGAAGGTTCACTTAATCAAGGAGTGTAAAAGTAGCCTTCATTATGTGAATGTTCTTCTTGCTCAAAGAATAATGCCCTTCGATGGGGTATTCTTTTCTAGTTCCCCTTTTCCTGCCCTTGATTGTAGTTTGTATGTCCCTTGTGATATTGTTGGTGTTGAGGTCCATAATTACTTGATGAACATTTCTTGTAAGTGTTATACCAACAATCTTTCAATTCATGTCCTCTTTTACAGATTGGACATTGCTTCTTCTATTTTGTTTCCCCTTGATGTTGATATTGATTCTAATGTTGGGACTTTTGATAGGAATTAGGTTTTTTTTTCCTTTTCCTTTCCATTTTTGATGAGAAGAAAGTTCCTACTCTTCTTCATCATCCTTTTTATATATGGATTTATTTTTTTGTAGTAGGTTAACCAACTTGTCAAAACTCACTTTGTTGTATCGACATGTTTAGGGTTGTTACAAAAATGTGGTAGGAAGAAGGGAGATATCTCAAAATAATGGGGATGAGAGCTTTGTTGGTCTGAAAATCACATTCGCCTGGGTAGATCTATGGATAAATGAGCCAACAGTGTGCAGGGCATAGCCCCTCTTTGAGTTAGCAAATGAAACTGGTTTATTGCTATTCTACCAGCAGGAATCTATGCAAGTCTCACAAATTCTTCCTTCGAGGAGTTGGGATCTCATCCCAGTAGGGGTGTTTCCCACTGCGAAAAGAAAGGAAAGGAAGAGGGGATGAAGAAAGAGCAGGTCCGAAGGGAGAAAAGAAATGAATTCCAAAGCAGAAAGGTCAGAAGGTTTATGTTTTGGGATTGGTAGTAAAAAGAGCCAAACCTACTTACATAAACGAGAAAAAAATACTAATGATGAATAAATGACAATAAAACAAAAGCAGATTCAACAGAATAAACACACAGATCTGATGTAAGAAAGATCTAATGCACATAACACATGTATTCAGCATAAAGTCTAAATATTATATTAATATTTTCCTTCAGTTACAAAAATCTCAAAGTCTTTTCTCCTCACTTCTATTTTTCATCTGAAAGATATTCATCCATCCATTCATACAACAAGTATTGGGGTATTTATAGAAGAAGGAGAGAAAAGAAGGCAAAAAGGAGCCAACAACTTATTTACAAAGATATTTACAAAATATCTAAAAGTCATGTTGACTTTTGACAACTTGATGGATGACATCATACCATGATGCAACATGGATGATGTCATCATTTGTGTCCACATACTCCGGATATTCCCAAAAAGAAAGTCAAAGAAGAGAGAGAGAAAGAAGAAGAAGAAGAAGCTACTCGTCCTCGTCATCCTGCGGCCGAAAGGGGGTGGACTGCTTTTGTTGTTGCTCAGGTGACGAGATATGGAATTGAGAGTGGTATTCCATAAACTTGTTGATCATTGGCCCTAGCTGATCCTGGGAAGGATCCTTGTGCCGATCACTGATCGCCTCACAAGTCTCCCGCTCATCTATGAGTTTCTCGGGAGTTTGGAATAGTCTTTTTCTGCTTCAATGAGTAACCCAATGAAGTCTCGGCAGGCCAGCAGGTTGTTGATAGACTCTGCGTCAAAAGTGACCTCTGGCCCCATCCCTTGAGAAATGATCTCTTTGAAGATCTAGGTGGTTTCATCAACTTTCCTTAAAGTGAAGGAAGGAGTAAGTAACCCTGGTGACATGTTAAGAACGATCCGTTCCATTTGGTGCATCGCGTCGGGCTTCTTCCTTCACTTTGTCGATCTTTTCTAGGACAAAGTCCAAATGATCCACACATAATCTGTTATCCCGTAAAATTGACAGCGGCAATTTTACCGATAACCTCTCTGAAAATTTTGTTTCGATCCTCGTTAGGGATCCTTCGCGTTCAAAATATTGTAAAATCCCTTCCGGGAAATTCGGTTTTGAACTTAGTCTTTTGAGCCTTTTTGGTGGGCGCATGGTTTTCCTTGCAACATCAATTTTGATGCGCCTCCTTAAAAGCCTTTGGCGCATGGTTTTCCATGTTAGCACGTCTTTCGGTGCGCGAAAGGATGTTGAGTAAGTTTTGGTGCGCGAAAGGCGCACGTAATATCTTTGTTACATCAAGTTTTGGTGCGCGAAAGGCGCGCATAGCTTCGTGTCGACAACTCGTTTGATGCGCCAAAGCGCGCTCATTCTCTGTTGTCATTTCCTTCCATGCGCGAAAAGGCGCATGCTTTCCCAATAAACAATTGTTTCCATGTGCCATTTCAAAAGTTGGTGGCGCATTAATGACAAGTTTTCTATATATACCCGTGCCCGCCATGTCATTTTCATTTCATTTTGACAAGCACGTGATCGCTCTGGATTTGTCGGCTCTGCTTTCTGTCATTATCTCGCCACAATGGACCCGCTTTCCGATTTTAACATATATTTAAGGTAAGAGGTTCATCCTCTTTTTCATTGCATGCTTTCGTGTTTTGAGTACGTGTTTGATCTGCTTTGAGTGCGTGTTTAAAAAGAGTATGTTTAGGTTTTCCCCACAGGCTTTTCTCGTTTTCTTCTCTCCTCTTCTTCCCTTTTTCCGATCTGCTTTGGTAAAGGGAGCTTTCTTGAATGGCTTGGCTTGATTAAACCTTTTATAAAACCTTACTTGCCCAGTAACTATTTAGGTGGAGGAAATGAGTAAGAATGATTTGAGTGAAGAGTCTTTTTCAAATGGCGCCTTTGGCGCGCCTTATTCTGATCAAGGCAGTCGCGCCCCTCGCGCCCCTCGCGCGCATGCTCAAGACCCGCGCCCCTCAAGCCGCATGCATGCATGCTCAAGACCCGCGCTTAGGCGCACCACCCATCTGCTGCGGTTTAAATTCATGCGCCCTCGAAGCGCGCCCCTTTTACATCTTTGCAGTTTAAATCCCGCGCTTCCATAAAAACTTTGGCGCACCCTTTACCCCTGTTGCATCCCTCTTCTATGCGCCAAAGGGCGCGCCCAGCTTCCATGCAACGCAAGAGTTATTTGCGCGTGTAAAACCTCCAAAAGCGCGGGCGCACCTTCCGTTGCAAGTACATGATGTTGTGTAGACCCTCCATGCGCCGCGCCATATACCTTTGGCGCGCCTTTTTTGTTGCACAATCTGCCCATGCGCCAAGGGGCGCACCAAATCTCAATGTAACATGCATTTCCTGTGCGCCCTTCTATATAATGCAGTCTGCTTCATCCATGCGCCATGCGCCTTTGGCGCCAACTTAACCTCTGTTGCACCCTTTTCCTGTGCGCCTTGACTATTCAGCCTGTTATATACATTTTTCATGCGCCCTGCGTCCCGAACCTTAAAAGTTCTAACTCTTTCTTCTGCTAGTATTCCCATGGAAGATCAAATGACTAATTCAAGCTTCTTGGATTGGGTTTCGCTCCTTCTACGTGCAGATCATCAGATAAGCCTTGAAGAACACATGTCTACGTCAAGCAAGAGACCCATCAAACCAAGAGGGAAGGCAAAGCTAACAGAAGAAGAAATGAAATACAAATATCGGAGGTCGGGATGCCGAATCACGGGCGAGTGTAATATGGATGTCGGGGATTACGGGTGGGCCACATTGACATAGAGGAATTCTGGGTAAGGACTCAGAAAGTGACAAGGAGTCCATGGATGGATAAATTGATAGGCAGCGCCCTGCACTTCGCCGGTGGGATTCCTGTCAGTGCTGTTAATAACGAGTTTATGATGGTTGTTGCACAATCCTTCAACAAAGACACAAGATGTGTCGAGAATAGCAAGGGCGAGGTAGTTATAAACCTTACTGCCCGTCGCTTTGAGTTGATGCTTGGCATCCCTCACCACCGAAACTATGTGGCTGTTAGCCAGCAAGAATGCCTCAAGGCTTGGGAGGACAACGAAGACAATTGCATGCAATTGATGAATGAGGTCTACCTCAAGAATAAGAAGGTAGTGACCCGGTGGCCTCAAACTATCCACCGGAGTGATTTCTCAGAGGAACTCAGTGATACAATCACCTTCCTGAGCAGAGTCTTCGGTCTTTCAGATGCTCACTACTTCCATAAGTGGATGCTGCGATACCTGGACACAATGAATAAGAATCTGCCCGATCAGCGTTTCTGCTGGGGGGAGATAATAAGCAGCACAATATCCGAGCAACTGCAACAGTTCGCTACAACAGGAGTGTTCCACATGAACTCCTACGTAGTGTATGCTGCTGCGTCTGAAAGGGATTATCCAGGGCTGCACCGAAGTGGAACTTGGCCTCAGGCCAAAATATATGAATACTATCAAGAGCTGAAGCTGGAGAACAGCATCCAACACTTCGCTAAGATCAATGATGTTTTCTTCTATCACATCATGTGCATATTGCGGCCAAATTTGACTCATGGCCGGACAACCAAAAACATAGTGGCAGTCACAGAGAAGTGGGGGGCCTTGTTCACCCAGTTTCCCACATTCACCTATCTGAGGGCGGTCAACTTTTTGGGCGAACCAACCAGGTTGCCAAGGTATGCTGGACCAAAGCTGATTTTATTGGAACTATCAAGACAGCTCGTCACATACCATGAAAAGTGCCTCAAGAGAAAGAAGGGCGGAACTCCTTTCCCCCTCACAGTAGGCCGTTACACATGCTCCAGCTATCACAAGGCGAAGGAGATGTTTGCTGAGCTAGAATTGCTCAACCTAAAGCATGATTTCCCAGCAAGGCCCACATTCGACCCTAGGGGCTGTCTACCAAGGGCTAAGCTTGATCCGATTCATGTCCCTCAGATTGAGGATATCTACATTGACGTTCTCCATGAGGTAGAACTCAGAAGAAAGGATCACTCTCGCTTAGCATTAACGGAAATCATCCATTACGGAGTGGCCATTGTCCCAAAAGGCTTCCAAACCACGGAAGACGAAGTAGACAAAGTGTATAATGACACAGAAGGGGATGATTGGCCCTTCCCGGACATTGACAGAAGCAAGGCTCCTCAGACAATCGAGGAGAGGGTCAAGGAGACTATGCGGAGAACAGAGCATTGGTGCCGCATGAATGGGTTAATCTACCTCGGTGTAGATTTTACAACTTCTCCTTTGGGTAATGCACCTCCAAGGTCAAAGAAGCAGCTAAAAGGCAAAGCTGCGGAAGGTGAGCCTAGCACCATTCAGGAGGAAGCCCCTGAAAGTCCTCTTCCTTCAGAGCCTGAACAAGTAATAACCCTGGATTCGCGAGAGAAGGAATTGAGAGGATAGTCCTATACGCCCATCCACCCAGGATGTCGGCATCGCTACAACTACAGAGGTCCCTTCTATCCCTTCTTCTTCTCTTCCTCCCCTTCCTCAGATGTCGGCAACCACTCCTTTGGTTGTGTCCTCTCCCCCTTCTTCTACTCTCTCCCCTGCCTCTTCGTCCATCTTCTCCTCTCTCGCTGATTTGTCTTCCTCCATTTCTTCCCTCATTTCCGGGCTCCCTTCCCTTCCCATGTCTTCTTCTGCTGCATTGCGGTTTCCCTTCCTCCGTGGGCATGTCTTGGCTATTCTTTCAATGCCGCCGCCGCGCGTGTCTCCACGTTCTTCCCCTCTTCTACCGTTCTTTGCCTCCCCCTCTGTCTCTGGTCCTTCTTCATAGGACCAGCTTGGATCTCTCGGCCAGTGAGCCAACCAAGAGGAAAGTCCCCATCGCTCCGATGGACTTTTCAGTCATTCCGGCTAAAGGAGCAAAGAAGCACAAGCCGGTTACACGCTTCTCCAAGAGCGCTGCAGGTGAGAGGGTTATGGAAATTGCCTACCCCGATCCCACCAAAGAGAAAGAAGATCTGTCTCCGGCAGATTTCACAGTGACCCAAGTCACAATGGGGACATCCTCTGAAAGTCTCCAGGGGGAAGCTCTTTCCGCAGTTGATGCAATCTGCGAAAAGCTTCAGGAAACAAAGGAAGAAAAGAGGCTACTGAAGGAGCAGAATAAATACTTGCTTCAAGCCCTACAGAAGATGGGAAGTGCACCTCCCACAACTGCCGCCGAGACTCCTGAGCTGCTCAGTCAGGAGAAGATCAATGAATATTCAAAGATCGGCGAGCAGGGTATGGCTGTTTCTGCTTGGAGGAGCCAAATCCTTAAGGATAGTGAAAAGGTGATCGCCGAGTATATCAGTTTATACCTGAACATCGAGAAGGCGAATAAGGAACTCCAAACATTAGCAAGTCCAGTGTCAAAAGAGCTCGAAAACGCCAGACTCCAACACGAGGCCTTCCAACAAATGTTCGACTGTTCAGTCGAAGATTTGGTCAAGTTTGGAGTATTCGGTCATCCAAGGACCCTCAACAAGACCATGTCCACTCTGGACTATCGGATAGATCAGCTCGAATTTGTGTTAGAGAAGATAGACAAGGTGAAGGAAGAGGCCCTGGATGCGATGCATCAAATGGAGAAGATTGTTCTATCTATGACTCCAGGGTTGCTCACTCCTTCCCTCACCTTGAGATCAGCTGACGATACTATCCGAATTTTCAAGGAGTTAGCTTCTCAAGGGACAGGGCCAGAAGTCACTTTCGACATCGAATCCATCAACAACCTACTGGCCTGTAGAGACTTCATCGGGTCCCTAATCGAGGCGGGTAAAGACTATTCCAAGGTCCCAGAAAAGCTCATTGATGAGCGGGAAACTTGCGAAGCAATCAGTGAAAGGCACAAGGATCCATCACAGGATCAATTTGCGCCAATGATCAGCAAGTTCTTGGAATACCGCGCTCAGTTCCACATCTCATCTCCTGATCAGCATCAAAAACAGGCGACCCCTTTTAGGCCACAGGATGATGATGATGAATAGCTTCTTCTTCTTCTTCTTCTTCTTCTTCTTCTCCTCTCTATTCTCCGACTTTCTCTTCGAAATATCTGAAGTGTGTTGGCACAAACGATGACATCATCCATGTTGCATCATGGGATGATGTCATCCATCCAAGTTGTCAAAGTCAACATGACTTTTGGATATTTTGTAAATATCTTGTGAATAAGTGGTTGGCTCCATTTTGCCTTCTCTCTCCCTCACTTTCTATAAATACTAGAATACTTGTTGTATTCGAGGGTGAACATTTTTCAGATAGAAATAGAAGTGAGGAGAGAAAGACTTTGAGCTTTCTTGTAACAGATAAAAACAATTAATACAATTATTCAGACTTTGTGCTCAATAACTGTGTTATACATTAAGATCTTTCTTATGTTAGGTCTGCATGTGTTTATTCTGTTGAATTCATATCTACTTTTCCGTCACTTGTTTATCAGTATTGCTTTGTTTATTTATGCAAGTAGGTTTGGCTCTGTTTACTACCAAGCCCAAAGCATAGATCTTCTGACCCTTCCGCTTTGGAACTCATTTCTTTTCTTCCTTCGGATCTGTTCTTTCTCTTCTCCTTCTTTTATTCCTTTCTCTTCGCAGCCTAGAACACTCTACTGGGATGAGATCCCAACCCCCGAAGGCAGAATCTGTGAGACTTGCATAGGTTCCTGCTAGTAGTAAAGTAGCATAAACCGAGTTTAACTTTCTTTGTCTCAAAGAGGGCTAAGCCACACTGCAGTTGGCCCGTCTATCCATAGATCTGTCCACGCGACAGATTTTCGGACCAACAGTTTTTGGCGACTCCGCTGGGGATCGGATTTTCTAACAGATTTCGCCAACAGAAACAGATAAATCTGTCAGATCTATGCTGGTAGTAAAATAAAAAATCAGAAAAAATCAGCAGGTTGCTGCCAGTTTGCAAATCTAAACCTTTTTGTTAAAAATCCTAAAAATTTGCAAAAGTACTCAAATTGAAAATTTTCTTCTGAGAATCATAGATCTGGGCCTGTTACATATCTTTAGTTCGCTGAGTTTTTATCAAAAATCATCATTTTCCGTAGATCTGAGTTTTTAACTATTTTCTGAAATGTTCTAAACCCTCTGAAAATTAAAAACCAGATCCGAAAATCAGCTTACTATCTTCCCTGCCATCTTATCCTCATTTGTTATTTGTCATTTAACATGATCGGTTTACGAAGAGGATAATTTTCAAATATCCAGAAAAGTGCATGCTGCTGGTTTTGTCCAGAAAAACCAGAAAATCAGCAAGTACACCCAAAAATAAAGTTTAAATCTGCGCTGTAATATTACAGATCTGAAAGGTACACTGGCGAGTGAACCTTTACGCGCGCAGAAGAGAGCCGTGGAGAAGCTGATCCTACTTTCGATGCGCTTGAGGCCAATTTCAGCGTAACACCGGCACGTTTTTCAGCGCTAAGCTCGGCTAGCCGTTCATCCAGGAGTGTCTCGCCTTCACGAAGAAAAAGTCTTTTGCCAGAAGCATCCACATCCCTTTGTAGTGCTTTGCTACTCAGCGGAACTACACTTCCAGCTCGTGTTCTCTTTCCGGCTTTTCAGATGGCGGTACCATGGGGAAACGCTATGGGTCCGTTGGCTTTACCACATCCAGTTCACGCACTCCCTCACGGAAATCGAAAGAATTTTCCTAAATTCGACGGGAGCGGAAATCAAAGCACGGATTCCCACATTTCTGCTTTCATTATGTCATGCAGTATTTTGGATGTGACTCATGAAGATGTGTCGGTTCGCCTTTTTCTGGAAACTCTACAAGGGCCTGCAGCTGAATGGTTTCAGCATTTGCCGGCCGGATCTATCACTAGTTGGGCAACTTTGCGGGACGCTTTTGAAGACAGGTATAAGCCTTCAGAAGATGCATTTACTTTATTGTCACGAATCACTCATCTGAAGAAGGAGGCAAATGAGACCATGCGCGATTTTGTCGCCCGTTCATCGCTAATCAGCCGTGTCCCTCTTTGCCATGCTTCCAACACCGGAGAACCGAGTGTGTTTTTCGTAAATGCCATGAGCTCAAAAGTTAGCTTCTTACTCCTTGAAGCGAGTAGCTACTCTACCTCTCGCTCGGTTCTTTGCCATCCGTATAGAAGACAATCGATAATATCGGCGAGTTAAGAAAGGAATCGGTAAAGCCTAAGTCTTTGGGCCCTTCGCCTACCACTTCGTCGATCCGGCATTCCAAAAATGGCGAATGAATGATTTGCTTGCACTAAAAAAGCGGTGGCCCGAGCCTCTCCCGGTTCCTCGTATCGGGATATCCCGCGGAGGAATTTTGTTCCTAACAACGCTTCACAAAGGCGCGCTTGCCTCTGGTGCTCCACGGTTGGCGCTTGAAGCTCCTCGGTCAATGCTTTGGCGAGATTGAAGAAGAAGAAGCGATCTTATGAAGAACCTTCGCTCCAGGCGAAGATGATCAAGATGTCGGTGAACCCATTGGCGACTCCACAATTGGATACATGGAATTTGATGAGGACGAATCGATGAAGAAGAGAGTACGCAGGCTATGCAAGCGGACAATCCTCATTTGTTTTTACCCGCTCATGAGAAAAGAAGCGAGAAGTTGCTGCCCATACGCGAAAAGAGAGGCCGTGTCAAACGCGCCTCCAACCATTGTTAAAAGAGGTAATCCTCTTCCCGCTCAACTCCTGTTAAATCTTTTGCAAAGAAGTCTTTTCCACCTATCTCTCCTCAAGTCGACCCTCTCATATTCCTATCAAGATCGGTAACCCTATTCCATCATCGCGGTGAAGGACTCATTCCTTTACCAACGACCCTTAACCGCATTTGATATAATAGATCATGCAAAAAAGACCAAGATCCAAATGTAAAAGTTTGAGTATCTTGATCAAACCCCAGAAACGACTTGTAAGATTGACTAAGTATATCAAAGTCAAGTTTGTTATATTAATCGAGCTTCCCTAAAGGAATCCTTTCCACTCCTCTGAATCCCATATAAATGTTGCCTCAACATCTGCATCGAGCAAGATAGAGCCTTTATCTCTCTCCTCTAATCAATGGCCATAAGTTGAGCAAGCTGTATAATTGATTAGGAGCTTGAGATAACGTCATGCCGTAAAGTCGCCCATGCTTTGGGCCTCACTCTTACCAAGCCTTTGGCGAGATGTTACTCATTGGAAACCAAGCAAGTGCCATTGATTGGTCAAATCAAAACGCCTTGCATTAGCGTTCGCGGCATTCCACGAAAGAGGTAAAAATGGCCGTCCTTGTCGGCGACATTCCGGCGACTATGGAATTTTCTTTGGGAAGGAGCTTTTGCGGCGAAGTTGGTGGAGAAATTCATATGGGTGGTCTAAAGCTAGAATTCCGATCAAAGGCGTAATGCAAACTTTGGGCCGGAATCCCAAAAGAAATACTTGGTCACTAACTCAAGACCCCAAAGCCCAAATCCTTTTCGAATCATCGGGGATGGGGAACTACTTCTTATCCACCGAGGCGGATACTGAAAGGAAGTTTTCATTCGAAAAGGACCTTAATAAGGTCTGGACCTTGCAATTTGATGGCAGGTTTCTGCAACTAGTGGATGTGGCGGCGGGGTTGTGCTAATATCTCTGAGGAGGAGGTCATTCCTCTCTCTTTCAAATTGCAGTTTTCAACACTAACAATCTTTTGCCCGTATGAGTCTCTCTTACTCGGTATGCAAGCCATGAAAAGAAGAGGAATAAAAAATCTAAAAGTTCAAGGTGATGCCGAGCTAGTTGTAAATCAGGTCAAAAGGATTTACCAAGTAAAAATGAAAGGCTCAGGCACTACCGTAATGCAGTATGGGACAGCATTGAGGAATTTGATGCCTTTTCAATAGGAGGCGATTCCAAGAGCTCAAAATGACATGGCTGATTCGTTGGCTGTTTCAGCATCTCTCATGCTCCCGGGTTTGAAAACAAACAAATACACCATTGAAGTGGTTTTCCGCCCAAGCGTGCCAGACAACTCTCAGCATTGGCAGGTATTCAACGATGATAATCACCTCATTGCCTTTCTAGAAAAATCAGAAAATTTTGATGAGTTGTATTTTGAAGGGTCCACCTCTCCATGCCGTGAATCCATCAACAGTCAAAACCACGAAACAAAGGAGAAACGATGGCATTTGTCGGCAAGGAAATAAAATTCCAAAGGCTGGTTTCTCTGGGCGCTGTTTGTGAGCATGACCGTTTTGTGAAAAAGAAAAGGCGAGATGATCCTAGCTCATCTCCAGAGACAGAACCAGTCAATATAGGTTCTGAGGCACATCCACAATTCGTGAACATCGGGAAATGTTGCACGCCCGGAAGAAAAGCGGAAATTTGTCAAGTTCTTTGAAAAGATATATGGATGTATTGGCATGGTCTATGCGATTTAAAGTCCTTGAAGCGAGAGGGCGTTCGGCATAATATACCCTTTGAAAGAAGATGCCAAAGCCTTAAAATCGAAGCGAAAGGCATTATAATCCCAAGGTTTCGGGCACCATTCGGGCCGAAATTCGAGAAGATGCTTGGCCAAGAGAATCATCTTCCCTATCCATCACACTGACACTTGGGTGGCAAACATTGTGCTTGATGCAGCAAAAAAAAACGGTGAAATACGCATCTGCGTAGACTTAGAAACTTGAATCAAGCTTGATTTGAAAGACAACTACCCTCTTCCCATAATGGACCAAGTTCTGCAAGCAGTAACTGGGTCAGAGATGCTGTCTATGCTTGACGGTTTTTCAGGCTATAATCAGATTGAAGTCTCGCCTGAAGATCAATTCAAAACAGCATTCACTACTCCATGGGGTACATTTGCCTACAGCAGGATGCCTTTCGGCCTAACCAATGCTGGTGCCACTTTTCAGCGGGCCATGGATTTCGCATTTAAAGGCATGATGGGAAAAGTCATTGTAGTTTATCTAGATGACTTAACCGTGTTCTCCAAACAACGAAGTGATCATTGTGATCACTTGGAGCAAGTATTGGCCAGGTGTCGAGAACATGGGATTTCCCTAAATCCTAAAAAAGTCTGTTTTTGGGGTTACTGAAGGGAAATTGCTAGGCCATGTGGTTAGCAAAGAAGGAACGAAGATTGATGCCGAAAGAGTTAAGGCTATCCAAAGCCTTACTCTGCCTACAAGCAAGAATGGTGTTCATTCTTTCTTCGGAAAGGTGAACTTTCTTAGGCGTTTTGTCCACGATTTTCTTTGAGAAGACCCGCCACATCTTGAACATGATGAAAGGGTCACCCACTTTCAGATGGAGTGAAGAGGGGAAAAGGTCGTTTGAAGAGATAAAAACTTCTGTTGCTCATGCGCCGGTCCTGGTATGTCCAGATTTCTCCAAAGACTTCATTATGTATAGTTACGCCTCCGAACATCGTATGCTGCGAATCCTAATGCAAAAGAATTCAGAGGATATTGAATCCCCGATTGCATTCATGAGTTCTCCCCTCAAGCCCCACGAGTTGAAGATGACTCAATTAGAAAAGCACGCCTTTGCCGTTGTCAAAGCGGTGAAGAATTTCAGGTATTACATTCTGAACTCGCATACGGTGGTCTTTGGTTCACGACAACTTTGCGGTGAAGTCAATTCTAACTCAGCGGGAGTTAGGAAGTTTGAGAGGAAATTGGATCGCAAAAGTCCAGGAATATGACCTAGATATTAAACCCACCAAGCTGGTGAGGGGCAAAGGCACATGTCGGCTAATGGTGAGAACAAGGGTTCAGAAAATCCTGATGAAAGAGAAAATTGTACCAATGAAGAGCAAACCCCTCTAGAAGGGCCTGATTCTCTGCCTCTGGTTTTGTTTGTTTCAACCAGTGACGAATGGTACTCCGACATTGCTTTCTTCCTTACCTACGGCGAATGCCCGATGCACCTAACTGTAAAGGAGAAGCGTACTGTAAAGCTCAGGGCAGCTAAGTATGTCATCTGGGATGACGGTTTATATAAGCGCGGGATAGACGGTGTCTTCCTGCGATGTGTTGACAAGCCCCAGCAAGTAAAACTGCTGGAAAGTTTTCACAACTCGGCCTGTGGAGGCCATTTTTCTTCTTCCGTGACAGCGCACAAAATCATTCGAGCCAGGTACTACTGGCCGACGCTCTTTCAAGATGCGGCTACCTGGGTGGCAAAATGTGAACCACATGTCGGCAATTAAATCGGCAAGCCCAAGTTGGCTGCCCTCCCCCTAAGGCCGGTCATTATCGATGAACCATTCGAGCGATGGGGGAATTGATTTTATTAGTGCACTCGATCCTCGATCGAGTCTTTGGACATAGCTATGTCCTCACGGCAACCATTACTTCACTAAATGGGTGGAGGCCATACACATCAAGCATGCCACTTACGAGGTGGTTTGCGGTTTTATCAAAAAATATCATTGTCGGGTTTGGCATTCCAAATAAAATCGTTCTTGATAATGCTTCTAACTTCTCTTCAGGGAAGTTATTAGTTTTTGCTATGAATATGGGATAACTTTAGCACATGCCTCGTTATTATCCTCGGGAAATGGTCGGGCGAGAATCCGATAATAAGAACTTGGTGACCATCATACGGAAATTAGTAGATGAAAATCAGCGGATGTGGCACAAGTCTTTGTCACGATGCTTTGTGGGCGGACCGCATTACCCCCAAGAGATCCCTCGGCATGTCACCTTTTCAAGTGTTATATGGCACTGATGCCGAACTTCCCATTTCTGCGGAACTTCCTGCTCTACGCTTGGCGCGAGCAATCGAAGATGAAACTTTTCAGAGTTCTCTGGAAAAGAGAATCATGTACCTTGCGGAACTTGAAGAAAAGAGAGTAAGGGTGGTCGACAGGATCACTGAACATCAGAATCAAGTGAAGAAGCTTTTCGACAAGAAGGCCAAGCAGAGGAATTTTGAAGTGGGAGATCTCGTCCTTCTCTGGGACAAGCGAAGAGAGCCAAAGGGTATGCACGGAAAATTTGATTCCCTATGGAGAGGGCCCTTCAAAATCAAGCAACTCAATGGAGAGAATAGTTTCTATCTCTCATATCTGGATGGAGCTGAGCTCCCGCTTCCCTATAGCGGGCAACATCTCAAGATCTTCAGGAAGTAGAGCTTGCTCTCTTCTTTGTACAGTTTATTTTAGTTGTGTGTTTGCTTTAGTCGTGTGTTTGCTTTCGGTTTTTGTGTGTTTCCTTTGTTCTCCCTCCGGTCCCCCTTGTTTTTGACTCCGTACCCAATGGATAGGCACATGTGATCTGGGATTCTCTACCCCCGAGTTTGCTCAGGGATAGTCCCCGAGAAAAAGAGCAGTTTGTTATCAGTAAAATTGACAAGGGCAATTTTACCGATAACCTTACCGAAAATTTTGTTTCGATCCCTCGTTAGGGATCCTTCGCGTTCAAAATATTGTAAAATCCCTTCACGGAAATTCGGTTTTGAACTTAGTCTTTTTGAGCCTTTTTGGCTGGGCGCATGGTTTTGCCTTGCAACATCAATTTTTGATGCGCCTCCTTAAAAGCCTTTGGCGCATGGTTTTCCATGTTAGCACGTCTTTCGGTGCGCCAAAGGATGTTGAGTAAGTTTTGGTGCGCGAAAGGCGCACGTAATATCTTTGTTACATCAAGTTTTGGTGCGCGAAGAGGCGCTTTATAGCTTCGTGTGTCGACAACTCGTTTGATGCGCGAAAGCGCGCTCATTCTCTGTTGTCATTTCCTTCCATGCGCGAAAAGGCGCACGCTTTCCCAATCGGCATTTGTTTCCATCGCCATTTCAAAAGTTGGTGGCGCATTAATGACAAGTTTTTCTCTATATATACCGTGCCCGCCATGTCATTTTCATTTCATTTTTGACAAACACGTGATCGCTCTGGATTTGTCGGCTCTGCTCTGTCATTATCTCGCCACAATGGACCCGCTTTCCGATTTTAACATATATTTAAGGTAAGAGGTTCATCCTCTTTTTCATTGCATGCTTTCGTGTTTTGAGTGCGTGTTTTGATCTGTGCTGAGTACGTGTTTAAAAAGAGTATGTTTAGGTGTTTCCCCACAGCTTTTCCATCGTTTTCTTCTCTCCTCTTCTTCCCTTTTTCCCGGATCTGTTTGGTAAAGGGAGCTTTCTTGAATGGCTTGGCTTGATTAAACCTTTTATAAAACCTTACTTGCCCAGTAACTATTTAGGTGGAGAAATGAGTAAGAATGATTTGAGTGAAGAGTCTTTTTCAAATGGCGCCTTTGCGCGCCTTATTCTGAATCAAGGCAGTCGCGCCCCTCGGCGCGCCATACCACCCATGCAACATGCATGCTCAAGACCAGCGCCGCGCTTTGGCGCACCAAGCCATCTGCTGCAGTTTAAATTCATGCGCCCTCGAAGCGCGCCCCTTTTACATGCTGCAAGTTTAAATCCCGCGCTTCCATAAAAACTTTGGCGCACCCTTTACCCCTGTTGCATCCCTCTTCTATGCGCCAAAGGGCGCGCCCAGCTTCCATGCAACGCAAGAGTTATTTGCGCAAGTATAAAACCTCCAAAAGCGCGGGCGCACCTTCCGTTGCAAGTACATGATGTTGTGTAGACCCTCCATGCGCCGCGCCATATACCTTTGGCGCGCCTTTTTTCCATGTTGCACAATCTGCCCATGCGCCAAGGGGCGCACCAAATCTCAATGTAACATGCATTTCCTGTGCGCCCTTCATATAATGCAGTCTGCTTCATCCATCCATGCCATGCATGCGCCTTTGGCGCCAACTTAACCTCTGTTGCACCCTTTTCCTGTGCGCCTTGACTATTCAGCCTGTTATATACATTTTTCATGCGCCCTGCGTCCCGAACCTTAAAAGTTCTAACTCTTTCTTCTGCTAGTATTCCCATGGAAGATCAAATGACTAATTCAAGCTTCTTGGATTGGGTTTCGCTCCTTCTACGTGCGAGATCATCGGATAAGCCTTGAAGAACACATGTCTCGTCAAGCAAGAGACCCATCAAACCAGAGGAAGGCAAAGCTAACGAAGAAGAAATGAAATACAAATATCGGAGAGGTCGGGATGCCGAATCACGGGCGAGTGTAATATGGATGTCGGGGATTACGGGTGGGCCACATTGACATAGAGGAGTGCAGGTAAGGACTCAGAAAGTGACAAGGAGTCCATGGATGGATAAATTGATAGGCAGCGCCCTGCACTTCGCCGGTGGGATTCCTGTCAGTGCTGTTAATAACGAGTTTATGATGGTTGTTGCACAATCCTTCAACAAAGACACAAGATGTGTCGAGAATAGCAAGGGCGAGGTAGTTATAAACCTTACTGCCCGTCGCTTTGAGTTGATGCTTGGCATCCCTCACCACCGAAACTATGTGGCTGTTAGCCAGCAAGAATGCCTCAAGGCTTGGGAGGACAACGAAGACAATTGCATGCAATTGATGAATGAGGTCTACCTCAAGAATAAGAAGGTAGTGACCCGGTGGCCTCAAACTATCCACCGGAGTGATTTCTCGGAGAGGAACTCGGTGATCTGATCACCTTCTGAGCGAGTCTTCGGTCTTTGGATGCTCACTACTTCCATAAGTGGATCTTTGCGATACACAGACAATGAATAAGAATCGCCCGATCGGCGTTTACTGCTGGGGGAGATAATAAGCGGCACAATATCAGAGCAAGCTGCACCTGACGATTCGCTACTGGCAGAGTGTTCCACATGAACTCCTACGTAGTGTATCTTTGCTGCGTCTGAAAGGGATTATCCGGGGCTGCACGAAAGTGGAACTTGGCCTCGAGGCCAAAATATATGAATACTATCAAGAAGTGAAGGCTGGAGAAACTTGACATCGACACTTATAAGATCAATGATGTTTTCTTCTATCACATCATGTGCATGTTGCGGCCAAATTTGACTCATAGCCGGACAACCAAAAACATAGTGGCGATCACGAGAGAAGTGGGGGCCTTGTTCACTTTGATTTCCCACATTCACCTATCGAGGCGGTCACTTTTTGGGCGAACCAACCGGGTTGCCAGGTATCTTTGGACCAAAGCTGATTTTATTGGAACTGTCAAGACAGCTCGTCACATACCATGAAAAGTGCCTCAAGAGAAAGAAGGGCGGAACTCCTTTCCCCCTCACAGTAGGCCGTTACACATGCTCCAGCTATCACAAGGCGAAGGAGATGTTTGCTGAGCTAGAATTGCTCAACCTAAAGCATGATTTCCCGTGAGGCCCACATTCGACCCTAGGGTTGTCTACGAGGCTAAGCTTGATCCGATTCATGTCCCTCAGTTGAGGATATCTACATTGGCGTTCTCCATGAGGTAGAACTCGGAAGAAAGGATCACTCTCGCGCTTAGCATTAACGGAAATCATCCATTACGGGTGGCCATTGTCCCAAAAGGCTTCCAAACCACGGAAGGCAAGTAGACAAAGTGTATAATGACACGAAGGGGATGATTGGCCCTTCCGGACATTGGCGAGAAGCAAGGCTCCTCGGACAATCGAGGAGAGGGTCGAGAGACTATGCGGAGAAACAGAGCATTGGTGCCGCATGAATGGGTTAATCTACCTCGGTGTAGATTTTACAACTTCTCCTTTGGGTAATGCACCTCGAGTCAAAGAAGCGGCTAAAGGCAAAGGCTGCGGAAGGTGAGCCTAGCACCATTCAGGAGGAAGCCCACGAAAGTCCTCTTCCTTGAGCTGAACAAGTAATAACCACGGGATTCGCGAGAGAAGGAATTGAGAGGATAGTCCTATACGCCCATCCACCCAGGATGTCGGCATCGCTACAACTACAGAGGTCCCTTCTATCCCTTCTTCTTCTCTTCCTCCCCTTCCTCAGATGTCGGCAACCACTCCTTTGGTTGTGTCCTCTCCCCCTTCTTCTACTCTCTCCCCTGCCTCTTCGTCCATCTTCTCCTCTCTCGCTGATTTGTCTTCCTCCATTTCTTCCCTCATTTCCGGGCTCCCTTCCCTTCCCATGTCTTCTGCAGCTGCGGTTTCCCTTCCTCCCGTGGGCATGTCTTCGGCTATTCTTTCAATGCCGCCGCCGCGTGTCTCCACGTTCTTCCCCTCTTCTACCGTTGCTGCCTCCCCCTCTGTCTCTGGTCCTTCTTCAATAGGACCAGCTTGGATCTCTCAGCAGCTGAGCCAACCAAAGAGGAAAGTCCCCATCGCTCCGATGGACTTTTCGATCATTAAACTAAAGGAGCAAAAGAAGCACAAGCCGGTTACACGCTTCTCTCAAGAGCTGCTGCGGTGAGAGGTTATGGAAATTGCCTACCCCGATCCCACCAAAGAGAAAGAAGATCTGTCTCCGGCAGATTTCACAGTGACCCAAGTCACAATGGGGACATCCTCTGAAAGTCTCCAGGGGGAAGCTCTTTCCGCAGTTGATGCAATCTGCGAAAAGCTTCAGGAAACAAAGGAAGAAAAGAGGCTACTGAAGGAGCAGAATAAATACCTGCTTCAAGCCCTACAGAAGATGGGAAGTGCACCTCCCACAACTGCCGCCGAGACTCCTGAGCTGCTCAGTCAGGAGAAGATCAATGAATATTCAAAGATCGGCGAGCAGGGTATGGCTGTTTCTGCTTGGAGGAGCCAAATCCTTAAGGATAGTGAAAAGGTGATCGCCGAGTATATCAGTTTATACCTGAACATCGAGAAGGCGAATAAGGAACTCCAAACATTAGCAAGTCCAGTGTCAGAAGAGCTCGAAAACGCCAGACTCCAACACGAGGCCTTCCAACAAATGTTATTATTGATCGGTCGAAGATTTGGTCAAGTTTGGAGTATTCGGTCATCCAAGGACCCTCAACAAGACCATGTCCACTCTGGACTATCGGATAGATCAGCTCGAATTTGTGTTAGAGAAGATAGACAAGGTGAAGGAAGAGGCCCTGGATGCGATGCATCAAATGGAGAAGATTGTTCTATCTATGACTCCAGGGTTGCTCACTCCTTCCCTCACCTTGAGATCAGTGGCGATACTATCCGAATTTTCAAGAGTTAGCTTCTCGAGGACGGGGCGAAGTCACTTTCGACATCGAATCCATCAACAACCTCCTGGCCTGTAGAGACTTCATCGGGTCCCTAATCGAGGCGGGTAAAGACTATTCCAAGGTCCCAGAAAAGCTCATTGATGAGCGGGAAACTTGCGAAAGCAATCGGTGAAAACACGAGGATCCATCACGGGATCAATTTGCGCCAATGATCAGCAAGTTCTTGGAATACCGCGCTCAGTTCCACATCTCATCTCCTGATCAGCATCAAAAACAGGCGACCCCTTTTAGGCCACAGGATGATGATGATGAATAGCTTCTTCTTCTTCTTCTTCTTCTTCTTCTCCTCTCTATTCTCCGACTTTCTCTTCGAAATATCTGAAGTGTGTTGGCACAAACGATGACATCATCCATGTTGCATCATGGGATGATGTCATCCATCCAAGTTGTCAAAGTCAACATGACTTTTGGATATTTTGTAAATATCTTGTGAATAAGTGGTTGGCTCCATTTTGCCTTCTCTCTCCCTCACTTTCTATAAATACTAGAATACTTGTTGTATTCGAGGGGTGAACATTTTTCAGATAGAAATAGAAGTGAGGAGAGAAAGACTTTGAGCTTTCTTGTAACAGATAAAAACAATTAATACAATTATTCAGACTTTGTGCTCAATAACTGTGTTATACATTAAGATCTTTCTTATGTTAGATCTGCATGTGTTTATTCTGTTGAATTCATATCTACTTTTCCGTCACTTGTTTATCAGTATTGCTTTGTTTATTTATGCAAGTAGGTTTGGCTCTGTTTACTACCAAGCCCAAAGCATAGATCTTCTGACCCTTCCGCTTTGGAACTCATTTCTTTTCTTCCTTCGAATATGTTCTTTCTCTTCTCCTTCTTTTATTCCTCTGTTCTTTCTCTTCTCCTTCTTTTATTCGCTGGCTTTGGGAGATCCAGGCTGGACCTATGGGAGAAGGGCCGGAAATGGAGAAGGGGGCAGCTGCAGTAGTAGAGGGGAAAAACATGGAGACACGTGGAGGTGGCATGGAGAGAATAGCCGAAGAAGTGCCCATGGGAGGAAGGGATACTGCAGCTATGGAAGACATAGGAAGGGAAGGGAGCTCAGAGATGAGGGAAGAAATGGAGGAAAAGATCCGTGAGGGAAGAGAAGATAGACGAAGAAGCGGGGAAGTAGAAGAAGGGGGAGAGGACATGACCAAAGGGATGGTTGCTTGAGTCACTCGAGGAGGGGAAGGAAGAGAAGAAGAAGGGACAGAAAGGACCTTGGTTGTTGTAGCAATGCCGACATCCTGAGTGGATGGGCCTATTGGAATATCCTCTTCTTCTTCTTTCTCTGGTGTAACAAGAGTTATTACCTGTTCGGGTGCCGCGGAAGGAGGACTCTCAGGGGCTTCTTCTCGAATGGTGCTGGATTCACCTTCTACGCCTTTGCCCTTGCCTTTAGGCTGCTGTTTAGATCGGGGAGGTGCATTACCCAATGGGGAGGTTGTGAAATCAACCCCGAGGTAGATTAACCCATTCATCCGGCACCAATGCTCTGTTGCGCAGAGTTTCCTTGACCCTCTCCTCAATCGTCTGAGGTGCCTTGGTTCGATCAATGGCTGGAAAAGGCCAATTGTCCCCATCCGTGTTAGTATATACTTGGTCTACTTCATCCTCCGTAGTTTGGAAGCCTTTGGGGACAATTGCTACCCCATATTGGATGATTTCTGCCAAGGCTAAGCGAGAATGATCCTTTCTCCTGAGCTCAACCTCATGGATGATGTCGATGTAGATGTCCTCGATCTGAGGGATGTGGATTGGATCGAGTTTCACCCTTGGCAGACAATTCCTTGGGTCAAAGGTAGGCCTGGCTGGGAAATCATGTCTCAAATTAAGCAGCTCCAGCTCTGCGAACATGTCCTTTGCCTTGTGGTGGGTAAGGCATGTATATCGGCCCACTGTGAGGGGGAAAGGAGTTCCACCCTTCTTTCTTTTGAGGCACTTCTCGTGATATGTAATCAGCTGCCTTGACAGCTCCAGCAGAATCAGTTTGGGTCCAGCATACCTCGGCAGTTTGGTTGGTTCTCCAAGGAAGTTAGCTGCCCTTAGATAGGTGAATGTGGGAAATTGGGTGAACAGGGCCCCCCATTTCTCAGTGGCTGCCACTATGCTCTTGGTCGTGCGACCGTAAGTCATATTTGGCCTCAACAGGCAGATGATGTGGTAGAAAAACACATCGTTGATTTTTGTGAATTGAGAGATGCTATTCTCCAGCCTCAATTCTGGGTAGTACTCATATATTTTGACCTGAGGCCAAACCCCACTCAAAGATCGGGCACAGGTAGTCTCTCTACGATCTTTGTAGCATAGACAACATAGGAGTTCATATAGAATCTTCCCATTGTAAGAAATTGTTGAAGCTATTCAGAGATTGTCTTTGCTTATAATCTCCTTGCCCATTCAAGCGCTGATCGGGCATATTCTTATTCATGGTCTCCAAGTACTGCACATCCATTTATGGAAAAAGTGGGCATCAGGAAGCCCAAAGACCCTGCTCAGGAATGTGATGGTGTCGCTGAGCTCCTCCGAAAAATCACTTCGGTGAATGATTTGTGGCCATCGGGTCACTACCTTTTTGTTTTTCAAATAGACCTCATTCATCAGCTGCATGCACTGATCTTCATGGTCATCCCAGGCCTTAATACAATCCTCTCGGCTGACGGCCACAAAGTGTTGATGATGAGGAATGCCGAGTATTATTTCAAAGTGGCGGGCAGTGAGGTTAATGATGACCTCGCCCTTGTCATTTACGACACACCTTGTGTCCTTGTTGTAGCACCGGGCAACTACCATCATGAATTCATTGTTGACGGCGCTGACTGGGATTCCTCCAGCGAAGTGTAGGGCACTGCCCATTAGTTTGTCCATCCATGGACTTCTTGTTACCTTCTGAGTTCTGACCCAGAATTCCTCCATATCAATGTGACCCAACTCGATGTCTAGGTCGATTCGGCACGGAGTCGCATTCGACCTCGATATTTATATTTCATCTCTTCTTCTGTAAGTTTGGCCTTGCCTTTGGATTTGGTAGGTCTCTTGCTTGATGTAGACATATGTTCTTCCAAGCTTAGTTGTTGATCTGCACGAAGAAGAAGCGAGACCCAATGCAAAAAGGTTGTATTAGCCATTTGATCTTCCATTGAAGTGTTGACAGAAGAAAGAGTTAGTGATTTTGAGGCTCAGGGCGCAGGGCGCATGAAAGCTACAGCTTACAGGGCCAAAATGGTAAGGCGCACAGGAAAAAGGTGTTGCAAGGGACTTAAATCAGCACCAAAGGCGCATGGCGCATAGATACTGCGGGGTACATTTTGTAAAGGGCGCATGGAGACACCGTGTTACATAGAGACAGGATGCGCCAAAGGCACATAGATTTTTCATGTTGCATGGGGATTTGGTGCACCAAAGGCGCATGTATGGTTTGTGTAACAGGAACTTTTCGTGCGCCAAAGGCAACTTGGCGCGGCGCACGGAGGGTCTACACAACATGATGTTGTTGTAATGGGGAATGCGCTTGCGCCTTCAAAGCTTTGTACTTAGCGTGGATTAAGCTGATGTTGCACCGATGCTGGGTGCGCCAAGGAGGGCGCAAGGCTAGCGCTTGCAGCATGTGAAGGAAGTGCGCCTTGAGGGCGCAAAAGTTCATGATGTAACAGGCATGATGGGTGCGCCATTGGCGCAGATTTTAATCATGTTGCAGGGGTGACAGATGCGCCAAGGGCGCAACTATTTTTGATGTTGCAGGACGTGCCAATGCGCCAAAGGGAAAAAGGAAAACAGAGTCTTTTTAGAGCTTTAATCACCCTCAGAGGGGTTTTTCACATGGTTTAGCTTCTCTTTTCTTTTCTTTTCCTCTTTTTGCAGGGTTATTTGGGTAATGAAATGGCTTAACCAGAAGGGATTTAAACCATGCTTTCAGAACAACTTCCTCTACCAGCAGATCTGGAAAGAGGGGGAGGAATATGGAAAGGCAAAGGGGGGGGCTAGTTCAATATTTCAATCCCAAAACCAAACCAACAAGCATACAAAGAACCAAAAACGCTAATCACACGAAAGAGATAAGAACCTCTTACCCGGATAAATAGTGAAGAATGTGCAAACGGGTCCACTACGTGTTGAAAAATATGGGGCGAGTGTCTTGACAGAGGTTCGAAAATATAATAAAAAAACGTGATTGCTCTGGTGATAATGACATTTGCAGGTGCGCAAATATATATATAGTGAGTCAGTAATAAATGCGCCACCAACTTTGTAAAGGGCGCATGAAAATTACTGTCGACATAGGAAAGCATGCGCCCTTTGGTGCACCAAAGCACTTGCCAGCATGGAATTAAGTGCGCCTTTGGCGCACCAAAAGTGGTGTCGACATGAGATTATGTGCCTTTGGCGCACCAAAAAGAGGTGCAACAAAAAGGGTTGCTAACACGAAGGCGCATGCGCCTTGGCGCACACGTAGGAAAGACTCAACATATCAAGGTGCACCAAAAGGTGTGTTGACACAGGAAAATATGCGCCAAAGGTTTTAAAGGGCGCACCAAAAGTTGGTGTTACATAGTAATTCCATGCGCCCAGCCAAAAGACCAAAAATGACTAAGTTCGGAAAACCAGATTTCCCGGAAAAGGGATTTTGCAATGTTCCGAACGCAAGGGATCCCTGACGAGGGATCGGAACAAAATTTTCGGTATGGTTATCGGTAAAATTGCCCTTGTCAATTTTACGGATAACAGCTGGCTCTTTCTGGGGACTATCCCTGAGCAAACTTGGGGGTAGAGAATCCCAAATCTCATGTGCCTATCCATTGGGTAACAGAGTCAAAAACAAGGGTGACCGGAGGGAAGAGCAAAGAAACACACAACAAACCGAAAGCAAACACACAACGAAAACAAACACACAACTAAAGCAAACTGTACAAAGAAGAGAGCAAGCTCTACTTCTTGAAAATTTTCAGATGTTGCCCGCTATAAGGAAGCGGGAGCTCGGTTCCATCCAGATATGAGAGATAGAAACTATTCTCTCCGTTGAGCTGCTTGATCTTGAAGGGCCCTCTCCATAGGGAATCAAACTTTCCGTGCATGCCCTTTGGCTCTCTTCGCTTGTCCCACAGAAGGACGAGGTCTCCCACTTGGAAATCCCTTTGCTTCAGCTTTTTATCAAATAATCTCTTGACTTGATTCTGATGTTCGGTGATCCTGTCGACCACTCTTACTCTCTTTTCTTCGAGCTCTGTCAGATACATGATCCTCTTTTCGAGAGAATTTTGGAAAGTTTCATCTTCGATAGCTCATGCCAAGTGCAGAGCAGGAAGTTCAGCAGAAATGGGAAGCTCGGCATCAGTGCCATATAACACTTGGAAAGGTGACATGCCGAGAGACCTCTTGGGAGTAATACGATCGGCCCACAAAGCGTCGTACAAAGACTTGTGCCACATTCGTTGATTCTCATCCACTAACTTTCGTATGATGGTCACCAAGTTCTTGTTACTGGATTCCTGACCATTTCCCTGAGGGTAATAATCTGAGGCGTGAGCCAAAGTTATCCCATATTCATAGCAAAAACTAATAACTTCTCGCGAGGAGAAGTTAGAAGCATTATCAGCAATAATCTTGTTTGGAACGCCAAACCTGACAATGATATTTTCTTTAATGAAATTACAAACCACCTCAGAAGTGGCATGCTTGACAGGTATGGCTTCCACCCACTTGGTGAAGTAATCCGTTGCTGTAAGGACATAACTATGTCCGGCACTCGATTGAGGATTGAGTGCACCAATAAAATCAATTCCCCATTGCCTGAATGGTTCGTTGACAATAACCGGCCTTAGGGGAAAAGCAGCCAACTTGGGCTTGCCGACGAACTGCTGGCAAGGTTCACACTTTGCCACCCAGGTGGCTGTATCTTGGAAGAGCGTCGGCCAATAGTACCTGGCTCGGATGATCTTATGTGTTGTCACGGAGGAAGAGAAATGACCTCCACAGGCTGAATTATGAAAACTTTCGAGTAACTTTACCTGTTGTGGTTTGTCAACACATCGCAAAAAGACGCCATCTATCCCACGTTTATATAAACCGTCATCCCAGATGACATATTTAGCTACTCTGAGCTTTATAGTGCGCTTCTCCTTTGCAGTTAGGTGCACTGGGCATTCGCCGTAGGTGAGGAAGAAAGTGATATCGGAATACCATTCATCACTAGTCGCAACAAATAGGACCAGAGGCAGTGAATCGGGTTTTTCCAGCCGGTCCTGTGCTTCATCGGTGTAGTCACCCCTTTCATCAGGGTTTTCTGAATCTTTGTTTTCAGCCATAAGCTGACATAGGCCCTTGCCCCTTACCAGCTTGGTTGGTTTAATATCCAGGTCATACTCCTGGACCTTTGCGATCCAATTTCCTCGCAAGCTTCCTAACTCCTGTTGAGTTAGAATTGATTTGACCGCCGTGTCAGGGACCAGCACCACCGTATGAGAGTTTAGAATGTAATACCTGAAATTTTCACTGCTTTGACAACGGCGAAGGCATGCTTTTCCAGTTGAGACATTTTTAGTTCGTGAGGCTTGAGGGGAGAGCTCATGAACGCAATCGGAGATTCAACATCCTCCGAATTCTTTTGCATCAAGATTGCGGACACAGTATGCTCAGATGCGTAACTATACATGATGAAGTCCTTGGAGAAATCGGGACATACCAGGACTGGTGCGTGAGCAACGGAAGCTTTTATTTCTTCAAACGACCTTTTCCCTTCCTCGCTCCATCTGAAAGTTGGTGACCCCTTCATCATGTTCAATATGTGACGAGTCTTCTCAGCAAAGTCAGGAACAAAATGCCTGAGAAAGTTCACCTTTCCGAAGAAAGAATGAACACCAGTCTTGCTTGTAGGCAGAGTAAGGCTTTGAATAGCCTTAACTCTTTCGGTATCTATCTTTGTTCCTTCTTTGCTAACCACATGCCCTAGCAACTTTCCTTCCATGACTCCAAAAATAGACTTTTTTGGGTTTAGGGAGATCCCATGTTCTCGGCACCTGGCCAATACTTGCTCCAAATGATCACAATGATCATTTCATCATTTAGAGAACACAGTTAAGTCATCTAGATAAACCACAATGACCTTCCCCATCATACCTTTGAATGCAAAGTCCATGGCCCGCTGAAAAGTGGCGCCAACATTAGTTAGGCCAAAAGGCATCCTGCTGTAGGCAAATGTACCCCAGGGAGTAGTGAATGTTGTTTTAAATTGATCTTCAGGTGAAACTTCAATCTGATTGTAGCCTGAAAAACCATCAAGCATGGACAACATCTCTGATCCAGTTACTGCTTGCAGAACTTGATCCATTATAGGAAGTGGGTAGTTGTCTTTCAAGGAAGCCTGATTCAAATTGCAAAAGTCTACGCATATGCGTATCTCGCCATTTTTCTTGCGCACTGGCACAATATTTGCTACCCAAGTACTGTGATGGATAGGAAAGATGATTCTCGCATCCAGCATTTTCTGAATTTCGGCCTGGATGGTGCCTGAGATCTTAGGATTATAATGCCTCTGCTTCTGGCGAAAGGCTTTGACATCTTCTTTCAACGGGATGTCATGCTGGACATCCTTTGGCTTAAAAGACTTTAGATCGGCATAGGACCATGCCAATACATCCATGTATTTCTTCAGCAACTTGACAAATTTCCGCTTCTCTTCAGGCGTGCAACATTTTCCAATGTTCACAAATTGCGGGTGCTCTACCGAACCTATATTGACCGGTTCGGTTTCTGGGGATGAGTCAGGATCATCTCGCCTCTTCTTTTTCACAAAATGATCATGCCTGTCGAACAGCCACTCCAGAGAAACCAGGCCCTTTGGAATTTTATTTCCTTTGAGCTGACATATGCCGTCATTCCCTTCAGATTCATCGTCTTGATCGGTGACTGATTCACGGCAAGTGGAAGTAGATCCTTCAAAGTGCAATTCTTTAAAATTTTCCACCTTCTCTAGAAAGGCAATGAGTTGATTATCATCGTTGAATACTTGCCAATGCTGAGAATTATCTGGCACGCTCGGGCGGAAAACCACCTCAATGGTGTATTTGTTTGTTTTCAAACCTGGGTGAGGGAGCATGAGGGATGCTGAAATAGCCAATGAATCGGCCATGTCATTTTGGGCTCTTGGAATGGATTCAATTGAAAAAGCATCAAACTCTTCAATGTTGTCCCACACCACATTACGGTAATGCCTGAGCCTTTCATTCTTCACTTGGTAAACCCTTTTAACTTGATTCACAACTAGCTCTACATCACCTTGCACTTTCAGATTCTTAATCCCTCTTTCTTTTGCGGCTTGCATGCCAAGTAGCAAAGATTCATACTCAGCAGTATTATTTGTGTTAAAAAACTGCAACTTGAAAGAGAGAGGAATGACTTCTTCCTCGGGAGATATTAGCACGGCTCCGGCGCCACATCCGCTGGTTGCACAGCTGCCATCGAACTGCAAGGTCTAGATCTTATTAAGATCTCCTTCTTGAATGAGAACAACCATTTTGTCAGACTCGGTAGACAAGAAATAGTTCCCCATCCCTGATGATTCAAAAAGGATTTGAGCTTTGGGGTCCTCAGAGCTAGTAACCAAGTACTTCTTTTGTGATTCCGGCTCCAAAGTCTGCATTACACCTTTGACGGGGATTCTAGCTTTAGACCAATCCATATGAATTTCCCCACCAACTTCGCTGCAAAAGCTTCTTCCCAGCAAAATTCCGTAGGCTGCTGGAATGTCAGCAACGAGGACTGTCATCTTTACTCTCTTCTCTGGGAATGCCGCAAATGCAAATTGCGCGTCTTTGATTTGGCCAATCAACGGAACCTGCTTGGTTTCCAAGGAATAACATCTGCCAAAAGGCTTGGTAAGGGTGAGGCCCAAAGCATGGGTGACTTTTGCCGGCATGACGTTATCAGAAGCTCCGGAATCAATTATGCAGTTACTCAACTTGTGACCATTGATTAGGAGGGAGAGATAGAAAGGCTCTATCTTTCCTGATGCAGATGTTGAGGCAACATTTATGTGGGATTCAGAAGGAGTGGAAAGGATTCCTTTTGGGGAAACCTGCTTAGATACAACAGCTTGACTTTGAATATACTTGGTCAATCTTACAAGTTGTTCGGGATTTGACTGAAGGTACTCAGCTTCAGACATTTGGATCTTGGTCTTTTTTGCATGATCTATGATATCAAATGCGGCCAAGGGTTGCGTTGGTGAAGGAATGAGTCCCTCACTTCGCGATGGTGGAATAGGATTACTGGTCTTGGTAGGAACATGAGAGGACTGATTTGGAGGAGAGATGGGGGAAAAGATTTCCTTGTAAAAGACTTGCCAGGGAGTTGAGTAGGAAGAGGATTACCTCTTTTAGCAATGATTGGAGGCGCGTTTGACACAGCCTTCTCCTGCTTGTACATGGGCAGCGACCTCTGCTTCTTTTCCTTGCGAGCGGGTAAAAACAGCGTATGACTGTCCGCTTGCATATCCCTGGGTACCCTCTTCTTCATCAGATTCTTCCTCATCAAATTCCATATACCCGATAGTAGAGTCGCCAGTCGGTTCACCGACATCTTGATCATCTTCACCTTGAGACGAAGGTTCTTCATAATACTGCTCTTCTTCTTCAATTTCGGCCAGAGCGTTGACCGGAGGAGCCTCAAGCGCCAGCCGCGGAGCAGTTGCGGGTAAGCGCGGCCTTTGTGAAATATTGTTAGGAACGAAATTCCTCCACGGAATATCCCGGTATGAAGAACTGGGGGAGGCCTGGGCCAACTACTTCTTTAATGCAAGCAAGTCGTTCGCCATCTTTTGAAAGGCCGGATCAGACAAAGTAGCGGGCGAAGGGCCCAAAGATTTAGGCTTGGATGATTCCTTTTTCAATTCACCAGATATTATCAAATTATCTTCTATTCGAATGGCAGTGGCCTGGGCGAGAATCAAGGTAGCCACTCGCTCTTGAAGGAGCAAGAAACTAACTTTCGAGCTCATAGCGTTTACGAAGAAACACTTTTGATTTTCCGGCGTTGGAAGCATGGCAACAGGGACACGATTGATTAATGCATTGAACCTAGCGATAAAATCACGCATGGTTTCATTTGCCTCCTTCTTCAGGTGAGTGATCCGTGATAATAATGTAAATGCATCTTCTGAAGGTTTGTACCTGTCTTCAAAAGCATCCCGTAAGGTGGCCCAACTCGTAATAGATCCGGCCGGCAAATGCTGAAACCATTCAGCTGCGGGCCCTTGTAGAGTTTCCAGAAAAAGGTGAACCGACACATCTTCGTGAGTTACATCCAGGATACTGCATGACATAATGAATGCAGATATGTGGGAATCCGTGCTTTGATTTCCGCTCCCGTCGAATTTGGGAAAATTCTTTCGGTTTTCATGAGGGAGTGCATGAACTGGATGTGGTAAAGCCAAGGGACCCATAGCATTTCCCCATGGTACTGCCATTTGAAAAGCTAGAAAAAGAACATGAAGGCTGGAAGTGTGGTTCCACTGAGTAAGGCACTACAAAGGGATGTGGATGCCCCTTGCGAAATATTTTTCCTTCGTGGAGGTGAGACACTCCTGGATGACCGGTCGGCCGAGCTTAGCATTGAAAAATGTGCTTTGGTGTTACGCTGAAATTGTGCCTTTGAAGCAAATCGAAAATAGGATCAGTTTCTCCACGAGCTCTCCTGCTACGCGTAAAGGGTTCACCTGCCAGTGTGTCTTTCCGATCTGCGATTTTGTAGTGCAGATTCAAAATTTCTTTTTGGTTGTACTTGCTGATTTTCTGGCTTTTCTGGAAAAAACCAGCAGCATGTACTTTTCTAAATATTTAAAAACTATCCTCTTCAGAAAACCGATTGCGGTTAATGACAAATAACAGTGAGGATAAAATGGTAGAGAAGATTAGCAAGCTGATTTTCGATCTAATTTTGACTTTTTCAAAGGGTTTCAAACTTTTGGTAAACAGTCAAAAACTCAGATCTATGGCAAAATACTGATTTTTATAAAAACTCAGTGAACTAAAGGTCTCCAACTAGGCCAGATCTATGGATCTCAGAAGAAATTTTTTCAATTTGAGTCACTTTTGCAAAATTTTGGATTTTTGACAAAATATGCAGATTTGCAAATAGGCAGCAATTTTCTTATTTTTCTGATTTTCTATCCTACCACCATCATAGATCTGATAGATCTATTCGATCCCCAGTAGAGTCGCCAAAAACTGTTGGTCCGAAAATCATCACACAGGGCAATCTATGGATAAACGAGCCAACGGTGTGCGGGGGCATAGCCCCTCTTTGAGTCGAGCAAAGCGGCCCAGGTTTATTGCTATTCTACCAGGCGGGAATCATGCAAGTCTCACAAATTCTACCTTCGGGGTTTGGGATCTCATCCCGGTAGGGGGTGTTCATTGCGAAAAGAAAGGAAAGGAAGAGGGGATGAAGAAAGAGCAGTCCGAAGGGAGAAAAGAAATGAATTCCAAAGCGAAGGTCGAAAGGTTTATGTTTTGGGATTGGTAGTAAATAGAGCCAAACCTACTTGCATAAATGAGCAAAGCAATACTGATGATGAATAAATGACGATAAAACAGAAGCAGATCCAACAGAATAAACACACAGATCTGACGTAAGAAAGATCTAATGCACATAACACATGTATTCAGCACAAAGTCTAAATATTGTATTAATATTTTCCTTCTGTTACAAAAAGCTCAAAGTCTTTTCTCCTCACTTCTATTTTTCATCTGAAAGATATTCATCCATCCATACATACAACAAGTATTGGGGTATTTATAGAAGAAGGAGAGAAAAGAAGGCAAAAAGGAGCCAACAACTTATTTACAAAGATATTTACAAAATATCTAAAAGTCATGTTGACTTTTGACAACTTGATGGATGACATCATCCCATGATGCAACATGGATGATGTCATCATTTGTGTCAACATACTCCAGATATTCCCAAAAAGAAAGTCGAAGAAGAGAGAGAGAGAAGAAGAAGAAGAAGAAGCTACTCGTCGTCGTCATCCTGCGGCCGAAAGGGGGTGGACTGCTTTTGTTGTTGCTCAGGTGACGAGATATGGAATTGAGAGCGGTATTCCATAAACTTGTTGATCATTGGCCCTAGCTGATCCTGGGAAGGATCCTTGTGCCGATCACTGATCGCCTCACAAGTCTCCCGCTCATCTATGAGTTTCTCGGGGAGTTTGGAATAGTCTTTTTCCGCTTCAATGAGTAACCCAATGAAGTCTCGGCAGGCCAGCAGGTTGTTGATAGACTCTGCGTCAAAAGTGACCTCTGGCCCCATCCCTTGAGAAATGATCTCTTTGAAGATCTGGGTGGTTTCATCAGCTTTCCTTAAAGTGAAGGAAGGAGTAAGTAACCCTGGCGACATGTTAAGAACGATCCATTCCATTTGGTGCATCGCGTCTAGGGCTTCTTCCTTCACTTTGTCAATCTTTTCTAGGACAAATTCCAGCTGATCCACCCGGTAATCCAGAGTGGACATGATTTTGTTGAGGGCCCTGGGATGGCCAAAGACGCCGAACTTGACCAGATCTTCGACTGAACAGTCGAACATTTGTTGGAAGGTCTCGTGCTGCAGTCTAGCATGTTCCAGCTCTTCCGATATGGGTCCCGCTAACGCTTGGAGCTCTTTATTCACCTTATTGATGCTTAGATATAAGTTGGAGAACTCGGCGATTACTTTTTCACTGTCTTTGAGGATTTGGCTCCTCCAAGTGGAAACGGCCATACCCTGCTCGCCGATCTTTGCATACTCATTAATTTTCTCCTGGCTGAGAAGCTCAGAAGTCTCGGCGGCAGTTGTGGGAGGTGCACTACCCATCTTCTGTAAGGCTTGGAGCAGATATTTGTTTTGCTCTTTCAATTGCCTTTTCTCTTCCTTTGTCTCTTGAAGCTTCTTGCAGAGGGCGTCAACTGCAGAAAGGGCCTCCCCCTGAAGGCTTTCAGAAGATGTCCCCATTGTGACTTGGGTCACAGTATAATCTGTCGGAGACAGATCCTTTTTCTCCTTGAGAGGATTGGGGTACGCGATCTCCATAACCCTCTCTCCCGCAGCACTTTGAGAGAAGCGTGTGACGGGCTTCTGCTTCTTTTCCCCCTTAGATGGGATTACAGAAAAGTCCATCGGAGCGATGGGAACTTTCCTCTTTTGCTGACTTAGCTGCTGGGAGATCCAGGCTGGACCTATGGGAGAAGGGCCGGAAACGGAGAAAGGGGGCAGCTGCAGTAGTAGAGGGGAAAAACGTGGAGACACGTGGAGGTGGCATGGAGAGAATAGCCGAAGAAGTGCCCACGGGAGGAAGGGAAACTGCAGCTGGAAGACATAGGAAGGGAAGGGAGCTCAGAGATGAGGGAAGAAATGGAGGAAAGATCCGCGAGGGAAGAGAAGATAGATGAAGAAGCGGGGGGAATAGTAGAAGAAGGGGGAGAGGACATGACCAAAGGGATGGTCACTTGAGTCACTCGAGGAGGGGAAGGAAGAGAAGAAGAAGGGACAGAAAGGACCTCGGTTGTTGTAGCAATGCCGACATCCTGAGTGGATGGGCCTATTGGAATATCCTCTTCTGCTTCTTTCTCTGGCGTAACCAGAGTTATTACCTGTTCGGGTGCCGTGGAAGGAGGACTCTCAGGGGCTTCTTCTTGAATGGTCTTTGGATTCACCTCTATGCCTTTGCCCTTGCCTTTAGGTTGCTTTGTTTAGATCGGGAGGTGGTTACCCAATGGGGAGGTTGTGAAATCAACCCCAGGTAGATTAACCCATTCATCCGGCACCATGCTGCATTGCTGCGCGAGTTTCCTTGACCCTCTCCTCGATCGTCTGAGGTGCCTTAGTTCTATCAATGGCTGGAAAAGGCCAATTGTCCCCATCCGTGTTAGTATATACTTGGTCTATTTCATCTTCCATAGTTTGGAAGCCTTTGGGGACAATTGCTACCCCATATTGGATGATTTCTACCAAGGCTAAGCGAGAATGATCCTTTCTCCTGAGCTCAACCTCATGGATGATGTCGATGTAGATGTCCTCGATCTGAGGGACGTGGATTGGATCGAGTTTCACCCTTGGCAGACAATTCCTTGGGTCGAAGGTAGGCCTGGCCGGGAAATCATGTCTCAAATTAAGCAGCTCCAGCTCTGCGAACATGTCCTTTGCCTTGTGGTGGGTAAGGCATGTATATCGCCCACTGTGAGGGGGAAAGGAGTTCCACCCTTCTTTCTTTTGAGGCACTTCTCGTGATATGTAATCAGCTGCCTTGACAGCTCCAGCAAAATCAGCTTGGGCCCAGCATACCTCGGCAGTCTGGTTGGCTCTCCCAAGAAGTTGGCTGCCCTCAGATAGGTGAATGTGGGAAATTGGGTGAACAGGGCCCCCCATTTCTCAGTGGCTGCCACTATGCTTTTGGTCGTGCGACCGTAAGTCATATTTGGCCTCAACAGGCAGATGATGTGGTAGAAAAACACATCGTTAATCTTTGTGAATTGAGAGATGCTATTCTCCAGTCTCAATTCTAGGTAGTACTCATATATTTTGACCTGAGGCCAAACCCCACTTCGCATCAGGCCTGGGTAGTCTCTCTCTGATGCTGCAGCATAGACAACATAGGAGTTCATGTAGAATCTTCCCGTTGTAAGAAATTGTTGAAGCTGTTCAGAGATTGTGCTGCTTATAATCTCTGCCCATTCGAAGCGCTGATCGGGCATATTCTTATTCATGGTCTCTAAGTACCGCAGACATCCATTTATGGAAAAAGTGGGCATCAGGAAGCCCAAAGACCCTGCTCAGGAATGTGATGGTGTCGCTGAGCTCCTCTGAGAAGTCACTGCGGTGGATGATTTGAGGCCATCGGGTCACTACCTTTTTGTTTTTCAAATAGACCTCGTTCATCAGTTGCATGCACTGATCTTCGTTGTCGTCCCAGGCCTTAATGCAATCCTCTCGGCTGACGGCCACAAAGTGCCGATGATGAGGAATGCCAAGTATTATTTCAAAGTGGCGGGCAGTGAGGTTAATGACTACCTCACCCTTGTCATTTACGACACACCTTGTGTCCTTGTTGTAGCACCGGGCAACCACCATCATGAATTCATTGTTGACGGCGCTGACTGGGATTCCTCCAGCGAAGTGTAGGGCACTGCCCATTAGTTTGTCCATCCATGGACTTCTTGTTACCTTCTGAGTCCTGACCCAAAATTCCTCCATATCAATGTGACCCAACTCTGAGTCTCTGATGTCTAGGTCGCATTCGGCCTGGGAGTCAGGCATTCTGACCCTCTGATATTTATATTTCATCTCTTCTTCTGTAAGTTTGGCCTTGCCTTTGGATTTGGTAGGTCTCTTGCTTGATGTAGACATATGTTCTTCTCGAGCTTAGTTGCTGATCTGCACGAAGAAGAAGCGAGACCCAATGCAAAAAGGTTGTATTAGCCATTTGATCTTCCATTGAAGTGTTAACAGAAGAAAGAGTTAGTGATTTTGAGGCTCAGGGCGCAGGGCGCATGAAAGCTGCAGCTTACAGGGCTAAATAGGTAAGGCGCACAGAAAAAAGGTGTTGCAAGGTTAAATCAGCGCCAAAGGCGCATGGCGCATAGATACTGCAGGGTACATTTTGTAAAGGGCGCATGGAGACACCGTGTTACATAGAGACAGGATGCGCCAAAGGCGCATAGATTTTTCATGTTGCATGGGGATTTGGTGCACCAAAGGCGCATAGATTTTTCAAGTTGCATGGTGATTTGGTGCGCCAAAGGCGCATGTATGGTTTGTGTAACAGGAACTTTTCGTGCGCTAAAGGCAACTTGGCGCGTGCACGAGGGTCTACACAACATGATGTTGCTGTAATGGGGAATGTGCTTGCACCTTCAAAGCTTTGTACTTAGCGCGGATTAAGCTGATGTTGCATGGATCTTTGGGTGCGCGAAGAGGCGCAAAGGCTAGTGCTTGCAGCATGCAAGAAGTGCGCGCTTGAGGGCGCAAAAGTTCATGATGTAATAGGCATGATGGGTATGCCATTGGCGTAGATTTTAATCATGTTGCAGGGGTGACAGATGCGCCAAGGGTGTAACTATTTTTGATGTTGCAAGAAGTGCCAATGCGCCAAAGGGAAAAAGGAAAACAAAGTCTTTTTTAGAGCTTTAATCACCCTCAGAGGGGTTTTTCACATGGTTTAGCTTCTCTTTTCTTTTCTTTTCCTCTTTTTGCAGGGTTATTTGGGTAATGAAATGGCTTAACCAGAAGGGATTTAAACCATGCTTTCAGAACAACTTCCTCTACCAGCAGATCTGGAAAGAGGGGGAGGAATATGGAAAGACAGCAAGGGGGCTAGTTCAATATTTCAATCCCAAAACCAAACCAACAAGCATACAAAGAACCAAAAACACTAAAACACATGAAAGAGATAAGAACCTCTTACCCGGATAAATAGTGAAGAACGTCCAAACGGGTCCACTACGTGTTGAAACGATGGGGTAGGTGTGCTGAGAGGTTCAGAGAATATAAAAATGTGATTGCTTTGGTGATAATGACATTTGCAGGTGCGCAAATATATATATATATATATATATGAGTCAGTAATAAATGCACCACCAACTTTGTAAAGGGCGCATGAAAATTACTGTCGACATAGGAAAGCATGCGCCCTTTGGCGCACCAAAGCACTTGCCAGCATGGAGTTAAGTGTGCCTTTGGCGCACCAAAAGTGGTGTCGACATGAGATTATGTGCACCTTTGGTGCACCGAAAAGAGGCGCAACAAAAGGGTTGCTAACACGAAGGCGCATGCGCCATGGCGCACACAGGAAAGACTCAACATATCAAGGTGCACCAAAAGGTGTGTTGACATAGGAAAATATGTGCCAAAGGTTTTAAAGGGGGCGCACCAAAAGTTGGTGTTACATAGTAATTCCATGCGCCCAGCCAAAAGACCAAAAATGACTAAGTTTGGAAAACCAGATTTCTGGAAAAGGGATTTTGCAACGTTCAAACGTAAGGGATCCCTGACGAGGGATCGGAACAAAATTTTTGGTATGGTTATCAGTAAAATTGCGCTTGTCAATTTTACGGGATAACAAGCTTCATAAGTGACCACTTCTCCTAGGGTTAGAAGTGAAGACCTCAACTCTACAAATATTCTCAAGAAATATTCAATTTTCTCATTTTGCTTAAACTTCAGTGTGTGTAACTTACTCTACAAATTCAGTATGAAATTCTTGTTTTTGGCCTCGTATACCATGCTCAAATTATCCCATGCTTCTTTGGATTTTTTGGAATCTCGAATGTGGGGTTGCACATCATCGTACACTCTAAACAAGATGATGAGTTTGTCCTTCTCGTCTGATCTATCAAACTATTCTTGTTGTGTCGTAATAGTAGTGGATCTAGTCGAGTACCATTCACAACAGGACAAATATCTTCAAACTCAAGTTATGTCTTGATTTTTGTCTTCCATGAAGCATAGTTGTTTCCTTTGAGTAGTGAATCTGGAAGAAAAAATTTGGGGGCATTAGTGCCCATTTTGCATAAATCACTGACAAGGTTAGGCTCTTATCACTCCAGGTATAAGGTCTCCCAATATATATACCATTGGTCCAATATACTAAACCTTTCTATATACACACCCTTCCGATATACCCATCGGTATATGGAAGAATCTCTCCCTTTCTATATACCTAACATGACGTGAAAGAGGAGTTAACATACACGAAATAATTCAATATGTGGTACCAAGACAATACTAAAAGGGGTCTATGTGATTATTGACACCAGCTCAAAGAAATATCCTCATATGCATGTGTAACTTTGCTATATACTTGGATAATTTCTCAATTCAGATTTATGTCATGCAATCATTCACAGATGGATGGGATGGCTCATAGTGTGTGCATTATGTCCTTATTACTCCCCATCAATTTAAAGGGTCGATGCTCAAACAATGTTGTTGTAGCTATATTATGTGTTAAGTGCAGTAGTAGTCATGACAGATTTACCTATAAGAGCTTCCCAGAGGCACTGTATATATAGCGAATCTGTGAATGAGATCTTTGATCTTGTGAGTGTTTTAGAACTAAATTTCACTATTTTTATTACCATTCTCTTCCATTTTCTAAGCAATTACAATGTTTCCTATTGACTATGGCATCCTGGAAATTAGTAATATCTTGAAGCATTCAATTACATTAAAAAAATTGAAAATTTGAATGACAGAAAATTTGTTTTGTTTTCCAAGCCTTAGTGGCCTCCAGAGCCCAATACAACCCTCTATACCAAAAATTACAAAAAAAAACCGAAAATGCAATTTTTAGGTATAACTCCTCTAACAAAAGTTACAAGGAATGAAAAAATAAGAGATTTAGGAGAAATTTTTTTCCCCTAAAATAGGGTTTTTCTCATGGAAAATTTAGGGGTCATTTTAGTTGTAGAATAGAGGTTTTAGTTGGGGTTTTTTTAGCTAGTTTTGCCTCCAAGTTTGGTATTTTTTCCAAATTTTCCAATAAACTCAATGTTGTTCAAAAATGAGTTGGGGTTAAACCCAAACCTCCCACACTAAGAGCTTTGTACTATCCAGGATCAGCGCATATGCATGTAATTTGAAGTAAATGAAATTTATTAAACTTCAAAACTTATTGACCTCTTTAAAAAATGATGTGGCATCGATTGTGTAATCCACGTGTCTAAGCTCGCTTGGAGGAAGGATTAGGATTTTTCTCCGTGGATTTGCGGTTCCTTTTGACCAAACTTTCCAAAGTTTTTGATAGTTTTTTTATTTTCTCTACCTTTGTATTGGTTAATCCGCCGTTTTTTTCTCACAAGTTGATTTGTATTGTTGGTCACTGATTATGTGGAGCGCCAAATTCAATATATGGCTTGTGGTGCGGGAGGTTGGGTCATTATTTTTTGTATATGCTTTGTTACATGTCACAAGAGGACAACAGCTCTACCATAGTTCTGCCAGATGGCTCAACACGGTTTTGCAGATTGTGGATAGCTCGACTAAAATAAAATATTGGCTCGATTAGAACACAACTCATCTTTGGATTTTAACTTGCTAAGGGGTAATACAAACCACTTTTCAATAAAAAATAATCTTCAAACAAATTGATTTCTTAATGAAGTAGCTCGGTCAGCCTTGAAATAGCTCATCTTGATTGTCCTCTATAACCAATGCTTAGCTCGGTTAGAGGATTTTGTAATGTTTTCACAAACAACTTGGCGTTCAGCTCGATGCATAGCTACGAAACAACTTGATGTTTGGCCTTCTGAAGAGATAAAAAGTGGCTATGTTTAACAAACCTCCAAATATAGTAGATTGCTAAATTTTAGTAGTGAATAAACAAACCTCTAAATTTAGATGCAAAACCCCACAGTTAGGTAGAAGTATTTTTTTATAAAAAAATCTTGCAACAATTTTTCTTTGTGCATGATGCACCGGTGAAAAAAACAATGTGTTCTAAACATTTGGAATGAATAGGAGGTTGTGGGGAGGCTAGGATGGGGCTAGGAAGTTGCAAGAGGCTAGACAGGCTCTCAATTACTGCAAAGACTTCTCTAATATCTTCTATCTCTTCTGATCTCTCTTTCCACACCTTCTCTGCTCATAGGTCTAGATTAACCAGCTCCGGTACTAAATGTAAAACAGAACGAAAGCTTGTAGAATTTTATTAATAATCAATCAATATTTTACAGGTGTAGGCTGCATATATATATAATTGCTTTGCAAAGACTTCTCTAATATCCTCTATCTCTTCGCTCTCTCTTTCCACACCTTCTCTACTCACAGTTCAGTTAACTTGAGCTCCGGTACTAAATGTAAAACAGGACAAAAGCTTGTAGAATTTTAGTAATAATCAATCAATATTTTACACAGTATAGGCCGCATGTGCTCTTAATTTCTGCAAAGACTTCTCGGAAGAGATCGGAAGAGATAGAGGATATTAGAGAAGTCTTTGCAGCAATTAAGAGCCTATGCAGCCTACACTGTAAAATATTGATTAATTATTAATAAAATTCTACAAGATTTTGTCCTGTTTTACATTTAGTACTGAGCTAGTTAATCTAGAAATGTTAGCAAAGAAGGTGTGGAAAGAGAGATCGAAGAGATAGAGGATATTAGAGAAGTCTTTGCAGCAATTAAGATCCCGTGCAGCCTCCCTCTGCAACTTCCCAGCTCCATCCTAGCCTCCCACAACCTCCTATTCATTCTAGGTGTTCGAACACATTTTTTTCACTAGTGCATCCCGCATAAAGAAAAATTTATTGCAAGATTTTTTTATAAAAAAATACTTTTACCCAATAGGGGTTTTGCATCTAAATTTAGAGGTTTGTTTATTCACTACTAAAATTTAGCAATCTACTATATTTGGAGGTTTGTTGAGCATAGCCACTTTCGATCTCTTCGAAAGCCAAACATCAAGTTGTTTCAGAGCTATGCATCCGAGATGAAGGCTAAGTTGTTTGTGAAAACATTACAAAATCCTCTAACTAAGCTAAGCATTGGTTATAGAGGAGGAATGAGATGAGCTATTTCAAGGATAACCGAGCTGCTTCATTAAGAAATTGATTTGTTTGGAGATTATTTTTATTGAAAAGTGGGTTGTATATATATGTATGTATGTATGTATTGGACAACCGAATACAAAAGTAAAGATGTTATGCAGTCCAACAATATTCCTTAATACACAAGCTTCCAAAATACATCTAGGAAGAAACAAATTTACGAGATAATACAAATATAATGGTTATAAAAACATAACCAAATAAAAATAACCATACGTGAATTAATAATTCAAATAATATGGTTTTAACAATATAATAAGTTATTAAAAATCATTACCTATGAAAATACAATGCATAATTATTATCCTAAAAAAAAATTCTATCCAACCTTCACTGTCTAACTTAGGAATCTAACCATATGTTGTACAACCCACCAATCGATCTCGGTAGACCAACCTAGCCGATTGATCGGCTGAAAAACTGACATGTAACATCTCCGGTATGATCATTCTTGTGGTGACTTCCGCTCGTGATGGAGGAAACATTGATAGGTGATTTGTCTTAGGAAAGTGTACTCTTATGAATTTTGGAAATCATGTTTGCAATGGATAATTAATCATTTGTTGAAAAGGTTCATTCTATTGTGATTTTTGTTGTTTGATAATGAGGCCATTCATCTCTTTGTAAAACTTAAATTCATTTTAAAGATGATGAACTTGTATTTTTGTTGCCATAACTTATTTTGTGTAAACAAAAACACCTTGGATCAATTCCATTGATCCAAGGTATGCTTCAGTTCTTCTTACCTTTCATCTTGTTGTCTTGGCATTCTGAAAGGAAGGAAAAAGATGGACTGGGCCTTGTTTTGTTTACAATTATAAAGGACCCTTCTTCAGGATCCCTACTTAGCATTGGGCCTTTGATGATGACTTGGTTCTTATTACCATTGATAAGGTGTTGAGTGGCGTATAGGGACCTTGGACCTAATAATATAACACTAAGGTTGACCCTAGTCTAAGGGTATATCTAACCTAAGATTGGGTGTGTTATGTTTATTTAATTGAAATACAAACTTAGGTAAATAAGACTTACCTAAGAACCTAGGTTGATTTTCTAACCTAATAATAATCTAACCTAAGCTATTGCTAACCTAAGGGGTACCTATAGACTACATGGAAATTTTCATAGTCGGTGGCATCGGTTTTCAAGGCATTAAATGGAATTGATTTGTGGTTTGATTTGGCATGGTTTTTTAGGTCTTCAGTTCATTTCGAGCTCTGGCTCTGCATGTGGTTTTTTCGGTTATTTGAACCAGTAGTTTTATATTGGTATCACTATTATTTTTGTATTCTTGAGCTATTTTGGGCTTGGTGAAAGTTACAAAATAATATAGAGCATTGGAAGTTGGTTGACATTGCGTGGAGAAGAAGAGGTTGTTGAGGCTCGGATTGGAAATCTTCTACAAATTAGGAAGAAGCTCTATCAGGCAATGATAGGCTCTACCCATTAAGTTGTTCTAATTTTTCTTAAATGTATTCAATAAAATAAATATGCTCTTGGGGAACAAATGATTTTTGTATGTTGTTATGATCTTGTTTTCGATGCTTGTATTATTCACTTGTGTTTTTCTATTTTTACTCCACTATTAAGATGGAAGATTTTTTTGGGTTTTGATTCATTTTTTGGGAAAAATACCGAGTTACGCTTAAATTTTTTTGAACTTGAGATGAAGTTGTATCTTTTGGAATACCTATTGAAGTTTTGATAAAACATATGAGTTAGTTGTTTGACGTTGAACTTGAACAAATCACCGTGGGGAGAAATATGGGTTTTTCATGATTGTTAGTTTAACCTTGTTGGTGTGATTTGTGTAGTTGAATTTTTAATTATGTTGCATCTTCTTTGGTGTGGGGAAAGGGTCGTCTTGGTTTCATTCTTATTGGTTTGACTTGCTTTGAGTATGTCTTGCTCTTTTTACTTAAATCTGAAGTGTAGTTGATATTGTATGATCTCGTGGTAAATAATGTTGAACTGTAGAGTAACTCGACTCTTGTCTAAGATTGAATAAATCCTTGAAGGAAATAAAATTTAGTATTTTTGAGTTTAGCATATCTTCTGAGTTTGACATTATGCTCAAGACTTGGGGTCATGCCAATGTTTACTTTATCTCTCTCTCGGTGGTTATGAATCTGGATTGAGTTTTATCCTTCCTATTTTAGTTGTCTATTTCATTGATTATTATGGATGATGCATTATTTTGAGTTTGATTCAAAGTAATTTGTTGTCTGTAAGTATTTTTATCACTATTTGTTCACCATCAATGGATGGGTAAACTTACTTGTGTTATGCCCTTAAAAAGGAAATTTTTGCTTGAAAAAGGGTAAATTATTTAAATGTTACTCTGTCTTCTATACTTTGGGAAACTGGGATAACTCCTGAAATTGAAGAAAATATTGTTTAGATTGGAAATCATTGTCTCTTTGTAGCTTTATATGGTATTATCACTATTATCGATTTTAATTTTGAATAGTGCATTGTACTTTAATGGTTACTTGGGGTTAATTATTTTCTTTGCCTTAGACCATCAATTTTTTTGCAATTTTTTTTTCGATCTTAGGAAAGAGTACCTATATTATAAGAATGCTAATTGAGGCCTCATATTTATCATTAATCGATGATATCTCCTCTTTTTGTTTTGAGTTAAGGAGCCTAGGTAGACTTACTCCTTAGCTACTCTATTATGTCTCCCTCTACACAATTTGTTAGGAGATGGTTACTTGTAGTCTAGGGAGTTAAGGTATTTATAATACCGTCCTCCTTGAATTTTGAAAGGTAAATGAATTTTGATCTTTAGTCGGTCTTCCTTGAGATTCCTATCATCTAATCCAAGCTTGATCTAACCTTTGTTGGGCTTTACATGGAGGACAGTAGAGTCCAGACTTGTCTATTTTATCCTTGTTTGGATCTCGAGTGAACAATCTCTTTTTCTCTTTCCTTTCATTTTTCATCTGTATCACTCCTATAGAGGATATGACCTATTTAGGTTACATCGTTATCTTGTTATGAGGTAAAAATATATTTGAAGGATTTCAAGATCTATAGCTGATTGTTAAATTCCTCCATTCTTCTCTTTGACTTTTACATTGGTAATGATGTACCTCGTTTCTGATTGTGTGATTAGTTCCAATTGCATGTCAAATTGAATTCATCCTTTGTCAAATATGTTTGATGCTGATCCTAAACTTGGGTTGGTTTTGACTGTGGATTTAGGATATAGAATTCTTAATTAAGAAACTCTTTACTTGAATATGTTGTTGCTTCATCCCGAATTTATCCTAATGTTTGATTGATCTTGGCATATTATATTTTAGGATGCAATTAAGTGATATAAAACTCAAATAAATGAATTATTGTTCCATCTAATGTATATCTATTCCTAAGAGATTGCGGTGTTAGTACCTTGTCGGGTTAAATGTTATTAATTAAGATATGAATCATGAAAAATTAGTAAATGAAAACTAGTTGTGGTTTTGGTGAAATATTATTTAACTAGATTAATGTTTTAAATTATTTTATGTAATCATTAGTTGAAAGTTGAATCTGATTATATCATGATCTATTCTTAATAATGATATGGTTTATCACCTTATTTCTCTCTCTCTTTTATGACTGGTATTTCTTTATGGTATGTTTTTCTGTAATGCTTTAACTATTTCATAAAAGCAGAGTTCTCTTTATGAAATAGTTAGTTAAAAGCACATTGTTTTAATGCTTAGTGCTTATCATGCTCAGTTCAATGAACTGACCCATGCTAGCAATTTTTACAGATGGACTTCATAAGTGATAAAAGGAGAAAATATATTTTATGATGTTACTTTTGTTTACCAAAGAGACTGGATCTTTTATGATGAAATATGAATCATTATTGAAATGTATTTGTTGGAAAGGAAAGTTGTATTTTTAATTGATCTTATTGATGTTGTTTGACACTAAATATGTCTGAAGTGTTTGGACTTGTAATGTATGAATTCTAATTTGATGAATGAAAAATTTGTGGGTTATCTGTACTTGATGTGTCATCTTTTTGGATTTTTTTGAATAGAAATTATAAGCTTATCTCTTTGACACACACACACACACACACACACACACACACACACACACACACACACACACACACACACACACACACACAACATATATAATTAACCCTTTTGGGTTGATTTAAAATAAACTAGAGGTTAAGGGTACTAGATATACTACCCTCTTATTTAATACAACTTATTAAAGTTGGCATTTATGATTGGACATTCAATTAAATCACTATGACTTTACTAAAACAATGTTAGTGGGTAAATAAAACCATGATGATAACTTGTAAAAGGTTATGGGGTTATAAATGAACCTTAATCCTTAATAAGTAAAGGGAAGGAAACTATTCTACAATGATAAACAATCTAATTTAAGACATTTTGGAATTAAATCTTAATGTTATCTTGGATAGAGGAAGGTGTGCTTCCTCTTGATTAATTCCTTAATTAGAATAAAACCAATGAAAATAATATATATACATATATAGGAGTAGAATTCATTCTAATGAAGTATATTATAAAGGATCTGATTCAGAACTTAAACAAGCTAAGACTTGGATAAGTTAATTAAGTTAACATCACTGTTAGTATGTTGAATCTGTTTGTGAAACTGAATCATAAATTTGAAGTTAATGAATGAGAAATAAATCTTCGAGAAAAGGGTTTAGAGGAAGATGTATCTACATAGCAATTCCTATTACAGTTTTTGCTTGTAACCTTAACTGGTTAATGAAACTAGTGGTTCATTACGGTTACGGCTGCTGTAATTAACCCTTAAATAAGGAAAATAATTAAGTCATTAACTTCTTTCTTGGGTATGTACATCCAGATGAAGTGAACTCAGTCGGATGTTGGCACATGCCAACTACAGTATAATACCTTTATGAAGACTTGGGTCTTCATGTGGATATTGTGTTATAGTTGACATGTTGCAACACCCATCTGAGTTTAATCATCTAGATCTACATAAACTCATACTTGATCATAGTTATACCCTAGGTTAAGTTAGAAGCATAATCTAGTATTGAGGGCATCTCACGATGACTTAGGATAACTAGACACACACATTGACTTAGGTTGATTGAGTATGTCTATATACCCTTAGTCACCGTGAGTAATCCTCTACACTAAAATATGTTGCTAACCTTAGTTAGGGTTCAACCTTAAACAAGTGGACTGACAAGGATCAGTAAAGACCATTCTATATAATAGATGAAGTGGGTTGAAGGACATATTCCGTTTGGCCGAGTATGTTTTCTAGGAATATAAACATGAACAATATGTTGAAAATATTTGGTGAAATTATCACAAGTGCTAGTTGCATTGACCTATGTCACCTAGTTTAAGAAGAGGGATTTCGGATGAATATTACTAACAGACGTTTAGATAGGCCTCTTAAATAGAACACTTAATACCTCGAAAATGGTAATAGAACCAATTATACTCAAGACACAAATCATTAAGTTAACATGATAGATCGGTATGATACCAATTCATGAAATGAGAGATCGGTGTTCCATCAAGTCATTACAATGCATATGGTTTTCTCGTTATGAGATTCATTGGATTTGAATGTGTGTTCTAAATTATGATTATTTAAAATAGAGAAAATTATGGAAAAAAAAACAAAAATATCCCTTGTTTTAAAATTCTTAAAATGGGAATGTTACATTTTGGTATTAGAGCTAAAAGTTACGAGATCTTGGACCTATTATGTCCATAATATGATAAAACATAAATTTTCTTGTTAATAGAAAATGGTTAGAATAAGAGGAAGTGCTACGAGACAACCCACCACCAGGTGGAGAAGCAACTACTTCCCAAAAACTCGATGAAATCCTTGCTTCCCTATTGGACATAAGGGATCATTTAGCTATACTTGAACAAAAAGTAATGGGAAATGAGAAGGAGGAAGAAGATGTTGGAAATAAAAATCATCCACCTCCTGTGGACAATGCCAATGTTAAAAATTTGGGTGTCGATAAAAATAATGAAGCCAATGCTAATGTGAATGCACCTAATCAGCTTGAGAATAAAAAGGCAAGATTGGCAGTTGAACTCACTAATGACATAAAAATTATAAGTCCATCCATGTTTGATAGAACTACACTAGGAGATCGAGCTGATAAATGCATCAACAAAATGGAGAAGTACTTTGTAATAAGGAACTTCTCTAAGGAAACAAAAGCAATATGGGGAACTTATCAAATTTCCCATGAGACATCTTCATGGTGGGACATCCGTAAGACTGAGTTAAACATTGATGAAACAAACATTACTTGGTATCAATTTAAAAATTATTTTAGGAAATGATGACCGCTTAACTTTACTATGATCGAAAAATGACCGAATTTCATAACTTAGCTCGGGGAAAATTAACTATAAAAAAGTACTTGGACATGTTTACTAAACTCCTTAAGTATGTACCTCAATATCAAACTGACGAGAAGTTAAGGATATGGAAATTTATCATGGGATTAAATCCCATTATAGGTGGAAAATTGGATGTTCACAACCCAATCATTATGAAAGGGGTTGTAGAAAAGGCCATAAGGTAGGAGTAGAAATTGAAAGTGATCTCTGCCCATAAGGAAGAAATCAAAAAGAAAGTTCCAAACTCTTCTTTGTCTCTTGCACCCAAAAAGGGACCATGGAAAAATTTTGGTATGAAAAAAACATTTTCTAATGATAACAACAATAAATAAACTTGCTACTAATATGTGAAATAAGTTTGTCAAGAACAATAATAACAGACTGAAGTCCTATGGGGGTCAGAATGATAACTTTAAGGCTGGAAAGAAATTTTAGCCTAAGAAGGGACCTGTAGGAGGCTACTACAATTGTGGTAAGGATCATTATGCAAACCAATGTCCTTTGAGGAAGGATGACAAAAATCAGCAACATAAGATATACACTCAGTAGCTAACAAACAGGCTAAAAATCAAGTTACACCCATCGAAGTTCCATGTAAGTTATTTGGTATACTTGTAACTATAATTATTAATACTTTGAAGCAATCAATGCTTTATTTCTACTAAATTAGCTTTAAAATTTAAAATAAAATATGGGAAATTGGATAAATCATGGTTGTACATCGTAGAAATAATGTTGTTCACATAGTTAGTATGTGTCTTTTTGGTGTAGTCCTTGACTTACCTAGTTTTTCCATGGAAGTTGACCTTTATGTTTCTCCTTTGGGTTCTTATGATGTAATCATAGGTGTTAACTAGCTAGCCGCACATAAGGAAAAGTTTGATTATTTTGAAAAACATATTAGTTGTCTCGATAACTCCGTAGAAAACAATAGACATTCAACGGATAAAACATGAGATTTTAGATAGGAAATCATCGGCTATGTAACTTAAAAAGGCCAAAAATAAATATTGCACTTTGTATGCGGTAAAAATTTCCGAAACAACCGATTAAAGAAGAGACTTCTTGGAAAGATATCCATTGTTACAAAATTTCAGTGATGTGTTTTTGGAAGAGTTACCCGATCTTCCGCCCAAACGGGAGTTTGACTTCATGATTGAGATCAAGTCGGAACTCGAACCTATTTCCAAGGCACCATATAGAATGAATACCATTGAGTTAGTAGAGCTTAAGGCACAATTGTAGGAACATTTTTCTAAAGGTTTGATAAGACCGAGTGTCTCACCTTGGGGAGCACCGGTAATTTTTTTGAAAAAGAAGGATGGAACACTTAGATTGTGCATTGATTATAGGATGTTAAACAAAACAACAATTAAAAACAGATATCCACTTCCTAGAATTGATGATCATTTTGATCGAGTGGTGCATCAATGTATTCTAAAATAGATCTTTGATCCGAATATCATCGATTAAGAATAAAGGATGAGGATATTCATAGAACATATTTTAGAACAAGGTACATACATTATGAATCTAATATTTTACCATGTGGATTAATGAATTCCCCTGCATCTTTTATGAATTTAATGAATAATATTTTTCAAGAATACTTGGACAAATTTGTGCTTGTATTCTTGGATGATATTCTCATATACTCTAAAATCATTGAAGAGCATCATGAGCATTTGAAAATAGTTCTAGAAATCTTAAGAAATAGAAGGTTGTATGGTAAGTTGTCCAAATGTTCTTCTACGAGACAAAAGTGCACTATTTGGGACATGTAATAAGCAAGGATGGAATAGCTGTAGATCCCTCAAAAATTGTTGCAATAACTGAGTGGCTTGTACCTAAGAATGTACATAAACTTAGAAGCTTTATGGGTCTTTCTGGTTACTATAGGAAGTTTGTTAAATACATTTCTAAGGTTGCTGCACTAATGAATTTGCTGTAGAAGAAAGATAAGAAATTTGTGTGGAATAAAAATGCAAATCTACATTTAAGACTTTGAATGATCAATTAGCATCTACACCTATTTTGGTTGTACCTGATCTTGATGGAGACTTTAATGTAGTAAAAACTACTTTTGGTGAAGGTCTCAGAGGTATTTTTTTGTAAAATGATCATGTTATAGCTTATGAGAGTAGAAAACTCAAGTTACATGAAATGAACTATGCTCCACATAACATAGAGCTTCCTGCCATTATACATGCACTTCAAGTATTGAAGCATTATCTTCTTGGGAGACCTTTTGAATGAAGTATATTTTCACTCAACCCAATCTGAATGCAAGACAACAAAGATGGTTAGAATTTCTATCTCAATATGATTTTGACATAAGTTATATTAAAGGAAAGGAGAATAGAGTGGCAGATGCACTAAGTCATAGGAAGCACATTTATGCTCTTATAACATTGAGAACTCAGTTTAAAGAGGAAGTAAAAGTGTCATGGAATCTTATTCTTATTTTCAGCAAGTAAAAACAACACTTCTTGTAAATCCAAACGATATGAGATATAAAGGTTTTCACTTTGATAATGAAGGAATTTTGAGATATGATAATCGAGTATATATACCTTCGAGGAATGAATTAAGAAAAAGTTGTTAACTGAATTTCATAATTCACCTTTTTCTAGACACCCCGAATTACAAAAATGCTTGCTGATATAAAACAACAATATTTTTGGAAAGGGATGAAAAAGGATGTGATTGATTTTGTGACACACTACTTAGAATTTCAACGTGTTAAAGCTGAACATATGCATCCATATGGTTTATTATATCCTCACAACATACCGTAATATAAATGGCAAGTAATAAGTATGGATTTTGTTCAAGGGTTGCCTATGTTAAGAAATAAACATGATGTTATTCTAGTTGTTGTTGATAAACTAACAAAGGTAGCACATTTTATTGTTGGTAATCTTAAGGATGATTCACTTGTTTTAGCAAAAATATTTGTGCATGAAATTTTTAGATTACATGGAGTACCTGAATTGATTATATTGGATAGAGATCCAAGAATTACATCTAGATTTTCACAAACAGTTAATGCGGCCTTAGGGACTAAGCTGAATTTCAGTTCTGCATACCATCCAAAAATGGATGGACAGACTAAAAGAGTTAATCAAGTTTTGGAAGATATGTTACGAATGTATTGTATGGATCAACAGTATAAATGGGAATAGTACCTCCCATTAGTCGAATTTTCATATAACAACACATATCACGCCTCTCTGAAAATGACACATTTTGAAGCATTATACGGAAGGAAATGCAAAACTCTAGTTAGTGGGGATAACATAGAGGACAGGGAGGTAATTGGGCATGAAATCCTTACGAAAATGGAACATCAAGTTAAAATGATTTGTGAATGCTTGAAGGAAGTAGCAGATAGGAAAAAGAGTTATGTAGACTTAAAATAGGTTGATAAGAAATTTGAATTTGGTGAGAAGGTTTTTTTGGGTTAAACCAAAAAGAGTTCTATAACTTTTAGCGAGGATGCCAAGTTATTACCTCATTACGTGGGACTGTTTTTGAAATTGTTTAAGTAATCAACCATGTAGCTTATCATTTATCTTTTCCTCCTACTTTATCATGAATGCACATGATGTTTTCCATATTTCTCTGCTTAAGAAATACATTTCAAATTTATCACGTGTTAAATTAGAATTCCTTACAGTCCAAGACCCGGGAATAATCATGGTTAAACCCTTGTGTGTGCTACAAAATCACTAGTTGCACTTAAGGAATCATGAAATAAGTCAATGTAAGGTCTTTTTTTTCCATATTTATTTGAACAATGTTGATTCTTTGATCGATAAAATGTTAAGATTTTATTCTTGATATGTTAATAAGCCTACAAGTTTTGGGTAGATACTAAAATATTTAGTGATAATACAACTATTTTAATATTGATTATGAAATATAAATTTCTCAAATCTAATTATGTTACGAACATACAAATGGAACGATGATAAATTGATTTTATCCTAGACTTAAATTATTTGATTAAGTTAATCATTAGGACGATGATTATTTTTAGGAGGGAGGTATGTAACATCTCTAGCATGACTCATTATTCTTATGGTGACTTCCACTTTTGACGGTGTAAACTTTGACAGGTGATTTGTCTTAGGAAGGTGTACTCTTATGACTTTTAGAAATCATGTTTGCAATGGATAATTAATCATCTATTGAAAAGGTTCATTCTGTTGTGATTTTTGTTGTTTGATAATAAGGCCATTCATCTCTTTATACAACTTAAACTCATTTTTAAAGATGTTTAACTTGTATTTCTGTTGCCATAACTTATTTTTGTAAATAAACACCTTGGATCAATTCCATATATCCAAGGTATACTTCAATTCTTCTTACCTTTCATCTTGGCATTCTGAAAGGAAGGAAAAAGATGGACTGGGCCTTGTTTTGTTTACAATTGTAAAGGGCCCTTCTTTAGAGATCCCTACTTAGCATTGGGCCTTTGATGATGACATGATTATTCTTACCATTGATCAGGTATTCATTGGTGTATAGGGACCTTGGACCTAATAATATAACACTAAGGTTGACCCTAGTCTAAGGGTATATCTAACCTAAGTTGGGGTGTGCTATGTTTATTTAATTGAAATACAAACTCAGGTATATAAGACTTACCTAAGAACCTAGGTTTATTTTATAACCTAATAATAATCTAACCTAAGCTATTGCTAACCTACGGGTACCTATAGACTACCTAGAAATTTTCATAGTCGGTGGCATCAGTTTTCAAGGCATTAAATGGAATTGATTTGTGGTTTGATTTGGCATGGTTTTTTAGGTCTTCGATTCATTTCGAGCTCGCTCTGCATGTGGTTTTTTCGATTGTTTGAACTAGCGCTTCTATTTTGGTTTCACTATTACTTTTGCATTCTTGAGCTATTTTGGACTCAGTGAAAGTTATAAAAGAATATAGAGCATTGAAAGTTGGTTGATGTTGCGTGGAGAAGAAGAGGTCATTAAGGCTCGGATTGGAAATCTTTTAAAAATTAGGAAGAAGCTCTATTAAGAATGATAGGCTCTACCCATTAAGTTGTTCTGCTTTTTCCTAAATGTATTCATTAAAAGAAATATGCTCTTGGGGAACAAATGAGTTTTTGTATGTTGTTATGATCTTGTTTTTGATGCTTGTATTATTCACTGTGTTTTTCTATTTTTACTCCATTGTTATGATGGAAGAATGTTTTGGGTTTTGATTCCTTTGTTGGGAAAAATCTGAGTTACACTTAACTTCTGTTTGAACTTGAGATGAAGTTGTATCTTTTTGAACACCTATTGAAGTTGTGATAAAACTTATGAGTAACTTGTCTGATGTTGAACTTGAACGAATCACCTTGGGGAGCAATCTGGGTTTTTCATGGTTGTTATTTTAACCCTATTGGTGTGATTTGTGGAGTTGATTGTTGAATTTTGTTGCATCTTCTTTGGTGTGAGGAAAGGGTGGTCTTGGTTTCATTCTTCTTGGTTTGACTTGCTGAGTATGTCTTTCTATTTTTACTTAAATCTGAAGTGTAGTTGATACTTTGTATGATCTTGTGGTAAATAATGTTTAATTGTAGAGTAACTCGACTCTTGTCTAAGCTTGAATAAATCCTTGAAGGAAATAAACTTTAGAATTTTTGAGTTTAGCATATCTTTTAAGTTTGACTTCATGCTCAAGACTTGGGGTCATGCCGATGTTTCTTTGACCTCTCTCTCGGTAGTTATGAATCTAGATTGGGTTTTTTCCTTCTGGTTTTAGTTATTTGTTTCATTGATTATTATGGATGATGCATTGTTTTGAGTTTGATTCAAAGCAATTTTTTGTCTGTAAGTCTTGTTATCACTTTTTGTTCACCATCAATGGATGAGTAAACTTAGTTTGTTATCCCCTTTAAAAGGAAATATTTTCTTGAAAAAGGGTAAATTATTTAAATGTTACTCTATCTTCTATACTTTGGGAAATTCGGATAACTCCTGAAATTGAAGAAAATATTGTTTAAAAGGGAAATCATTGTCGGTTTGTATCTTTATATGTTATTGTCGTTGTTATCTATTGTAATTTTGAATAGTTCATTGGGCTTCAATGGTTTTTTGGGGTTAATTGTTTTCTTGGCCTTGGAAAATCAAATTTGTTTTGATCTTAGGAAAGAGTACCTCTGTTATAATAATGTGTATTGAGGCCTCATATTTATCATTAATAGATGATATCTCCTCTTTCTGTTATGAGTTAAGGATTCTAGGAAAACTTACTCCTTAGCTATTCTATTCTGTTTTCCTTTGTAGCTATTAGGAGATGGTTACTTACAGTCTGGAGAGTTAAGGTATTTATAATACCATCCTCCTTGAATTTTGAAAGTAAAATGAATGTTGATCTTTGTTCTCTCTACCTCGGGACAACTATCATCTAATCCAAGCCTGATCTAACCTTTGTTGGGATTTACATGGAGGATAATAGAGTCCATACTTGTCTATTTTATCCTTGTTTAGATCTCAAGTGAACAATATATTTTTCTCTTTCCTTTAATTTTTCATTTATATCACTCTTGTAAAGGGAGATGACCTATTTGGGGTGCATCGTTATACTCTTTTGGGGTAAAAATATATTTGAAGGATTATAGGATTTATAGTTGATTGTTAAATTCCTCTAATATTCTCTTTGAATTTTAAATTGGTAATGATGTACCTCATTTTTTATTGTGTGGTTAGTTACAATTGCATTTCAAATTGAATTCATCCTTTGTCAAAATTTTCTAGTGCTGATCCAAAACTTGGGTTGGTTTTGACTCTTGATTAAGGATATACAGCTTCTTAAATAAGAAACTCTTTACTGAATATGTTGTTGGTTCATCTTGAATTTATCCTAATGTTTGATTGAGCTTCACATCTTATATTTTAGGATGAAATTAAGTGAGATAATACTAAGATGAATGCACTATTGTTCCATCTAATGTAAATCTATTCCTAAGAGATAGCAGTGTTAGTACCTTCTTAGGTTAGATGGTATTAATTAAGATATGAATCATGAAAATCAGTAAATGAAAAGTAGTTGTGGTTTTGGTGAAATATTATTTAACTAGATTAATGTTTTAAATTATTTTATGTAATCAATAGTTGAAAGTTGAATATGATTATATCATGATCTATTCTTAATAATGATATGGTTTTTCACCTTATCTCTCTCTCTCTTTTATGACTGGTATTTCTTTATGGTATGTTTTTATGTAATGCTTTAACTGTTTCATAAAAGAATATTTCTCTTTATGAAACAGTTAGTTAAAAGCACATCGTTTTAATGCTTAGTGGTTATCATACTCAGTTCATGAATTGACCCATGCTACCAATATTTGTAGATGAACTTCATATATGATAAAAGGAGAAAATATCTTTTATGATGTTAATTTTGTTTACTAAAGAGACTGGAAATTTTATGATGAAATATGAATCATTATTGAAATGTATTTGTTGGAGAGGAAATTTATATTTTTAATTGATCTTATTGATGTTATTTGACACTAAATATGTCCAAGTGCTTATAATTATAATGTATGAAATCCAATTTGATGAATGAAAAAGTTGTGGGTTATATGTACTTGATGTGTCATATTTTTGGATATTCTGTGAATAGAAATGATAAGCTTATCTCTATTACTTATATATATGTATATGTGTGTGTGTGTATGTGTATACATACATACATACATACATACATACATACATATATATATATATATATAATCAACCCCTTCGGGTTGATTTAAAATAAACTAGAGGTTAAGGGTACTAGATATACTACCCTCTTATTTAATACAAATTTTAAAGTTGGAATTCATGATTTGGCATTCAATTAAATCAATATGACTTTACTAAAAATGGTAGTAGGTAAATGAAACCATGATGATAAATTGTAAAAGGTTTAGGGGTTATAAATGAACCTTAAGCCTTAATAAGTAAAGGGAAGGAAACTATTCTGTAATGATTAGAAATCTGATTTAAGACATGTTGGAATTAAATCTTAATGTTATTTTGGATAGAGGAAGGTGTGCTTCCTCTTGATTAATTCCTTAATCGGAATAAAAAATGAAAAGAATATATATGCATATATAGGAGTAGAATTTATTCCAATGAAGTCTATTATAAAGGATCTGATTCATAACTTAAATAAGCTAAGACTTGGATAAGTTAATTAAGTTAGTGTAGACACCTAAAATTGGTTACCCAATTTGGTGTCCCCTAGGTTTGTTTATCCTCTCGGGTAACTCGAGGCACCTTTATATCACCACTTCTCCCTTAGGGTATTACTTAAATATTTAGTTTAGAAACCTATCCTAAGTTTATTTCACTCCATTATATTTCACTCATGGATAATTAAATATTAACTATTTAATTATTCTTTTTACATTTATTTCAACTACTTATCTAGCCCATATCAATTTCTAACTTCCCGTATCATTATTCCCACCTATTTCTCCTCTCATGGAACTGTGCAGCTAGATTCTTCCCCTATTTGAGTAGGAGGGATACATTTATTAGCCCCACAATTCATTTTTGCTACTTTGGGAGTCTCTTTCCCGATCGGTGCCGACCGTTTCTTGATCAATGCCAATTTTTGGAGCAGCACCAATTTTATCTCGGTCGGTGCCGATTATAAATTTACAACCTAAGATCCTCTCTGGTTAGATTCAAAAGAGCTGGTTTCCTAGAGATTACTTTTATTTAAGCTATTAAAGAGATTATCAGAGAAAGAAAGTGAGTTTTGTGCAATTTAATCCCTAAGATATGTACTATTACTCTATTCGCGTGTCTACAATTTATTCGGGTCTCCATAGCTACCCCTGTCATCATCAATCATCAATCAAGAATTTTTCAGGTATTCTTCTTTGTTAGTTTTGGTAATCTCCTTTCGATCAACACCGATCTAGTCCGGTCAAATCTGATTAGTCTTTAATCAATGCCGGTTTATCCAAATCAGCATGGACCGGGCCTTTCTTTGGTTTCTGGGTTAGAATCCATCAATTTCTACCTTGGATCCCCTTTTTTACATCTTTAATCTCTACTTTCTGATCAATCTTCAATAATCTAGTCTTACATCTAATCCATTTTTCTTAGTTTGCTTTCTTCTTTTACTTTCTGGCCTTCTGTCTGCCTATGTGTCCAATCGACGCTGATCACTACCTAATCGACACCGACCCAAACAATCGACGCTGATCACTACCTAATCGACACCGACCCAAACAATCGACGCCGATCACTGTCTGATTGATGCCGACCCAAACAAATGACCCCGATCACCGCTTTGATTGACACTGACCAGTCTGCAGAAAGATACATAATTCAGGTAACACAATTTCAGCTTTGTTTTTACAGTTTCCTACTTTCTTTCAGTTTTTGCTGCGATTTTTTACATTTTGTCTGCTATTTTTAATTAGAAAACCTAAATATTTGCTTACATATTTTATCATGTATGTCTTTATTCTTGATTGAAAATGTGAACTGACATCCGCCGAGGAAGCTCATTACTTCTCGAACCCGCTTTCTAGGTAGTTCACCCATATATCATCTAACATCATCTTTTTTTGCCAAGGATTTGTGCATCGTAGGTTTTTAAAAGGAAAGATAACCAAATCGTGCCAAGCCAAGAACACAGATGCTAATCAAACATCATGATCAATAAGATGAAATTAATTCTCCAGAATAACTTTACATAAACCTTTGCAAAAAAATGAGCAGCAATATCATAGATTATTATAGAACTCAATGAAATACAATAAGAATGGGCCTTGCTTATATAGGCAAGGAATAACAATCTAAGAACTAGTCAAGGTCGTAGATTAAGCCATAAATCATGGAAATAACTTGTCATCAAAGATCTAGTCAATACCATATATCTAGGAAAGAACTAGTCAATACCATAGATTAAGGAAAGAACTATACCTAACAACTAGATAATATCTCCTAATATCTAAATAAATAAAAGAAATATCCACACACATAAGTTGGTGACGATAAATACAATAAAGGTAAATAATGTACCTAGGTAAACATGAGCTAAGGTAAATACCTACTCTAACACCCCCTCAAGTGAAGCTAGGGGAAAAAATAGAAGTGGCATGTCCACGGTATGAGTCCCGAAACTAGGCCTGATGAGGTACTCGTGTACAATATATCCATGAAGAAATCTCGAACCAAAAGAAGGAAAAAATCTTGCTATAAGGAAAGAGAAATAAGAAGAAGAAGGAATATTTTCTCACGAACACCCCCAAGAACAACTTCAGAAACCCCAAGTATTCCACACAACTCAAGGTAGTAAGGTGATGCAAAGGTTTCGTAAAGATTTCTACAACCTACTACTGAGTTGGAAGGTACTCCAAGCAAAGAACTCCATCCTGAATGTGCTTTGCTAAATGAAGTGGATGTGTATCTCGATATGCTTGGTGCATTGGTGCTCAACTGGGTTGCAAGAAATGTGAATTTCACTTTGGTTGTCACACCAAAGTACAGTCAATGAATCCTATGAGAATCTAAACTCTGTTAATAACTAGTGAAGACAAAGAATGTTGATTCACTGTAATTCATCGCTACTGTACTCTACCTCTAAAGAGGAAAGTGCAATAGCATATTACTTTTTGCATGCCCAAACAACTGGAGAAGAACCAAGATAGAAAATATAGCCAAAAGTAGAACACCTGTCATCAATAGAACCTGCCCAATCTGAATCTATATACCCAACCAACTGAGTAGAGCCCCTAGTGTAGTGTAGGTCAAAGTGGGAAGTTCCATGTAAATAGCACAAAATCCTTTTAGCAGCGTACCAGTGACTACTATGAGGAGAATGTGCAAACCGAGATACAAGCCCTACTGCAAATGAAATATCAGGGCAAGTATGGGTCAAGTACATGAGACTCCCAACCAACTACCTATACAACGTAGGATCACAAAGTGGTGTGGTACATGTGGATGTAAGAGTAACTCTGATCGAAAAGAGATGGACTTGGCTTGCAATCAGCCATATTAAAGCACTTAAGAAGATCATGGGTGTACTTTTACTGACTCAAATGAATCCCTGAATCTGTCTGAGAAATCTACAAACCAAGGAAATAATGTAATAGCCCAAGATCTGTCATGTCAAACTGTGTAGAAAGAGCCCTCTAAATACTTTGAATGTGGGAAGAAGAGCTGCCAGTAAGTAACAGATCATCAACATACAAGACAAGTATCACAATATCCTCACCAACATGTTAGAGATACATTGTATGATCGGAGTGGCAACAAACAAAACTAGTAGATAGAAGAAAAGAATCCATCTTCTCATACCAAGCCCGAGGGGCTTGTTTGAGACTATAGAGAGACCTTCGAGCTGAAAAACAAGAGAAGAATCCTGAACAAATCTAGTCGGCTGCTCCATATATATTTCCTCTTGTAGATCTCCATGTAAGAAGGCAATCTTCACATCCATCTGGTATATAGGCCACCCCTGTGATGCAGTAATAGCAAGTACAAGGAATATATAATCCATCTTGGCAACGGGTGCAAAAGTATCAAAGTAATCAATACCTTCAACTTGTGAAAAACCCTTTGCAACAAGATGAGCCTTATACTTATCAATGGACCCATCAGCTACATATTTGGTTTGGTATACCCACTTACACCTAACCATATTTCTTCCTTTAGGAAGAGATACCAAATCCCAAGTATGATTCTTCATCAAAGAAGAATACTCAGCTGTCATCACATCATCCCACTCCTATATCCCATGAGCCTTTGAAAAAGATTGTGGATCCTTAGAAACTACCTAACACAAAATTCCAGAACCTATAGAATGTGCGTGATGATGCCTAGTGGGTGGAAGATCCTCTATGAAAGGTGTTGCCTCAGAAATTGTAGTATGAGCCCACTTAGGCATAGTGACAACATCAGTGGGAATATGATCCTCAATGGCATCTATAACCTCCTCATCAATCTTCTCAAATAAAGGATACTCAAGATGATATGAAGAAGAAGAAGGAATGGAAGAAGATGAAGAATCATGAGGAGTGAAATGCTCATCAAACTGAACATGTGTTCGAAAAAGAACATCATGTGTATCAGGATCTAAAAGATGATAAGCTCTCATGTCCTCACAACACCCTACAAAAATCAAGGGTTTACTCTTCTTATCCAAAGATTTCCTTTTCTTCTTTGGCACAAAGGCCCAAGCATGGCTCCCAAAGACTTGAAAAAATGAGACATTTGGCTTAGTGTTGGACCAAGCTTCCTCTAGAGTCAAATGCTCAAGTGCTCTATGTGGTGTGCAATTCTAAATATAATTAGCACAATTAATTGCTTCTGCCCAATATAGAGGAGGTATATCTCTAGAATGCATCATATAGTTAGCCATTTCCATCAAATTTCTATTCTTCCTTTCTACTAATCCATTTTTTGTGGAGTATGAGGAATAAAATGCTGGTGAATAATTCCTTGAGTTACCAAAAATTTAGAAAACTCATTGTTGAAGTACTCCCCCCCCATTATCACTGCGAAGGTTCTTTTTGCTACTAGAAGATTATTTCTCAACCAAATCCTTGAAGACTTTGAAGTGTGAAAAAACATCACTTTTGTTCTTGAGAAAATAAACCCAAGTACGCCTTGATAAATTATCAATAAATGTAAGTGCATACTTAGCTCCATTAAAATATGGGCTAGGAAAAACCATCAAGTCACTATGCACAAACTCAAGTGGTGAAGAAGCTCTCTTAGACAAATTCTTAGGAAAAGGATCTTGGTGTTGTTTCCCTAATGCACAACCATGACAATCTCCCTCAAGACAAGAAAATCTAGGAAGACCATCTACCATATCATGAGTGATCAAATCCTTCAAATATCTATAATTGAGATATCCAAATATTTCATGCCAAAGCTTACTCTCTCTCGTATCTGAATGAGAAACCAATCTTGTCCCTATAGAAGATGTGTCATCAAAACCCTCAAAGTGATATAGTATTGAACTATGATCAACAATACCCTGAGCAACAAGTGAATAAGGCTCCAACAAAGTTCTTACTTCTGCCCCATGTGGTGTTAAAGTCACTATTTTTCCTTGACCAGAATGACAAATTTGATATACAAAAAGAAAATTTGTAGTGATGTTAGGAACATATAGTGCATCTTGGATATTACCACCATCAAGTTGTATATCACCTTTTCCCTCAACAGAAAGAAAGTAAGAATCTCCAACCTCAATTTTGGAAGTAGAACTCAAACCTAGAGAAACAAAAGACTCCTTGGAAGAAGTCATGTGATGAGAAGCACCAAAATCTATAACCCAATTGTCTACAAGTGGTGACTAAGATCTTCCAACAACATTAAGTTCTTTTCCATGCTGATTAGAAGGAGGTGGAGTGGAGATAGAAATTTTGTGTTTCTTGATTGCATCCTCTAAGGCTTGCATTCACTTATAACACCTATTTTCTTCATGATTACTTACTACCCAAAAAGAGCATGAGCGAATAGAATTATTCTCGGATTTAGAAGAATCCTTGAGTTTTGAGTTGTTTTCTTTGGGTTTAGGAGCATTTTGAGATGGAGAAGGTGTGGATTTGGTTTTACTTGTTTGGTTTTCCTTTGCTCTTAGGATTAGATGCAACTAATTCCTTTTGAGAGGTGGAAGACTCAAGGTGAGATAATTTGGATTCTTCCCTAGTAAGTATTTCACAAAATGTGTCTAAGTTAGGCATTTTGAAGGTGTCACCTAAGGCATCCATGCTAGAGAAAAAGGTAGAATTTTTTTTTGGAATGGTCCTCTCAACTTGGATAGAATTAAGTAAACACACTCTTCATCTTTCTTATCTCTTCCACTCCCCTTCAACTGTGTCAACAAATTCTTGAACTTGGTAAGATAGTCTATAATTGTTGGAAAATATTCAAGATTAAGAGAGGTGATCTCAATTTCAAGTTGCATGGCTCTCATATGATCCACCTTACTAAATAAATCCTCCAATTTCTCCCATATTTTGAAAGGAGAGTCACACTTTTCCAAATAAAATAAAATACTGTCACTTACATAAGTTCCTATCAAACCCATACACTCATCAAATTTACAATGGTACTGAAATTTCTCATATTCTCTAGTGAACACTAGTTGTTCTGAAGAAGTTAAATCCCATAACCCTTTCCACTTGATTATTGTTCCATTCTTGGTTTCCATGTGTGGTAATTATGTGTTGTTAATGGCTCAACATGATCTAATGCAGAAGCAGATAAAGATGCCATCCTCAAAAAATCACCAAAAGAAATACAAGAACCAAGCAATGCAACAAGATCCCCCGATGACACTTTATAATGAGTGCGTGTTACAATATGACACTTTATAATTATAGTATGATTCTCAAAATAAATATTTCCAATGGAAAGAGCATAAAAACTATGCACTTTTGCAAAAAACGACACTCAAAACCGAGTTACCGATCAAAAGATACAAGTTTTTCAATATTATGCTCTACTATTTATTTTAGTTGCCACTAAAAAGAATAAAATGCTCTTACCTTCACCACACAAATAAAATGAAAGGGGGCTGGAGTTAAGCACCTACTAGTAGGAATCACAAGATTTAAGCCCTCATATGACCCTACCATATGACCAGGGCTAAGGATTTTAATGGGTCACTTCCAACCGCTTCTTCTGGTAAAAATTGCTATTTCTAGATCATGTTGAAATGACCTTTGCCACCCAAAATAGTAGTCTGCAGATTTTCCCGAAATAATAATAGTCATGCACAAAGATATGTGGACCCTCCGCCAAAAAAGGAAAGAAACATTTTTTTGAAAAAGACCTCCTACGTGCACACCAAAATGCTCGGCCGCAACAAAAAAATACCTAGATCAGATCTCAAGAAACCCAACAAAAACTAGAACAAAATTTCTAGTTTTCCTTTTCTATATGGCACGAATCCCGAGGTGTTTCCTATATGTCTCTTTGCACAAAAAAACTAAAAAACCGATCGCCTCCTAAAATGGTCGAGTTTATAGCTGATCTTAGGGTTTTTCTACCTTCTGGATCCAATGGAAGCCTCTATTTTGCATAAAAATGCATGCAACATTAAAATAATAGAAAATCCTGAATATATGAATATATATAAAGAATTTATTTGCAAAATAAAACTTACAAATGGATGTCAATAGCAATCTCTTGCTTTGATACCATAAAAGGAATGATAACCAAATCGTGCCAAGCCAAGAACACAGATGCTAATCAAACATCATGATCAATAAGATGAAAGTAATTCGCCATAATAACTTTACATAAACCTTTGCAAACAAATGAGCAACAATATAATATATTATTATAGAATTCAATGAAATACAATGAGAATGGGCCTTGCTTATATAGGCAAGGAATAACAATCTAAGAACTAGTCAAGGTCATAGATCAAGCCATAAATCATGGAAATAACTAGTCATCAAAGAACTAGTTAAGTCCATAGATTTATGAGAGAACTAGACATCAAGGATCTAGTCAATACCATAGATCAAGGAAAGAACTATACCTAACAACTAGATAATATCTCCTAATATCTAAATAAATAAAAAGAAATATCCACACACATAAGTGGGTGAGGATAAATACAATAAAGGTAAATAATGTACTTAGGTGAACATGAGCTAAGGTAAATACCTACTCTAAAAGTTTTTGGATCTACTTTGTGGGATTGTTCATGTGCACTGTCTTGTCTCCATTAGCATTCTCTCCATCTATGTCTACGGATATTATCCAATCTATCGTATTGATTTCATTTATGTTTTTAGGGTTTTTGTGTTTATTTTGGTGCATTAACTTAGACAAGTAGCAAGCATGAAAATTCTTGATCTACATTCTTGCACGTCCAGTGGGACCCGAACCAAAGTCCCTTGTTGGTAAGTTCATTTCTTTTCTAGTTTTGAGCTTTTGTTCTTTTTCTTCACTGATTTTTCATCAGTTGCTCTTAAGCATTCCCTTTCATCATTTTAGTTTTGCTTCTTTCATTTCTAGTTTCTTAAAATAGAAATTTCCTTTCCACTAGTATCTTGTTGGATTTGCTATGTGTTCTGCTTAACCCTGTTCTACGGAGTGGTTTACTTGTTCGTGGGATTGTCCAAGGGAAGAGCTCAACAACATGCTTTTTGAAGTCCACACACCTTGGAGAGATAAATCTACAGGTATTTATCTTTTACGGTGTTTTCTCCTTTTTAAGAACTTAAAAAGAACTTGTTTTTTTGTTTTTATCACACTCAAACACTTCAGTTTTGGTGCTTAAAAAGAATTAATCGCATTAGGAAAGAACTTGTTTGACTTTTCTTCATTGAAATCAAACACTTTGGTTTTAGTGCTTAAAAAGAACTTTTTCTTTGTCATTTCTATTGTATGTTCTTCATCTAGTTTTCTAAATAGGTTGGAAAATTGATCAAAATCGGTAGTGACACTATTTGATTTTTATTTTTCACCCTTGCACACAAAGCCAAAATCACTAGGTATAAAGCATTTAAACAAAAACTCCTTCCCTGGCCTCACCTACTTGGAAGTGACATCCAAGAGGAAGAGCCTACATGGTACTCGGGCCACGCTATAAATTCATGGAAGTTTTAGTATATATTGGCAAAGCACTCGACTCCCTTATCGCAGTAGTGTGTGAAGTGTGGGGTAGGCCCCTATATCAAGCCACATACCGCCTCTTTTCTGAAGTTCCTTCGGGACTCCTCACCAAAACATTCCCCAAACTATCCTTAGTTTTTCCAATTGAGTAGTCCTCGTTCTAGAAAACCATCCCAAACATTTTCTTTCTTAAAAGGCATGAAAATTTAAAAGAGATAATCACCTACACTGCTTGAATTTTCTGTGCATCAGTTAGGTCAATCTTTTTCTATGTTTTTACTTGTTTATGATGGTCATCACCCAGTCACAATCTAGAAAAATGGCTCAACTGGCCTCTTCTTCATCCAAGACCACCACTAATGTGGATGTTTCGCACCCCTTGGGTCTTCTTCAGGACCGTTGTTAGTTGGTTCCCCATCTTGGTCATATAATCCTTTCTATCATCCTAAAGTGATCCCATCATGACCAGCTTCCCCCAGTCCTTCAGAGGTGTCATTTGCTTCTGATATAGAGTATGTTCCTCATGGAGATCCTAAATTTCAAGCACTCCTTGACCACAACCCGGTAGCCCTTATGGACTACCTAGTGCATAAATCTACTCGCATATCTGATCAGGGACCACCGATCTAGCAAGTTTACGATTATTCTCATGAGCCATCCTAGGCTTTTATAGAGTAGTTAGCATGCTTTTTCTCACCTCAAACCACGAAAGAAGGTGGTGCATCTATGCCTCCTTTTTCTCTTCCACTAACCATGTCGACTAGTTCTCAAATGACCCTACCTATCCCTAGTGCTGTGGCTACCTCGGCTACCCCACAACCTACTTTCAAGAGGCCCTCTTCTTCAGCTATGATGAGTGCATCCACACTCCCACAAATTGCTGTTAATTCTTCTATGTCGTCTATTATGTCTCAGGGTCAGTATCTCTCTGTGAACCAACCCCCTCCTATGAGTCAGTCGGTTCCTCCTTCTCATCCTCTAGCTGGTCTTTCTTCTAATGCTCCAGCTGACAGTGACCTTTACCCATCCTTTGGCATCGGCACCCCTAATAACCAATCCGGTAGTCAAAATCCTCATTCAGAGTTTTTTCCCACCATATCAAATCAAATCAACACCCACATTCCTCAATCCATTCCGATTCAGTCGAAAAGTGTAGGAACCCACCAATCACAGGCTCCATCTTTCATTCAACCACCTTTCTCTCAACCATTAGTCATCTCACAACCTTGCTTATACTCAAGCTCCTTCACAACAAATACCTCACCAGGTGTCACCCAGAATGCTTGGTTATTCCTCTTATCATCTTGTTAATCAATAGATGAATCCCCCATTAATGCCTCAATAGAACATACCATTCACTTCTTATACGGGACATACTAACATGCCCCCTCCTCAATCTGACGTCATCCAACTTCTTTTCAAGAAAATCATAGACCTAGAAGCCTCCACCAAAGGGGCTCACCCTTCATACTCTTTTGAAGAAGTATGTAATGAACCGATTCATCCATCAGTGGCTTTTAAGCCTTATCCTCCCTAATGGGAACTTCCTAAGTTCTCAAAATTTCATAGCGGGAGGATCCTCAACAACACCTATGAGTGTTCAAGCATGCTTGCTACCTTATAGTCCAGGATCAGGAGCTTATGCTCCGTACCTTTCCTATGTCTTTAGTAGGGCCCGCTTTAGACTGGTACAATAACATACCCCAACACTCTTTGTTTTCTTTCTCTCAATTAGCTCAGATGTTTGTTGAAAACTTCTCAATAAACATCACACATAAGATCTTGATTACAGATCTTTATAACATTCATCAATTCAATGATGAGTCTATTGCAAACTTTGTCACTCATTGGAGAGGAATAATAAATCAGTTGTCCTTCTCCCTCCCTCAACCTCAACAAATCAAGTTGTTTACTCAATCTTGTGCCAATCATATTTCTTCCACTTTAAGGATTCAAACCTTTCATACATTTGAAGAAGCCTTTACAATGGCACACAAACTTGAGTCTTGTTTTGTTGAACAAGGGAAGCTAAAAATTTGTTCTAAGTCTAAACCATATTTTTCTCAGTTTACGAAATCAAACCATTCCACTTCAAACAAAGACGATAATCAGGGGTCCACCAACGATATCATATTAAAAACATCACGAGATGATAGAACTTCTAATCAAACACCTCGGAGAGACTCTTCATCTTCTCAAAAAGGACTCTCATCATCTTGATCTTTTACTTTGTTTGGGGAATCATATGCTTCTATCTTAGAAAAAATGTTGGAAGTGCACATGGTCGAACTTCCCCCCTATTAGAAATTTTGATGACAGCCAAGAACGACCATTCTGGTATCGTGAAAATGAATTTTGTCGTTATCATAGAAGCAAAGGCCATGATATTGAACGATGTCATACCTTCAAAAATCTTGTCCAAAAATTCATTGATAAAGGTGAGCTCATTCTAGATAATCCAAATGCTCCCCCAAATCAAGTGCTTGATGTTTTTAAACAGCCTTTTCCAAATCATTCCCAAACAATGATGCTTCAGGGATCTCAAAACCAAACACTCATACTATCAACTTCATTTCTACTAATGGTTCTTCTTCTAATTCTGAATCATCTACAAACATGTCAACTGAATCGGGACTCTCCTCTGCTCCTTCAAATTCTGAGATTCCACCATCCTCAGATGGTCCATCTTCGAGTCTTCCTTTATTAGAAATAGATTCATCTCCCTTTGTCTCACCATCTGATCTTCCACCTATACCTGAGATAGTGTCATCTTCATCTGTCTCGTCATTAAATATTCTTTCGGTGCTTGAGTCATTTACATCCCTTCAACTTCCCACTATGGATACTTATACTTCTATTGCTCCCATTTTTTATGTGACCATGCCTTTGGTTAACGTACCCATAGTTATACCAACTTCTATGCCTTCAAAAGCATCCTCGATCTTAACCCTTCCTGTCACTTTTCCTACAGTAATTACACCCACAATTACTGCATCTAAAGTACCTTCCTCACAAGAGGTTGCTTCTTCATTACCTATATCTTCCACCATCAGTGCTTCCTTTCCTATTAAGGAAACATCTAAAGAGATAACATCGACACCTATACTTCTAACTCCTGGACTCAGACATAAACAATTGGAGTTTAAGCCTAGGGTTACATCATCGGTATCATCTCCTTTACTTCCTCCGAAATGGTTACAATCACCTTATGCGGTCAAAGTTGTCACCATCCCTGAAAAGGGAAAACCAATATTTCAGACCATCAAAACTCTTGGTGCTTTCCCTCAAAAATCCCTCTCTGCACCTCATAAAATATTGGATTTATCCACTGAAAAGGCATCTTCTTCTACAACACCATCTTCACTAATGCCTCGTAAAGTGGATTTACCCACTAGAAAGGCATCACCTCTTTTATCAAAACCATCATCTTCATCACCAAAATCTAAGGCACCCTTTGTGCCTCCTATCAGATCTATTTTGGGAGCTCCTCCCCCATCTAAATCAGTCTTATCTAAATCATCGTCTATTTCGGCCAAGCAACCTTCTTCATCTCTGAAGACCAAAACATTTGTCACATCTTCATCATCTTCAAAATCTATCTTAGGAGCTCCTCCTCCACCAAAATCAATCTTGCCTCACTTTCTTCCATCTCAAGAACTTAAGGTTGCTTATCCCAATGTCCAGAAAAGCAAAACAGTCTCTAAAAAACTTTCAAACTAGATATGCAGATTCTTTTACCTCAGTAATCTGTTAAGGCTAAAGAGGTGTCTTTTTCATCTTTGTCCTTATCTTCATCTACCGGATTCTATACTGAAATCATTCACCAACTTATCTAATCTTCATCTATATCTCTTCCTTAGCTCAAACCCTATAATCCCAAAGGATTAAAACCTTCATGGTTCAACTCTGATTTGATTTGTGCTTACCATCACACTCTAGGTCATGACACTGAGGGATGTAAAGCCCTTCAATCTATCGTTAATAGCCTCTTGGAAGAAAGTGATCTTCTACTAGAAGAAGAGGAGGAACAAGTGTCTCCTAGTCATCCTAACTACATCTGAGCCTAAATGGTCTACTCAGCCTCTAATTCTATCGATATCACTCTGGATGATCTTCCACCTTCTCAAATTGACACAATTCGTATCGCCACTAGAGCATAATAGTATGATAATCCATCATCTTCTATAGCCTCTTGACCACGGGTCATCATTTCTGGCCACCGAAGGAGTTCCTCCTTCCTCATCAGCCCCAAGACCTCGGGTCTCTATTCATGCTTCACCTTGGGCTCAAATTCCTGTGTCAGTTGAGGAGAGTGTTATGAAACAACTCACCCATGCTCCAGTCAAAATGTCTCTTTTTGACCTCATTCAATCACCTCCACAAAGATCGCTGAGGCTCGATTGATAATCTAAATTGTATCGCAAGGAATTCGATGAGCCCCAGCCTTTTGAGATGGTTGTTGGATTGTATATACCGTCAACCACCATTTCCTTCGAGGATTCTAAAATTCCTCCCCTTTCTTCTAAGGATTTAGAAGCTTCTCTCTTTATCACAATTCAAATCAATAAGACTACGTTAAAACACACTATGATCGACAGTGGTGCTGCACTCAATGTCATTTCCTCCCACACATTTGAGCAACTTAAGTTACCAAAGAACGTAGTGTCCCCACCGCCTTTCACCCTTTGATCATTTAACAATCAGCTAGTAGTTACTTTAGGAATTGTGGTTCTATCCATTTGGGTCGGAAAGAAAATACTTCACAAGGTTTTTTACATTGTTGAAGGAAATTCCACTACAATATGATCCTTGGGTGCTCCTGGATTCATACAATGCACTGCATCCCATCAACCCTCCATCGATGCATAAAATATCAGTATGAGGGAAAAATCTATACTCATCCAGGAGATCCTTTTCCATCTCGCACAATGTGACATGACCACAGGGTCTATCCCTCCAAAGGAGAATGCTTGTTCTCCTAATGAGGCTTCATCCTCTTCCATACCTGTAACAAAACTACCAGATCTATAAAATCTGGAAGAAACGTTGCAGCATTTTTCACTAGGAGAGCTTCCTCTTCTCTCTTTTGACGCCCATCTCAAACCTAATGAGTATGGTAGGCCAGATAAACAACCTGAATATCAGCCAGATCTTGGTCACATTGTCACCATTGGTCTGCCCAATCAACAAACTAACTTCATCTACAGTGGTCTTAATACACCTCAATATCATCTAGATTCTCCTCCTAGGGCCAAACCCTATTCAAGCAGGTTTGATTGTCTATAGAATCCCACATTTGCAAAAACTTATCTATATCGATGCGTGTGGAAAGGCTTTGGCCTAGGAAAGTATGAATAGGGTGTGCATGACCTTGCGTCCATTCCAACTCTTAAACCACATCAAAAATTTGGTTTAGGGTTTAAACCTCTCTCAAAAGCCACCATCACCATTCTCGCTGAGCCTCTTTCCATTAAGGAACCATCTTCTCCCATCAGGTCGGAAGCATCACTTGATGTGGATGACACCATTTCCATCCCACCTAAATTTTTTTAGTCAATACCATTTCCTTAGGTCCACTGACCTATAAGACTAATGGAAAATCCACTTCCATACCATTAGTCTTCCCTGAAATAGTTGGAGACGACTCTCCCACTATCAATACTATCCACTGTGTGGATGATGATTTTGTCCTTACCTATCTGGGGGTAGAGGATTCTTATCTTCCTAAAACCATTCCTTCTAACATGTCTACACTTCTCAACGAAGCCACTGTTGACCTTAATATAGGGACTTCTAAAGACCCTCGCATCATTAAGGTTAGCCAATCTCTTAATCCACAGGAGTTAGGAGACTTCACCGCCTTTCTTTCCCACCATCGCCAAGCATTTTCTTGGTCATATGAAGATATGTCAGGCCTCGATCCTAACATCATGGTCCACAATATTGTTACTCTTCCAGACATCAAACCAGTTAAACAAAAACTGTATAAGATGCATCCTCGTGTAGCTCTACTCATAAAAGAATAGTTGCAGTGCTTGCTTTCCACCAACTTCATCCAACCCATTGACTATCCACAATGGGTTTCAAATGTAGTACCAGTAACCAAAGCTACTGGGAAAATTTTAATTTGCACCGAATTTTGGGATCTTAATCTCACTTGCCCGAAAGATGATTTTCCTCTACCTAATATTGACCAACTCGTGGATTTAACTGCAGGTCACGAGATGATCTCTCTGATGGATGGTTTCTCTGGGTATAATCAAATTCTCATCACACCAGAGGATCAACATAAGAGTTCCTTCATAACCCCATGGGGGACTTTTTGTTATTGCATCATGCCCTTCAGTATTAAGAATGCGGGAGAAACATATCAACGTGCAATGACCTACATCTTCCATGACCTCTTACACAAAACTATAGAAGATTACGTCGATGACCTCCTTGGTAAGTCCAAATGCCATCAGGATCATCTTCTCATCCTTGCACCTCTCTTTGAGAGACTCATTTGTTTTTGTCTTCGCCTAAATCCATCTAAATGCATGTTTGGCATTCTCACTAGTAAACTCTTAGGCTTTATCATTTCTATTAGGGGCATTGAAGTCGATCCTATAAAAATAAAGGCTATCCTTGAGATGCCTCCCCCTTCCAACTTAAAGCAACTTCGTGGTCTTCAAGGATGCCTTCAATCAGTGTGTCATTTTATCTCACAACTTTCAGACCGTTGTCAACCTTTTCATCATCTCCTCCGTAAAAACATTCATTTTGAATGGGATGAGCATTGCCAAAAGCATTTAATGATCTCAAAGTTTATCTTCTTTCTCTACCTACGCTTACACCTCCATGCGAGGGGGAACCATTCTATCTTTATATTTATATGACTAACCATGCTCAGGAGCCATGATCTCACATTGGGATGCTAATGGTAAAGAACAAGCCGTCTATTATATCAGTCACACTCTTCATGAGTATGAAACATGTTATTCCGAAGCTGAAAAATTGTGTTGTGCTCTCTTCTTCGCAACTTCTAAACTTCATCATTACCTCCTTAATCACAAAACCTACATTATTACAAGTGTCAATCCACTCAAGACAATGCATGTGAAACCTTATCACAATGATCGTATCACTCATTGGCTCATGCTCATGACAGAGTTTGACCTCGAGTTCATCTCGCAGAAATCTATCAAGGGTCAGGTCATTGTGGATAAATTAGTTGATACTCCTCTTCTGGACACTCAAGTCCCCCTCACTCAATTCCCAAATGAGTACATCTAACAAATTAATTTTGGTCTATCTCCATTTAAAGTAAAACTCTTCTTTGATGGGTCCAAGTGTCAGAAAGGGGGAGGTGTGGGTTTTTTCATGATTCCTCCTTGGGGTGCACCCATCCCTGTTGCACACAAGCTTAACTTTGAATGTACCAATAATATGGCTGAATATGAGGCTCTCATTTTAGGTCTCCAAAATACCATTAATCTCGGTACTCACCATATCGACATCTTCGGTGACTTTGAGCTCATCGTTAATCAAGTCACTAATGTCTATCAGTGCAAAAATGATATCCTTCAAAAATATCATGATATCTTTCTCTTTCAGTTTTAATCTTTCAATAAATTTACTATCCAGGCTATTCCTCACACTGCAAATTGATTTACAGATACAATGGCTTGTTTAGCCTCGCTTATTCCTCCATTCACTGAAGACTCTTGACTTTATGTGGTTGTTTAGTGTTTAGACTAATCATATCATCTCAGGCAGTTGACTTCAATCAACGCCGTCATGACCGAAACTCAAGATGAGTGGTATCAATATATTTTTGATTATTTATCCTGTTCAGTGCTCCCTCCAGATCTGACTTCCAATGGCATAAGATCTTTTATCCAACGCGCAAACTCGCTATACTATTCTGGGTGGAATCCTTTACAAACGTGGCTTTGATGGTATTTTACTTCGGTGCCTCAAAACCCCTGAATCAACTAAAGCCATTCAGGAGGTCCATGGTGGTATCTTTAGTGGACACTTTGGTGGTTTAGCCGTGGCTAAGCACATCCTGCATTTAGGCTATTACTCGGCCTTCTCTTAATCAATACTTTCAAGCGACTATGTCAAGAAAGGTGTCAAGTTTCAACAACATGCTAATCTCACACATATCCCTAGTCAGGCCTTGCAACCCGTAGCAGATTTGTGGCCTTTTTCACAATGGGGTCTTGATCTCATTGGCCTCATCAATCCATGCTCTTCACAGTGACATCACTCTATCATTACTACCACGAATACTTCACTAAATGGGTAGAGACTATTCCTCTTTTGTCGACCAAAGGTAAACCTATTGTTGATTTTGTCTATCAAAGACACATCATTTGTCACTTTGGTGTTCCTTACAAACTCCCCTTTCGCAAATCAATGACATATCGTCAAAAGCACTCATTTTCCCTCATATCATCATTAATTAATTACACTAAGCTAATTAATTAAGTTGCCTATCCAACAAATGCCCTAATTAACGACTTTCCGTTAATAAATCACCCCTTCTACCTAGACTAATTAATTATTATTAATTAATTAGCTTTCCCTTCCATTTAACCAATAAATCAATATTTAATTGATTTAATCCCCTTATAATAGCCTAAATCGTACTAATATTCCTCTAATTAGCTTCTATAAGCTTACATCTACCTATTAATTAATCACCTTTGATTAATTAAAATACCCCCCAACTCCCATGACTTGTTAAACATGTATTAAACCCTTCTAAAGTAAGGTTACCTTTAATAAAGCAACCTTATCCATTCCTAATCATGTTTTACCTTTATCCCACATTCATGAGAATGTGTTGAATCCTTTATCCTTTGGGCTATATAAAGAGCCCTCCACCTACCTTTTTACTTACACCTAAACTTTCTAAGAGAGCAAATGCAAAGCATATAGCAAAGAGACTAAGAGCTTGCACCTTGCCCTTTTGAGAGTTCATCATCTTGAAGAGTTAAGCCTCTTTCTTAAAGTGCTTGGGTCATATGGGAGGTGTCAAAAGGGTCTTCAGAGTCCAACTTTGATTAGCCCCCATTCCTAGGTTCTTGGAGCATTAAGGACAACTATTTTGATAGCCATGGAGCTTACTTAGGTCCATTCATTTATTTGTTGTTAGAGAATAGAGGAGTTTAGATATTTAGCATTGTTAGTTTCAAAGTTTGTATTGATGAATGCTAAAGATCTAACCCTTGTTTAATTCTTATCATGATGGTGTTTATGCTTTGTTTTAGCTAAATTGTAGAACTATTTTAGGTGGTAGTTCTTGCTTCATTTGATTTAGCATTAAGAAAAGTATACATGCACACATTTGGCACGCCTGGTGGGACTTACTCCATTGTCCTTTGCACTTAATTTCAAGTTTTTGTAGTTAAGTTTTATTTTTGGTTACTAACCCTCTTTTACACATGTTGATCTAACTTGTTTTTTTAACATGTTTTGTTGAGTTTGCATGTGTTGGGTCTTCCTTGTAGGTATGAAGGAGGTGAAGTGCTGTCAAAATTGGAATTGAGGGGAAAATTTCAAGATTTCTCCATGTTTTCATTTTTAGAGCTTACTTTTTCAACATTCTACATGCTAGTTTTGTCAATTTCTTGAAGATTTTAAATTCTTGAGCATGTAGGTTAGTGTTTGATAGTGCTGAGTCTTCTATTTACATATTAATGTGGTGGGTTGCTGTCAAAATTTAATCTTGGTGAGAAAATTTCAAGATTTCATCATGTTTTCATTTTTTGAGCTTACTTTTTCAACATTTTACATGCTAGTTTTGTCAATTTCTTGAAAATTTTCAATTCTTGAGCATGTAGGTTAGTGTTTGATAGTGCTGAGTCTTATATTTACATATTAATGTGGTGGGTTGCTGTCAAAATTTAATGTTGGTGAGAAAATTTCAAGATTTCATCATGTTTTCATTTTTAGAGCTTACTTTTTCATCATTCTACATGCTAGTTTTGTCAATTTCTTGAAAATCTTAAATTCTTGAGCATGTATGTTAATGTTTGATAGCGTTGAGTCTTCTATTCATATATTAATGTGATGGGTTGTTGTCAAAATTGAATCTTGGTTGGAAAAATTTTCCCATTTTGCATATTAAGGGACGTTTTTTTTTGACATTTTTAAGTGCATGTCAAGTGCATACCCATGAGCATAAGAGCATATGCGTAACCCATCTTCCGAAGGCCATAACTTTTGCTCCCGACCTCAAATGACTCCATTTTTTTTGCGTTGGAAAGGTATTGAAGTTAAATATGCAATGAAAACATAAATTTGGGATTTACACTTACAGAAGTTACAAGTTTTTCTGTTATTTTAAAACTGGTCATTTTCTAACATGTCTAATGTTTTGATGAATGTCAGTATTTCCATGCTTACTCGATTTAGATCAAAGCGTGTGTATGCTTCTCTTGCACCTTTTTTGGTGATCTTGAGAATCAAAAACAACTTTGATCTATATCTTTTAACATTGGGATTAAACTTGAAATTTAATTATTCATTTTGCTTAAGGGAATGAACCTTTTACAAAGCATTTTTCAATGGTCCTTTGATTTGAAGTTTTCCATTTCTATATAGTTGGGATAAAGTTTGTGTATGCTCTTCTCTTGCACCTTAGGGTGATCTTGAGAATCAAAAGCAACTTTAGTCTTCATTTTATAACATTTGGTAAATTGGAAACTTCATCTTTCACTTTTGGTTTAAGGGAATGAACATTTATCAATAATTTTGTATGGTTCATTGATCAAAAGATTTTATTTACTTTTTAGTTGGATTATTTGTTGTGTATGCTCTTCTCGCATCCTTGATGATCTTGAGAATCAAAAGCAACTTTAATCCTCTTTAAATAATGTGATTTTCTTGAGAACTACTAACGCTTGAGTGCGCAGGACCTAAAAACGCTTGTCAAAGAAAGGAGGAATCAAAACGAAATCAAAACTACTAATACAAATTGTTATATAAAGTTGCCAAAAGGTGTTCAAGCAAACCACACCTAATTAAACAAGATAAAAGAACAACATATTCAAAACACCGTATTGCAGGTTTCGAAAAGGGTACGTCCCTCTCCGCTCAACTCGAACATAACCCTTTGGCATAACGCCTTAAGCTACAACAATGGGGGTGGTTCCAGAACCCCAAAGTAGTCCACGCAAGAGGGAACCTTGTGATGAAACGGGAAGTGCTCCGCACTACCTACTTGACTAGTGATTCCTTTGTGAGATAGAGTTACAGTTGTCCGTCAGTGGCGACCCCAAAGATAGTACACGTAGACGCACTAGTTGCCTACCGTTTCTTGAAGGGGGTAAAGTAAAGCCGAGATACTCCCAAACTAGTCAAGCAGACTTTTTGGGTAAATCGCGCCGCTCGTGGCAACTTTGTAACACCTAGGCGAGAAACCACCTAGAGAATATACTTTGGCCAGAGCCCACTTTGACCACTTTAAAACAAAGGTTGAGTCAGTGAACCTTCTTTTTGAGAAACGTGTGACGTATTACTTTCGCCTAGTTTTTACTTGCCTTTAGGGCGAGGCGAAACTCGCCAAGTAAGACTAGCATTTTTGTCATTTTTTCTTGATTTATTTCCTTCATATTCTTTTGACACTTTGTTGATCAAAAGAGGTGTGATTACCTTTGTGTTGCCATTCGATCGCTTTCTCTCACTTTTATGTCCGCTTACGCCCATCCATGTTTCATGGGTCAAGTTAGTTAAACGCCTAAAGTGAGTGGAGGCGTTTTCACGCCATTTGCAGCCATTGTGATCTTGATACCCACGCCAAGATCGCTCATTGTAGTTAGGCGTGGTTCATCATTATGACTTCCATAGAGGAGTTAGCTTGTTTGTCTCGTATCATTACAATTTCGATATTTACGTCTTGTTTCTTGTAAACTCGACATAAATACCTATATTGTACGGTTACGCTGCACACATTCTTAACTATTCCTAGCTATACTTTGAGCTTTTTTTTTTGTTCGGTTTTATTATTACCTCGATTTCAAAAGGTGTTAGAACTACCATTTGTGCATGTTATATCAATAACACCTCGATATCAATACTTCACTTTCTTGCAAAGTGGGTTAACATATCTTAATGATATTGTTGTGTCATTCACAAATGGTAATTGCACTTTTTGAGATATAGGTCTTAATCAGACTTGAGCTTGCTCATCATATATCTTGATTGGGAGATCACATTTAACTTCATGTATTTACTTACGTCTTGTTCATTCCTTTGAACTTGGCATAAGTGGAGACATCTTGTTAATCATCCGCGTCACAAATTACTTTGAAACGTAGTCTAGGAAGTATTTCATTTGATTAGGTTTTGGTACCAAACGATTGTTTCATTGGTGACTTTATCACTCTATCACATTGGTATTCTCACACTGTTAATTTACTCTTAACACGTACATCTTGTGTTTCACTTAGGGGTAGACATTGAATTTTGAACAAATCTATAACTTACCTTAGTGAAATTTATCACGAAAACATGGCTCCCAAGACGCGTCTAGGTTTAAAGAAACAAACATATGAGGAACAACAGGCGCAAGCTTGGGAAACCTCTAAAAAACAAGGGTCAAACCCATTTATCTGGACACGATCTAGACCACTATTTTCTCGCAGAAAAGGAAATAGAAGAGATGGTCGATCATAGTGGAAATGAATTAGAATCACCACACGCAGACTTTGATTTTGACCCCACTCTACTAGATGAGTTTCTCCTTAGAAACAAAGATAGAGTTTTGGCACGGGTCATGGAATTAGGGGCCAAATTGCCCATTGAGAAGGAACCAATACTACAAACAAATGACACTACTAAGGAGGAACACCCCCTTATCAATATGGAAGATATTTTAACAAAGTGGATATGCTTCCACTTCTTACGTAGAAAATGATAAAGTGGTAGGGCATAGAATACCCCTCATCAAAGTGCCACGAAGAAACAAGATAGAACATGAGACAGGGGAAGAACCTCCACAATACGAAGAGGAGGAACCTTTAGAAGAAGAAGACACAAACCAAGTCACAATCCAACAACAACTCAGTAACTTAAGCCGACAACTAGCTTTGCTTACTTTCCAAGTACAGAAAGACACAAACAAGAACGTTCAAAAGTCAAAGCCTAAGTTTAGGATCCACGAACTCCATCGAGAAAACCAAGGAGAAGAAGACACAGGGTATCATCATGTACACATCCCCGCTTCTCCCACTAAAGAACAATTGCTCGCACAAGAAGTACAATCTATGAAAGCAACGCTTGTGAGCATACAAGAAAGCAATATAGGGAGTATTAGGAAATACCAATACGAAGAACTATGCCCCTATCCTTTTGACAAGACAATGACCCTTCAACCCTTTCCAAAGAAATTTGATATGCCAAAGTTCGACAAATACAAAGGAAAGGGAGACCCAAGGGATCATGTTAAAGATTTCTACATGGCATGTCAAGAGGTGTCTTATAGTGATAATTACCTCATCGACTTTTTCCTAAGAGTCTCGAGGTCAAGCATTAGAATGGTTTACGCGCTTGCCACGAGGATCAATTTTCACCGCCGCACTGGCGGAAAGATTCGCAAGGCCATTTCTCATATAACATAGAGAGTGACGTCACCATGGCAGACTTGTGCGGCACAAAACAACGCCCAAATGAGACCTTCGCCAGCTTCCTCCAACGATGGAGAGGGATAGCTAGTCGCTTCCCTTGCGCTTTCCCTGAGAAGCAACTAGTCAATATTTTCGTCCCTAATCTCAACCCAGATATAGCTTTCCACCTCCAAATGCATTGTGTCCGCACCTTTGAGGAGGTTATCGAGAAAGGGATTCAAATAGAAAAGGCTCTCATTGCCAAAGGCACCCTCAAAACCCAATCTAAAGACAACCAAAGTGTCAAACCCACTGAAAAGCCAAAGATCTTTAACAAAAACAAAAACGTGGTGGGAGACGGAATCACTGATTCCAAACGTGTTCAAACGGTCCAAACCAATCAACCTTTTAAACTGACCAAGGGCCCAATTCAACCACCACCAAAGCGAAGAACATTCACCTCCCTCAATGAACCGTTGTCTGTCATACTAAAACAGTTGGATGCGGCCCACATGATGACCTATCCTACAACACAACCGTTTGATGACAACACTCCTAAACCTTCATGGTATAAGGAGCATGAATACTTGTGAAATGCATCGCGTTAAAGGTCATAAAATAGACAAATGTTTGCGACTTCGCCACTATATTCAAGACCTCATTGACAACGGGGAGATAGAGGTGGATAACCCTAGCCACATGCAAACACCTAACGAGAAAATGGGGATTTATAAGAACCATTCCCAAGCATGATAAGTCGAAAAGGAAAACCGGATCGGGAGAGTCATCCCAAACCTATAAAGCCACGAATTACTTGTATACCAAGAGAGATAACAATCATTACGATTCACTTATCGATGTATTCGCTCCCTACTGACCGTGTCAATACCATCCGGATCAAGGGAAAGGATCACACAGGTAATAAGGCGTGCCCGCCTCGTGATTCCGTAACCTCTCTCGTTGACCCCGCAAACCGGTAAATATAACCTTTTAGAACAACTTGAGAAGACACTGCTAAGATCTCGATCTTAGATCTTCTCAAGATATCCAATGTGCATAAGGACATTTTGTATCAAACTCTTCAGGGGTCGGGAGTGCCTTTAGAAGTCGATCCTGCATACCTTCAAGCCGCGGTGGCAAATATCGCACCTCAAAGTGAGCATCTCACTTTCAACCATAGGGAGGTCCCTACCGAGAATCCTACACATAATCTTCCCTTATACATTGAGGTAGTCATACCCGCAGAAAATCAAACGGGTGCTTGTGGATAATGGATCTGATCAACATCTCGCACGCTTAAATTAGTCAAACAATCGGGACATACGGAAGAAGATCTTGAGTCCCATATCATCACTATCACCGCATACGACAACGCGGAAAGAGAGTCAAGAGCACCATTACGCCGCCAATGGAGGTGGGCCCCACTTCCCATCGACAAAGTTTCACGCCTTAGACTTGGAACTTCCATATAATATGCTTCTAGGCCGACCATGGATCCATGCCATGCAAGCAAGCGTGCCATCAACATTTCATCAATGCATCAAGTCAAGCATGAGGGACATACAAGAATAATACCAGAGAGACTCGAGCCCTTTGCTCATCAGAGAGCTCTTAATAGCTTTGCACGAAAGGGTACATACGCATGTCCCTCCACATATATAGTTGTCCCTCTTCATTCTGAGGCCATGGAATCTCGAGTAGATTCAAATTCTCTTAGTTCTTGCACTCATGGGGCATCTACTTCAACATCTCCATTTAATTCATGGGAGATGAAAATTCTGGAATATGGCTATGGGGAGTATAATGTACAACAAGCGCTCTTGGTTTCTGACCTCTCCTTGTCGCCCAAGACTAGAGGTCGACCCAACTACCGCTTCAGGAGACCTAGAGAGGAACATACTATTGGGTCGTTCCTACCTGGAGGCTTGTTAGCTGAGGAAAATTACTTGATCCACCTACTACTTGGGTCCCTGAGGACACTCAGCCATCTTGTTATCAAACCCTGGAATATGAAAAATCTAGTAGAATGATGTACTCCATGGGCTACAAAGGCCTAGGATGTGGGAGGAATGAACAAGGACAAAGAGAACCAGTCCCTCTTCCACATTTCAAAATAGAAAGATATGGCATTGGGATTCGCCCTTATGGAGCACACCCCAACGATCAAGATGCGACTTGTTCTGAGCATGAGGATAGCTCCGATTATCTAGACAATGATACGGATTCCTGTTGTAGCCAATATGAGGATCTGGCCTCCACGAACCTTTTCATGAATAATGCTGTCCTAACCATCACCCCCAATGAACCAACCCTTGACCTTGTATACCCCTCCCTTGTTGAATGGGACCAACAACGTCACGTGCCACTAGATTTATTCGAGAATGACGAGGCTATTGCAGAGTTCATGGGCATAAGGGATACAATTCCCATTGGAGATCACAAGAAGGGTTTCTTTATCGACTTAGACACCTGCGCCTACTTCGGTGAGGAGGCTCAACTTCGGTCAAGCAAAATTTAAAGAAAAGCGAGGGCAAGAGTTCTAAAGAAAAGCCTCGCAAAAATCAAAGTCCAAGTCACACAAAGAAAACCTCTTTGAGGCATCGGCGACAAACAAATAAGAAAAAATCAAAGGACAAACAAAGTGACCACGCCAAGGATGAAAATCTCGTAGAGACATCCTCGATGAAGATCTCAACCTACCTCCCGATCCCACGCGTATGGAGGATTTATCAAAATTGTTAGTCAAGAAACCATTGATGTCAATATTGGTGTATCAAGAAGATCCCAAGATAGTAAAATTGGGAGCATCACTCTCACCCGAGAACAAAAGACGCTTCACTATGCTATCATGCGAGAGTTTATTGATGTGTTCGCATGGTCTTACAAAGACATGCCCGGCTTAGATCCAACTTTGGTCGTGCATAACTTGGTTGTGCACGCAGACGCTAAGCCTATCAAACAGAAGCTTCGAAAGATGCACCCAAGAGTGGCCTTGTTAGTTAAAGAAGAGTTGGAAAGGTTGCTTGCAGCAGGATTCATCAGGCCAATTGATTATTCTGAATGGATATCGAACATTGTTCCTGTCCAGAAGAAACCTATTGGTATCCGAATTTGCACAGATTTTAGGGACATCAATAAAGCTTTCCCTAAAGATGACTTTCCATTGCCCAACATTGACATGATTGTTGACTCAACCGCAGGGTATGAAATGCTATCACTTATGGATGGCTTTTCGGGTTATAATCAAATTAAGATCGCTGAGGAAGACCAACACAAAACAGCTTTCACAACTCCTTGGGGCACCTTCTGTTATCAGGTGATGCCATTCGGCCTTAAGAATGCGGGAGCAACTTATCAGCGGGCCATGACAGTAATATTTCACGATATGATTCATGACATCATGGAAGACTATGTAGACGACATCCTGGGAAAGTCCAAAACAAGAGAGGAACATCCTATCATTTTGCGGCGTATCTTTGAACGCCTACGTGAATACAAAGTCAGGCTAAATCCAAAGAAGTGTGTCTTTGGTGTGCTATCTGGGAAACTATTAGGCTTCATCGTGTCAAGACGAGGTATTGAGGTAGACCCTGCTAAAGTATCTGCCATCACAGAAATGCCTCCACCTGAGAATATCAAGCAACTGCGTAGCTTGCAAGGGAAAATTCAAGCCATTCGCCGCTTTATCTCCCAGCTTGCAGATAAATGTCACTCATTCACTCATTTGCTTAAGAAGGACATCACTTTCATTTGGGGACCTGAGCAACAACAAGCCTTTGCTTTGCTTAAACAGTACCTGGCTAATCCACCTGTCCTCATGCCTCCCACTCCGGGAGAACCACTTTTGCTCTATATTTCCGCTACGCAATATGCTATTGGTGCACTGCTCACCCAATATGACCTTAGCCATAAAGAGAAAGCAGTGTACTATCTGAGTCGCACCCTCATCGCCTATGAATGTAATTATCCTCAGATTGAGAAGGCTTGCTTGGCTGTTGTTTTTACCTTTCAGAAACTTCGCCATTACTTGCTAAATACTAAGACCAAGCTCATATCCAAGGTCGACCCACTCAAGTATTTGTTGTCCAAACCCGCCCTCACAGGTAGAATGGCTAATTGGATCATTCTACTCAAAGAGTTTGATATAGAATTTGTCCATCAAAAATCAATTAAAGGACAAGTACTTGCCGACTAAATAGCGGAAGCACCTTTTTCAAAGCACGTAACCTTTGAGTCCGGATCTGCCGATGCATCTTTGCTCTACATTGAAGAATCTGTCGATGGCGATACATTTTGATGGATCTTTTACGCTTCATGGTTCAAAGGAGTGGTCCTTATTACTCCTTCAGTGATCCTATACCACAAAGCTTTCCGCCTAGCCTTCCTCGCACGAACAACATTCATGGAATATGAAGCACTCATCATGCAGGGATGAAGCTAGCCATCAAGTGGAATATTCAACATGTGAAGGTTGTAGGTGATTCATTCACAAAATCATCAAACAGGTTAATGATGAGTATAAAGTTAAGGATGACAAGCTCATACCTTATAAGAAGTTGGTGGAAACTCTGAAGGAGTATTTTGTGTGCATTACCTTTGAGAAAATCCCAAGAGCGCAGAATAGATCGGCAGATGCTATGGCAACGGTGGGATCTATGCTTCGTATTCCGCCAGGGAACAATGATATGCCATTCTTCGTAGAAAATCTACGCCAGCCCGCGTATGACATGCCAGAATCTTGCTTGGCTTGTGAGGTTGTTGGTCCCCATTCACCATGGTATGAACCCATTTTCACCTATCTTAAGGACAATACATTCCCTCCCGAAATCTCCCGCTCTGAAAAGCAGAGCCTAATTCGCCAGATAGCCCGTTACACCCTGTTAGGAGGTACACTTTATCGTCGTGGCTACGATGGGAATCTGTTACGTTGTCTGGATGTGCCGGAGTCAATCCAGGCAATTAAAGAAGTACACGAAGGAGTATGCGGAGCACATACAAACGGAATGGTCTTGGCTAAGAAACTGTTAAGAGTAGGTTACTATTGGCCCACCATGGAAACTGATTGTTGTAATTATGTTAGAAAATGTGTGCTATGCCAAAAGTATGGAAATTTCATCCATGCTCCATCGCAACCATTGCAACCAATCACTACCCCATGGCCATTCTCCAAGTGGGGACTTGATCTAATAGGGAAGCTTACTCCTACCTCATCTGATGGTCATACACATATCATCACAGCTACAGAATACTTTACAAAATGGGTGGAGGCTGTCCCTTTAACCTATGTCACAGGAGCACATATTTCTAAATTCATCATGAATCACATTATTTGCCGATATGGTATCCCTGCAGCCATTGTCACAGATAATGGGAAGTCATTTAAGAACAAAACTATGAAAGGTCTTTGCCAACGGTTCCAAATCAGATTGAAATGGTCCACGCCATATTACCCTCAGGGTAATGGACAAGCTGAGGCAACAAACAAGACTTTGGTAAGGATAATGGAGAAGATGGTTAGCAAAACTGGTCAAAACTGGCACCTACAAATCCACCCAGCCCTCTGGGCCTACCGAACATCAATTCGCACTCCTACGGGTGCGACGCCATATTCCCTCGTGTTCGGGACAGAATCTATCATCCCTTTAGAGATTGAACTCCCATCCCTGCGAATTTCTCTTCGGGACTATTTGGATAAGGATGAAGATTACCGAGTGGCAAGATTGGCTGAGTTAGAGCTCCTGGATGAGAGGCGCATTCGCGCTCTTAATCACCTGAAAGTATATCAACACAGAATCTCCCGCAACTACAACAAGAGAATCATCCCTCGCCAGTTTGAGGTGGGTGATTTAGTTATGAAGGAGAACCAGTTCAACACCAGAGTAGAGCGAGAAAAGAAAGGGAAGTTCAAACCACACTGGTTAGGACCCTATGTCATAGTTGCCAAGTATGGCACAGGGGCATACAAGTTGGCTCACCCCAATGGTGATGAGCTCCGGGAGCCCATGAATTCCATGCATCTTAAGAGGTTTTATGCCTAAACATGGCACAAGAAAGTCATAAAAATCACAAAAAAAAAAAAAAAAATAAAAAATAAAAAAAAAATCAAAAAAATCAAAAAAAAAAAAGAAAAAGAAAAACAGTGTCCCACTAGTGAAAACCACGCAATTGGGCACTTTGACAAGTCCTTGGGTGAAAACCGCTTTCCTCGCCTCGGAGGATTCGTTGTTCACAAGCATTCTGTATTAGAAGGGTAGTTGTCTTTGTCCTGACCTGGTTCTACCTTCGAGTTTCCTTGTGCACACCATCTAGTCCAGCCTTGATCCGGCTTTGCCTTCTTCTATTCGTCTGAGAAGGGACGTGGTCTTTCGTTATTTCCCATCTTACGCTGGGGCAACTCAACGACTTCACCTTCTTGTTCATAAGCGCGTGGCTTCGCTCTCAGTATATTCCCACCTAACGCCGGGGCATCCATGCTTTCTTGGTTACCCGTTACCTACACATAAATCATAAAAAACACAAAAACAATAGAAAATTGTTTCACAAAACACAAAAACAATAGAAAATTGTTTCACAAAAACACAAAAACAATAGAAAATTGTTTCACAAAACACAAAAACAATAGAAAATTGTTTCACAAAAACAAAAACAATAGAAAATTGTTTCACACAAAACAAAAAAAACAATAGAAAATTGTTTCAGAAAACACAAAAACAATAGAAAATTGTTTTACAAAAACAAAAACAATAGAAAATTGTTTCACGAAAACACAAAAACAATAGAAAATTGTTTCTTTGTTTCAGAAAACAAAAAACAATAGAACATTGTTTCGAAAAACAATATATATATATATAATATATCAAAAAATCAAAACAAGGCAAAATTTTTCAAAAAATTCCTAAAAAGTAAAACACCCTACAAAATGGTAACTTGCTTCTTACGGCTGAAACTTGTGTCTTGCGTATGGTATTTTCTCCATATCCCGTTGGTTTGTCTCACATCTTCCCGATTAATACGACTCATGATCACCGGATTCACAACCATTCACAAAAGCTAGCTTGCTTGCTTCGTCTCATACTCTAGGGGCACTTTTGGTCAGCTGGTGTGTTTCATTTTGCGCACAAATGCTTTTCATGGACCCCGTGTCCATTTTCATTTCCCGTATGTATCCTTTCTTGGGGCATCATTTTTAACCCTTTTCACAAATCACGAACTTGTGGATCTCTTCAAAGACCGATAACAAAACATTTGTACAACTGTCTTGACCGTTGTTGGGTTAGATATGTGCGTTCGTACTTGTTTTCCCTGTTATATGAGCTTGTTTCCTTCTCGTATTGCATTGCATTATTGTATGTTGCGTGGAGTTGGTACTTTCAGCAATGGACAATTGTTCGTAGTATGGCTTTTCATGTCATTCTACCTTTGTCGTATGCTTATATTTTTCATAAGGACCGATGATGTAGTTCCTATGGCAATATGATGACATCAAATTTGTTCCAAACAAATAAGTGGCTAGAGGTTAAGCTCTTCTCTCCCCTCATCCATATTTCTTCTACACCACTTCCCTTTCACCCCTAATTCTCCCTCTCCTCGGGGCATCCTGCCTCGTCCCCATTCTTCTGCCTACTTCTCACCTTTTTCGATCGTCGATCGAGTTCTTCTATCACCCCATCGACACTCGAGGGGGCATCTCTCCCTCCTACTAATTTTTCTTCCATCTCTTCAAAATCTCTTTTGTCTACTATCTTTGAAGTGGCATCACTTATGCCACCCCAAAGAGGGGCAAATGTAGACACCTATAATTACGCCCAAGCAATTTAAATACTTAAATTGTGCTAATTATCCCCTTTCTCGCAAATCAATGACATATCGTCAAAAGCACTCATTTTCCCTCATATCATCATTAATTAATTACACTAAGCTAATTAATTAAGTTGCCTATCCAACAAATACCCTAATTAACGACTTTCCGTTAATAAATCACCCCTTCTACCTAGACTAATTAATTATTATTAATTAATTAGCTTTCCCTTCCATTTAACCAATAAATCAATATTTAATTGATTTAATCCCCTTATAATAGCCTAAATCGTACTAATATTCCTCTAATTAGCTTCTATAAGCTTACATCTACCTATTAATTAATCACCTTTGATTAATTAAAATACCCCCCAACTCCCATGACTTGTTAAACATGTATTAAACCCTTCTAAAGTAAGGTTACCTTTAATAAAGCAACCTTATCCATTCCTAATCATGTTTTACCTTTATCCCACATTCATGAGAATGTGTTGAATCCTTTATCCTTTGGGCTATATAAAGAGCCCTCCACCTACCTTTTTACTTACACCTAAACTTTCTAAGAGAGCAAATGCAAAGCATATATAGCAAAGAGACTAAGAGCTTGCACCTTGCCCTTTTGAGAGTTCATCATCTTGAAGAGTTAAGCCTCTTTCTTAAAGTGCTTGGGTCATATGGGAGGTGTCAAAAGGGTCTTGTAGCCCAACTTTGATTAGCCCCCATTCCTAGGTTACTTGGCATACTAAGGACAACTATTTTGATAGCCATGGAGCTTACTTAGGTCCATTCATTTATTTGTTGTTAGAGAATAGAGGAGTTTAGATATTTAGCATTGTTAGTTTCAAAGTTTGTATTGATGAATGCTAGCATCTAACCCTTGTTTAATTCTTATCATGATGGTGTTTATGCTTTGTTTTAGCTAAATTTAGTAGAACTATTTTAGGTGGTAGTTCTTGCTTCATTTGATTTAGCATTAAGAAAAGTATACATGCACACTTAAAATCTATCTTACACGATCTTAGTCACAAAACAGATCTTCCACCCATCTACAACCAGTCGTGCATTTCGTAGTGATTTGGAACTATGTGGTTCACCACGTTATTTCTTTTATACCTTAAATATGAGTACCACAGCTCTACTCATGGCATTTTCCTTACAGATTTTTTCCTTCTCATGGTAGGAATACCTTAATCACTACTTCATCTGCCCTAGGTATTCATCTTGATCAAATCTACTTGGGGGCATGAATACATGCTTATATACATTTTCTTCCCCTCTATCTGATCTATCTGGTCTAAACTCAACTTCTTCCAAAGCTCAAAAAAAAAAGAAAAAAAAAAGAGATGTTATCCTAGTCCCAAAAGATAGACTGATCCCTCGAAGGATAGCTATCTCGTGCCTTATCAAATAAAATAAAAAATATAGACCATTCCTCGAAGGATGGCTATCATCAAAATCAAAATACGACCGCTCCCTTGAAGGATGACTATTTGTTTTATGGCATTTTCAGCCTTTGCATAGTAACAAACTTCCTCTATTGGCTAGTTTGTTCACTTTTTAGCATCTCTGAAAGACTTCCCATATCGATCAGTCTTTCTATATCTAGCAAACTTCCCACATCGATCAGTTTGCTTTTCTATCAAAAGAAAAAAATCATGAAGCTGTGATATGAGACCTTTTTGATCATATGGAGATCCTGTTTTCCCCATATGGGCACATATTTAATCCTTCATGTGTTCTAACGAGATGTATACTTATCTCTCATCCTTATCTACTTCCTAGATCTGGTTTGTGACTAACTAGTGTCAGGTTTGTTTTATCCACATCTATGGCCTTGTGTGCATTGTCTTTCGATTTACCATCAAGGTCTCTATTTATGGTCGGTTAGGGGCCTAACTTATCATTCTTTTTCCTATCTAGGTGTAGTGATTTTTATCTCTAAGGGATAATATCATTACATCACTTTCTTTCACAAAAGACATTTCCCATGTTTATTTGTTGTTCATCCAGTTAAATTGACATTTAACATGTTAATTTACTCAATCAAGTCTATCATCTATCTATGCTCATCTTATTCATCTCATATAATGTCATCAAAAAGCATGTATTAAAAACACATGTGAATCCATCTATCTATCTCATTTAATTGAATTAACATCTTAAACATGTTTATTTAATCCACCATGACAAATCAATCAAATCACATCTATTCATCTATCATTTATAACATTCATCTATATCCATCAAAATTACAAAACATCTATCCATATCTATCAAAATTAAATGCATGAATCCAATCACATGACACAAAATGATGAATATATATACATATATATATCTGTAAAAAAGAATGTGTGGCTTCCAATCAATCCGTATACATCGTATCCAAAAAATTCCTTCACTCAAGGCTACATCAGTATATCTCTACAAAATATCACATCTATATGGTAAAATCGGATAGGTGGAAAACACTATCTACTCCTCCCTCCTCAGGAACAGGTTGTCTCTCTTGACCATCTCCTATAAAGCTAGAGATGCCCACTACCGTGGCCCTACCACCTCCTTTATCTCCTCTGGTGCTCGCACCCTTCGAGGCACCGCTAGCAGTAGTTATCACTGTCCTCCTCCTCGCTCCATACCGAGGCACATCCGGGGTGTGTTGTGTCAGGGCATCCTCATAATATCTCACCTCAGCAAGGAGATCCTGATAGGTACTCAGACTCACCATACCAAGTGCTTGTAATGGTGTTGCTGCTGCTGGTGGTCCTCCTACTACCGCACCCTATGCCCCTGACTCTGAGGTGGTGCCTGTATCACCATATTTGGCCCTGAGGGCCTCCCTATGCCTGTGATAGCAATCTCTCTGCTGGATTGCTGTATCCCACTCCGATGATCGGTGTCTCTCTCTATATTAGGGTTTCCTATCCTCTGTCAAAAGTCCTAATCTCCTCAAGGGCAGCCTAGTGTGTCTGTGTCAAGGCAACATGCTCTCCCTCAAGTCTCTCTAGTGCTTCGCTAGATCCTCCTCACTACCTCTGTGGCTACCAAGAGATGTCATGGTAGCTCTGCGTGGTACCACGCCTCATAGCCCTCATCCACTCCTGCATCATCATCATCATTTGTGGGAGGTGGGACCTCCCTGAGTGGATCTGGGGATCGGTATAGCGATTCGTCTCCCTACTATCCCGGTCAAGGTATGGTGTATATATAGTCGGGATGATCTGAATCAACCCAAACTGCCTCATCACCCGTATAAATGGGACTCACTCTAAGAGCTCTGCTCAGGTTGTGGCCCTTGAGCACCTTGCTGCATCTTAGCTCCACCAGATGGGTGTCCTGTCTAACCCATATTGGATAAACTCTGTATGGTCTCCATATCACCTGTGCTGGTGTCGAGTCCTGAATCTATTTGAATACCGTTCTACGAGATCTCCTTATATCTTCTGGGGCCATGTCTACCTGCCATCATCAAAATCCATACTCAAGGGCTCCCTCTGCTCCTGGCATCCATGGAAGCCCAGATGGCCTGATCACTGATATATGCTCATATGCCCAACAATGGAGCACAAAACTCACGTCTATCCTAGTCTGCCTGCCTATGGTATACATCCACAGCTCGTGATATATTTGTGCTAGTAATGCATCAGCAAATGCAAACACCTGCATGAACTCTAGGATATCATAGACATAGTCAAGTAGGAGTAGTGGGAACCATCCACCTCCGAATCTAGTAATGCATAGTAGGAGATAGCCATCTAGATCAGGGCTATCAATCTGCTCCTGGGGTCATCCTACTAGTACTTTGTGAGGCTGTCCTCATAGCCCCGGACACTATCTCTGCATCATCTACCTTGTCCCCATATAATCGTACCAGGGCCCTCCTCTGCTGCTCTCATGGGGTGATCTCTATTAGGTCCCCTATAATCGGTAACCTGAGGATCCTATAGATGTCCTCATGGGTGATGGTCATCTCACCCGTCTCAAAACCAAAATGTGCAGTGCAGCTATCCCACTACTACACCAATGCTCGCATGAGCTCCACATCTCGGGGTACCCACCTATAATAATAGAAACCCCCTAGTCCGGATAACTCCAGATGACACCACTCAGCATCTGTCACATCTAGCAGTATGGTCTCTAGTAGCTCGGGAATAGCATCCCACATGTGTAAGACCTCTCATGCCTGCATGATATCAAACATCGTCATTAGTTTCATATTTATCAAAATCCACATCATTAAATTTTCATCAAAATCTTTCTCAAAAATAAAAAAATGTCACTTTTTTCAATTGGCGCCGACTTTTTCCAATCGGCGTCGTTTACTTGACGATTGATGTTGATTGTGTTACAATCGGTGCTAATCAATTTCTAATCAACATTGATTTTTTTAATCGACGCTGATTACGAGATAGAGAGCTTAAAAATCCCTCTTGCCTCATACTACAAAAGAACATAAAAAAATAAAAAGAAAATAAAATAATAAATGTACGAAGCTAAAGAAGGCTCACTTACCCCAGTTGTGTCCTCTTCCTCTTCTGACCACTTCCGAGGCTTCCATGTTGCTCAAATTCAATTTTTGACTCTTTCTAAATCAATCGTCGCAGTGCAAATGAATCATTACCATTCATCTTTTCTATACTTATAGGTTTTCAGAGCGGTCGGCGCCAATTATTTTGATCGGCGCCAATTTTTGTGGTCGACATCGATTAGGGGTAATCGACACCAATTGGATCCCATCGGATCGATTGGGGATATTTTGATATATTTCATCCTCTGGTCCCACCAGGACATGCTTCATCCTCATTTGTTCTCCTGTCTTACGCATGTGCCACCCATAGCACACCTATTCTACCTAGTCTGACAGTGCTTCTATTACAAAGTCCACTATAGTGGCCATATGTCGATTTCGCGGTGGCTATCCTCTCAAGGCCATCACTTCATCCTTCTTGTCTAAGCGTTGATGCTTGGCTTGTTTATTTGATCGTTGTTATGACCTTATTTTCCTTTTGGTGCATATTTTCAGTGTTATCACCCATTTTGAGTTCTTCCCTGTACATGGGTAACTCACATTTTTTTCGAACCTAAAGATAGTGGGTCTGTAGGCACTAACGTCATCTCATTCGAAGGTCGTCTAGTTGTCCCTACCAATGTGTCACTCTTTAGTTGTTGCTATGTTGCAGTCACCTTTAACTCACCCATCTATAGCCACTTATGTCATCTCATATGAAGACCATCTAGTCTACCCTACCAATGTGAGTTCCTTAGGTTGCTGCCTTTTTTGTTTTTTATGTGCATCATCAATGATCAAATCTACCCCAGACATCTCGCTGGGGCATCCTTCTTTCTCATCTATTTTTTCAAACTCGGGATCGGTTGGCCTATTTTGGGTCACCCCATCAATAGTTGGAAGGGGATCACATCATTAATGTTCTTCATTTCTTCCAGCTCTTTGATTTTGTCTCATGGCATTGCTTATCACAAGTTACTTGACAAAAAGGGGAAAATGTAGACACCTAAAATTGGTTACCCAATTTAGTGTCCCTTGGGTTCGTTTATCCTCTCGGGTAACTTGGGGCACCTTTATATCACCACTTCTCCCTTAGGGTATTACTTAAATATTTAATTTAGACACCTATCCTAAGTTTATTTCACTCCATTATATTTCACTCATGGATAATTAAATATTAACTATTTAATTATTCTTTTTACATTTATTTCAACTACTTATCTACCCCATATCAATTTTGACCTTCCCGTATCATTATTCCCACCTATTTATCCTCTCCTGAACCATGCAATGGGATTATTCCTGTATTTGAGTAGGAGGGATACGTTTATTATCCCCACAATTCATTTTTGCCACTTTGGGAGTCTGTTCCTTGATCGGGCGCGACCGTTTCTCGAATGACGCCAATTTTTCCGAGTGGCGCCGATTATAAATTTATGACTCGAGATCCTTTCTCGTTAGATTTAGAAGATCCGGTTGCCCAGAGATTACTTTTTTAAGTGATTAAAGAGATTATTAAAGAAAGAAAGTGATTTTTGTGCAATTTAATCCCTGAGAGATGTATTGTTACTCTGTCTGCATGTTTATAGCTCTTGTGGGTCTCCACAGCTACCCTAGTCATCATCAATCATCGATCAAGCATTTTTTAGGTGTTCTTCTTTTTGATTTTTGGTAATCTCCTTTTGATTAACATCTATCCATCTGGTCGAATCTGATTAGTCTTTAATCAACGCTGGTTTATCCAAATTGGCACGAACCAGGCCTTTCTTTGGTTTCTGGGTTAGAATCCATCAATTTCTACCTCGGATCCCCTTTTTCCATCTTTAATCTCTGCTTTCTGATCAATCTTCAGTAATCTGGTCTTATGTCTAATCCGTTTTGCTTAGTTTGCTTTCTTCTTTTACTTTTTGGCCTTTTATCTACCTATGTGTCCAATTGATGCCAATCACTGCCTAATCGACATCGACCCAAACAATCGACACCGATCACTGTCTGATCGACACCGACCCAAATAAATGATGCTGATCACTATCTAATTGACGCTGACTAGTCTGCGCAGAAAGATACAAAATTCAGGTAACACAATTTTAGCTTTGTTTTTACAGTTTCCTACTTTCTTTCAGTTTTTGCTATGGTTTTTACATTCTGTCTGTTGTTTTTAATTAGAAAACCTAAATATTTTCTTACATATTTTATCATGTATGTCTTTATTCTTGATTGAAAATGTGAACTGACATCCGTCGAGGAAGCTCATTGCTTCCTGGACCCACTTTCCGGGTAGTTCACCCATATATCATCTAACATCATCTTTTTCTGCCAAGAATTTATGCATCGCAGTTTCTTGGATCTATTTTGCGGGATTGTTCGTGTGTGCCTATCTTTTCTCCATCAGCATTCTCTCCATCTACATCTATAGATCTTATCCAATCTATCAGGTATCGATTTCATTTGATTTTTTTAGGGTTTTTGTGTTTAGTTTGGTGCATTAACTTGGACAGCTAATAAGCACGGAAATTCTTGATCTATAGTTAACATCATTGTTAGTGTGTTGAATTTGTTTGTGAAACTAAATCATAAATTTGAAGTTAATAAATTTGAAACAAATCTTGAAAAAAGGGTTTGGAGGTAGATGTATCTAGATAGAAAATCCTATTAAAGTTTTTTCTTGTAACCTTAATGCTTAATAAAACTAGTGGTTCAGTAGAGCTACTATAATTAACCCTTAAATAAGGAAAATAATTAAGTCATTAACTTATTTCCTAGGTATGTACATCTAGATAAAGATAGCTCGGTCGGATGTTGGCACATGCCAACCGCAGATCTGATAACTTCGTGAATACTTGGGTCTTCATGCAGATATTATGTTGCATTTGACATGTTGCAACACCCTTCCGAGTTTAATTATCTAGATCTACATAAACTCAAAATTGATCATAGTTATACCCTAGGTTAAGTTAGAAGCATAATCTAGTGTTGGGGGCATCTCACAAAGACTTAGGATAACTAGACACACACAATCGACTTAGGTTGATTGAGTATGTCTATGTACCATTAGTCACCGTGAGTAGTCCTCTATAGTAAAATATGTTTATAACCTTGGTTAGGGTTAAACCTTGACCAAGTGGACTAACAGGGGTCAATGAAGACCATTCTAGATAAAAAATGAAGTGGGGTGAAGGAAATATTCCATTTGATGAGTATGTCGTCTAGGAATATAAACATGAACAATATGTTGAAAATATTTGGCAAAATTATCACAAGTTTGTTGGTTGTGTTGTCCTATGTGACCTAGTTTAAGAAGAGAGATTTCAGATGAATATTGGTAATGGATGTTCAGATTGGCCTCTTAAATAGAATACTTAATACCTAGAAAGGGTAATAGAACCAAGTATAATTAGTATACAATTCATTAGTTAACATGAGTGATCGATATGATACCAAATCATGAAATGAGATATCGATGTTCCATCGAGTCATTACAATTGGATATGGTTTTCTATTATGAGATTTGTTTTCTTGGAATGTGTGTTCTAAATTATGATTATTTAGAAAAGACAACATTATGCCAAAAAAATATCCCTTGTTTTAAAAGTCTTAAAATGGGAATGTTACAAACTTGACCGACTTCTCCTCAAACTCAACTAAGTTTCCCATAAACTTGGTCACCAAATCCAAGATTCACCATGGGTCTTCATCTTTCCATGAGTTAGGACCAACTTGATTGACCCAAAACATGAGCTACCATGTATACTACAAAATTATTTCCCTTTTTCCATCAACTATTGATGTTCTAACCCACTAAGTTGTCCATTTCACAGGGTGTGTAAAAATGGATAACAATTGGTGACTTATGGGATGATATGCCTACTAGATATAGAAGACTAGTGACGTTAGGGGATCCATTGGGTATGGAGTCATATTGATTATTGGAAATATCCCATCACTTGAAAATATATCTTCCAAATTCTAGAGCACTATTGGGGTTTTTTCATTTCAAAATAAATCCTGGGTTGAGAACTGGTTGTTTCTTCACCAAAATTGCCTAAAAATGGAAAGTGAAAGAGAAACAAGGGAACATCTATGTACAAAGATACAAAATCATACACATCCCAAATGTAATATACAGAGAGTACAAAATCACTTATTACAAAAGCAACCTAAACTAAAACAATTCAATGTGTTAAAATCACTTGGAGGAATTACAACTCTTAAACTAATATGTACAAGAAGGATATTTCACTTAATAACAATGCTTGAGATAGATTCCATTGATTGGAATCTTCAATTATTCTTCATCCAATCTTGATAATAGGAAATCATTATTTTATTTGCATCCTATAATCATATAAGGGCTACTCCATATTACATCAAACTTAGAGTGTTTTCTCAATTTTCCTATCTACATCCCATTTAAGGACCAAGTCTCCCTCTTGGAAGGTTCTATCCTTTTCCTTCTTGTTAAAGAACCTCTTGATAAATGTGTGATCCTTCCCCATCATGTGCATGGCTTGGTTCCTCAGCTCCTCCAACTCCATGATCTTTGTATATTTAACTTCCATGGGTTCAAACTCAGATAGCTCTAGCTGCTTCATGAGCTCCAATGCGGGAAATTTGAGGGATATAGGAAGCCTTTCCTCCCTTCCATAGACTAACCTATAAGGAGAGTTCCATATTGACTTCTTGGGAGTAATTCTATCATCCCACAAGGCTGATTTCAACTTGGCATTCCAAGTTTTTGGGTCTCGCTCTATATTTCTCCTTATAATCTTGAAAATATTTTTATTAGTGGACTCGACCTGCCCATTATCATGTGGATAGTAGTTTGAATAGGTACTCAAGTATGTCCCATTTTTGACTACCCACTCTATGATCTTGGCACCTAAAAATTCCAAAGCATTATTTGATATAAGGGTGGCCAGAAATTTGAACCTCATCACTATCTCTTTAGTGCAATTACTTCCATCCACTTGGTGAAATAATCTATGGCTATAAGGATGCACTTGATTCCCAAGCTAGAATTTGGATTAATCATCCCAATGAAATATATCCCCATTGCATGAATGGTTCATTTACAAAAATAGGGTGGAGTGGAAAAGTTACTAACTTCTTTTTACCTACGAAGAAGGAACATCTTTTGCATTTCCTAATTCATGCATATGAATCATTAAAAGGTTATGCACGTAATAACAAAACTTCATGATCCTAATAGCTATGACCATTGGGAAAAAATGGCCACCTATTTCTCCATCATGAAATTTATGTCACACCTTCTTTATCTAATCTACCTTGAGGCACCTTAGGAGGAAACCATTTACAAATTTCTTGAACAAGATACCATCAACCAATGTAAAGGGGATTCAATAGAGCCTAAAATACCTATATTTTTATTTTCTCATCCCTTAAGGACTTTGATTAATTTGAAGGAAAATGACTATATTCTGAGTCCAACATGGTGTAGGCACATCATCTACTATTAGTTCTTCATATGTCCCTGTAATATAAAAAAAAATTCTTCCACCTAATTTGGCATGTTGTCCCAAGGCTAATTACTCAAATAATCCATTTCCCCTTACTAGCTTGGTCACCTTAATATCAATGTTATATTCCATGACCTTGGTTACCCAACTAGATATTTTTCATTGAGGTCCTTGTTTAAAAGAAAATCTTTTATACTAGCATTTGTGACTAGTAGATGAATCCTATTATTTGAAACTAAATGTATGAACTTCTTCAAAATTATAATCACAGTAAGGACACATTTCTAAATAAATGAATATATTACCTCATATTCCATGAGGCCTTGGTTGAAGAATGCAATAGGTTGTTCCAGTCCTTCTTTATTCTACTGCACCAAAATTGCAGGGATGGCGTCCGAACAACCAAAGGTGTAGAGAAAGAAGTCTTTGGAGAAGTTTGGATTAATGAGAGTTGGAGCTTGGGATATGGTGTTCTTAATAGCTTTAAAACTCTATTTTCCCTCTGCTACCCATTTTAAATCTAAGTCCTTTAACATCATCTTCAAAGGCTTCATAAGAGTAGAAAAATATGGTACAATCCTGTGAACAAAGTTTATCCTCCCCAAGAAGATTTGGAGATCCTTCTTATGAATTGGCATTGGTAGAGTATAGATCAATTCTACCCTCTCTAAATAAATTATAATTCCTTCCTTCAACATGATACCACCCATAATTTTACCCTCATGTGCCATGAATATGAATTTTGGGATTCAAGGACACTCCAAACCTCCTGCACCTTTGGAAGACTTATCTGAGATGAAAGAGGTGACTTTTTGCATTTTTAGAAAATACAGTGATGTCGTCAAGATAGAAAAGCACTATATTATTTAACAACCCCTTAAATTCCATATCCATTACTTGTTGAAATTTTTCTCTAGTGTTTGACATCCTGAATGTCATTTTCTTGTATGCATAGGCACCTCATTGTGTGGTGAAGGCTATTTTGAACATATCCTTCTCTTTCACCAGAATTTTATTATATCTCAAGCATCTATGTAGGAGGGAGAACCTTTCTGAACCATCCAATACTAGGAGAATATGATCCATGGAGGGTAGGTGATAGTGATCCTTGAGGGAGGCCCTATATAAATTTAGAAAATCCACACGTAACCTGATTTCCCCATTCCTTTTCCTAACCCGAACCAGATTTTCTACCCAACTTGAGTGTTTGATTGGGAAAATGATACTCACATTGATAAGTCTATTCAAATCTTTCATGAAAGGCTCTATATGAAGGTTAAACAACATTTGATTTTTCCCGATGGGCTTAGCCTCTAGATTCATCTCAATGGTGTTTTATGCCAATTTAAGGTTTAAACCATTCAAATCCTCATAGCTCCATGCAAAAACATCTGGGAATTCCTAGAAAATTTTCACAAATTTGTAATTTTCCTGTTTACTTCTCATGTTGCTGATTTGGAGTGTCTTACCTTCTCCAACCAAAATGGGCTCAAAATCCTCCTTTTTGAATTCAATGTTGTCCTTCTCCTTTTGGAATTGGTCGTTTGGGTTGAAAATTGACTCTAGAGTCACCAACCCCTTAGGTAATTTGTTTTTCCACAACTGTACCACTTGATCCCCATACTACTACTCTAGCTTCTCCCAATTTTTAGCTGAGAAATCAACCTCCTCCTATAAAAATTAATGATCTATTGATCATTCTCAAATACCTACCAGCTTGTGTTATTATCTGGTACATATAGCCTTGCAATTACATGAATATGAGGTTGTATTATATCTCTCATAATAATCTTAACCACATCAAACATTGCCCCATTTCCACAAGCATGTCTATAGCCTTATTCTTCTTCCTTGGTATGGAATGGATATTTAACTCCTTAAGGTATTCAATTTACTTCCATACCGATGTTTTTAGGCTTTAAGCGAGATGATTTTTAGTTGCATGTTGTCCTCTAACCTAGTTTAAATTAAGTTCACTATCCCCAAACACCCTGTAAGTAATTTATACCCCTTTTCTTTTCCCAATGCAATCCATGGATCAAATATTCATACTCGATGCGTGTTTTGAAAAACAAATTGAAAAAATAAAGTTGATTAGTATTTTATGCCTTGCGATGAAAAAATCATTGCACCTCCTCCAACACCATGCCCGATCCTTGAACCATCAAAGAATAGCTTCCATACTTCATTACCATTGATTTTCGTTAGATTTGGTGATGCTAGGAGAGGTGAATTCTCCTCATATAAGCAATAAAATCCCAACTCATCTTCTTCCATTTCCTTGTATGGATTAAAATCATGTATCTTATTATCCCAATCATCAATAATTAGGTTTGGAATGCTTCAAACCATTGTGTTTTCCTTTTGAGCCTCCAAGCATTCTTTTTTATCATATATGGTACAATTTACATTGACCGGGATGGGCACATAAGGATCAATATGAAATTAGAAATAGGCTCGACCGATTCTAGCCTTAGATCCATACCTTGTCTCGAAATAACATGTGGAACTAATCAACTGATAGGTACCCACAAATCTTGGCTATAAAATACCTCGAAAGGCACAAGGAAAATAGTGGTGGAAAATCAATCACCGATACATCCTTTAGAACTGTGACATTTAGGAAATAATGGAGCATAAGGCTTAGTTATTTGATCACTCTAACTATGCCTACTGTTGTCCCATCTAATTTTACCAATCCCCTTAATATTGGTTCATATTTTAAGACCAATTTATATGTGATTTGTTTGGCATTACTTGAGCTACTTTCCCTTGATTTGATCATGCAATTATGCACTAACTTATCTCGAATCGTAAATGAAACATAGAACAGTGGAGGATGCACATTCTTACCTAAATGACCTTCTCCTTATTTGTTACACAAAGGTGTTAGTAAGAACCCTCTCCTAGTTTTTGATGACTCATTATAAGGGGATAATTTTTCCATAGCAGCTTGTAACAAATCTCATTTCCTTGGAATTACTAATGATTCCCACATGGAAATATTGATATTGGTCTTCTTAATCTGATCGATGATATTGAATGGAGGTGAGTTTTCCTCTTACTACCACTTGCTCAAAGATGAACTTTTCTAGTACTTGGGTTGGTCCAAGAGCTACCGCAATTTGTATCTTGGGTTGATTCTACATATTGGGGATGTTACATCGATTACTTTGGGCTGGCTTTGTGCATGAGGAGCTACATTTGGCTTGCCAACTTCTTGTTAGTGAGATTGGGTTGAGAAATAACTGGACTAAATGATTTCCCCTCCTCTTTATGTTGCTTTTATTTGACTATGTATTTACATGTACACCTTGGAAAGGAGATTGATTAACCCCACAAAATTCCTCCATCTGCCAATTTATGATCATGGTTTCATTGGAGGAGACTTTTACTTAGTTTCTTGTTGGTTTTCTTCCTCACTTGGCTCTTGGGTCACCCTAATGGTCTGCACCATCAAGGCTTGATTCAGAGCACCAATGAAGCATATCGATTGATTATGAGGTAGGTTGCAGGGGTAATACCATTCATAATCTTAAACAATGTTATTTTGAGTAGGAATCAAATCCATTGATATTGAAATTACATTTGGGTTATAACGCTAAAATGGCATGGCAGTTTGAGACTTCCCTTGGTTTGGATTTTTCTTTGTTTCCTAAGTGAGAGCCCTATTAGGCTAATATGGAGGCCTATTCATTTGAGCTTGGGGTTGGTAAGGTTTGGAGATCTGAGCTTGCTACCTTTTGATTATCACCAACTCATTCCCCAAATTTTTAGTTGCTTCATGACTTCGTGGAATTCCTTGGAAGTACTAGAAGAAGTGGAGGCCTCACTATTTTTTTGATTTCTAGGGGCTAAGATGGAGGCTATTTTAGGTGCTAAATGGTATAGGGGGTCCCCAATTCTAGATATAGAGGTATAGGTGGCCTAGGCACTACCTTTCCTACTTGAATTAATCATTTCTCTTCTCTCGATAGATATATCATATGCCCTTGGTGTGTCATTCCCCACATCGATTGTATCATCATAGCTATGTCATAATTTAGAGTGTTCAAAAATTAGAGGAATGTACCTTCCATTGTTGGCCTCGGGACAATCGAATCCATCCCACATCCACTACAACCTAAAGTTGAATTCGTCCATCTACTCATTCGGGGCCCTATTGATTATGGTTAATTGTTCCAACAAAGACATATTATCTTCCTTATCTTTGAACTGGTTGCACATGGTTAAACACAATGCATCTCAACTTGTAATCAACCCTAATGTTCTCTCAAACCATTTTCCTACCTTACCTTTAAGATAATAAGCAAGGAACATAACTGTAACATCCATCTTGTTGATCTCATAAATGGCGCAGAGACATTCGTAATTTCTTCAATATGATCAATGGGGGTCATATGATTCTCCCTAGTGAACTAAGAAATTATCTTCAATACTGGCACCAAATTAGGATTATGTGCATTAAGGGTGAGTGGAATTCCACTTATGAAATTGACATAGGGATTAAGTGCTTTTGGTGGTGGTGGCTGATACACCATCCTGATTGGCCTGAGAACCCTAGTTGATTGAAGGGTTGACTAGGTGGAGGTGTGGATAATGTTCTATTTGGTGGAGATGGAGACCTTTGTACTCTTCTTCCTCTCCTTCCTCTTCCTGGTGATAACTAAAAGTATTCAAAGACACCTTCTTCTCTCACTCTAGACCGAGTCTGAATCCTTCTCATATACTTGGGCCACTAATATTGCTTAAAGTAGTTGAAAAATGACCTTGGGAGTAGCCAAATGTGTTGCTATAAAATCCTCTAAAGGATGGAAATTCACCAGATGCACATCCAATCTTGATAAACCTAAAGAGATTCATCTTTGGTCCCACTAGGCATACCATAACTATTAATGAAAAATTACATCACCCCTAATTTCCTATTATCTATGTGTGAGGTAATAAGTGTAACCTACATAACATGGGATTATCCTGTAGTGTGGGATGTTGTAAGTAGGATAATCCTCTAGAGAAAGCCAACTTCTTCTCCTAAACTAGTGCTAATTTCTCCAAAGTGAAAATAATGACAAAGCTAAACTAATCCTATCCTAATAATTTCCAAAGAGACATGGATAGAAAGATGCATGAAATAAAACTACTCTTAGTGAAGGAGATGCACTAAGAAAGGGTGAGACAATCTAAGTGAGTGAAAGATAGAGATAAAACAAATTATGAGAGGGCTATTAAAAGCACCATAGTCCAAGACAATATTCAATTTCCTATATTCATAAATCACAATAAACTACAGACCCTACAACAAGATAGATACATGCACAATATACTTGAAAATATAATGGAAGGAAAAATATGTAATTTCACACAAGCTAGGGTGGAAATGGCCACAAATCATGAATTTTATTACTCGAAAACATGCACAATCCATTATAAAATAAACACAATAAAAAAACCTTTACAATAAGCCCAATGTTGAGGCCTTTAGCTCAAAAAATATCTGGAACAATTTTGACAGAGTTCCTTTGCTCTCCGAGAAAAAATCCCTTCAAAATGAGATGAATTTTACAATATATAGGAACTTTGGGTCACCAATGTATTGAATGAATGTATTAAATAGGTATGGGAAACCATTCATTTTGGTACTTTTCCTACATGGGTGGTCATGGGCACCACGCCTCATTAATTATGGTTGTTGGGATGTCATTCATTCACCTACCCTTTCCTATCTCTTGTAACTCATCCATTCTACCGGTCATCCAACCATGTTGGCCGTCAACCCCAAATTGGTTGGATGATGTCTAATCGTGTCAACAAACCTAAGGGGTTAGATGAATTATTACCATGATGACCAACCTTTTTGTATCCCACACCACCGAATAACCACTAGGCCATCTAACCCAAGGGGGTTGGACATTGTCCATCCATCAAACTAACCTACAAAGCGTCCGACCTACACATCTAACCCTTCACCCATACATCCCATCCGATGCACCCATCTATCAAACCTTCACCCATTTAACCCATGAATCTGACCATATGTTGTCTAACCCAACCAATCAATCCATCACTACAACCTTTACCCATCTAACCTAGGCATCTAACCATATGTCGTCCAACCTGGTTGACCAACCTAGTGACTCCTCAAACTTAGCTAATTTTCCAATAAGATCAGTTTCCAACTCTAAGATTCTTTGTGGCTTGCTAGATTGTTGTGAGTTATGACCAACTCGACTGAGCCAAAACATGAGCTACCCTACATACTGCAAAATCATTTCCTTTTTCCATCAACTACTGATGTTTTGACCTAATAAGTTGTCCATTTCATAGGGGTGTGAAAAATGGATAACACTAGGAACATAGAAGGTTGGCTAACATGGTATAGGTTTGGAAGGAGGAATGGTAGTGTTGTAAGATGGAAGGGTTATTTTAATATTACCATATTTTCATTTGGCATATGAGTTTTCTCTGGGGTGTCAACTTCTATCTTCCCATTGTCAATGAGCTCTTGGATGTAGTGACGAAGTCGTAGGCATTTTTTGTTTTGTGTCCCTTGACATGATGTAAATCACAATAATCACAGTCTTTGTATAGTGATGGCTTTGGAACATGGTCATCAAAGGGTTGTGTCATGGGATAAGTCACCATGTGAGATGCATCTAATTGCTTCAATATTGCAAACAAAGGATCATTGAGGGGAGTGAATGTTATGTGTTTGGGTGGTGGTTGAATAGGTCCTTTGGTCAGTTTGAAAGGTTGATAAACTTGAAATTTTTGTACATGTTTGGAATCTGTGATCTCGTCTCCCACCATGTTCTTTTTTTTCTTAAATATTTTTGGCTTTTCCATGGGTTTGGCATTTTGGTTATCCTTAGAGTGTGATTTAATGGTTCCTTTGGCAATAAGGGCTTTCTTTATTTGAATGCCCTTTTTAATGACCTATTCAAAGGTGTGAACACAATTCATTTGTAGATGAAAAGCGATGTTTGGTTTTATATTGGGCACCTGAGATACTCACAAGTTATTTTTTAGGAAATGTGCAAGGGAAACGACTAGTTATCCCTCTCCATCATTGCAAGAAGGTAGTGAATGTTTCGTTGGGGTGTTGTTTAGTGCCACACAAGTCTGTTATGGTTATTTTGATTTATATGTTTTACAAGAAGTGGTGTACAAACCTTTCATCTAGTTCAGGCCATGTGAAAATAGACCCATGAGGTAAGCAAGTGAACCATTCCAAGGCTTGGCCCCCTAGACTCTTTGGAAAGAGTCCTATGAGGTAATTTTTGCTATAAGACACTTCTTGGCATGCCATGTAAAAATCCTTCACATGATCTCATCAGTCACATTTCCCTATATATTTGTCAAATGTTGGCATGTCTAACTTCTTAGGGAAGGGATAAAGCGTCATAGTTTTATCAAATGGATGGGGACATAGTTCTTCGTATTGATATTTTTTGTTATTCCCAACATTACTCTCTTGAAGGATTGTAAGTGTCACTTTCATAGATTGCATTTACATATATCACATTAATATATGAATAGAAGATTCAATTCTATCAAACATAAACATTCATGACCAAAAATTAACATTTTCAAGAAATTGACAAAACTCGCATGTAGAATGTTGAAAAAGTAAGCTCTAAAAATGAAAACATGGAGACATCTTAAAATTTTCCCATCAATTCCAATTTTAATAGCACTTCACCTCCTTTATACCTATAAGGAAGACTCAACACATGAACAATCAAAAAAACAAGTTAAGAAAAATAAGTTATGTCAATATATGCAAAAGGAGGGTAAGTAACCAAAAATGAAACTTAACTACAAAAATTGAAATTAAGTGCAAAGGACAATGGAGTAAGTCCCACCAGGCTTTCCAAATGTATGGAAGATCTTTTTAGCTATGCAAATAGAATTATAACTAACACCTAGTAGTCCTAAAACAAAGCTAAATCAAAATTTATGCATCATCATGCTTAGAGATTAAACAAGACTAATCTAACAACATCCTTACATTAGAATATGAATAAAAATTCAAACTAACATGCTAATCCATTAAAATCTATCTCTATTGAATGCTAATCAAATGAAATAAACATATTTAGATCCTTAGTAATCAAAGGGTCAATTGTATGTTTGAATCTTAAGGTTTTCAAGAATGGAGTTTTGTCAATCCATGGCTACAAGACCATTTGACATATCTCCATATGACTTCAAAATTGGAAGAATGAATGTAAGAAATGAAAATAGCTAGCTTCTCCAATGAAAAATGCTCTAAGATGATAAAATGGCTATATCTTAGGCTCTATGCTCATTTAGGTGTAAGAAGAAAGGTAAAAGGAGGGCTCCTTATAGCCCAATGGATAAAATAATATCTACATCCCTTTACATGTGGGATAATAGAGAGGTTGGGTTAGTTGTGGATAAGGGAGGTTTAGAGAGGGTTGAGTTAACCTTAGGAGAGTTTATTTTGTCCTTTAGTGACTCATGGGTTTGAGGGGATTTATTAATTAACCCAAGTGATTAATTAATAGGTGTGCAAGCTTACTGAGAATATTTTTAGTGGAATAGTTAGTATGATTTATATTATGAGAGGAATTTAATCAAATAAATGATGATTTATTGATTAAATAGAAAAGAGAGTTAATTAATTAAGAAAAATTAATTAATCTAGATAGAAAGGAGAACTTAATTAAGTAGAAATAATTAATTAATTTAGATAGAAAGGAGAGCTTAATTAATTATAAATAATTAATTAATCTAGATAGAAAGGGGAACTAATTAATGAAAGGTCATTAATTGGCGCATTGTTAGATAGAAGAGTTAATTAACTAACATAATGTAATTAATTAACAATGATAGTAGAGAAAATATGTGATATTGACGATATATCGTCAATTTACGGGAAAGTGTATAATTAGCATAATTTAAGTATTTAAATTGCTGGAGATAAATTATAGGTGTCTACACTTGTATGGTGAACTTAATATTGGTTCTTGTATGAGTTAATCTTGCATATGGTTAAGATCTATGTCTAGTTTATATTGTGCTTTATTCATTAATGGATATTATGGATTTGGTATATTTGTATGAACATGTTAACTCCTTGAACAAGATGCCATAAAAGAGGAACTTGGTACCCTTGTGCACTTTGGGTAAGCACTCGCCTGACTGAGTGATGTGCTAAGATGCCTTGGGATGTTTTGAGTAAAATAAGAATACATTTTGGTTTTGTTCCCGAGACCTTTTTTTTAGTTATTTATCAGGATGTTGTATGATGAAGACGTGTTGGTTCACCTTGGTCAGTATTGAAGATTGGTTAGATAATTTAAAGGAAGAGTATGCCCATAGATTTATCACCGGATGTAAATTTAATGCACGTACATGGGTTGAACAAAATCAGATCATGAGTGTTATGGGTCATTCTTCTACATTTTCCCTATAGAGTTATACGAGAGGCTAGTTGTTTATGCATCAATGAGAAATTGGAGGTTTCAAACACTTGTTTGGACGTAGCAAGAATTCCATTCTTTGTATGATGGTGATCTAACTTAGACATGACTATAGATCATTGGTGTAGTTGTGTTTTGAATAGCTATATTTTAGAGTACGTATTTTCTACTTATTCCTATCTAGAGGTTTTGAGTTCCAGCTTCTTGCATGAACCCAACAGATTGTATTTACGTTGTATCCCTTTAGTAAATAAGATCTTGATTATGACTCTGGATTTGGAAAAACATCTTATGGCTAGCTAAACCCCACCATGCACAAAGGGGAGCAGTGTGGTGAAAGATGAAAAACTTTGCGACATAAAGGTAGAGAGAAAAAAATGGTGGCTCAAATTTAATGAGGCATGTGAGATTGATTTGGAGAAGTAATGTGAAGTTGCAGAATGAATGGCATTGTGGAGAGAGATGGATCACAAAGGATTTGGAGCTCACATAGAGGACGTGGAGCCAAAGAATCTGGAACTCCCCCATTTGGGTAAGCATGGTAGAGAACTCTCTTTAACCTCAGATGATAGCACTCCAATGGAAATTTTAAGGACCGCAAGCGCGCATTTAATCCCTCCCAATGACCTAGATTTTCCACATGGTTTTTCAATTTCTACAACATTCATTTGTAAGAAAACTAGCATAAAAATTAGAGTAGCGGCAGATAGATTTAATTTATATTCAAGTTCGGAGTTCATCAATGTATTTTATTCATCTATGGGGAGTAATTTTTGTCTGTGTTATTTGGAGGTCCGGTCGAGGTATATTTTCTAATGCATCATCAACATAGAACATGGGTGTCCAAAACATTCGTATCACATCTGGAAGTAGTATAACTTCACAGACTGTGGGAGTTCATTTTAGCACAACAATTTGAAAATAAGGTAAAGCACATCCTCTGTTCATTGCCTACTACTACAAGAGGGGTATCGGGAGGATCGTAGATTGGGATTTAGCAGATATGGTGGTTCTAGGGGTGGAGGAAACACAAGAGGTAATACAGGTTTTGGATCTAGTGGGAACGGTTCACACCAACCCCAACAAGTATATTTGTAGATGTCTCTTTGTCTCCCATAATATAGAGGAATCGAAGATACAACTGAGCACATGCATATGTGTGAAATACTATGGTGTGCTAAGGGAAGTACAACTCCAGAGCATAAGGAAAGCTATTTTGAAACTACTTTGCAAGGGCACGTGCATAGTTGTTCCAGGAAATATGATCAAAACCAGACTTTTTTAGACTATACAACATTACGTGATGCTTTCTTAGCAGAATTTCACATACTCGAGTTTGATTAGAAGAGCATCAACGTGTCAAGGACATAAAATAGTGCATGGCTAAGAGTTTAAGGGAGTATGATGCCCACTTTAAAATTTAATTATCAAATTTATCTTACGAAAATGACCCGAGTCAACATGCTTAATGGTTTGTTGGAGGTTTGATCACATCTTTCAGAAGGGTGCTCTCACACAAGATTTATACATACCCACACGAGGTGCTTGAGGCAACTCTATGCACTGAGGTAGTTAGGAGCATAGATACTGGAGTTAGCCCATTTTTGAATCTCGATTGTAGAGATGGAAAATTAGCTGGAGAATTCAGCTAATTCAACTCATAAGACCCATGTTGGTATTTGGTGTACAGATTATGAAGTAGAAGGACATATTAAGGATAGTTGTCCTCATAATTTGGTGTGTGCCATGTTGTTGGACTATAAGATCTATCACGTCGATCATGATTCGAGTAGGTTCCCATTATTGAAAGATGTAATAAGGAATAACATGTCATGTTACTGTAATATTTTTTGTTCTACCACTCATGATATAGATAAGTGTTGGTTGATTGATCAGATTCATGATATCATTGATTTTGGTATACATCATACTAGGTTGCAAATACTTCTAAGAAAGAAGCCGAGCATCATGATTATAATCAAAATGAAGGGAGATCTGATGGAGGCCGAGGTATAGGTTGCGCTTATGTTCGAGGATCCATAAGACGAGGTCTTAGTGGTGGAAGAAGTGAATTTCCACAAGGAGCATGTTATACATATGGATCCCCTGATCATTACAGGAGTGAATGCCCTCAGAAATATTATTTTTTATTTATTTGGAAAGAACCAAAATTATGAAGAGTTCCCAAATTTATATGAGCACCGAGAAATAAGCACAAGGAGGATAAGAGCATGGGAATGGATAGAGTACAACACATGGTGGAAGATCGCGGATGTTGAATTTATCACCTAATCCTAAGATGGTTCCTATGTCGGTGACTACAAGCACTAAGGCTACGCATTTGGGAAGTTCCACAACATAAGCCTATTATTAAAAATAATATGTATTGCATGCAAAGTATCCATACCCTACTCATCAGAAGGAAGTATATCAAGAAACTATGGAGGTTATTAGAAACCTGCAGGGTGAGATACAATGCTTAAAAGAGAAGTCATGGAAGATGGAGTAGGAAAATGTAGTTGAGCTTCCTCTAGAAGGATGTTGATGATTTGAAGGAGGTTTTTAAGATGTTGCGACAAGAGAACATCATTCCTTTATTAGGGGAATGGTTAAGGGGGAAAATAATGCACACTGGAGTTGAGCATGAGAGACATATTTTACATGCTAACTTACCTCCTCACAATCTTGATTATGACAAAGAGATCACTCTGAATGCAGTTGTTGATGGATGGTTGTTAAGTAAAATTTTGATTGATATAGGTGTAGAAGTGAATGTACTCACTTTGGATGTGTGGAATCAGATGGGGAGGCCACCATTACAACCATATTCAAATGTGTTGTTTATGGAAAACATGACTAAATCCATACCCATTAGAGTCTTGAAAGATGCTACTATTACTATACAAGGGGCCAAGTTTACTGGGGAATTTGAGGTCTTGGTGTTTACAAAGGTAGAAAGTTTTCCAGCATTTCTTGGGCACCCTTGGTGTTATGCAAATAATGTTGATATGCATTTCAATAAATGATATATCAATTTTGAGAAAAATGAAGAGTGCATCATCATTCCTTTGACAGATGGAAAATATGCACCTTATGTAGAACCTTTGAGTGAAGAGGATTTGAATAAAATTTATGTATGCACCATTAGAAATCCTAAAGTACTTGAGCCATCAAAGGAAGGAGTTATCTAATGGGATGATGCACAGTATATGAGTGATACAACCAACATTGCTTGTGAAAAATGGGCACATGGGACTTATAAAATGGTTGGCCATGAGATGAAGAGTGCAATCACATGTGTAAGTCAGCCATGTTTGTTAGGCATTTGGATGTAAAACTAGGTACCAAGGTACACTAGTGAGTGAAATCTTGAAGTATTTTTGTACACTATGGAAGCTCAATGGAAAAATCAAGTGGAAAGAATGAATATACTCAGATACACCCTATGTGGCACAACCACATATTGGTGGATGGTACACATAGATGGTATTTTAGAGTGGCAAGAAGTGAGAAATGCCTTCTCTAGAATATTTCTCTGGAGCAATGTACCTATGAAAACATGTGAATTCTATGGGAAGGATTCTACTTCACATCATGTTTAGCAGTGTGAGAGACTCTGGACTTAGGGGAGGGAGGAATTACTAACCTCACTATGGGTGCACAAGTTCTACTTCACCTTGTAAGGTTGTGTGTGAACATGTTATGTCTATGCAGAGTTGAATAGAGAGATAGGAAATTGGCAAGAACTGATTACAGGTATGATTCAAACCTTTGACTATTTTTCCACTAAACATCTAGTGAATGAGGCATTACAGGTTATGAAGCGCTTGACTATGGGAGATAGTGCAAAGGATAATGAACTTATTTAGGAGTTACTATGTGAGTCGATATAGAGGAAAAATTTATGGAAGAAGAGACAGATGTAGGAAAGCTCGGGCGTGTCTCGCCTAGAAAAGAAAAAGGTAACATGTTTTATGAATTGATGATGAAGAAGTGGAGAATCTAGATGTTGAGCATACTGAGGGTATGCACGAGGTATTAGACAATGTAGATGAGAATAAATACATGTATCATGAGCCTATAAAAACTAATAAGGTCAACGTTGGGATAGATGTTAAACCTAAGGATGCCATCATCAAATATTATTGGTCCGACTCGAGATTGCCAGAAAATTGAGTTGTTGCGAAACTTCCAGGACTTATTTCCTAGAGGCTAGCATTATTTGAAAGGGGTACATCACTCATTGGGTGAGATGTGGATCAAGCTAAAGGAAGTTTTGTGCCCAGCTAGGAAGAGGAATTATATGATGAATCCTAATTTGTGCATCAAGGTAAAGGAGGAAATTAGTAAGACATTGAAATATGGAATCATTTTTCCCATTGAGGAATCATAATGGGTTAGCCCTATGGTGATAATCAATAAAAAATATGGAAGGATAAGAAATTGTTTAGATTATGAGTTAAATGTTGCATGTGTAATAGATCCGTTACCCACACCTTTTTACGAGGATATTTGGAAGGTGTTGTAAGGCACAAGATCTACTCCTTCACTGATGGATTTTTAGGGTATCATTAGGTGAGGATTGTTAAAGAGGATCAAGAGAAGACAACTTTCACCACTAAGTGGGGAAGTTTTGCATACACAATTATGTCCTTTGGATTGAAGAATGTGCTTGTCATCTTTTACGCATAGTTTTGCAAGCATTCCAAGAATTTATTCATAAGTTTTTATAGGTTTACTTGGACTATTGGACAGTTTATGGGCTGGTGAAAGATCATTGTGATGATTTAAGACTTATGTTTGAGAGGTGCCAGAATTGAGAATCTCTTTAAACATAAATAATTACATTTTTGATACACCCTTTGGGACATTATTGGGGTACATTATCTATAAAGAAGGCTTGTTAGTGGATCCCCGCCAAGGTTTTTGTTATCTTGGGCTTAGAGGAAACTACTAACTAGAGTGAGGTGTGTATATTCTTAGGACACATAGGATATTACTCAAAGTTTATCAAAGGAAATGCTAATATTTTGCACCCTTGGAAGAATTTTTCAAGAGTAAAGGCAAGCTCCATTGGGGTGAAGCGTAACAATATGCATTTGAGACATTGAAGGAAATGTTTACTACAAAGTGCTTATTCTACACTTTCACTCATGGACCAAACCTTTTCATGTGCATGTGGATGGCTCTAGCATGGCCATTAACACAATATTATCGTATCCTGCCAGATGGTATTGTTGATCATCCAACTTTTTTGCAAGCAGGAAGTTAACACTAGATGAACATAATTATAGAACTATAGATCACAAGGCCTTGTCCATGATCTACACATTACATAAGTTTAGACAATACTTATTGGAAACCCCATTTATATTCTATATAGATCACATGACACTTTAGTATTTAGTTAATAAGCTCATTTTACAGGGGCACATATGTTATTGGATTATGTTGTTTTAGGAATTTTTATTTTACGAGACATATTTAAGCCGGAAAGATCAAATCTAGACCAAATCATCTATTAAGGATTAATTTAGGTGAGGACGTATAGAGGATTAAGGACACAATGCTAGATGTATAACTATTCAAATTAAACTGCACACCATTTGAATTATAATATATTGTTTTATTTTTGTGTACTGGTGTGGCGCATGAAGGAATGAAAAGTATAGAGAAGAAGTAACTTGTTATATGCGTCGCACCTTATACGTTGATCACCAAGATTTATACAAACTAGGTCAAGGTGAATTTTTATGCCAAAGTGTGTACTTGAGCATGAACATGAAGCTATTATGGAGGAATCTCATGATGGGATTGCAAGTGGACATTATGTAGGAGATTCTATCGTGTGCAAGATTTTACCTGCTAGCCTATCTTTGGGAAAAACTATATAAGGATTGGAAAGAATATTATAAGGCATGTGACCATTATCAGCACCTTGGAAAGCTTAGGAATAGAGATGAAATTCCTTTGAGGCCTATTGCGAGTGTAGAACCTTTTGAAAAGTGGGAAATTGACTTTGTGGGTCCTATTTCCCCACTTGCATGTAGGACTAGATCATGCTACATTATAACTTGTACAGATTATCTTACAAGGTGGGAAGAATAAAAATCTATAAAGGATTACACAACTATGACAAAAATGTTTCTATGGAAGAACATTATGAGTAGTTATGGATGCCCATTGAGTTTGACAAGTGATATTTGTACTCATTTCCTTAATGAGATAATCAAGATATTATTGGCAGAATTTATGGTGGCACACCATAAAATAACACCCTATCACCCATAGGAAAATGGAACTACTGAGGCTTTCAACAAGATATTGGGACATACATTGACTAATATTTGTGATGTTGGAATGAAATAATGGGATGATAAAGTCTCTGATGTACTTTGGGCATACAAGATAACTTATAAAAGATTGAGCAAGGCCACACCCTTTCAGTTGTTGTTTGGCAGAGAGGTTGTTTTTCCCATAGAATTCATGTTACCCTCTTGGTGTATTTTGTGTGCAGGAGGATTGATAATGATTAGGCACTTGAAGAGTGCATTGATGAACTGGTGTAGTTGGATGAAATGCACACTAAGAACGATGGGGTCGAAGACCAAAAAGGCCGAGAAGAAGGCTTAGCATGGTAGGCATATAAAAGATAAACAAATTGAAGCTGGATAGGTGGTTCTTCTATATGATTCAAAAATTTGTACCATCCTTGGAAGTTGAAGGTGCATTGGTTGGGACCATATGTTGTGACTTACATACTTGATTCAGGCACTTACAAGTTACAGTGCTAGATGGGACATAATTTCCCAAGTACTTTAACAGGAGTAGGTTAAAACCCTACTATAAATAAGTATTCTTAGTGTTTTTAATAAGGAATTATTTCCATTAGATTAGTTTTCCTTTAATGCATTTCTTTATATGTGTTTCCTTTCAACGTTATTATGCTTTGTCAATTTAGTTAATTTTTTTTAATAAGTGTGCTTGTGCACCAGAAGATGATTACTATATAGTGAATTCATGTGGAGAGGGCCACAAATACTTTTAGTGTGGGGTGGAGTAAATACAAGATCAATGGATTTAGTTAAAATGTTCTTTGGATGATGGGTATAAATAGAGGGATATTGTATAGGTGCTAGATGTAAAGTTCCAAAAATATTTCTCATGAATGAAGGCCATGTATGGATGAATGAACACAAAGTGTGATGTGAGGTAGGATGCAGCATGGGAAACTACTTGGTGAAAGGAAAATGGATAGGTACTTCAGCATAAAAGGCACATGAAAGGAGGTTTTTGTCTCGAGGAGTAGTAGGCGCGCGAGAAGGTTATGACTAGGGCATTGAAACAAAGAGCACATAATTTTTTTCAAAAGCTATATAAGGCGGTGTTGTGGAATCATTTTTACCTTTGTGTTATAGAATATTTTTAGCGATTTGAAGAGTGAGCTATGAGTGAGTGCATGAGAAATGTTAAGGGTTGTAATATAAAACTCAAACTCAAATATTTGATCACGGGATTGATTGGCACTCCATTGAAGAAAGTGTTTGAGTGAAACAAAGGTGTGTGGGGAGAAGAATCGATAGTTAGGGTTCAAGTTTGAGCTAGTGCACTTGGACTTCAAGCTATGCCACATGGGTTTTGAGTTGCAGAGCTCAAATCAACTACAAAAACACACTCTTTTAGTTGTTATGGCATCTAAGCGAGCACCTAGAGTGGATACAAGGGGTAGAAAATAGAAGGAAGTTGAAATCAAAGTTGAAGACATCCCCGAGAGATTTTTTTCAGAGATGTAATATCCATAAGGGGTTTTTATGGGCCACGATTGGGATTCATATATTCGACGCTACAAATTAAGTGATTATAACTATAAAACTAAGGATAACAAAGATGAATTGGGAAATTTACTAGTATTAAAGACAACCATGAGAATAGAGACTGATATGGCTATGTATGATGATGTGGGGAAAAATTATTAACAAATGTGGGAGTTTTGCAACTTTATGAACTCCCTTACTTTGGAAAACCAAAAAAATTGTATCAGTGGTTGATGAGTAGAGTCCATGAGGACTTATTCTATTTTGTTGGGTGACGAATGAGGCTTACCATGCCCCTAATTGGGAAATTGATAGGACTAAGGAGTTCGGTACTGAATTAGGTAGTGACCTCACTAACAAGGAGGCAAAAACAAAGAAACCAAGAAACCATTAAGATACATAAAAGGATGGTGCGAGATGGATACCAATAAGTTGCAAAAGTACTTAGTCATTTAGGTGGCAATGCACCTACTTACTAAGTTGAACAATCAAAAGCATTGGTCGTAGGTGAACAAGGCATGGTTGCACATATCAAAGAAGATGACAAAAGGAGTAGTTTACAATTTGACCAGTTTCATTACTAAAACCATTATTGAAGAAGTGCACCAAGGTGAGAAGATAAGTTTTGGTGCAATCCTTATTTATATTGTTTTTATAGAAATTGGAGTTCCTGATGGGCCAAAGGATAAGATGTGGCAATACCTAGAAGAAAATAGGTCCCTTATAAATAGATTTTTCAAGTACACATGTGATGGATCCATGAGTAGAGCCTACAAGTAAATGATTTTTTTTTTGATGCGAGCTACACACCGTGTTTGAGGAAGAATGGATAATACCTAAAGAACTTCCTTTGGTACTAGACAAATAGGTACCATTTTCTATTTACCAACATTTTTGTATAGGGTGCTTTGGAATGAAGGATGGGAAGTGGAGCCCTTGGTGTAATCTTCCATATGCCTTCATCGTGCACTACTTTCAGGCATATGTATACATGTTCTTAAAAATATGTAGGTTGATGTTCAATACATGAGATAAGGTATATTTCAACTACCATATGCTTAGAAAAACCTATTTCTACCTGATTAAGTCTACATATATTGAGAAATTAGTTTTAGATGATATTTATATTATTTCTATGAGCCTATAAATCAAGAAGATTGGAGTGGATAAGGTATGCATCTACCTTAAGCCCAAGTTAGAAAATGGAAAACATGAATATCATACTATGGGCATGTTGCAAGATGAAGAAGACACCTTGCCCCTTGGTGAAGAAGAAGAAGAGGAAGAACAAGAGAAAGAAGATAGTGGTGGTTTGGAGAATAGGAGGCATCCCACTATAGGAGAAAAAGATAGTGTGAGGTGACCCCTCCATTGTAAAAAAAAGATGAGGAATTGGAAATGGAGATATGCATAGTAGAAATAGGTTTAGGAGAGTGTGTTAAGGACACATGGTACAAAAGAGTGTTGAGAAGAACCAAAAATCAAGGTACGGGACCTTCACAACCACTAAAGAGGTCACCTAGGATTTCTCCTGCGAAGGTATAACTAGTGAAGAAAAGTCACAGTACATCCCTGCAAGGGGTGATGAAGATGAGAAGTTTGAGGATAGTGCTCAAAACTCCATTCGACACTAAGTATGTAGAAGATCCTCGGGAAGAATAACTAAAACATGATACAAAGGATTTGAAAGAACAATAGATAAGCAATGGAGCCATCGGGACATATGTAGATGAAGATAAGGATGGACCTTAAAGAATGCATCATGATACAAAAATAGGTGAAGGACTAGTACTTTGGATTTGGGTGTACACATTCCTAAGGGTAGCCACTCTAGAAAGGAGGAGGAAGAAACATATGAGACTTCTTTAGTTGGGTATTGCTACGCCCTTAACCTATTACTTGTATTAGGTTATGAGTAGCCGACTTGTGGCTTACCATATCATTTTATTATATCATTTATACTTTCTCATGCTTAATAGGTCAGCCTGGTGATGGCCATAACATATGAATAGTATATATAGAGGATTTTAGGTAGTAGTTCATTATCATTTGAGCATTTGAGTCTTATTATATGGTTTGGAGGTTGCCCCCTCGAAGTGGCAAAGCTATTATAATTGCATATTTAGATAATTATTCTGAAATATTGTGTTATTTTGTGTTATATTTCTTCTCATAATCTGAATTATACTAGTAATTTCATTACAGGTGGTATCAGAGCTATGATCACAGGCCAAAATTAGGGCAAAAACCCTAATTTTTGTTTCCGCAATATATTTTTAACCATAGTGAATTGGTGGGAGATATTTTTACCAAAGTTGTAAAACATGTTAAGTAAGGTTCCCTAAAAATTTCAGACTTTTTAGATTTATTTTGCACAAGTTATTATAAATTTATGGTTTTTCATAAAATCTCTCCCTAGGGTGCAAATTGTGGAATGTTTTCAAGTTCTTTACATTTTTGGAAATCTTTGAAAAAAATAATATTATTATATTTTCTATGTTTTTTTTTGTTCCACCAAATTTTTATCAAAACCCTAAACCCTAAGGTTGATATCATGGCAAGGCCTTCCACAAGAGAAAAAAAGAATCCAGGTTACTCCAGGTAAAACCCTAAATAAAGATGAGATAGTGATTGAAGAGATGGATTCAGAAGGGGTAAATACAGATTCCTCAACACTAGGGTTTACTTTAGTTGATCATAAGGTGAGTCAACTTGAGTATGAGCTGTGAAATGTACAATGTGAGATCGCCTCTAAATGAGACATAGCCCAAATCAATCATCGGTTGGATGATATCATGCAACATGTAAAGGGTAAAAATATGGCCCAACTCCATCCCATATCAACCAAGGGGGATCTTTAATTCAAAATCATGGACAAAATAGCCATGTTAGATCACTTTTCCAGCCTAATTAGAATCCAACTTATTCACAACCACAGAACATGATTTCAAAAGTGGATATGCCCAAATTTGATGGTAAAGATCCCCTGAATTGGATAAATCAAATGGAGAACTTATTTGAGCTACATAAAACACCATCAAGGTAAAAGTTGACATTGGTATCCTGTATCTTGAACCAAACCAATTCATTTGGTATCGATGGTTATGTGTTCGAGACGTGAAGAATGGTCTCAGTGTCACTTGAATAGTTTTTACGGAGGAGTTACAATTGCACTATAGTTCCAGTGTTTTAGAGAACTACTTTAGTCAATTAGCAAATTTACAACAAATAAGATCAGTCAAAGATTATGTGCATCAATTCCAAAACCTATCCTTAAGGGTGGAGAATATACCAGAAGAGAATTTGAATGACCTATTTCTTGGGGGTCTTAAGGACCACATTGAGCATGAGGTACGTATGTTTAATCCACTCAAGATTTCTGATTCTATTATCATGGCACGTTAAGTAGAGGAAAAAGTTCTTTGTAGTAGGAGGCTGCCTTTCATTAACACCAAAGACCGTAGTATCTCTTCCCCTTCATTTTCTAGGCCAATTAGACTGACTCCTCAACAAATGGAAGAAAAGAGAGAAAAAGGATTATGCTTTAACTGTGATAGAAAATATGGACCGGGACAAAAATGTGTTGAGAAGAAGTTTTTCTATATTGACAGAGGTAATGAGGATGATGAGGATGCTGAAATTATAGGAGAGGCTGAGGAACCAGTAGAAGAGGAAGTAGAGGATCACCAACCTACAATTTCTTGTCATGCATTTTCAGGTATTAGTACTCCTCAAACACTCAAGGTTATTGGCTATCTCAAAAAACAAAAGGTGATAGTGTTGATTGACTTGGGGAGTACTCATAACTTCATAAATAGTAAGTTAGTTGCCCGCCTCAATTGTTTTATTTACCTAGCTCTAGAAATGCAAGTTATGATTGCGGATGGTGGGATAGTCAAGTGCACAGGAAAGTTCCATAGTATCAAGATTTCCATGGGAGACTACATGTTAGACTCACCTATGTTTTCTATTTCTATGGGAGGGGCAGATATTGTTTTGGGTGTCCAATGGCTCACAACCTTAGGTACTATAGAGATGAATTTCCATGAATTGTTCATTCGATTTCATTCAGATGGAAGGAAAATAAAATTGAAGGGGATGGTAGCTAAGTATCCACAAATTATTAGCTCTCATCAGATGCAGAAGGTTCTCAAAAAATGAGTAGATGGATTTATAACAAAGTTATTTTCCATAGAAGTACAAAAATAGTCTTCAATGCCACCCGATCTTCAGAAGATTTTTAATGATCACTCATTTGTTTTTGATTTAATTCCAAAGGGACTACCACCAATTGCGGATCATGATCATGTCATTCAGTTGATTCCAGGGAGCCAAACACCTAACATCAGACCATACAGATACCCATATTCCTTGAAAAGTGAGATCGAGAAAATGGTTCAAGAAATGTTGAAGGCAGTGTATCATCGAGGCCTAGCTAGAGTTCCAATTCTTCCCATGGTAATGGTATGTAAGAAGGATGAAACATGGAGGATGTGTCCAAATTATTGAGAACTCAACAAGTATACCATCAAAGATAAGTTTCCTATTCCAAAGAATTGATGATTTACTTGATGAAATGCATGGTGCTATTTATTTCACAAAATTAAATCTTTGTTTAGGGTACCATCAAATTAGAATAAAAGAGGAAGATGTTCATAAAATGGCTTTCAGGACTCATAAGGGACATTATGAGTTTTTGTAATGCCTCTTGGTCTTACAAATGCACCTTCAACCTTTTAAAGCTTGATGAACACTATTTTCAGCCATTTTTAAGGAAATTTGTATTAGTTTTCTTTGACGACATATTGATTTATAGTAAGACATGGGAAGAACACTTACAACATGTAACTAAAGTGTTGGAATTTTTGGAGAAACATACTCTCCATGAAAATCCATCTAAATTTTCTTTTGTGTACAAGAGGTAGAGTACTTGGGTCACATTGTATCTCATGAAGGCGTCAAAGTTGATCTTCGAAGATCAAAGCTATGGTGGAATGGCCAAGGCCCAAAACTCTCAAAAATATTCTTGGGTTTCTAGGAATAAGAGGGTACTACTGAGAAGATTTATGTGGGGATATGGTAGAATAGCAATCCCACTCACTGCATTGCTAAAGAAAGATGCCTTCCATTAGACAGACTTAGCCACTAAATCCTTTGAGCAACTGAAGGAAGCCTTGTGTAGCACCCCAGTTTTGGCTACTCCCAACTTCTCAAAAACATTCATTGTTGAATGTGATGCTTTAGGATCAGGATTGGGAGCAGTTCTAATGCAAGAAGGAAGACCAATTTCATTTGAGAGTCACCAATTCAAATGAAAATATCTACTCAAACTGGTCTATGAGAAAGAAATGATGGCTATTCTTCATGCGGTCAAGCAATGGAGGCCCTATCTCATGGGTAGACACTTCAAGGTAAAAACTAATCATGATAGTCTCAAATACTTTTTGGAGCAAATTTTATCGTGTGAGGAACAAAAAAAGTGAGTAACAAAAATGTTGGGTTATGATTTTGAAATCATATTAAAAAAGGGTAAAGAAAATGTAGTAGCGATGCGTTGTCCGGAAGGGATACATCTACGATGCCTTACTATGTGGAATTTCCATGTTGACGGCCAATTGGGTGGATGAAGCAATATTGGAATGGGATCAAGAAAATGATACAAAATCTCTAATAAAAATATCAAGCAAGGATCTATGACATCTAACAAATTTGAGTGGAAAGGTAATGCCCTATGGTATAAGGACATGTTATACTTGAGTAAAGATTCTGAGTTGAAGCATAAGATTCTTGCAGAGCTACATGCCTCGCTTGTTGGATGACACTCTGGGTTTTTGAAGACATATCATAGAATAAAAAGAGAATTATTTTGGGAAGGACTCAAGGGGGATGTACGAATTTTATATCAAAGTGTTTAGTGTGCCAACAGAACAGAGGGGAAATAATTAAGACACCAGTGCAACCCTTATTGATTCCTATCCGAGAGATGGGAGGAGGTCTCCATGGATTTCATCATCGGATTGCCTTATTCAAAGGGTAAGAATGTTATTTTCATGATTGGGGATAGGCTCATAAAATATTCCCATTTTTGTGCCCTATCACATCCATTTGTAGCTAAGACAAAATCGCATCTATTTTTTGGAGACAATTCAAAGGCTACATGGAACCCCAAAAATAATTGTAAGTGATCATGATCCTATTTTGACAAGTAATTTTTGGATGGAATTATTTTCATGTTTGGGTACTCACTAGCTCACAGTTCACCTTATCATCCTCAACCGATGGGAAAACGAAAGTGGTCAACAAATACTTAGAGGGGTATCTACATTGTTTTGTATCATATAAGTAGGAAAGATGAATTAAATGGCTACCACTTGTAGAATGGTGGTATAACACATCTTTTCATACCTCTTCTCAAATGACCCCATTTTTAGAATTATATGGTTACCATCCACCTTCTATCACTTCCTCCTTGAGGGTGCAAAATAAGGTCGAGATGTTGAGGAACACATTCAACATCAACAACAAAGTTTTGGCTAGTTTGAAGGAGAATTTAGTATTAACACAAAATAGGATGAAACAACAAGTAGATCAATATCGTAGTGAAAGACATTTTGAAATTGGTGACTAGGTTTTTGTACGTCTCCAGCCTTACAAATATATGTATCTAAAGTAATAGAAAAAGTACAACAAACTTGCTCCTAAATACTATGGCCCTTATCAGGTTCTACATAAAATTGACAGTGTTGCTTATAAACTAGAGTTTCCTCCATCTTCACACATACACCCAAAGATTCCATGTTTCATGCCTAAAGAAGGTTATTGGAAAAAAATTGAAGCCCAAATAGAGTTACCATAACTTAACGAGGAAGGAAGAATCATTTTGGAGCTAGAGAAGATTCTGTAAACACGTACTAAGAGGTTGAGAACAAGAGACATTAAGGAATATCTAATTAAGTGGAAGAATCTAGAGCATAGAAGATGCCACCTGGGAGGATGAAGGTTTTCTGCAGCAACATCCAAGATTATTCAATGTTGAGGAAAACATTGGTTTAAAGGGGAAGGGCATGTTATTCCCTTAACCTATTGCTTGTTTTAGGATAGGAGTAGCTGACTTGTGGCTTACCATATCATTTTATTATATCATTTATACTTCCTCATGCTTAATAGGTTAGCTTTGGGTGATGGCCATAACATATGTATAATATATATAGAGGATTATAGGCGTGTAGTTCATTATCATTTGATCATTTGAGTCTTATTATATGGTTTGGAGGTTTCCCTCGAAGTGGTGAATCTATTACAATTGCATATTGTGATCATTATCCTGAAATATTGTGTTATTTGGTGTTATATTGTTGCTCATAATTTGAATTATACTAGTAATTTCACTACAGTATATAAATGACCCAACCAAAATCATACATGCTAGGTTCCAAAAAAATTTAGATACTAAGGACTTGTATGGTTGAGATTTGATGGATTCATAGATGGTGACCACGTGCACATAGAAGAAATTATCATGGAGTATACAAACTCAAATGGATGAGCTTGATTTTGATGTGTGTGAAGAATTGCGTATTTCGGTATAATGAAGAAAGTGCCACATTCACACCTATAATAGTTAAGACCAGTAACATTCCCATTTTAGTACATTAGAACAAAAATTTTTATTTTTATTTTTTATTTTTTTATTTTTATAAGTGCTTCCTAGTTCTAAATACATAATTTAGAACTCACAGATCAAAACAATCATTCTTATAACAGATAACCATATGCAGCTATAATGACTCGGTGTACCACCGATCTATTCATTCCATGACTCGGTGATCTACCGATCTATTCATGAGTATCATAGAGTTGGTGTTTTTATTTTAACACTACACTCTTGCGGTTCTCTTCCCTAATCTGGGATTTCAGAATGCTCTATCCAAGGAACCTATCTGAATAATTGTTACCATTATTCATCGGCATCTCGTCCTCAGACTAGGTGATATAGGACAACACAATCAGCAGCTTGTGATACTTTGGCCAAAGATTTGAAACATACTGTTCATGTCTCGTATTCCTTGATGACATACTCATCAATCTAGAATACTTCCTTCACCCCACTCCGATGTTAGATAGAATGTCTTATACTGACTTCTGTCAGCCTCCCCTGTCCCAAGTCATTCACTCAGGAATGGATTAATAACATGACACACGTTATAAGGATGCTCTTGAGGACTAGGATAAGCTGACATACTGGGTCAACCACAGTTAACCCCGTGTGTCAAGGTACCCCAAATCTCCAAGGGCAGCCTCATAACATGACCATGGTCCTAACCAGTTCAGTAAAGACTTGTCCGAGTTTAAGGTGTAAATCTTAATGATCAATGCAAAGGGTGTCGCCATAAGTCACCTGTATTGTTGTATCCTCGAGAAGATCCTAATCTTCTTAAAGGTACAACCCTGCAGTTGACATGTGCCGACATCCTACAAAACCACCTCGGAAAGATTTACTTAACTTCAAGGTGTTACTTAAGTTGAGTTGAAATTATATTTAAGACTCTCCTAACTGGGTAGTCTTTTCCCAACCCCTGGGTTCCACACCTTTGAGTTGCTTTACGCAGTTAAGTTCAATTTCACAGAGAGAAGTTTAATAAGATTTTATATCTCCATAAGGAGACCATTGGTTCCCAATAACCTTATTCTACATAATTGGGCAATAGCCCTAAGTCTTCTCATAAGGATGCTAACTAAACCCATATGGGTTTATATCAGCTCCCTAGACTGAAATATATCTTACTTATTGGTACAAGATATATTGATTTAAAACCATCAATTACGTTGCCTTGACTTAGATCATGGGTAGGGAGTAATAGATTACTCTTCCCGTTTTCAGCTACCTATTAGGGTGGTAGTTTAATCTTAACTTCTCGAAAGGTAGTGGGCTGATTTCCAGTTTAGCCTTATTCATAACATAAAAGAATTACTATTCATTCACGAAGTATTTGGTCACATAATTTTTACAAGACCTACTTAGAAAATCCAAATAACTCCCATGGTATACAATATTAAAATGCACTTACATTCAATCAGACCTAAGAAGTTCAATCCATCAAATGAAAATGCAGCCACATAAGTAACAATCTCTCCATTTCATTCATTTCCAGACCATACATTTACAACTTATGCACTTCGGCACATTTGATACAATGATCAACATCGAAAGAATATCTTTCTTCCTATAATACAATTTGAGACAATCAAATTGAAATTCATCATTAAACCAGTTTAAACAATCTGAGCATCATATCAGATCTGCGTGCTTTTACCACTTACGATGTCCATCTGCAAAAATTGCTAGCATAGGTCAGTTCAGTGAACTGAGCATGATAAGCACTAATTCTTAAAACAATTGCATTCTACCAACTGTTTCCATTAGACAACCTGTTTAAATGAAATCATTTCTTCAAATCCTTAAACTTGAATTAGGCTAATCATTTTTCTACAATTCTAATCGACTTTAACGCATGACTCATATTATAGCTGCATCATTAAACCTAAATATATTTCGAGATAATTCATGGTATATATTAGAGACTAAGAAGAAGAAAATGAATCCAAACATCCATCCATCTGAAAATCAAGGACAACAATAATTCAACAAATTACTCCATTCAAGAATGAATTCCTATCAGTATGTGTATCCAACAGGTGAGTATTTAACAATTCAAGCAAAGGCAGATTATAACATCCAGCAAGCTCAACTGACGGGATTCCTTTATATTCATAGCCTTATTTCAATGATATTGACAAGTATACCAACTTCTACTGCAATACTATTTTTATAAAAGTGGATAACCGTACAACTCAAACAGGATAGTAATATAACCGTTAATAAAGAAGAAGACTCCAGTCAAGAGTCAGTACTTACCAGTTTCTCCTTACAATTTTTAACAATCTATTCTTCTTATGCCCGTACCGTAGAATTCACATAAAGGTACAAAAGAAGAGAGCACTCATAGTTTCTAGACAAGGAGAGAATATTTTCTTAATCCAACAGTTATATATCAACATATACTTCATAGCTTAGGAGAAAGAAACATAGGCATTCAGATCTCCATTCCAATCATGTTCAAGACTGTACCAACTTCCCAAGAGTAATGCATATACATCCAATCTTGAATTCAATAAGGAAGAAGAGAGAGCAAGAAAATCAACACCCATCCCTTCCAAATACAAACCTGATTTCCATCCATGCAGACCCAGGATTACCCATATGTTAATAAACATCAGAGTTCCTCAAAGAAAGATTTCTCTCGGTCAGGTTGTGTTCCCATTAACCAAGCAAGGTCGTAAAGAAAACAATAATTACATTAATATTTCATCACATACAAGAATCTATAATCATAGACCATCCAAATCCTTTTCACAGAGATGTAGGTTTAAATATAACATACATCATATGCATGCGACTAAATCAGTCGAGCTCAAAAGAAGGAACTACAGTTTCATCCCAATTCAATTATATAATCACCAAAGCTATCAAGCAATAAAAGAGCTCTCGCAACCAAGAAATAATCAATAAACCAACCAAATTAGACCCAACAATTCTTTCCATGTCATTCTTCAAACATGAAATTACCCAACGCCATCGCCTGACATGGCACAGTTAGGAACTCATTACCTTAGTCAAACAAGAGACTAGGTAACATCATAAACAGAAGTCGAACCCATATACAAAAACAGAAACATTTCAACTGAGTTGAATCAATATGTATACACAACAAACATTTCAACTGAGTCGGATCCATATGAATATACAACAAACATTTCAACTGAATGGAATCCATACAAATATACAAAGAAACATTTCCACTTAATCGAATCCATATGAATATACAAAGAAGGACTTCAACGAAGTCGAGCCCACATGCAAACATATCAAGGACTTCAACAGGTCGATTCACATGAGAACACTGTAAGGACTTCTATAGAAGTCGTATCCAACAAGTATTCACAAAAAGGCTTCAAAAAAGTTGAAATCATACGAAAACATTGCAAGGACTTCAACATAAGTCGTATCCAACAAGTATTCACAACAAAGACTTCAACAGAAGTCGAAATCATATGAAAACATTGCAAGGACTCCAACAGAGTCGTATCCAACAAGTATTCACAACAAAGACTTCAACAGACTCAAAATGTAAACACAAAGAAGGAATTCAATGTAGAATTCGTGTTCATAAATAATCCAATGCAAACATTTCAACAGAGTCTACGCATAACTAGGGAGTCCCAATTCAACAAGAGAGGAAGTAAACCATTACAATGCTTCTAGACAAACCAACTGTACAAAGAAATCATCTAAACAGAGTTGTTCTAATGAAAGCATTTGAAGGAAAGTAATATTTTTAAAAGTTAGGGCCTATCATGCCTGATAGTGTCGCTTAAAAATTTGAAGAAGACCTCTGAATGTGCTCGCTCCTTCTCTTCTTCTTCCACGATAGATTAAACAACAATAAATTGTTACCTTCATGCCTTATAAACTTTCCTCGATAAAGAAAGGAGCTAGAAATTCTCAAAGTTTCCATGCAACACAGAGTAGACGACTGGTTTGAAGAACCAGTGCTCAAGCAGAGCAAAAAATAGAGTGCATGAAAAACCAAACAACCAAACAATATTCCATCTACATGCCTTCCCAAGCAATCCGCGCTCGGGAACCAAAGTTCATTAATTGTATTAACTGCCATCCTCCCACCTATTCTCCACTGCCACCGACTGCCAAAATTGGTGATCACCAAAAGAAAACAAACAACCATTCCCATACTTGGTGATACTGCCACGTCAAGTCACAATAGCCATTTGCAACCTCCACCAAATCTGATAGCATCCCAAGTCCTTCAACCTTATCCACCTCATAAATGCCATGGAAACCACCACCCATGACTCGCGCCCCTTCATAGGTCCCCCTCCATTCTTATCATTAGTTAAGATAGGTTAGATCATAGGGTAGATCATAGGGTTAAGACATTAGTCTTACATCCATAGCGCTAGAAGAAGTTAACTCTAGGAGCATTAAGCTTATAGTTTAGGGCTAGGTTAGATTTGTAATTATTTTAACCAATAGGTTATAGTTTAGGTTAGGATTATTAACCTTAACAAATCCAGTCTAGGTCTCCAAAGTAGGACCAATCAGCGTTAGAGCCAAACAGGGTAAAACATTCCTGTAAAGGATTCTATCGGGAATAGCTAAATTAAGCTTACGGTATAAACATGAACATCTTACCTGGCTTAAGGTCTAGGCCTTCCCGATGTTACGGTATTTGGAACCAAATTTCATTTAACATGATCAGCCTGAGTTAAACTCTGGAATTTCTCATTCAACTCATTCAGACCTTGCAACTTTCGTAAGGTCAATAAATTTTGTTCATCCTGAATAAGCTTAAAACATCTCTTGGATCAATGCAACTGATCCAAGGCTGAGTCATAAAGATGGATAAATCCACAATTCATCCCGAAATCAAATTGAACTCAGGTGCTAAAAATGAAAGAAATAAAAGAGTCCAAGCATATTCTGACTCAGTCAAAGATCTTCAAGAGAAAAGAAGATACAATCCATATCAAGCATGACTTCACAAATCAAAGGAACACATCCTTATACAGAAGAAATCATATATCAACACTTGAGTGCTCAGGAGGAAGTAACAACAGTTCAGGGTGTTACATGCTTCCCTCCTAAAAGATTCATCGTCCCGATGATTACATCTTTTGATTTACCTTCATGTCAAGTCAATTTATTAGTTCACAATACAAAAGACTATTTCCAACTTGAATAATTCCAGAAATCAATGTCATGATACAATTTATTCAACCTGAATAATGTTTTCCTCAAAGCTGGCTTACATAAAGACATGAAAAAGATAAGTTCATAATAATTTTTTTGTCAACAGATTCTATTCTGTTCAAAAAGAAAGGGAAAAGCAATTTTCATCTCTTCCAGATTTTCCCAAGTTGCACTTTCTTCGTTAAATTGGTCCCACTGGACCTTACATTGCTTGTATTTCATGATTTCTCAAATGCAATTGGTGATTTTCCAAAGACTCATGTGGGCTTAACCACAATTATTCTGGGTCTTGGACCTGCAAGGAATTCCAATTTAAAACATGTGACAAGTCTGAAACGTATTTCTTAAGCAAAGAAATATGGAAAACATCATGCATGCGAGACAAAGCAGGTGGTAATGCTAATCGGTAAGCTACAGGATTGATTATTTTGACAATCTCGAAAGGTCCCACATAACGAGGTGACAGCTTGGCAGCCTTGCCAAAAGTTATAGAACTCTTTCTAGGTTTAACACGCAGGAAAACCTTTTCACCAAGTTCAAACTTTCGATCCACCCACTTTAGGTCAGCATAGCTCTTCTGCCTATCTGCTGCTTCTTTCAATCGCTCATGGATCATCTTAACTTGTTCCATTTCGGTGAGGTTTTTTGGCCCAATTATCACTCTATCCTCAATATTATCCCAACTAACAGGGGTTCTGCACTTTCTTCCATAAAGTGCCTCAAAAGGTGTCATTTTAAGAGAAGAGTGATATGTGTTGTTGTATGCAAATTCAACTAATGGGAGATACTCTTCCCATTTATACTGTTGATCCATGCAATACATTCGTAACATATTTTTCAACACCTGATTACCTCTCTCAGTTTGTCCATCCGTTTTTGGATGATATGCAGAACTAAAGTTTAGTTTCGTTCCAAGAGCTATATTAAGCGTTTGCCAAAATCTTGAGGTCATTCTAGGATCCCTGTCAGATATAATTAATTCAGGTACTCCATGCAACCTGAAAATTTCATGTACAAACCTTTTGGCTAACACTGGTGAATCATCCTTTAGATTTCCAGTGATGAAATGAGCTACCTTAGTTAGTTTATCTACAACTACCAAGATAACATCATGTTTATTCCTTGACATAGGCAACCCTTGTACAAAGTCCATGCTTATTACTTGCCATTTATACTGTGGTATGCTATGGGGATATAATAGTCCAGCAGGGTGCATGTGTTCTGCCTTAACCACCGGCATTCCAGGATAATGAGTCACAAAATCAATAACATCCTTTTTCATACCTTTCCAAAAGTATTGTTGTTTTAGATCAGCAAGCATTTTTGTGATACCCGGGTGTCCAGAGAAGGGTGAATTATGAAATTCAACTAACAACTTCTTTCTCAAATCATTTAGCACAGGTACATATATACTCTGTCTTCATAACGTAAGATTCCTTCATTATCAAAATGAAAACCTTTATACCTTTCATCTTTTGGTTCTGCAGCAAGTGTTGTTTTTACTTGTTGAAAGTATATATCAGATTCTAGGCACTTTTTACCTCATCCTTAAACTGAGTTCTTAATGTTATAAGAGTAGAAATGTGCTTCCTACAACTTAGAGCATCTGCTACTCTATTCTCTTTTCCTTTGATGTAACTAATATCAAAATCATATTGAGATAAAAACTCTAACCACCTTCATTGTCTTGCATTTAGGTTAGGCTGAGTGAAAATATATTTCAGCCCTAAATGATCAGTTTTTAACTCAAAAGGTTTCCCAAGTAAATAGTGTCTCCAGACTTGAAGCACATGAACAATGGCAGCAAGCTCTAAATCATGAGGGGCATAATTCAGCTCATGTAACTTAAGTTTTCTACTTTCATAAGCTATGACTTGATCATTTTGTAACAAAACACCTCCAAGGCCTTCCCCAAAAGCATCCATTACAATAGTAAAGTTCCCATTAGGGTCCGGTACAACTAAAATAGGTGCTGAAGTCAACTGGTTTTTCAAACTTTTAAAAGCAGTTTCACACTTATCATTCCAAATAAATTTCTTATCCTTCTTCTGTAATGAAGTTATCGGTGCAGCCACTTTCGAAAAATCCTTAACAAATTTTCTATAATAACCAGCAAGACCCATGAAGCTTCTTACTTCATGTACATTCTTGGGTGCAGGCCACTCGGTTATTGCCACTATTTTTGAAGGATCCATAGCAATTCCTTCTTTACTAATGACATGACCCAAATAGTGAATTTTAGTATCAAAGAAAGAACATTTGGATAACTTACCGTATAAATTTCTTTTTTCTCAAAATTTCCAAAACTATCTTCAAATGCTCATTGTGCTCTTTGACACTTTTAGAATATATGAGGATATCATCCAAGAATACAAGCAAAAACTTGTCCAAATATTCTTGAAAGATATTATTCATTAAGTTCATAAAAACTGCGGGTGCATTAGTTAATCCAAGGGTAGAACCGTGAATTCATAATGTCCATACGGTTCAAAGTTGTTTTATGAATATCTTCTTCTCTAATCCTTAATTGATGATAACCAGATCAAAGATCTATCTTGGAATAAACCGCTGCCCCACACATCTGATCAAATAGATCGTCAATCCTTGGAAGTGGGTATCTGTTCTTAATTGTTGCTTTGTTCAACATCCGATAATCAATACATAGTCTAAGTGTTCCATCTTTCTTTTTTACAAATATTACTGGCGCTCCCCAAGGTGAAACACTTGGTCTAATCAAACCCTTAGACAAAAGTTCTTGCAATTGTGCCTTAAGCTTGACTAACTCTGTAGTAGTCATCCGATAAGGTGCCTTAGAAATAGGTTCCGTTCCTGGTTTGATTTCAATGGTGAAGTCAAATTCCCTTTTGGGTGGTAAACCAGTAATTCCTCCGGAAATACATCCTTGAAACCTTGCAACAGTGGGAATCGTTTCATGGAATCACCATCTTCTTCTGAAAATTCAGATATCTTTACTACATATAAGGTACATCCTTTGTTTTTAGCCTTTTTAAGTTGCATAGCTGACAGTTTTCTAACTGAAATTTCCCGTTTCACACCTTGAATCTCTGCTTGCTTCCAGCCGATCATCTAAACATCTTATATTCTTTTCAAAGTAGTCTACTTTTGCTTTATGGTCAGCTAACCAATTGACACCGATGACAATGTCATAGGATCCCAAAGGTGTAACATAGAGGTCAACTTCCATGGAAAAGTTAGGTAAGTCAAGGACTGCCCCAAAAAGACACATACTCACTGTATGAACAGAGTTATTACCATACTGTACAGTCCAAGATTTATCCATTTTTCCAGCTTTTCTTTTAAGTTTAGAAGTAATTTTACTAGAAATAAAACATTCAGTAGCTCCTGTATCAAAAAGAATAGTGACAGGTATGCCAAATAACTTACCCAGAACTTCTATAGGTGTCACTTGCTTTTTAGCTTGCTTGTGCTACTGCAGCATGTATCTTATGCTGCTGATTATGATCATCCCTCTTCAAAGGGCACTGATTTATGTAGTGGTCTTTGTCACAATTATAGCAACCTCCTACAGGTCCCTTTTTAGGCTCAAAATTACTTCCAGCCTTAAAATTATCACATTGTCCTCCATAGGGCTTCTGCCCATTGTTATAATTTTTGGCAAAACTATCCCTTACATTTCCAGCAGGCTTATTCGTTGTCGTTTTCTTATTATTATCCACCGGAAACTTACTTTTGTTTCCAAACTTTTTCCATGGCCCCTTCTTGGGTGCCAGTGAAGTTGAAAAAGGGTTTGCAATCTTCTTCTCGCACTTCCTCTTTATGAGCAGAAATAGCCTTTAATTTCTATTCTTGTCTTATGGCTTTTTCAACAACCCCTTCCATAGTGGTTGGGCTGTGAACATCAACCTCTCCTCCTATCATGGGATTTAGTCCCATGATGAATTTCCATATTCTAAACTTCTCGTCAGTTTGATACTGTGGTACATACTTGAGGAGTTTTGTAAACCGCTCCTAGTATTCAGTTACCATTAGCTTTCCTTGAGCTAAGTTCTGGAATTCTGTCATTTTCTGATCATAGAAAAGTTGTGGCAGCCAACGTTGCCTAAAATAGCCTTTAAATTGATCCCAAGTGATGTTGGTCTCATCAATATTTAGCTCATCTTTACGGCTATCCCACCACGAAGATGCTTCGTGGGAAAGCTGATAGGCTCCCCAAATAGCTTTGGTTTCCTCCGAGAAGTTTCTTATTGCAAAGTACTTCTCCATTTCACTGAGCCAATTCTCAGCTCCATCTCCTAATGTGGTGCCATCATATTTAGGTGGACTTATCCTTTTTATATCATTAGTGAGTTCCACTGCCAACCTGGCCTTTTTGTTTTCTGGTTGGGCAGGTGCATTTCTAGTGTTATTATCAACACCCATATCGGGGTTTTCCTCAGGAGGTAGCTGATTGTTGTTACCAGCTTCATCATCCTCCTCATTTCCCATTACTTGTTGTTCAAGTACAGCCAAACGATCTCTTGTGTCCAATAGGGCAGCAAGGATCTCATCAAGTTTTTGGGTTGTTGCCACCCCTCCTTCTGGTGGAGCATTATTCGCAACATTCCCTCTTGTTCTAACCATTTTCTGTTACAAGAAAATTTAGGTTTTTATCAGATTATGGACACAATAGGTCCAAGAGCTGCAACCTTCAGCTCTGATACCAAGATGTAACATTCCCATTTTAGTACATTAGAACAAGATTTTTTTAATTTTTTTTTATAAGTGCTTCCTAGTTCTAAATACATAATTTAGAACTCACAGATCAAAACAATCATTCTTATAACAGATAACCATATGCAGCTGTAATGACTCGGTGTACCACCGATCTATTCATTCCATGACTCGGTGATCTACCGATCTATTCATGAGTATCATAGAGTTGGCGTTTTTATTTTAACACTACACTCTTGCGGTTCTCTTCCCTAATCTAGGATTTCAGAATGCTCTGTCCAAGGAACCTATCTAAATAATTGTTACCATTATTCATCGGCATCTCATCCCTCAGACTAGGTGACATAGGACAACGCAATCAGCAGCTTGCGATACTTTGGCCAAAGATTTGAAACATATTGTTCATGTCTCGTATTCCTTGACAGCATACTCGTCAATCTGGAATACTTCCTTCACCCCACTCCGATGTTAGATAGAATGTCTTATACTGACTTCTGTCAGTCTCCCCTGTCCCAAGTCATTCACTCAGGAATGGATTAATAACATGACACACGTTATAAGGATGCTCTTGAGGACTAGGATAAGCTGACATACTGGGTCAACCACAGTTAACCCTGTGTGTCAAGGTACCCCAAATCTCCAAGGGCAGCCTCATAACATGACCATGGTCCTAACCGGTTCCAGAGTAAAAACTTGTTCGAGTTTAAGGTGTAAATCTTAACGATCAATGCAAAGGGTGTCACCATAAGTCACCTGCATTGTTGTATCCTCGAGAAGATCCTAATCTTCTCGAAGGTACAACCCTACAGTTGACATGTGCCGACATCCTACAAAACTACCTCGAAAAGATTTACTTAACTTCAAGGTGTTACTTAAGTTGAGTTGAAATTATATTTAAGACTCTCCTAACTGGGTAGTCTTTTCCCAACCCCTGGGTTCCACACCTTTGAGTTGCTTTACGCAATTAAGTTCAATTTCACAGAGAGAAGTTTAATAAGATTTGATATCTCGCCAAGGAGACCATTGGTTCCCAATAACCTTATTCTACATAATTGGGCAATAGCCCTAAGTCTTCTCATAAGGATGCTAACTAAACCCATATGGGTTTATATCAGCTCCCTAGACTGAAATATATCTTACTTATTGGTACAAGATATATTGATTTAAAACCATCAATTACGTTGCCTTGACTTAGATCATGGGTAGGGAGTAATAGATTACTCTTCCCATTTTCAGCTACCTATTAGGGTGGTAGTTTAATCTTAACTTCTCGAAAGGCAGTGGACTGATTTCCAGTTTAGCCTTATTCATAACATAAAAGAATTACTATTCATTCACGAAGTATTTGGTCACATAATTTTTACAAGACCTACTTAGAAAATCCAAATAACTCCCATGGTATACAATATTAAAATGCACTTACATTCAATCAGACCTAAGAAGCTCAATCCATCAAGTGAAAATGCAGCCACATAAGTAACAATCTCTTCATTTCATTCATTTCCGGACCATACATTTATAACTTATGCACTTCGGCACATTTGATACAATGATCAACATCAAAAGAATATCTTTCTTCCTATAATACAATTTGAGACAATCAAATTGAAATTCATCATTAAACCAGTTTAAACAATCTGAGCATCATATCAGATCTGCGTGCTTTTACCACTTACGATGTCCATCTGCAAAAATTTCTAGCACATGTCAGTTCAGTGAACTGAGCATGATAAGCACTAATTCTTAAAACAATTGCATTCTACCAACTGTTTCCATTAGACAACCTGTTTAAATGAAATCATTTCTTCAAATCCTTAAACTTGAATCAGGCTAATCATTTTTCTACAATTCTAATATGACTTTAACGCATGACTCATATTATAGCTGCCAGTTAAACCTAAATATATTTCAGATAATTCATGGTATATATTAGAGACTAAGAAGAACAAAATGAATCCAAACATCCATCCATCTGAAAATCAAGGACAACAATAATTCAACAAATTACTCCATTCAAGAATGAATTCCTATCAATACGTGTATCCAACAGGTGAGTATTTAACAATTCAAGCAAAGGTAGATTATAACATCCAGCAAGCTCAACTGACGGGATTCCTTTATATTCATAGCCTTATTTCAATGATATTGACAAGTATACCAACTTCTACTGCAATACTATTTTTATAAAAGTGGATAACCGTACAACTCAAACAGGATAGTAATATAATTGTTAATAATGAAGAAGACTCCATCAAGTCGTACTTCCCGAGATTTCTCCTTACAATTTTTAACAATCTATTCTTCTTATGCCCGTACCATAGAATTCACATAAAGGTACAAAAGAAGAAAGCACTCATAGTTTCTAGACAAGGAGAGAATATTTTCTTATTCCAACAGTTATATAACAACATATACTTTATAGCTTAGGAGAAAGAAACATAGGCATTCAGATCTCCATTCCAATCATGTTCAAGACTGTACCAACTTCTCAAGAGTAACGCATATACATTCAATCTTGAATTCAATAAGGAAGAAGAGAGAGCAAGAAAATCAACACCCATCCCTTCCAAATACAAACCTGATTTCCATCCATGCAGACCCAGGATTACCCATATGTTAATAAACATCAGAGTTCCTCAAAGCAAGATTTCTCTCGGTCAGGATGTGTTCCCATTAACCAAGCAAGGTCGTAAAGAAAACAATAATTACATTAATATTTCATCACATACAGAATCTATAATCATAGACCATCCAAATCCTTTTCACAGAGATGTAGGTTTAAATATAACATACATCATACGCATGCGACTAAATCAGTCGAGCTCAAAAGAAGGAACTACAGTTTCATCCCAATTCAATTATATAATCACCTGAAGCTATCAAGCAATAAAAGAGCTCTCGCGACCAAGCAATAATCAATAAACCAACCAAATTAGACACAACAATTCTTTCCATGTCATTCTTCAAACATGAAATTACCCAACGCCATCGCCTGACATGGCACAGTTAGGAACTCATTACCTCAGTCGAACAAGAGACTAGGTAACATCATAAACAGAAGTCGAACCCATATACAAACACAACAAACATTTCAACTGAGTCGAATCCATATGTATACACAAGCAAACATTTCAACTGAGTCGGATCCATACGAATATACAGAAAAACATTTCAACTGAATCGAATCCATACGAATATACAACAAACATTTCAACTGAATCGAATCCATATGAATATACAGCAAGGACTTCAACAGAAGTCGAGCCAACAAGCAAACACATCAAGGACTTCAACAGAAGTTAGATTCACATGAGAACACTGCAAGGACTTCTACAGAAGTCGTATCCAACAAGTATTCACAACAAAGGCTTCAACAGAAGTTGAAATCATACGAAAACATTGCAAGGACTTCAACAGAAGTCGTATCCAACAAGTATTCACAACAAAGACTTCAACAGAAGTCAAAATCATACGAAAACATTGCAAGGACTTCAACAGAAGTCGTATCCAACAAGTATTCACAACAAAGACTTCAACAGAAGTCGAATCAAAATGTAAACACAGTAAGGACTTCAATAGAATTCGTGTTCATAAATAATCCAGCAAACATTTCAACAGAGTCTACGCATAACCAGGGAGTCCCAATTCAACAAGAGAGGAAGAAAACCATTACAATGCTTCCAGAAAAACCAACTGTACAAAGAAATCATCTGAACAGAGTTGTTCTAATGAAAGCATTTGAAGGAAAGCAAGATTTTTAAAAGTTAGGGCCTATCATGCCTGATAGTGTCGCTTAAAAATTTGAAGAAGACCTCCGAATGTGCTCGCTCCTTCTCTTCTTCTTCCACGATAGATTAAACAACAATAAATTGTTACCTTCATGCCTTATAAACTTTCCCCGACAGAGAAAGGAGCTAGAAATTCTCAAATTTGCCATGCAACATAGAGTAGACAACTAGTTCGAAGAACCAGTGCTCAAGCAGAGCAAAAAAATGGAGTGCATGAAAAACCAAACAACCAAACAATATTCCATCTGCATGCCTTCCCAAGCAATCCACGCTTGGGAACCAAAGTTCATTAATTGTATTAACTGCCATCCTCCCGCCTATTCTCCACTACCACCGACCACCAAAATTGGTGATCGCCAAAAGAAAACAAACAACCATTCCCATACTTGGTGATACTTGCCACGTCAGGTCACAATAGCCATTTGCAACCTCCGCCAAATCTGACAGCATCCCAAGTCCTTCAACCTTATCCACCTCATAAATTCCATGGAAACCATCGCCCATGACTCGCACCCCTTCATAGGTCCCCCTCCATTCTTATCATTAGTTAAGATAGGTTAGATCATAGGGTAGATCATAGGGTTAAGACATTAGTCTTACATCCATAGCACTAGAAGAAGTTAACTCTAGGAGCATTAAGCTTATAGTTTAGGGCTAGGTTAGATTTGCAATTATTTTAACCAATAGGTTATAGTTTAGGTTAGGATTATTAACCTTAACAAATCCAGTCTAGGTCTCCAAAGTAGGACCAATCAGCATTAGAGCCAAACAGGGTAAAACATTCCTGTAAAGGATTCTATCGGGAATAGCTAAATTAAGCTTATGGTATAAACATTAACATCTTACATGGCTTAAGGTCTAGGCCTTCTCGATGTTATGGTATATGGAACCAAATTTCATTTAACATGATTAGCTTGAGTTAAACTCGAATTTCTCATTCAACTCATTCAGACCTTGCAACTTTCATAAGGTCAATAATTTTTGTTCATCCTGAATAAGCTTAAAACATCTCTTGGATCAATGCAACTGATCCAAGGCTGAGTCATAAAGATGGATAAATCCACCATTCATCCTGAAATCAAATTGAACTCAAATGCTAAAAATGAAAGAAATAAAAGAGTCCAAGCATATTCTGACTCAGTCAAATATCTTCAAGAGCAAAGAAGATACAATCCATATCAAGCATGACTTCACAAATCAAAGGAACATGTCCTTATACAGAAGAAATCATATATCAACACTTGAGTGCTCAGGAGGAAGTAACAACAGTTCAGGGTGTTACAAAGACTACTCGATGTCGGACAAACATGTGATTAATGCACTAACAAAGTTATCTACGGAAGTTTCACACATAAACATAGCTAAAGGGGAAACTATTTGGGAGCTTCTAGAAGATAAAAAGATAAATATACTTGAGATAAAGTTCCTAACAGAGGAAAAGTAGAACCGAGGAAAATGTAAGCACATTGGTGAGTATGGGAGAACAAGATGGAGATGAAATTTTGAAAGCGAGGTCGGATTTGGAAGAGAAATTTCTGAAACATTTCCCTCTTTAATGCACTATTTGTGGACACTTTTTCATCTATTGATGGAAGAGGGCCTAGTTCACATGCCAAAACCAAAGGATGTTGTGGCACAGGGCATAGAAGGCCAAGGTGAATGTTGTGTAAAAAATTACTAACTATGAATATATACTGCATACCTTGAAGGAAGAATTGAAAAATTTAGATTTGGCATTAAATATGTGTGCAGCCCTCAACATAATAATAATGACAAGAAGTATGGAAGAGGAGGATGAGGTCCTCAAGGCACTAAATAATGAGATACTTGGGCATGAGGAGAGGCTCATTTTGGTGGAAGAGAAGCAGGATGCACTTGCACTAGCCCAAAACCCACTTGAGACCCAAGAAACAACCTAGGGTTAGATAGAAAAAATTATGGAATAATTTTTTTGTTATTAGAGGTGTCCATAACCAAGTTGGAGGACAACAAATTGACACTAATGGGATCCTAACAAATCAAATTACTAGTACATATTTTTCCTTCATTAACAATTTTCGAGTTCACATGGTTCAATTTTTAGGGTTAGAAGTTTTTGTTAAGTTCAGGGAGTAATTTACCCCCATACCCACTCCCTAACAAGCTCAAAGTTTCAACTTGATTTTTCTCATATTTAATGTATCAAAAAGTTCCCTAAATCATACCCATTGGATAGGAAATTTTCTCACCTTTCTAGTGATATAAATAAGTCCTCCTAACTCCTTCAAAACTCATAATACGGGCAAACGGACTTTAGAGATCAAATTTTCCCCAAGGGGACACGTGTCAAGTAGGGGTAAGGAGAAAATTTCTGGTTAACAGTCGTGAGGTGGAATTTTGGAATTTCTTCATGCGTGGGAGAAAATTCCCATTTGCGCACGCACCTCCATGGGTCCTCTAGGGACATATGTTGGGTCCCGATCCAAAACAGAGAGGGTGAGGGAAGGGCGGAGCAAGAGAAGAGTTTGGGGCATTTCTCCCAAGAGGGAGAAAATCAAAATAACACCCACACACCCACGGGTCCACTAGGGACATGTGGCACTCAACAAGACATTCTTGGGGATGAAGGAGAGGGAGAGGTGGATTGGCGAGGAGATTTTGTAAATTTTTCTAGAGGGAGGAGGTAAGGGAAAAGTTAGGCTCCTAGGTACGTATGTCCGCAAAAGGATTTCAACAGGAAGGGGCAGAGTGCGGGTTGGCAAGGAAATTTTATGAAAAATTTCCAAAACAAATTTTTTGAAAGGTGATAAGGTTCTCACCCCCTCCACTGCCACCTCATGCGCGCCACACATGGTAGCTGTGTGATTGGTCATGGGGTTGACGGAGGAAAATTTAAAAATTTTCCCAAACAAAATATTAAATTTTCCTAAGGATTTAATGGGAATTTTTCGGGCCGTAGGCCCGCTAGGGAAAATTTTCCCAAACTTTCCCGCCAAGGCAGAAAAACTTCAAAGTGCCATAAATTTTGCTAGAAATCTTAGTTTTTAGCAAACAAGGAATTTCTGGAAAGATCTCAATGCCCTCTTTGCACAGGAAACATAAATTTTACATTTTCATAAAGATTAAGGGGTCAATTCTACAAAAAATATATGTAGGCTTTTAAATAACCAACTCATAAATTTCCAACTTTCAATTTTGATTAAATTAGATCTCCTCCTTCACTCAACATGTGAAACAGACATGGAGGATTGCTCTAGGGAGGGTTTAAAGTGTTTTAGGAAAGTTAATTTGCTCAATTTATTCCAATTTGAATTTTGTCCAACAATTGACAGAAAATGGCTGAGGAAGGGATTGAGTTCAATTTTGCAATGGTTAAATTGTTTTCTTAAGTTTTCTTTGTCAATTGAATTCCTTGATGTCTCAACATACTAAACTATATCATTTTCAAGTTGTTTATTAAGTACAGTCCGAACTATGCATTTTATTTAAATTTATTGCCAGTTTAAAGTTTATAATAGAGATCTAATTCTTTTAAATCTGTATATCACTTTTATCATTCAAGTAAGGCACTTCACTTCTAAGCTAATCTAATACATTTAGTTGTTTATAACAAATCATTTCAAATCTAATTTACAAATTCTGATTTCCAATTTTAATATATATCCAAGGATATAAAACAATATACTTCCTTTATACGTATTTCTTTCCTTTACAATTAAATAGGGATTCTAATCAAAATTTGATATTCCAATTCAACACAACAATGTAAAAGGGAGATGAACTTGCAATTCTTTATTAATTCAAAAGAGAAACATCTTTACATTCTTTCATTCCTTGAATGCAATTAACATAATTCTATTTCTTTCCAATAAATGCAATTAGAATTTAAATGTCCTTCACAATTCAAATATATAACTTCATAATCAAATTACATACATCTTTCTTCACAAAATACATATTACAATTTCATCCACAACAAGTGGGAAAGGATTACAAATGAATATGTTTTCACAAGAGATCACAAACCGCAGTTTTCCTTTGCTCCAGGACAACATCATGCACATTTTCTCCTTCTCCAAGTTAATCACAACAAAAGAGGTGGAAAGGCAACGCTCTCCACCTAACCAAGACATCCAATGAAAGGAGAATCCTTCCTTCATCATTGGCCCCGAGCCCCAACCAAAACACAATAAGAGGTGTGATTCAACCCATGGCAATGAATGGCTTCCACAACACACAACATTCTTTCAACATGCATAATACATATAAAACAAATTCCAAAAAAAAAAGTAGTTTATAACTACAATTGAAAAACAATCCAAAACAAAACTCAAGCTTGATCATGCAAGACAAAGGAGCAAGGTCTATGGGGGAAGCTACTTATGCCTCCCAATTGGGAATTGGGCATCCACCAGAACAACCCACCAAAATAATTCATCCCACACACATCCTTATGCCCCCCCACAAATTTGTCCTTATGCCCCCACAGATTTCCTTATTCCCACCCCAAAGTAAGAAATGCAAGCTATTTCTTTTCCATAGTGGATCCCAAACCCAAAATCCCTCCACAAAATTCTGATGCCATTGGCATTCCCTTATTCCCCCCCACATGGATTCCCCATATCCTTCTCCTACACCATCCCTATGGCAATCTACCCAACCAGCCAATAAATAAAACAAAACATTCTCCATCCATACAAAACAATAAGAAAATAACAACATAAAAAGAGAGTTAAATTCCTACCTCTCTATGGTAACTTTTGTTTCCTAATAGCAAGCTTCAAATTCAATAACACGGTTCCAAACAACAATCTCCCAAGTATGAAAATATTTCTCCAAGCTCCTTCCAAAAGCAAGATCTCCAACACAAGAAAATTCATCCCCAATGAAGTTGCAAAATGATTCAACAACCCCAAAAGAAGAAGAGAGTTTGAATTATATAGAAGAGTGAAGAGAAGAGGATAATGTGGATCCATGTAGGATGCCACATGACACATTCTCCATTTCAAACACAAAAGACAAAATCTATTATTCCAAACATAATAAAGGGGTGGGTGAAAATATGACAAGTTGCTTGCACACTTCAAAAGCCCACACCGCAAGGGACAACAAAATAAATAAAATGTAGGAGAGTACAATCCCAACAAACAACATGATTAATAAAATTGATTATAAAAGTCCCAAATCACTTCTCCAACCATAAGTATGGTTGGTAAATTAATTTTAAGCATGGGACAAGTTTTACTTGTCCCACAAGCCTCCAAAAACAACACCCAAGGAAAAATTCGAATTTTCCATGGAGGTGGAGTATTTCATACTCCAAAACTGACTTACACAAATTCTTACACAACTTACACATCCCTTACATATTTAATACAAAAACCAACAACTTCCATTATTACTTTCCCATATCCCAATTTGATTTATTTAAATTTTAACCATATGATTTCACACATTAATCTACCACATTTTTAATTAATTAAAAGAAAGGAACACATTACTAATAAAATACATACGACAATAATAAAAACAACCACATCAATAAAATATATAATACCTATGGTCACATATAAAGGAAATCCCCCCCATGGGAATCCCTAACAAAATATAACACACACACTCAAGACATGTTGACATGGTGACCTTGTCGAATTCACCTATAATTCCATTATGGTTGGTCTCCGATCCCCGATTCTTTGTTGTGATATTTTTAACCTGCAAGATACAAATACCTCCTTCGACCTCATGGCCATATCAAAACATCCAACATGATATAAATGAAATCACAAAACCAACTATATAAATGAATTACAACAACATCGAAGTAACAACTACATCATTTACATTTTTAATCAACAACTATATCATCATCATAAAATATCCATTTTCTAGATCTACTCATAATATCCAAAATCATATGTCCGAACAACATCCATGAAACATCCATGTCAAATAATATATCATCATCCACATATAAGGTGTCTCTAATAATCATCATGCATCATAACCAAATCAAGATTAACAATACTCCATGATCAAATGTCTAACATCATACCAACTCAAAACCTAATAATTTCTATAATGTAATCATAGTATCAAAATAAGAATCAAAGGGTGTCAAAAGGAAGTGAGAACTACATCCCCTCCCCTTAGACTTGACTTCCTCCTAGAAGTCACTAGAAAAATGCAGAAACTACACTCGTAATGAAGTAACATCCTCCCATGTAGCTGTAGTCTCATCATATCTGTCCCACTGCACCTAAACCTGATCAACCTCTCTACCTCAAAGGCCCAGGGTCCTACAATATAAGATGCGAATGGGCTCCACCATCACCTGCCCTTGATCCTGCACCTACAATGATGTCCAATCTAACACGTGAGAAGGATTTGCAATATATCTCCTAAGAACTAAAACATGAAAAACATCGTGTATGTGAGACAAGTTGGGTGACAATGCTAGATGGTAGGCCAAAGGGCCAATACGCTCCAAGATCTCAAAAGGACCAAAGAATCTAGGAGCTTACTTAGAACCTTTTCCATAATGGATAGGGATCTTGTGTGGCATGACATGAAGGAATGCATTCATGCCCACATCGAAACTATAGTCAATCCTATGCTGATCTACATACTTCTTATATCCGTCTACGCCTCCTGCAATATCTTCTTGATAAACACTACCTACTACTCCATGTCTTGCAAAAGAGCTATTCCATGAGATACCTTGTCCTTTAACATATCCCGGATAAGATGTGTCCTGCACTCTCTACCATACAAAGCTTTGAAAAGGATCCATGCCTATAGAACTCTAGAAAAGCGATTCTGTAGGAAAACTCCACTAAGTATAGGTACTCCTCCTATTTAGACTACTGATCCATCACATACATCCTGAGCATGTCCTCTAAAATATGATTCACCCACTCAGTCTGTCCATCTATCTCAAGGTGATATGTTGTGCTGAAGTTGATTCTCATCCCAAGGACATACTACATGGTAGTCCAAAAATGTGAAGTGTACAAAGGATCATGGTCACAAATGATCTTCCATGGAATCCCATGTAACCTGAAAATCTCATCCAAATATACTCATGCCATTGCTCTAGCTGTATAAGTGGTCTTCACCAGAGAAAAGTGAGCCACTTTTGTCAATTTATCAACCATGACCATGATGGTGTTGTGGTGATATGTTGACATCGATATCCCAATAATGAAATCCATGGAAATGGTGTCTGACTTCCATTCTAGTATAGTATGAGGATAAATAGGGCCTTCTATATGTTGATGCTTGGCCTTAAATCTCTAGAACTCCAAACATCATGACATAAATTGGGCCACATCTCGATGAATTCCTCTCTAATGATAAAACTGTCGTAAGGCAGCATGCATATTCTTCACGCCATGATGGGCTGAATAGGGTGCACTATGTGCCTCTACCAAGATGTCTTTCCTCAAGCCTCCATCTCTGGGAACATATATCCTACCTCTGTTCCTAAGAAGACCATCTACCTCTAAGGAAAAACCATCAAACTTACCCTCAAGGGGTCTCTGTGACTCGATGTCTTCTCGAACCGCAAAGTAGAAGGCACAAGAGGAAGTCTGCTGAAGAATCCTACTCCCTAAATCTTTGCTCACTATAGTGGCCATAGCCACATGTCTCATCCTCTCTTGAGAGAGATTCTACTCCCACATTCTCCTTCCCCTTTACATGCTCTATCTCTATGTCATACTCACAAAGAAACTCCATCCAACTCCGTTGATGAGTGTTGAGATTGGGCTATGTGAAGAGGTGAAAAAGACTCGAATGATCCATCTTGAGTGTGAATCTCGTGCTAACAATAAAATGCCTCCATCGAACAAAAGCATGCACAACTACCACAAGCTCAAGATCATGGGTCGATAATTAAGCTCGTGATCTTTGAGTTTGCAAGACTCAAAAGCCACTACTCTACCCTCTTGCATCAACACACCTCCAAGCCCTACTAAAGAAGCATCCATGTAAACAAAGAACTCACCCTATGCATCTGGCACTGCAAGAATAGGTTTTATAGTGAGGCACTCCTTCAGTGTCCCAAGCCCTATTTGCATCTCTGTCCAACTAAAAAAAATTCTTCCCTTTCCTCTGAAGGGACGTGATAAGGTGTGCAATCTGGGAGAAGTCCTGAACAAATCTCCAGTAGTATCCTACTAATCCCATGAAGCTGTGCACCTCGGTCACTGTAGTGGGTGTTGGCCAATCCATAATGGCTCTAATCTTGGAAGGATTTACTACAATACCTTCCCTAGAAATGATATGACCCAAATACTGCACCTCTTTCTAAAATAATGCACACTTCTCCAAGTTCCTATAAAGTTGTTGCTCCCAAAGACAATGAAGAACCTAAAGAAAGGTGCCCTCAAGCTCTATACACATATGTGTGTATATCAAAATGTCATCTAAGAAGATGAGCACAAAGCAATGTAAAAGGTCCTAAATACACCATTCATCAAACTCATGACCATTGCGGGGCCATTAGTAAAACCAAAAAGCACCACTTTGTAAACTCATAGTACCCATATCTCATGTGAAAAGTGGTCTTATGAATTTCTGCCTCCGAAATCATCATTTGATGGTACCTTGAATTAAGATCAATCTTAGAGAAAACCGTGGCTCCCTTCATCTCGATCAAACAATTCATCAATACAAGGAAGAGGAGAACGATTCTTGATCATTACCTTTTTAGTCAAGCGTAATCAATACACAACCACAAGGATCCATCCTTCTTCTTCGAAAGATCACCGGAGCACCCCAAGGAGATACACTAGGATGGATAAGGCCTTTCTCTAAAAGGCCCTCAAACTACAACTTGAGCTTGTAGAGCTCGAGGGTGGTCATATGATAAGGTGCTCATGAGATAGGCTCTACTCCAGGAACTAGATATATATGAAAATCAATCTCATATGGGGGTGGAAACCCCGGTAGCTCCCCTAGAAAGAGATCTGCAAACTCTCTCAAGATGGGATGATTATCTACCGATGGTCCACTAGACCCATCCTCTAATCTATCACTAATTGTCACAATTGAACATCCGATAACCTGTCGCACACACCACTTAAGCTGCATAGCGAGAGATGGTGTGAATAGAAATGGGTCTTTTGACCCCTAAAATCACCAACTCAACTCCCAAATCATCTGCACAAGATATAGTCTTGTGATAACAATCCATCCCGGCCCCGTGTTCGATAATCAATCCATACCCAAAATGACTCCATATGAGCCCAAAGGTAGGATATGGAGATCTGAGGTAGTGGTGAAAGGTCCCAAATCCACTACACACTCCTTAACTAAGGAGTCTATAGAGATCTTGGCTCTAGAATCCATCTCAACATCCCAACTAAGACCCTGCCTAACTACCACTAGCCTACATCGCTCTACTAAAGATGGTGTAATGAAAGAATCAAAAGAACCAGAATCAAACAATACGAGGCGGTATACCGCCAATGCTACATGTCATCTCAATGAATATGCTTTGGTGCTCTACCTAGTGGTTCTCAACCACTACATAAATCTTGTGGCTACGTCCCATGTCAACAATAGTTGGCTCAAAATATGTACCTTACGCTTTTGTTAGGGTTCTCAGGGCAATCTCTCCAAAAGTGTCGAGTAACCCCACAACCATAACATCCTCCCCAATCGGTAGCACCTCCAATAGGTTCCCTAGAAGTCCGTGGCATGGTTCCTAATGATCTAGCTATAGTCTGCCGAGGTCTCTACTTGGTGAGCCGAGGTCTCTATTGGTGAGCTCCCACTGACTAAGATCTAGGTCCACCCTGTGTCCTGATGGGACCCCTAAGAGGAGGCCCCATAATCCGACCTCTCTATGTATAATATCTCTATGGAGGTCTATGAGGTGGTAAAGACTACTGCTACTGCTGTGGCCTAAAGGATGACTATGTTGTACCCTAGCCACCATGAGGAATGGGTACTAACCCCCTCGATCTACTATCTTGCATCTATATATGCAGGTCAAGACTTAGCCTCTAATTTGTTGGGTCTTTCCCTGAGTCTCCTTTGCAATATAGGCCTTCTCGATGGCCTTAGCTAAATTATGTGGGTAGTGGATCCACACAGCACCTCCAATATCTAAATTTAGGCCTCGAATGAACCTCGTGAATCCACACCGCTCATCTTACATATGCTCAACATACTAGAGTAGATCCAAAATCTACTCTCATACTCTGCTACCGAAAGAGAAGCTTATTAGAGGTCATGGAGCTCATTGATCCTCTACTATATGAACCTCTATGATAAATACCTACTCCTAAATCTCTCCTCAAATAGTTCCCAGTCATTGTCTCTAAATCTACATGGAGTTTCTGCTCCTCTTTCCTCGACCATACTCTTGCTCTATCCCTCAGTAGATGGATCACAACATGATCTTTCGTGTTGCTAGTAGAAGGGAAAATCTTGAAGCAACCGCTCAAGCTCACTAGCCAGGCCTATTCCTAAAATCCACCCGTGTCACCTGAGTAGTGTGAGGAATGAAGCTTCAGGATCTCCTTGATGTGATTTGTAGCTATGGTCTGACGGCCTCTAGGTCTCTTTGCATGCTCATCCCTAAGCCTAGGTCTTTGAGACCTCTCTCTATTCTTTGGAACTCTTTCAACCTATCTCGTAGGTGGTGACTCTACTTTGGATGACTTCACATATGATTTCTCTCCTCTATTCTCCTTGTTGGGTCGAGGAGATACCTAACCCTCGATAGAAGGGGTTCTTTCATGACTAGCTGCATGTCCCCTTCCTAATCCTTTACGTAAAGTGGCATTGACATCCTGAAGAGTCTGCAAGATCTAGGGTAGAATAGCTGCTACACCTTGATCTAGTGGTGGTGGTGGTGCTGGTAAGTCTAAGTCTTTGTGAAGGTTCCTCTCACTTTTTTTGAGCCTCCTGTAAAGACCAAAGTGAGAGTTAGTTTATTTTTCTAAGTTTTACACAACTTCCATATTTACTAAAATATACAAATTCTAGCTAAGTTGTTTTCTAGGTTTAAAAGTGTGCTAGGTTTAAGTTTCATGTCCCAAGTTTTTCTAGTGTGCCCAATGGTCCAAGATTTTGAACCATTGATCTGATACCAAGTTTGATGCCAGTTAAAACAACCCACTTGACACCTAAGAAACAACCTCGAGTTAGTTAGAAACAATTATGGAATAATTTTTTTATTAGAGGTGTCCACAACCAAGTTACAGGACAACAATTGACACTAATGGGCTCTTAACAAATCAAATTACTAGTACGTATTTTCCTTCATTAACAATTTTCAAGTTCGCATGGTTCAATTTCTAAGGTTAGAAGTTTCGATTAGGTTCAGGGAGTAATTTACCCCCATACCCACTCCCTAACAGAGCTTAGAGTTTCAACTTGATTTTTCTCATACTTAACGAATCAAAAATTTCCCTAAATCATTCCCATTAGATAGGAATAAATTTTTCGAAACTCAAAATAAGGGCAAGTGGACTTTAGGGATAAAATTTTCCCCAAGGGGACACGTGTCAAGCAGGGTAAGGAGCAAATTTTGGGTTGGCGGGTCAAGGGGCAAGAGTGTTTTGGACTTTCTCCATACGCAGGAGAAAATTCCCATTTGCGCCTACACCTCTGCAAGTCCTCCAGGGACACATGTTAGGTCCCGATCCAAAGTTGGAGAGGGTAAGGGAAGGGTGGAGCAAAGTGGAAGATTTTTGGGCATTTCGTCCCAAGAGGGAGAACAATCAAAATAATGCCCACGCTCTCATGGGTCCGCTAGGGACACATGGCACTCAATAGGGCGTCACCGGGATGAAGGAGAGGGAGAGGTAGATCGACGGGAGATTTGGAAAATTTTCTTGAGGGAGGAGGTAAGGGAAAAGTTAGGAACTCGGGTCCACGCATCCGCGGAAGGATTTCAATAGGGCAAGGGCGGGAGTGCGGGTTCGCGGGATATTTTATGAAAAAATTCCAAAACAAAAATTTTGAAAATCGATAAGGTTTTCCCTACCTCATTGCACACCCCATGCCGCCACATGGTAGCCTCGTGATTGGCTATGTGCGGTGAAGGAAAATTTAAAAATTTTCCAATCCAAAATATAAAATTTTCCTAAGGATTTAACGGAATTCTTCGGGCCACGGGCCCGCTAGAGAAAATTTTCCCAAATTTTCCCACCAATGCGAAAAAACTTCAAAGTCCCATAACTTTTGCTAGAAAGCTCGGTTTTCAGAAAATGAGGAATTTATAGAAACTTCTCAATGCCCTCTTTGCATAATAAACATAAATTTTACATTTTCATAAAGTTTATTGAGTCAATTTTGCAATTGGTAAATTTCCAACTTTAAATTTTGATTGAATTGCATCTCCTCCACTCAACATGCCAAAAATACATGGAGGATTTCTCTAGGGAGGGTTTAAAGTGTTTAGGAAAGTTAATTTGCTTATTTTATTCCAATTTGAATTTTGTCCAACAATCGAAAAACCGCTAATGGATTGAGTTCGATTTTACAATGGTTAAATTTTTTTCTTATGTTTTCTTTGTCAATTGAGTTCCTTGATGTCTCAAAGATACTAAAATATATCATTTCCAAGTTGGTTATTAAGGGTAGGTCTGAACTATGCATTTTAATTAAATTCATTTTCAATTTAAAGTTTATAACAGAGACCTAATTCTTGTACATCTCATATCACTTTTATCATTCAAGTAAGGCACTTCACTTCTAAGCTAATCCAATACATTCAAATTGTTTATAACAAATCATTTCAAAGCTAATTTACTAATTCTGATTTACAATTTTAATATATTTCCAAGGATACAAAACAATATACTTCCTTCATATGCATTTCTTTCCTTCACAATTAAACAGGGACTCCAATCACAATTTGATATTCCAACAACACAACAATGTAAAAGGGAGATGAACTTGCAATTCTTTATTAATTCAAAAAGAGAAACATCTTTACATTCTTTCATTCCTTGAATGCAATTAATCAATTCTATTTCTTTCCAATAAACAATCAGAATTTAAATCTATTTCACAATTCAAATATATAACTTCATAATCAAATTACATACATCTTTCTTCACAAAATACATATTACAATTTCATCCACAACAAGTGGGAAAGGATTACAAATGAATATGTTTTCACAAGGTGTCAAACTACGCTTTTCCTTTGCTCCAGACAGCAACATGCACATTTTCTTCTTCTCCAATTTGATCACAAAAAAGAGGGGGAAACGCAACGCTCTCCACCCAACCAATACATCCAATGAAAGGAGAATCCTTCCTTCATCATTGGCCCCGATCCCCAACCAAAACACAATAAGAGGTGTAATCCAACCCATGGAAGTGAATGGATTCTACAACACACAACATTGTTTGAACATGCATAATACATATAAAACACAACAGCTTACAACCGCAATTGAATAACAATCCAAAACAAAACTCAAAGCTTGATCATGCAAGCCACGGAGCAAGGTCTATGGGGAAGCTACTTATGCCTCCAAATTGGAAATTGGGAATCCACCAAAACAACCCACCAAAATAATTCATCCCACACACATCCTTATGTGTCCCCAACAAATTTCTCTTTATGCCTCCCACAAATTTCCTTATGCCCACCCCAAAGTAAGAAATGTAAGCTATTTTTTTCCATGGTGGATCCCAAACCCAAACTCCTCCACAAAATTTTGATGCAATTTACATTCCCTTATGCCCCCACATGGATTCCCCATAGCCTTCTCCTACACCATCCCTATGGCAGTCTACCCAACCAACCAATAAATAAAACAAAACATTCTCCATTCATACAACACAACAAGAAAATAACAACATGAAAAGAGAGTTAAATTCCTACCTCTCCGTGGTAACTTTTGTTTCCTTATAGCAAGCTTCAAATTCAATAACATAGTTCCAAATAGAAATATCTAAGTATGCAAAGCTTTCTCCAAGCTCCTTCCAAAAGCAAGAGCTCGAACACAAGAAAATGCACCCCCAATGAAGTTGCAAAATGATTCAACAACCCCAAAAGAGTAAGAGAGTTTGAATTATATAGAAGAGGGAAGAGAAGAGGATGATTTGGATCCATGTAGGATGCCACATCACACATCCTCCAATTAAAACACAAAATAAAAATCCATTCTCCCCAAAGACAATAAAGGGGTGGGTGAAAATATGACAAGTTACTTGCACACTCCAAAAAGCCCACACCTCAAGGGACAAAAAGTAAATAAAATGTAAGAGAGTGCAATCCAAATAAGCAACATGATTAATAAAATTCATTATAAAAGTCCCATATCTCTTCTCCAACCATAATTATGGTTGGTAAATTAAATTTAGAGGCATGGGACAAGTTTTACTTGTCCCACAAGCCTCCAAAAATAGCCCCCAAGGACCAATTGAATTTGTCATGGACGTGGAGTATTCTATACTCCAAAACCGACTTACACAAACTCTTACACAACTTACACATCCCTTACATATTTAATACATAAAACCATCAAATTCCATTATTACTTTCCCATATCCCAATTTAATTTATTTAAATTTTAACCATATGATTTCTCACATTAATCTACCACATTTTTAATTAATTAAAAGAAAGGAACACATTACTAATAAAATACATACAACAATAATAAAAATAACCACATCAATAAAATACATAATACCCATGGTCACATATAAAGGAAATCCCCCATGGGAATCCCTAACAAAATACAACACACACACTCAAGACATGTTGCCATGGTGACCTTGTCGAATTCACCTAGAATTCCATTGTGGTTGGTCTCTAATCCTCGATGCTTTGTTGTGATATTTTTAACCTGCAAGATACAAATACCTCCTTTGGCCTTGTGGCCATATATTAGAAAATCCAACATGATATAAATGAAATCACAAAACCTACTATATAAACGAATTACAACAACATCAAAGTAAAAACTACATCATTTGAATTTTTAATCAACAACTATATCATCATCATAAAATATCCATTTTCTAGATCTACTCATAATATCCAAAATCATATGTCCGAACAACATCCATGTCAAATAATATATCATCATCCACATATAAGGTGTCTCTAATAATCATCATGCATCATAACCAAATCAAGATCAACAATAGTCCATGATCAAATGTCTAACAACATACCAAGTCAAAACATAATAATGTTTATAATGTAATCACATATCAAAATAAGCATCAAAGGGTGTCAAATGGAAGTGGGCACTACACCTTACAAGGAAAGGATTAAGGATATTGGAAAACTCATCATGCGGTGGATGGATGTTATGGAAGGGATGATCTTGATCCCAAAAATGTTCTCGAGGGTGTTACGAATGAAGGTAAGAACATGACTTCGGATGAGTAGGATGGGGTACTAGCTAACATCCCCAATAAAATTGATAAAATGCTGAGTGAGTGGAATGAGTTAGAAGAAGAGGTCAAATCATAATATCCATAGTCGATTCTCCCTAAGGAAATATAAGGCACCCAAGGATTCTTTTATTCTTTTATAGGGTTATTATTTCATTCCTTATTTTTTATCATGGAGAGATAAGTTATGATTACCCATTTCCAGGGGATGGTAATGAAGCAAGTGTGGGGTAATGTTGGGTTGATGAAATGTAGCCTAAGTACTGAAGGCGCATAAGGATTGGGTGCACAGAGACATGGCATATGGTTGTTCAAACAAGGATAGTGGAACAGGGCGCATGTGGGAAAGTTTGGAATCAAGACTTATCCATTTTCAGTATGAGGCTAAATATAGACATGGAGTGCAGAGAATGCAATAATATGAATACTTGAAGAGCATGCAAAGGCTATTTTAGATGGGAGGAAGATTAAGTGTCATGCATTACTTTGGGCTATTAATATGATTAGAACTATGTTTATTATTATATAATCTATTATTAGCGAGCTTACATGTTTTTCTAATTATCTTTTAGCAGCACATGGCTATTCTTATCATGTAGCATATTTTGGAGAGTGTATGAGTAGTGAAGGGAAATTCCCCACTGCCTATAAATATGTATTGATTTGGACATTTAGACATAGGTGAATATTTTGTAAGGTTATGTTGCTTGTTCATGAGTGTGTGTAGCCAATGGTGATATTGTTATGTATGTATTCATCTTTTGTGTTTTACAATGATTAATATAATTTATATTTTTGGTTGGATATTAGTTATTGACCTATTTTTTAATGGTTCTTGTATGAGTAAATATTGCATATGGTTAAGATCTAGATCTAGTTCATATTGTGCTTTATTCATGAATGGATATTATGGATCTAGAATATTTGTATGATCATGATAACTCCTTAAAAATATGCCATAAAAGAGGGACCTGGTACCCTTATGTGCTTCGAGATAAGCACTTAGTTCGACTAGGTGATTTGATAGTGTTCCTTGGGTTATTTTGGGTAAAATAAGAATACAATTATGTAATCCTTATTGAGTGAAACATTTTTTTGCGATATTGTAAATGGACTAGAACCAATTATATCAATATGAAAATAAATTTTGTACTTTTAAACATGAAATTATGGTAAATAAGTTCAAGATATTATTCTTATGAGAGTAAATAATAATGTATGTTGATTTTCATTTATTGTTCTTAAGATCATTTGTGAAACAAAATTGGCTTGATTAATTTTTTCTACTTATGATGTCATTTTATCTAATTTATTGATTGAAAATTATAGTAATGAAAAACATATCAACATTAATCAATGAATAAGGAAAACAATGTTATTTGGGACAACAAGTACAAAGTGAGAAATAAATGCATATTTCTATACTCGAAATTAAGTGGACAAACTTAATAATTTCTTCATTACTAGTACAATTAATTAATATTTGATTTTCTAATCGTACTTTGATATGTTAACTAACTAAGTGACATAATGATGATAAATTACAATAGTAAAACTTCAATAAATCAATAATAAATGATTTAATGAGAATTAATCATTACGGAACAACACTGAAATAAACTTATATAAATGATTAAATGGTTAATTTTTCTCTTAGAAAGATATGTTTCAAGTAGTCATTATTGTGATAAAAATGACATTGACTAGTAAGGATTAGGATGATTACCTAATCCTAATAAGATGATTAATCTAAAAATATACTTAAGGATGAAATCCGTAAAGTGACACTAAGAGTTTAAAAACATATAAAAAAATTAATGAATGTGTTATTAATGATTTTTGTCAACCTTATAGTTTAACTTAAAATATTGACTTATAATCATCTTACATGTTAAGTAGGCATGGACTCTAAGTCCCTCCTTTTGATCTAAATTTTCTCTAACCATACCATATTAGGATGTCTACGATATGGGTAATGATTACCTTTTGATGCAAGTCAAAGAGTAATAATTATCTATCCCATAGGGGTCCTAAGCTGGAACAATCATCATACACTCAAATCGAGAGATGAGACCTAGATTTCAGACTTTCTAACACATTAGATTAAACATTAAGATTGTTTAAATGTGATCCAGATAATTGTGTGGAATAACGATGTGGTGAAGGGACAAGTTTTGAGTGACTTATGTGTGGTCATGAAACTAAGCATGCAAAGCATATCTTGAAATATTTGGCCTAAGTAGTGTATTAGCTGGTTACACTTTTGGTTCACCAAGTTCCAAAAATGGTGTGGAATACCAGATGAAATTCATTAAACTATTTTTTAGGTATACACTTAGAACTACATTAGTTCACAGACCTAAATAGAAAGGTTAACCTATTACATACAAGCTATGTACACTTGGAACAATCAAGATTAAGGGATTGAGTACATCTAATGGACCTTTACATATATACATGGTTATGATGTTATCAAATGGATTTTAAAAGTAGATTAATTGTTGGATTTCTTACTAATGAATTATAAATCCTTCAAGGCATGTTTTTTTAATTAAGGGGTTTGTTTTTTTAAAAATTCCCTTAATCTGGAGTTAATCTAACATTGGGTGTTACATTTTGGTATCAGATATGAAGGTTAAAATATCTCTTGACACAATGGGTCCTTACACTAACACTGAACTTATTTCTTGTCTAACATAAAGATAGGTTTATATGAAGAGTAAATACTACAAATAATCAATGTAATGGGGTTGAGGATTCCACAACCTAGAAAATGGATGATATACTTTTTTAATGCAAGAGACTCAAAATCAAATTGCTATTTTAGAACAACGTATATTTATTGAGGATTATGAAATTTAAAATGTGGAAATTGAACAACGCGAGAGTTTTGAAATGTTTAGATCCTAGAAGAACATCAAAACCAAAGATCGACAAAGCATCCAAGAAGTAGTCAGTAGGGGCTTTAGCTGCTCTTGTTTGTTTTTTTGCTGTTTTTTTGTGGTTTCTTTGCTACTTTTGTGCAGAGTTTTTGTTGTTTTGTCTTGTTTGGGTAGTCATTTTTGGCTACTTTGGGATTCATTGTCATAGTTGGATTCTGATCCTTTTTTCTCTGATTTTCATTCCTATTCTATCTCCTAGGCCCTCTCTTGTAATCAAGGGTATAGTCCCTTTTAAAAAACTATTTGCCAATAATAAAAAAATAAAAAAAAATCAATTACGTTGCAAAACAATAATGAAAATGTAGAAAATCATAATGTTTGTAATCATGATGCACACGCTGCAAATAACAATTCACATGTTGTAAATAATAATGATAATGCTGAAATAACAATATTAAAGTTGTAGATCCGAACACCGCAAATCTAAACCAACCTTAAAATAGGAAGGCAAAGTTAGCAACACATCTCAAAACAATATCAATAAAATCAGTCCTCCAAAATTTGATGGGACAATGCTTGGGATGGAGCTAAGAAATGGCTCAGCAAGATGGAGAACTATTTCACCATCATAAATTTTTTAGAGGAAATAAAGGTCGTTTGGGGAGTGTATCATCTCTCTAATGAATATTCCTTATGATGGGACAAACGGAAGGTAGAATTATGGGTTGATACAACTAACATAACCTGGGATCAGTTTAATTTTTACTTGAGCAAAATTGTTTACCACAACTCTATTACGATCAGAAGATGTCTAAATTTTATTCATTGACTTAATGAAAACTAATTGCAACAGAGTAATAGGAGATTTTAAATGAGTTTCTGAAATATGTACATTAGTACCAAGCTGATAAAAAATTTAGAATAAGGAAATTCATCATGGGACTCTACCCTTTTATAGGAAGGGAACTTGATGTGTATGGCCCTTCGACTACGGAGGTGATTTTTTAAATATCCATCCATCAAGAGCATAACTTGCAAGATATATCTTCTCACCATGAAGAGAAAAGAAAGAAAACTTGGTGGAATAAGGTGGGTGGAAAAAACAAAAATGGAAAGAAAAATACAACAACAAAACCTGCTGTAAATTACAAGAAAAATGGACAAAACAACACAACAGAAAATGAGAATAAAATAGAGAGGAAAGGGCCTGTAGGAGGATGTTTTAAGTGTGGTGGTGATCACTACATGAAAAAATTTCCTTAGCATAACAAATAGAAAAACCAGTAGCATAGGATACATGTTGCAGTAGCAAATAGGCAAGCTAAAAAGTAAGCCACACTAATCGAAGTACCGTAAGTTGTATGGATTACTTGTAACTATTCTTTTTTATACTAGTGATAATGAATGTTTTATTTCCAATAAGTTATCTGAAAATTAAAAATAAAATATGGATATATGAATAAATCATGGATTGTGCAATATGGGAACAATGTTGTTCACATGGTGAAAAATGCCTTTTTGGTGTAGCATTAGAGCTACCTAGTTTTACAACTGAAATAGACCTTTACGTATCTCCCATAGGTTATTATGATTTCATCATAGGTGTGAACTATTTTTACCAACACAAATAAATGTTTGACTTTTATGAGAAGCAAATAAGGTGTTTAGATGACTCATGCAGAAACAAAAGTCATTCAAGGTATAAAAAGAGACAAAATAGTGAGACAAATCTCACATTATGAAGCTGAAAAAGGTGAAAAACAAAGGCTGCATGCTTTAACAAGTTAAAATTTCTGATTTTAACAAATAATACATCACTTATTTTGTATATTATGTGTTGTTACAAGAGTACAACAATGTCTTTCTAGAGGATTTACCTAGACTCCCTCTAAGACATGAATTTGACTTCATAATAGACATCAAACCTGGAACATAACCTATCTCAAAAGATCCATACTACATGACTACAAGAAAACTAGTAGAATTTAAGGTATCATATCCAAAATGTGCCCCACCATTTTTTTGTGGCTAACTCCTTGTGTTCTTGCCTCTCTTGTGCCTCGCCTACATTTTTTATTTTAAGGCACTCAAGGCTTTCTCGGAAATGGTACCATCGTATAGAGCTCTCTCTCGCCTTTCCGTAAAGGTAAAGTTTGCCTCCTAACTCCTTATATTTTTCAAGTTATGGCTCAATGGAGTTTTTGTGGGAAATTTTCCTATTGGAGGCCTGCAGCACCAATAGGAAGCCGCCACATGGCAAGGAGGTTCGGGGTCGGAGGAAAATTTGAAATTTTTCCAAGTATTTTGGTCAAGGTTCAAATGGAAATTTTTTTCCCATGGGGCCCACAGAGACCAAACACAAAGTGTGACTTGTGTCACAAGGGGAAGGCACAATGAAAAATTGGCTAAGTGTTTGAGAAGGAAAATTTTGAATTTTGTCCCATGGCCAATAGGAACTCGACACGTGTCGAGGAGGCTCATGCGGCGTCGGGGCGAAATGGAAATTTTTGCTAAGTTTGTTGTAAATTTTCAAAGGCCAAAATCAGCCCGCATAGCCCACGCCCAATAAGAATGGGCCACGTGTCCGTTGGAACCCGAGCGGTGGAGGAGAGGGTGAACTTTTCACTTAGTGTTTTTGCCGAGTTTTCAATGGGGCGAGTTGGAGGGTTGGCCCGAGCCAACCGGAGGAGGACACGTGTCCTAAGGAGAAGGGGAGTGCGGAGCTCGGGGAGGATTTAGAAAATTTAGCAAAATTTTTGGCCAAAAATTAAAAGCCAAAGGATGACCCCGCACTGTCACAACGGTTCCAAATGATGCCACGTGTCCCAAGTGGCGGGGTGTGGGGGGAAAATGAATTTTTTTCCAAAAGAGTATAAAAAGGTCGATTTTCAAAGGAAAACCCATGGAAAAGAGAAGGAGAGAGAATTCTAGAGTGAATCAGAGCTTGCCACATGGCATCCGACCAGTGGAGCGTGGGGAATTTTTGAAAAATTTTCCAAAGACAAAAAAGAGGTAAAATTTGAAATTTTTTCCCATCAATCCGTTTTTGGGCCGTTTTTTCCCTAAATCTTCAAACGATTATATCTTTTGATCCAGAGCTTGGATTTTCACGTTCTTTATATCATTGGAAAGCTGTTAAAATTATCTACATGATTCCATGGTCAATTTCTAATTTTGGTTCAGTTTGGAGAGATAAAATTCAAAAACGGTTCTGGTACGTGTCCATGGCCAGAAATGACATTTCAACAACCAAATTTAATACAGAATGGGTCACATTCTTCTCCAATATGGTCAAAAATGATAGGGTATGGGTTTGTAAGGTCCTCCATGTTGTTTTAATACATTTTCCATCAATGAGAAATGGGCTCCCATGTTTTTACATTTTCTCTCTCGGCTCGACCCATGCATTGTAAAAGCCAGATTTGGCTCATTTCTTGTTGGTTGAACACTTTTTTGGCATTACAAACTTCTTCTTTCACCTCCAACAAGTGATAGTTGTAAGAATCAGACCTTTTTCACAGTTTGTAATAGGTTTATACCTCTTTGATGGTGGAATGCAAGAGATTTTATTTGGGAATGACAGTGCAAACTCTGTGAATGCTTTCAATCCTCTGTTTGTATTGTTTTTACTTCATTTTAAGATCTCTAATTGCATCTATCAGCTTGTGTATGTTCTCCCTTGTTGCATTTCATGAAATTGTGTCTATTTACATGGAAAAAATTGTTTCACCACTCCTTTGGTGCATCACCATCATTAGTTAGTTTCAATTTTTGCATTTCTATCCCTATCTCCTTGCAGTTTAGAGTAGGATTAGGATCCGAACCTCTGTAGTTGTGTAAATACTAGATATAATCGAGAGGAGTTTAAGGAACCAACCTCTAATTTGGAGATTCCTCTCTCGCCACAAGTCCCACACTTAGAGAGAGGTTTCCATGTTGTGCAATCACACTGGATGCCTAAAACATCAATTTAGAACCTTGATTTCCATCTAGGGGTGCTGCTGATTTGCAACAACAGTTTTGGCACACTCGGTGGGACCTTAGAGGTCTCATTTTTATTGCAGTAAAAGTTGATGTGCATCTGTTGCAATTTTCTTTCTTGAAAAGAGCTATAATTTGCATATCCGCGGCGACTCCAAGGAAAGAATCAACTCGTTTCAGCAAAGGCAGCCCGAAAACTCATGAGAAGAATCACCACAAGGTCAAGAGTCGAGAAGAAGAAGTGTTGTTTGAATACCTGCAGCTATCTCCAAGAAGAAGGCAAAGAGGAAGAAGGATTCAAAGGTCTCCATCTCCACCAAACAGAATGCTTTCAACTCCTCCACCTGGTAGGCCTTTCATTTAGTCAACAAGGGTTTTAATACCAATTAGAATGGCACAAAACAACCCCCTGTGTTAACTTCACAAGAAGCAGCCCACTTGCCCTCAATGCACAACATCCAATTCCAATTACAGCTTGAAGAACATTCCCTACTTCACCGGGAGAAAATCGACTACTCCAGTGATCATGTTAAAGACATTTCCAATCTTTGTGTAATTCATGAAATCAATGAGATGCAAGTGGCTATCAAATCACTGCCGCATCTTCATTCAAGGGAAAAGCATTGCAATGGTTTAGAAGCCTTGAGCTGGTTCTATCACAAATTGGAATCAGCTATGTATAGCACTTCATGAGTAATTTGGAGAGAAGGGAGACAACTTGTCTCTTTTGGAGCAAATGATAACCATCAAGAGAGCTCCCAATGAGCAAATGACCGATTTCAACTTCAAATTTCAAAAGACTTAGGAGAGAATTCCAAAGGCGTGACAAGCAGCAGCATAAGGTGCTTTTCTCTACTATCTCAAAGCTCTAAATTCTGATATTTCTACATTGATTCAGTCCATGGGAGGCATAACTATCCCTATGGCTTATAACATTGCCATTAGGGCCGAAAATTGTTTGATCCAAGCTGGAAAACTAGCCCCTAGACCTCCCATGCCATTGTTTCCAAGTTTAGAGAGTCTAAATGCCAATCAAGCACCTAATTTGGCTCATTCTCCCACTCCTAGAAATTAGAGTTCAAATGAAGCTTCTACTTCATCTCCAAGTGCCCCAAATGAGCTTCAAGAAGTCATAAAGCAATTGTAAAACCTAGGCAATGAGCTAGTCACTCTCAAGAGGTAGCAGCCTAAGGTTTTAGACCTTCTTACTAGCCCCAAGCTTAGCCCAACAGCAGCCATACCAACCACAAAGACCTCCTAATCCAGCTGCAAATATAAATCAAACAAGGCCTCCTGCGAATAGACCATTTCAGACTATAATCCAAATGCCATGACGCCACATTAGTAAACTAACAAGCGTAAGATTTCTATGGCATGAATCAAGTAGTTTCTCAAGGTGTTGCAGCCAACACAAGGTTAAAAAGAAGGAATTTGGGTGAAGAACAGCCATTAGCTCCAACCAATCCACAACCTTCCATGGCTCCACAAATGGTTGGCAAGCAAAATCTAATTTCAAATGCACAAGGGAAGCCAAGAACAGCTCCTAGACCAACTCAAATACTAGTTATTGCTGCCCACGTGCAAGGAGTGAATGTACAAGCAAAGGGACAACAAAGAGATCCTTCATCACCATTCAAAGATTATCATTGATCGATGAAGAAGACAAATGTTAATATATCAATGTGGGAATCCCTATCTATCCCAGGCCAAAGAGACTTGTTACAAGCTGCCATGAAGGACTAGCCAACTTCGAATCGTAAAGTTCGGGATGCAAGAGAAAGTGCTCACAAATGCTGCCCACTTGAGGGAAATCATGGAGGACATCAAGGTAAAATGTTAAAGCCCCCTCCTTTCTATGTTTCATTAATCATTGGAAATCGCTTAGTGTACAATTGCATGATAGATTCCGGGGCAAGTAGCTCGGTGATGCCTAAACAAATCGCTGATCGCCTAGGGCTCCAAAGATGAAACCATATCCAAAGGGGTAGTGCAAATTGGATGGGACAAAGAGTAACAACAGCTTGGGGTGATTAGAAACTTGAGTCTTACCTTGCATGCATGTCCAAATGTTGTTGTTTTACAAGATGTATCAAATATAGACCTTCCACCACTCTTTGCCCTATGCTTGTCAAGGGACTTCACACCCAAGATTGGGGATATTTTTCTCGCGATTGGTCACACATGCTTGTTCAGAATGAGGTATGGAACTAAGGCTACAATCAGGTCTAAACCTATTGCAAACTTCCACATTGAGCCTTACACTCCAAGTCAGATCAACGCCAATTGTTCAACATTTGATCAAGAAGACCACCCAAGCACCGATGAAGCTGACACCAAGTTTGGAAGCATCCCGATCTAACTCTTAATGAATGGGCAAACAAGGTACATGCTTTTGATCCTTATCAAGAAGTGGAAGAATCTGAGCTAGGGGTCTATTACATACATGAAGAAAATCAGCCTATTCCTAACATCACCAAGCCAAACCATGAAGATGACAATGAGGTATGGCATCTGTTTTTTGATGGATCAAGGAGTAGACAAGGTGCAGGAGGTGGAACCATGCTTATTTCACCTCAAGGAGTAAAGTACTATTCAGATTTTAGATTTCAGTTTGCATGCTCCAATAACACTCGCTAAATATGAAGCATTGGTGTAAGGGATGCATTGGGCAATCAAGAAGAAAATAAAGAACTTGCAAGTCTTTGGTGATAGTGAATTGATTGTAAATCAGGTCAAGGGAAAACATGCTGCCAAGAATGATCTACTCAAGTGCTACAAGAACAGGGTGTGGGACCTCATGGAAGATTTTGAGGGTTTTGGCATCAAATCCATTCCTAGGAAAGAGAATCAAGCTGTTGACAGGCTTGCAGCAGTAGGGGAAGCCTTTGACATTGTGGAAAGCATTCAACAAGACAAGGTATAGCCAAACATCCACGTGATTATGAGGCCTTCAGTGCCGGATAACAATGTCAGTTGGCAAGTGTTTGAAAATGACCAGCAAATCATCCATTTCTTGCAAGAAGAAGTTGAGTTCTCAGCTAAGAATCAAGAAAAGTTGGAACAGCAGTATGGTGACCAGGTGGTATAGCTGAGAAATAACAAGCTGCCCAAGGGACTTATCACTTTGGAGTCCATTTTTAATCCCAATGATCATTTTAGAAAGAAGAAAGCAAACATTCAGGTCAAGAGAGAGGATTCAGTATCCATCTTGGTAGAAGAGAACAAACCATTGCAAATTGGAAAGATGACAACTGAACAAGAAAGGTATGAATTCATGTAGCTGTGTCGAGAATTCCCAGATGTGTTTGCTTGGAGCTATGAAGATTTGAAATGTTTCAATCCCAACTTAGCTCAGCATACCATTGAATTGGATGTAAATACTAAGCCTGTCAGGTAGAAACAAAGACCAATCAATCCACACATGAAGCCTTTTATGAGGAAAGAATTGGACAAGCTGATTGAGTCAAGAATCATATTCCCAATCAAGCATTCTAGTTGGGTTGCCAACTTGGTTCCAAATCGAAAGAATAGTGGGGAGATCAGATTGTGTGTTGATTTCAGAGACTTAAATAGAGCATCTCTCAAGGACCATTACCCACTCCCTTCCATGGAGAAAATCTTACAAGTTGTGGCTGGCTCCGAGAGGTTTTCACTACTTGATGGCTACTCGCTACAATCAAATTATGGTGAAGGAAGAAGACCAGTTCAAGACAGCCTTCACAACCAAATGGGGGACTTTTGCATATAGGAAAATGCCATTTGGGCTATCCAACACTGGTGCTACCTTCCAAAGGGTAATGGAAATGGCATTCAAAAGTTTGATTAACAATGTGGTGCTGATTTACCTTGATGATATCATTGTTTTTTCCAAGAATGCAGCAGACCACCTCTCTCATTTGAGACAAGTTTTCATGAGGTGCAGGAGATTTGGAGTGTCTTTAAATCCTAGAAAGTGTATCTTTCTTGCACATGAAGGAAAGCTCCTTGGCCATATTGTCTCCAAAGAAGGATTAGCAATTGATCTAGAGAGGGTTGAAGCCATAAGAGCACTACCATTGCCAAGCCACAAGAAAGCCCTTCAGAGTTTCTTGGGAGGATAAACTTTGTTCGAGGTTTGTCCCATTTTGCAGCCCTTGTCAATCCCATCACCAAAATGTTAAAGAAGAGCATGGATTTCAAGTGGATAGCATAAGGCAAGGAGAGTTTTGAAGCAATGAAAGAATCCATTTCTCAAGCACCAACTCTCATCAACCCGAAATTCTCCAAGGATTTCATCCTCTATGCATTTGGAGGTAATGACACTATTTCTACCATTTTGGTACAACAGAGAACAAGGATAATGATGAGCAGCCAATTTCCTTCTTCAGCCAGAGCCTAGATGACTATGAGGTGAAGTACTCTTTTATTGAGAAGCATGTGCTGGCAGTAATCAGAAGCTTGAAGAAATTCAAGCATTTAGTCTCGAACAACAAGGTCCAGTTGCTGGTCTCACATGCTGGGGTTAAGGACTTCCTCCTCAACAAAGATTTGAATGAGAAAAGGGCAGGTTGGATCACCCGTGTCATGGAGTATGACATTGAGATCAAGATCACCAAGCTAGTAAGAGGGAAAGGATTGTGTGAGTAGCTGGTTTTGGGGAAGCAAAAAGAAGTATGCAATGAAGAAGAGGCTGTTTTGACAGTCCAGGACAGCCATGAGCCAAGTGGCAATCAAGAAGAAGACAATGCTTCCCCCACTCCTTGCTGGACCCAAGGTATTATACACTTCCTAAGCATAGGCCTATGCCCCCGGAGATGAACAAGACCCAAAGAAGACACTTCAGATTGCAGGCTGTCCCATATGCCATTGTTGATGGAGTTTTGTTCAAGAAAGATGTGAATGGAGTGTTGCTGAGATGTATTAGCACAAATCAGATTCATAGGGTGTTAGAAGAGTTCCATGGTGGACCAGCTGGTGGTCATTTTGCACCAAGAGTGACAGCTCTAAAAATCATGAAGGCTGGTTATTATTGGCCTAAAATTTTCAGTGATTGCTATGCATGGATTAAGAGGTGTAAGAATTGTGCATTCTTCACAGAAAAGAGAGACTTTCGCTGCCCTTCATTGCATCCAATATCAGTTGACCAGCCATTCATGCAATGGGGTTTGGACTTCATTGAGTCATTAATCCCAATTCAAGTCAAGGGCACAAATGGATTTTGACAGCCACGGACTACTTCACCAAATGGACTAAAGCAGTAGCACTCAAAGAAGCAAATGAGTCCAACATCTTAGACTTTTATGAGGGGATAGCAACCAGATTTGGTATACCTGCTACAATAATCTTAGATAATGCATTGGCATTCATTGGATCCAAGGTGACTGAGTGGGCTGTCAAGAACGGGATCTACCTAAGCACTTCATCAAACTATTACCCTCAAGGTAATGGCCAGGCCGAGTCTACAAACAAGAACTTGTTGAGGATCATTAGGAGGACTCTTGATGAGAATCAAAGGTCTTGGCATACCAAACTGAAATCAGCCTTATGGGCTGATAGGATAACTCCCAAGAGATCCACAGGTAACTCTCCATTCAAGCTTGTTTATGGAAGAGAGGCAATCTTGCCCATGTCACTTGAGTTGCCAACATTGGAACTCATGAAGCAGTTAGAGTTGCTAGAGTTTGGGCCCATGGAGGTGAGATATGCAGAGTTGATGGAGCTGCAGGAGGTCAAAAATTAGGCATCCCAAGCAATGGAAAAGGATCAAGCTTTGATCAAAAAGACCTTTGATAGGAAGGCCAAGGATAGATCTTTTCAGGTTGGAGATCTAGTGTTGAAATGGGATGTGGATAGAGCAAAATTGGGAAGGCATTCAAAATCGATGCCATTTGGAGTGGCCCATACATGGTCACGAAGTGCAAGAACAACAATGCTTTCCAATTGGCCTCATTGGATGGTGAAGAACTGCAGATTCCAGTCAATGGAATCTATCTCAAGCGTTGCTTCTAGAGGGAAGTTCACCACCTTGTAAATATTAGATTAATTTTCATTCCTCCAAGTTCTTTGCACATTGTTTTTCTGTAGGTTAGTTTCATTTTCCCTAAGTGCTTTGGCATAGCTTGCTGTCCCTGGAGATGTTTTATAGTCCTTGCTTCCATCATGTGATATTCCATCTTCCTCCTTACACATTCTAAGTCAGTTGGGGTTCTAAATGAATATTTGATGGCTCCATGCCCAATGGACTGCTTCAAGCTACTGGTACTTTCATCTAGCAGTAGATTAACCCTCTGAGTCACCAAAATTGTTATCCAAAATGTGCCCCAGCTCATTTTTTTGTGGCTAACTCCTTGTGTTCTTACCTCTCTTGTGCCTCGGTCTACATTTTTGATTCTAAGGCACTCAAGGCTTTCTAGAAATGGCACCATCAGATAGAGCTCTCTCTCAGCTTTCTAGAAAGGTAAATTTTTCCTCCTAACTCCTTATATTTTTCAAGTTATGGCTCGGCGGAGTTTTTGTGGGAAATTTTCCAATTAGAGGCCCACACAATAGGAAGCTACCACGTGGCAAGGAAGTTCGGGGGTCGGACACAAATTTGAAAATTTTCCAAGTATTTTGGTCGAAGGTTCAAATGGAAATTTTTGCCCGTGGGGCCCATGGACCAAACACAATGTGACACATGTCACAAGGGGAAGGCATAATGAAAAATTGGCTAAGTGTTTGAGAAGGGAAAATTTTGAATTTTGGCCCGCGGCCAATAGGAACTCGACACGTGTCGAGGGAGGCTCGCGGGCGTCGGGGGTGAAATGGAAATTTTTGCTAAGTTTGTTGTAAAAGTTTCAAAGGCCAAAATCGGCCCGCATAGCCCGTGCCCAATAAGAATGGGCCACGTGTCCATTGGAACCCGAGTGGCGGAGGAGAGGGTGAACTTTTCACTTAGTGTTTTTGCCGAGTTTTCAATGGGGCGAGTTGGAGGGTTGGCCCGAGCCAACCGGAGGAGGACACGTGTCCTAAGGAGAAGGGGAGTGTGGAGCTCGGGAGGATTTAGAAAGTTTAGCAAAAGTTTTGGCCAAAAATTAAAAGCCAAAGGATGACCCCGTGCCCCTGTCAATGAACCAAATGATGCCACGTGTCCCAAGTGGCGGGGCATGGGGGAAAATGAATTTTTTTCCAAAAGAGTATAAAAAGGTCGATTTTCAAAGGAAAACCCGTGGAAAAGAGAAGGAGAGAGAATTCTAGAGTGAATCAGAGCTTACCACATGGCATCCGACTAGTGGAGCGCGGGAATTTTTGAAAATTTTTCCAAAGACAAAAAAGAGGTAAAATTTGAAAATTTTTCCCGCCGATCCGTTTTTGGGCCGTTTTTGCCCTAAATCTTCAAACGATCATATCTTTTGATCCAGAGCTTGATTTTCATGTTCTTTATATCATTCGAAAGCTGTTAAAATTATCTACATGATTCCATGGTAAATTTCTAATTTTGGTTCAGTTTGGAGAGAGAAAATTCAAAAACAGTTATGGTACGCGTCCATGGCGTGCCGTAAATGACATTTCAACAACCAAATTAAATACGTAATGGGTTTCATTCTCCTCCAATATGGTCAAAAATGATAGGGTATGGGTTTGTAAGGTCCTCCATGCTGTTTTAATGCATTTTCCATCAATGAGGAATGGGCTCCCACATTTTTATGTTTTCTCTCTCCTGGGCTCGACCCATGCATTGTAAAAGCCAGATTTGGCTCATTTCTTGTTGGTTGAACACTTTTTTGGCATTGCAAACTTCTTCTTTCACCTCTAGCAAGTGATTGTTGTAAGAATCAAACCTTTTTCACAGTTTTTAAATAGGTTTATACCTCTTTGATGGTGGAATGCAAGAGATTTTATTTGGGAATGACAGTGCAAACTCTGTGAATGCTTTCAATCCTCTGTTTGTATTGTTTTTTACTTCATTTTAAGATCTCTAATTGCATCTATCAGCTTGTGTATGTTCTCCCTTGTTGCATTTCATGAAATTGTGTCTATTTACATGGAAAAAATTGTTTCGCCACTCCTTTGGTGCATCACCATCATTAGTTAGTTTCAATTTTTTCATTTCTATCCCTGTATCCTTGCAATTTAGAGTAGGATTAGGATCTGAACCTCTGTAGTTGTGAAAATACTAGATCTAATCAGAGGAGTTTGAGGAACCACCTCTAATCTAGAGATTCTTGTCTCGGTTCACAAGTCCCACACTTGGAGAGAGGTTTCCATGTTGTGCAATCACACCGGATGCCTAAAACATCAATTTAGAACCTTGATTTGCATCCGTGGGTGCCTTGACTGATTTGCAACAACAGTACATTTGAATGAAATTTATCCAAAGGAATAATTATACCATGTGTGTCTCCTCGAGGAGCACTACCATTTGTGTCAAAAAGAAATATGACACACTAATGTTATGTATTCATTATCACATGCTAAACAAAGCTACAATAAAGAATAAATATCCTTTGCCAAGGATAGATGATTTATTTGATCAGATGTGTGATGCATCATTTTATTCCAAAATTGATTTAAGATCATGATACCACTAGATGAGAAATTAAGATGAGGACATCCATAAAACATCCTTTAAGACAAGATATGGCCACTATGAGTTCACGGTTTTACCATTTGGACTCACAAATGCACCTGTTGCATTCATGAATTTAATGAATAACATATTCCAAGAATATCTAGACAAGTTTGTGTTGGTTTTCTTGGATGATATTTTGATCTACTCCAAAAACATTGATGAGCATAATGAGCACTTGAGAATAGTGTTGGACATACTTAGAAAAAGAAAATTATAAGGAAACTTTTATAAGTGTTCCTTTTATCAAAATTAGATACAATACCTCAGACACATCATAAATATGAAAGGTATATCTGTAGATACCTCGAAAATCAAGGTAATAATAGATTGGCTATCACAAAAGAATGTTCATAAAGTTAGAAGCTTCATGGGGCTAGCTGGATACTATCAAAAATTTATAAAAGAATTTTCTAGATTTTTTTCTCCAATAACATCACTACAAAAAAGGATAAGAAAATTGTATGGCATGAAAAATGTGAGAATTCATTTAATTTTTTGAAAGAGATACTAACTACATCACTAATTTTGAAGGTTCTAGACCCCAGGTAACCTTCATTGTGGTAACTAATGACTTAGGTGAAGGTTTGGGTGTAATCCTTCTCTAAAATGACCATGTGATAGCATATTAGACCAGAAAATTAAAAGTTCATGAGAAAAATTATTCTCCACTTAATTTAGAGATTTTTTTCATTGTACATGCACTCCAAGTTTGGAGGCATTACTTGTTAGGAAAACCCTTTGAACTGAAATCAGACCACTTGGGCTTAAGTATATCTTCATATAGCCTAACATAAATGCAAGACAACATAGATGGCTTGAATTTTTATCACAATATGATTTTGATATAAGATAAATAAAAGGTGGGTAAAAAAGAGTGGAAGATGCACTAAGTCATTAGAAGCATGTTTCCACGATTTTTACCCTTTTAACCCAATTCAAGGATGATTGTTCCTATTATCAACAAGTTAAGAATTCTTTAACATCAGATCTTAATGATAAAAGGTATGAAGGATTCAAATTTCATAATGACGGATCTTGAAATACGAAGGTATATTGTATGTACCTTTGAGAAATGACTTAAGAGTCAAGGTTATGAAATAATTTCATGATTCTCCATACTCTAGACATTCAAGAGTAACTAGAATGTTTATTGATGTAAAAAAATATTTTTGAAAGGAATGAAAAATATGTGATAAACTATGTTTCCCATTGTTTGGAATGTTAGTGTGTTAAATCTTAGAACCTACACCCCATTGTTTTGTTGTATCCACACAACATTCCACATTATAAATGGAAATTTATAAGCATGGATTTTGTGCAGGGGCTTCCTATGTCAAAAAATAAACATGATATGATACTTGTAGTTGAAAATTTAACAAAAGTAGCTCATTTCAAAATGGGAAATTTAAAGGACGCTTCTCTTATGCTTGTTAGAAGATTCATGCGTGAAATTTTTAGATTGCATGGAGTTTTGGAGTTGATTGTTTTAGATAGGGATCCACATATGACATCTAGATTCTAGCATACTTTGAATTCAGCCTTAGGGACGAAGCTGAATTTCAGTTCAGCATACCATCTAGAAACACATGGTCAAACTGAACAAGTCAACCAAAGTTATGGAGGATATGCTTAGGATGTATTGCATGGATCAACAAAAGATAAGTGGGAAGAATACCTTCCATTGGTTGAGTTTGCATATAATAACACCTACCATGAATCATTGAAAATGGCTCTTTTTGAAGAACTGTATGGAAAGAGGTGTAGAACACCTATCACTGGAACAATAGTGAATCTCATCCGTGAGTGATTGAAATAAGTTACTGATAGGTAGAAGAGCTATGCATATCTGAAACAAATAAATAGGAAATTTGAAATTAGAGACAAAGTATTCTTAACGGTTAATCCCAAAATAGTTCTATAACATTGGGCAAGGCTGCCAAGTTATCGCCAAGATATGTAGGACCTTTTAAAGTATTGGAAATCATAAGTCTGGTAGCATATCATTTGGAATTTCCTCCTACATTGTCTAAGATGCATGATGTTTTTTCATATTTCCTTCTTAAGAAGTATGTTTCAGATGTATCACATTTGCTTAATTGGAATGCTTTGCAAGTTCAAGATCCAATAATTATTGTAATTGAACTAATTCTAATTCTAGAAAATCATATATCGTGCACTTTATAAATAGAGAGATTACACAATGCAAGGTCTAATGGGACCAATATTCTAAAGAAAGTGCAACCTGGGAGGATATTGAAGAGATAAAGACAATGTTACCATATCGGTTTCACCCTAAAACTCGATTAAGTTAAACTTGATACAATTTCATAAATTTGAAGTGTTGAAATGACGTAATTATGTCATATTTCAGACAGTATGGAATAAAATGATGTTTTATAAGGTTATATGGGCCAATAAATAGATAAAAATAAACTGAAAATATGGAAAAACTTCAACTTTAGAAGAGAATATGTGACTAGTTTTCCTTTGTCATAGGATTTGAATCTATTATAGTTTATTCTATTTCTATTAATGAGTGAAATCATCAGGATGATGATTCATTAAGGGGGAAGTATGTCACATCTTTTTTTCATTTTATAATTGCTGCAAGATAAGGTTATTTCCGTAAAATGAATCGTGAAGGATTGGGTGCAAGAATATTACCCGAATAGTATCATAGCCTAGTGTATGCATGTTTACCCTAAAAGGATAAATAAACATGCTTACATGTGGTTATAAAGCTAATAAAGTAATGTTGCTTGTCACCAAGCACTCATGGGACACCTCACATTAATACCATATTTTTGTCTTTTGATTGAGTTTCATTACCTTGTTGAGTTTGATGATTCCATGTTGGATGCTTTGTTATTGTTATACTTGTTATTGATATTGTGACTTAATTTTCTTGCTGGAATTAATAACTTGCAAAGTATGGTTGAAATTATTCATGGTTTCAATATATTATTTCATTATGTGGAAATAATGATGATTGTTAAATGTACTAACTCTTTTGACATTGATGATCATTGATCGAACAACATGAAAGGACCTTCTATCGGGATAGGTAAAATGTTTTTTTATAAAGGATAAATAGTTTTTAAAGGGACTATACCCTATTTACAAAAAAGGCTCAAAAGCCAAAGATAGCAGTAAAATAGTCTAAAGATATAAGGGACTAAATCCCTTTACAATAAGGCTCAAAAGATAGATATAGCAGTAAAAATAAAAAAAGGATCATAATCCACAAAGAACATGAGGACCAACTATAGTTTAACCAAAGAAACTATAAAAGGGAGCAAAACAGATAGGTAAAATTTTGGTTTTGATAAGGTACAATGTATAATTATCTCAATTATGAATAAATGTTATAACAGACTATTGATTAGGATTACTAATTAATTTTGTTTAAATTATGATCATAGAGTGTTCGTTATGACCATTATTACATGGATTTAACATGATGAGTTAGTTAAAATTCTTGGACCAATCAATATTCTATTGCAATAATTACATTGACAATTTTACATAACGACATTATTGGTTTATAATGGTTTGTTAAGATGCCATTGGATTGGAAGACATAAGTATGTTTGGTTGATGGTAATTGTGCATAATTTATTTAAAAACACTATGGTCTTAGACCATGTTTATATGCTAATTGTTTTTAATTAAATAAGGTTCATTCACCTTATACTAAGCCTTTGCTTGGTTAATGTATAACACCAATTCGACTATAGTCGAATGATATTTGGTATGAATTGGTAGGTCAAATATTCACCCATGCAAGTTTTTATTAAACTAAAATTCTTCAACCGCTCATACCCACCGAGTTGGCATTGGAGGGAAATTGATTGTTGTAAGTGGAGGTATATGGGAAAGGATATTATGTGGAACCTATAAAAATAAATGCATTTAATGAATCCCATGGATATCAAGAATGGAGAGGCTTCCTCCAAAATATACTATGCAAAAATTAGTTTCCCATTTTTATTTTTTTACATGCATGTCAAGCTCTTCCTTTCCCCTTTGAGATGTTCCATACATTTTTCATTTTGTTATTTTTTTGAGCTAATCTTGGAAGGAAATAATGGAGGATTTAGCAATTATAGTTGTGGATGAGTTTGTTTATTTTTTGCTTTACATTCTTTTTATTCTTTCGATTTTTTCAAAAATTAATTGGAGGATCTTCTTTGGGAGATGCAAGGATTTATATAGTTTAATAGCCATGGATATATTTCCCCTATCTTTATATTTCATTACGAAATAATAGGATGTGTATTGAGTGTTACATGATTATATTCTAACGGTGTGCTTCAATTGTTTTTTAATCTAGTCCTTACTTTATAGTTGGGTTGATACATTGTTGTAGGTGATCGATTTTATGCTTGGAAATATCATTATGGAATTTATGTTATATACCTTTGGCCTATGTATTGAGATCTTCTTGTATTTTTGTATATCATTTGAGTTGGATATTAGTTACCCATATACCAAGTTACTAAGATGTTAAAGGTTGGTCTCGAATATAAATCAGAGGTTTCTTGATATTATATTGTGTAGAGCTTACTAAGATTGAATCACCATGGTATTAGTAAAAATATGATACTATCCTATGGACAAGTTGATAGGGAACTTGGCTTGGCTTGAATCAAGTCAATACGAATTTGTTATCTTTATTGGTCTCCATTTTTTCTAATCTAGAACTTGGTTTGGATATTTTTATTTTTAGTGATAACTTATCAGTTTGAACCCATGTGGGTACATCATGTATCGTTGATGTATTGTTCTAGGTCTTCATGTTTCAATGGGTATTTTTGCTAAACAACGGGAAGTAGGAATCACCGTGATTGCATGTATAGTCATGTTCAACTTGAACCCAACCACTTTGGTGACTATACGTTGTGTTGAAGACACAACCATGAGTAAAGGCAGGTCCAACTTGGTCAATTTCATGGGAAACCATGGAACTAAGTCACTATATATAAATATTGACATGGATTCAATCTCAAACCCATTCACTAAGAGGATGAATGTTGTATGTTAATGTTTGAACTTGGACTAGTTGGTATCGGTTATATTTACTTAGAAGATATGTTCAAAAGTTTGTCCATTTGGGAATGTTACATCTATTTTTATTAGGTTGATTTGTGTATGAGAATGTATATGAAATCTTGTATTGAGATCTGGTTTTGTTCTCAATCTATGAAATATATACTCTATCAAAATCATGGCATAGATTTGGTTGAAGTGAACTCTTTATAGGTTTTAGTAGATGTGAATAATGTTATTAAGTCTACTCGAATAAAATTTGAACTCTCTCTTACCTATATGTTGACTTAAGAGGCCTATTTCTAAGAAAGAGTTGACCATTCTCATATCCAAGTGTTATGAATTGCATTTTCAATAATTGTGATATAGAATTACTATATTGTAGTTTTAACCTTGATGGTTAATTGATGAGTGAAGGGTTATTCATAAATTAGTTTGATTTAAACATTTTTTTATGGTAATATTGGTCCAAGTCGAGTTGTTATTAAGGGATACTTGACTATTTCATATTCATTTGGATAAATTAAGTGATGGCTTGATTATGAACTTTGATGGTTTATTATTATGATCATATTCTCTTTATTTTAAATTGATAATTATGAGGGATCATTCAGATGGACCATGTTATCCTTATTTGTAAATGATTATGAAAGTTTTTATGGTAGTTCATTATTTCCTTATGATTTGTAAATGAAATTTAATGACTTGTATAGTTGATACTAATTTAATGGCATTAAGATAGTTGGTATGAATTTAGCTAGTTTGTAATTAAACATCTAGACACGAAGATGTATATCCATGCCATTTCGTTTAACGCCATGTAAATCTATCATTTTTATCTTTCATATTTCAGGAAGGATTAAGTATTATGAGGAGATAGTTGGATTGTTACATGCATGCTCGACATGTGATATATTGATTATCTGATTTGTAAACATTGATTAAATGTATACATTAAACTTGGATTATGTAATCCTTATTGAGCGAAAAGTTGTTTCGCGATATTGTAAATGGTCGATGGCCAATTATATCAATATGAAAATAAATTTTGTACTTTTAAACATGAAATTATGGTAAATAAGTTCATGATATACCTTATTATTCTTATGAGATGAAATAATAATGTATGTTGATTTTTAGCTATTGTACTTAAGAATGTTTGTGAAACAAAATGGACTTGATTAATTATTTGTACTTATGATGTCATTTAATTTGATTTATTGAATGAAAGATATAATAATGAAAAACATATCAACATTAATTAATGATTAATTAATAAAGAAGGCAAATAATGTTGTTTGGGACAAGTACAGAGTGAGAAATAAATGCATATTTCTTTACTCAAAATTAAGTGGAAAAACTTAATAATTGCTTCATTACCAAGATCAATTAATTAATATTTGATTTTCTAATCATAATTTGATATGTTAACTAGCTAAGTGACATAATGATGAAAAAGTACAATAGTACAACTTTAGTAAATCAATAATAAATGATTTAATGAGAATTAATCATTGTGGAACAACGCTGAAATAAACTTATATAAATGATTAAATGGTTAATTTGTCTCTTGGGGAGATATGTTTCAAGTAGTCATTATTGTGATAAAAATAACATTGACTAGTAAGGATTAGGATGATTACCTAATCTTAATAAGATGATTAATCGAAAAGATACTTAATGATGAAATTCATAAAGTGGCACTAAGAGTCTTAAAACATAGAACAACATTAATGAATGTGTTATTAATGATTTTCATCAACCTTATAGTTTGACTTAAACTCTTGACTTATAATCATCTTACATGTTAAGTAGGCATGAACTCTAAGTCTTATCTTTCTATCTAAATGTGTTTTGATTGTACCATCTTAGGATGGCTATGGGATGGGTAATGATTACCTTTTGATGAAATTCAAAGAGTAATAATTATCTGTCCCATAAGGGTCCTAAGGTGGAATAGTTGACATATACTCAAATCAAAATATGAGACTTAGATTACAGACCTTCCTAACATGTTAGATTAAACATTAATATTTTTTAAATGTGATCCAACTAATTGTGTGGAATAATAATGTAGTGAAGGGACAAGTTTTGAGTGACTTATGTGCGGCACAAAATTAAGCATGCAAATCATAAATTTATTTATTTTTCCTAAGTAGTGTACTATATTGTTACACTTTCGGCTCATCAAGTTCCAAAAACATGATTTGGAATACCAGATGAAATTCAAAAAACTATTTTTCAGGTATGCACTTGTAACTACATCATTTCACAAACCGAAATAGTAAGGTTAACTTATTATATACAAGTTATGTATAGTTTGAACAAGTGAAGATTAATGATATTGGGTAGATATGTTAATCATGAACACTCAAAAGAGTGATAAATGGGATCGGATAGCTCTAATGGACCTTTACAACTATACATGGTTATGATGTTATCAGATGGATTTTAAAACTATATTACTTGCTACATTTTTACTACTGAATTATAAATCATTGAAGGAAAGTATTAGGAATCAAGGGGTTTGTATTTTTTAAAAATCCCTAATATGGAGATGATATAACATTGGTTGTTACAATCTGACCCTATAGGTCACCCGACCGAGTGAGTGTTGCACTACCTTCGTAATTCATATAGTTTTTGTGTGTGTGTGTGTAGAAATTTTTTCCTCTTGAAAGTCATCAGCACAAATGTGTATGATAGTAGAAAATAGCTAGATGTACCAATGTAAAGATATATGTGAATGGAAAAATGAACTTCCCTCCATATGCATGTATGTAGAAAATGAAGTAATTTTTCCCTTGAGTGAGTGCTAAATGGATGCCTTGATTCTCTTAGAATTCCTTTGGACATAACCTTAGGTAATGATATTAGATTCTTACAGCTTGGTCCTTTATTGTGGTCACATAGCTTTGTATTTATATGATTTCCTTAGTTGAATTTCACAATTGAAAACTGGAAGCTAGACCCTTAAGAAAATAAAATTCCCAAAAGATAAAATATGCCCAAAAAGGGTGATTAAAGTAAAGAGAGGTCAGCTGAACCCAAAAGGAGAAGGATGCCTCGGGTGTTGGCATCCTATCCTGGCACCGGTGTCCGTGAGTCATGAAAGATAAATCAATGAAGTCCAAACTGGGATAAAGGGTGTATAATTCCAAGTAGAAAATAAGAAGCATAGACAAAAATCCAAAGATAGTTGTCAATTGCTAATTTTCTCACTTAGGAATCATATGAATAGGAGTATGTTATTAGGACCTATAAATGTACCCAAGTGCATAATTTTGTGTCTATATTTTCCCCCACTTTATGTTGTTGAGTGAATACTCAATAACATTAAGTAGTTTAGAATTTGCGTACCTTTTTCCTTGTAGATTGTGATGGTGATATCATGCCAAAGAGACGAGTGAAAGCGTGAAGTGATAAAATTGAAGCGTGGAAGCTAAGAAAGAGAAAGTGACCCTAGGGGTGAAGCATATTGTGTTGTACTATGTTGTACCTATTTTTGTGCTTGATGTAGGGCTTCTTCTTATTGTATATTAAGGACAGACCTGTAAAGAAGAGTGAAAGAGTAATGAAAGTTATGTATTATGAAAACTCTGTAAAAGTATGTAAATGTGTGAAAAACTAGTAAAAGGAAAGTGTGCACCTGATCTGTGAACAACGAAAGGGATAGAAAATGTCCCAATTGCTATAGAAGAATGAGTTTTTGCATGATCACATGCCAAGAGTGATTTTTAAAGAGATTTCACACCAAGAACATTTTTTTACAATCTCATGCAAAGTGTGAGTTTTTTGGGCAATCTCATGCCATGACAAAAGAGTGTTGGGGATAAAGGTATAGTGATATTATTTTTCCATGAATTATTTTTGAGTTTATACACCATTATAGATAGTGTGATCCTTGTTAGTTTGATTTTGTTCCAATTTGATCCAAGTAGAAAAAGGAGATAGAATGCATTCTGATTGTTGGAGGAATGTGCATGTACTATGAAAAATTCTTTGTGAACTCGTTGTCAATTGTTCGCTCCGAGAAAATAACTATAACTTCCCCCTATCTATAGGTTTCCAAGAAATGTTAGGAGCACCCAAGCACTAGTTTTTAGTTTTACATTGGTGTCTTTGTTGAACAAAGGACCCAAGTCATAATATGGGCCTCTTTGTAATTGTACCCATGTAGTGAAGCTCGAGATGTTTTATTAGGTGAATGATTCACCCAATGTATTCCCACCTCATTTAGGGTACATGCATCATTTCTATGAGAATGCAGCCCAAAGGAGAGGACCGGATGTTGACACGAAACTAATACCGTGAAGGGGGAGGGATGTGCATAGTAGAAACCAAGGCACATGAAAACGAAGTGGCTAAATGCATGATGTTAGTAGAAAAGTAGAAAACATGTAATAGAAAAATTGATCACAATGTCACAAAATAATCAGATCCGAAGTGGCGAGAAGCATATAGTGTACACACAAGATAAAGGGCATAGTCCATACAAAATAACATACACTGGAAAATAATGGAAAACAATAGAAATAAAAGTATCAAATAACCATGAAGCTCTCAGCATATTAGAAATATAAAGAGTATGTCAAAGCATGTATAGATCGATGGAAAGTAGTGTGCTAAAGCAAGAATATGAAGTAGTATATAATGAAACAATAGCACCTATAGTGTGTAAGAGTTAGAATTTAGATACCCCAAGGAGCCTTGGTGGGAGTGGTAAGAGGTGTAGTGCTAAGAATCATTGTTGCATGTAAATATATGTAGAAAATATGCATTAAAAACTAGAGAAAAGTGAATACACATGTGTATATGATAAATATAATGAAATTCTAGATATATTTATAACATAGTAAGCAAAGTGTAACATGTGAGTATAAGAAAACAAGAATAGATGCAACCAAGATATGTAATATGTAGTGACTGAGTGTGAATGGAATGGAATGGAATACAAAGTAAATGTGATAGGAGCATCATGCCCCTGAGTGAATTTGGATTAGTATGATAGGAGGTTCATTTATAAAATAACCCTTGGTAGTTAAGAATGAACCATAGAACAAGAGTGCATCATCGGGAAATGGTTTGAATTATGTATACTATAAAGATAGATCAATGAATCGTAGAGCGTAAAGAGTAAAATTAGTGATGTGAGGTTCATATTATATTTAGACCCTCGTAGTTGAGTATCAACTATGGAACTAGAGTGTGTCATAGGGTAGTGATGATACAAAGTGTATTAAGTTGCATAATGATGCTCATATATATGAAGTATGAAGCATAAAGTATTTAATTAGAAATGATAGACACCTAAGAATGATAGAAATGGGGGAAGAGAAGTAAACATGATTCCCCCAAGTGTATGATGATGATTTACCTATCCAACAAAAGTGAAAGGTATGGGTCATCCACCCAATGTATAAGGAGATAAAGGAATGTGACCTTGCACTAAGATTGGTGGTGTATGAGAGTGGTGGTGTATATGTGAAGGAGACCTAGATTGTGAGCTCCTATATGAAGGATACCAAGGAGGTGATAATCACCTATGTGAAGGATATAATGGAGGAGATGAGAACCTATGTGAAGGATACCTAGGACGTGATGAGAACCTATGTGAAGGAGCCCTAGAAGGTGATGAGGACCTATGTGAAGGATCCCTTGGAGGCTATAAGAACCTATGTGAAGGATTCCTATGATGCGATGAACACCTATGTGAAGGAGCTTCCCGAGAAGGGAGATTGGGTAGAGAATATAGACTAGAAAATTGATGAGGATGAGTAGGTCATGTGTGAATGGGTGAGCTAGTTGTAGAATGTGCCTTAGATTTGAGAGGCTCAAGGGACCTATAGGCCCTAACAAGTACAATAGTGACCTCAAGAGGAGGATGAACTAATCGAGTCAATGATGGAACATTTTTTAGAGTGAAAAATTTCTTATTGTGGATGAATGTAAGACACAAGTGATTCATGGAAAATATAGCCTTAGTAGTACGGCCAAGGAAGACGTAAGAGCATATCACATCTTTCAATCAAAGATTCCATAGTGAATGAAAAAAAAATGGTGAGAGGCCCAACCATAATTTGAATCTTAATGTAACCATAGAATTTGGGAATTGGATATGAAATTTGAGAGAGAGGATAGTTGATAGAAATAAGGAGTGTAATAGAATACACACAAAGAGGGGAAAATGAATTGATCGTATTTGTAACATCTTTGACAAACTGTTATCTTTCCTCTTTTACATTGAAAGCGTTGACATGTGATTTTTTGGATAAGGAGTGTTCCTTGATTTTTGGAAATCATGCTTGCCATGGATGAATCATTTCTACTCTTAGATTCATTGGGCTGAAATGATATTGTTTGCAAAGAAACCATTTTTTGCTTCGATACATAAGTTGTAATCTAGAAATGAAGTTTACAAACTTATATATTTTTATTAATAAAACCTTGGATCAATTCCATTGATCCAAGGTATGCTTTAAATCTTCTTACCTGATCTGAATGGTAAACTAACATTCAGAGGTTGGAGGACATAATGGAATGAACTCTTTTATGTTTACAAATTATTTTATTTCCTTATAAGATCATGACATCATTCCATTTTATGTTATGTCCTCCGATCTTCTTGATTTATCTCTTCAAGATGCTAATGTCATCAAGTGTATGAGGCCTGCTTCAGGACTATGGAGGAAAAAAAAACTAAGTCCTAGGCCTATGAGATCTATCCTAATTGGATTCTAAACTAAGGTAAATATGACTTTCTTTTATCTATTCCTATTTCATTCTAAATAACATCCTAATCTAGGTTGCATGTTCTAAAATTGGGATGTGGGAAATAACCTAAGGTGATGCTAGGATTATTTCTAACCTGATATCTAATACTAAAGGGCTATGAACTATGACCTAACCTAAGAGAAAAATTTACCTATTGAAATGTTTCTAAACCTAAAGTAAATACTTTTAAAACTATCCTATGGTAATATCCTAAGCTAATGGTAACTATCCTAAACTAATGAAATAAGGAAAGGGGGCCTAAGATTCATATGGAAAGTGGTAAGCTGGTGACGGTTCCTAAGCTATTTATGTGATTTGATTTTGTATTAAATGACAACGAACTACCAGTTTAGGCAGAAGCATGAAACTTGGTGGGAGTCTATGTGGATACATCACTAAGGTTTAGTGATGCATGCAAAAGTTGAATTGGGTCTCGCCAATTTTTGATGGTGGTGGCGAAGAGAGATAGGTGGGAATTTGAGAATTAATGGCATTAATGAGCCTCATTTTTGGTGAGAAAACCACCTAGGAAACCATGCAGGTGGATTTGTTGGAGGTTGTTTGGTCATTCATGCTCTCTGATTTTTGCTCTGCATGGAGCTATCTGGTTCTTCAAACCAGTAGTTCTATTTTCATTTTATGGCTATTTTTTATTTCCTTGGTCTATTTTTGATTCAAGGAAAGTATATCATACATTTGGGAAAGATATTTTTGTTGTTAATATTTCTTGGAGAATAATAAGTGTTAGAATCTCGGAAGTCTTCTTCAAATTGCGTAAGCACTATCGGCATGATAAGTTCTATCCATTAATATTTCTTTCTTTTTTCTAAATGTTTCATTAAAACAACTCTGCTCTCATGAGATAGATGGGTTTCTATTTTTGTTTTTCTTATTTGTTTTCTTCATGAAATAATCTTTGTGATTTTAGTTTTGCAATGCTTGCATGATAATGTTGTTGTTAGGTGTTTCTTTGGTTGAGTTAAAATGATGAAATGCATTTATAACAATCGTGAATTTAGTGTTTTGATTGAAATATACTCTAGACTATCTGCTTGAAAAGGAGTTTGAGTAAGTAGTTTTTATCTTGAGCTTTTAAATGGAAATCTCTTTTGAAGGCAGAAGTAAATAGATACTCTTAATCGATGCATCTCTAAGTTTTAAAGTCATTACTCCTTCGCATTATGTATGGATATAGTTTTACCTCATTGTATGAACACAAACTTGCATGAAAGAGAGGAATGGACATCTTGTTTGTATTTATATTGGTAAATTTTCATGCTTATTCTCGAATGTCTTTGATTTTTTTAAAAGATAAATGAATACTCTTTTTTAAATGATATCCTATTCTATTATGTTTTTAGACTCCTTGTTCAGACTCGTATTGTATAATTTATTTTTCAATGTGAACTCAAACTCGCTTAAAAACAAAGGTAAATGTGTGTTTGAGGTTTATGTAATTTTCGGTGTTCTGTACTTCAACTTGTATAAGATCTTACAAGAAATATCATGTTCTTATTTTATTCTTTTAAGTCTCCACCGCTTTGAATCATAATTTGATGGGAGTTGGTTTTCGTTATTTGGAATTACTGTTCAGGTTGAACTCGTGAGGAATAATAATGAAAGTTGTCTTATACTTGGGTTGTTTGATTCTCGAATTCTCTTCTTTGAAACTCTATAAAGAGATTTCTGGTTTATTGAAATTTAGAATATGAGATGGTTGTCTTTGGTTGAAGTTCTTTTTGATGATGTAATAATCTGGTCACACCTTCTCCTATTTGTTATGGTGATTGTCTTCTTAGGTCCTTCGACTTTCTTAAGTTTGATTTTTGTCTTTTTCGGCTTGGGTGAGGTGATGATAACTTACTCACCAGATTTGGAAAATTCCTTGTAGTTTTTTAACTCACATGTTATGAACTGACTTTGGTATGTTCATGGGAATTGTTAAATGTATAATCAACTTTTGGGCTGTTATCTTTGTATATGGGACATACCAAACCTTTCCTATTTGTCCGCTTTCTTGATCTCTATTATTTGATTGGAATTGAATGCCTTGTCGATTCACAACAATGCTCAATGAGCCTATCCTATAGAAAGGAAAACTTAACCATTTATTGTTTGATTATTTTTCAATGGCTAAGTCATGCATCATTATGAAAGTGATTTCGATGGACTCTTCTTGTGCACTCAATGGATAATTTCTTCCTTCAAGTTTGGTCATGATTAAGGGGGATATTTTTATAGTCTCACCTTATTTTTCTGAATGAATGGTTTTGAATCAATGATTGAAACCTTTAATGATAAAGAAATATTCATTAAGGTTGCAAGTTAATAATTGTTGATGGGTAGGATGTAGACTCTTATTTTATGAAGATGCGTATCGTAATTTAGTTTAACCGAATGATAAAGGAAATTGTAACTATTTACTCTTCATTCATTCTCATTTCTTTATATAAAACCTATCACAGTTTAATTGAATCATTTGTATTATTTTATTAAGTAATTGATAAGTAGTTGTTACTAATTAATTCTCTACTTAAATTATAATTAAGGAAATAGTAATTGTTTCACTTGGATTAAATGAAACATTATTATTGGGAAGTAATTTTCCACTTTAATAAGAGGCCTAATCTAAGAACCGAGGTTATATTTATTTGATTGAAAATTAGTTTGTCACATCAGAATTGTCAATCTCTTATTTATTAAAGTTGTTGGTTGACTCATCTAAAAAATGTAACGATGCTGGAATGAACTGTCTTTTACATGTTTTCTAGAAACTTTGTAAGGATGACAAGAATGTATTTTGATTCTCAAAGAAACTCTTTTTGTTATATAGTGAATTTAATTATGTATTTCAAATTCAGAAGAATTAGGAAATAACTTAATGACAGAGTTGTTATTTGAAATAAATAAGTAATTGTTGGGACAATACTTAGTTGATATAATGTAGTTATTGGTTGATCATGTTATGAACTTTTCTTAAAACTGAATTCAGATTGTTAATTGTGCTTCTCTTATGGTTGATATTAAATATGTTTTATTTGAATGATTACATTAATTGTTTCATTAAAACAGAGTTGTTTTAATGGAACAATTAGTGGAATGCATTTTGTTTTAATGCTTAGTGCTTATCATGCTCAGCTCAATGAACTGACCCATGCTAGCAATTTTTACAAGATGGACTTCGTAAGTGATAAATAAAGGCAATGAATTTTATGATGTCTTGGTGGATTTAAATTCGGCTCTTTTTATAGAGAATTCCAATTCATTCATGAGTTGTATTGAAAAAGAAAATTTGTATTCTTAATGATCTTAATATTGATTAACATGTAGTTTGTCGAGATGCATAGTATTGTAAATGGTGTATTTTATCATGATGAATTGAAAAGGTTGGAGATTTACTTCAAATATTGTGTAATTTCTCTTGTACATTTTATGAAGATATTTGGAATACTATCTAGTTGATATTTTGCATATCTCATTGTATTATTATTTCCGTTGTCATTTGATAAGTTGGATGAAGGGAAATAGTTCAATCTCTTACTTAAATGGAAACAAATTGTTAAGTTGCATAAGATGACGTTCTTTATCTAAATAATATATTATGATAAAGGGATGTATAATGGATACACAATTAAACTATAAAAAGTGCAAAAGATATAAAGGGTATGATAAAACCTAATGCATAACCATGTAGAGAGGAAGACTCTTTCTCTCTTAAAAATGTAAAGTGAAAGAATGGTGTTATGATCGTTATTCACTCGTAATTCAATTTCTATGAAGTCTGCTCTAGTTGAACTCGTGTGGTTGTTAAACCATATTTGAATACTATAGTTACATTAGCTTAACCTTGAGATGTATGTTGTTCTATTTTTGGATAATTGCTTGGCAATTCAAAGATAAAAACATAAAAGTAATCTTGAGTTAATGAAGTTCTTTAATAGTGATTAAATCAAATATGAATGAAGAACTTAAGGGGTGTTGGATTAGGGTTTGGAAAGGTTACCATTCATTTAAATCTTAATCCAAGTTTAATTAAGTGTTAATGACCTCCTAGGGGTATGTACATCTTGATGAAGTAGTTCATGGATGTTGGCACACACCAACCGTAGAATTGTACTGCGTGAAGACTAAGATCTTTATGAGGATAAAATGTTTCCGTTGACATGTTACAACACCCTTCTAGATTAGTTCATCTAGATATACACTCATCTCTACTTGAACTCTCTAGGCCAAGCTAGAGGTATGAATTGGAATAGAAAGTAGATTTCTATGACTCAGGGTACCTCGGCACATTTGATCGACTTAGGTTGGATGAGTATGCCCATAAATCCTAATTCATTATGAGTGTATCCCTATAACAAATTATTTCGCTAACTTGAGCTAGGGTCAAACCTTGGCAAGTGGACTGACAAAAGTCAAGAAAGACGATTCTAGATAACAAAGAGTGAGGTGAAGGACATATTCGATTTGACAAATATGTCATCTAGGAATAGTAACATGAACAATATGTTGGAAATATTTGGCCAAAGTATCACAAACTGCGGGTTACATTTTCCTATGTCACCTAGTTTAAGGAATGTGATTTCAGATGAATATTGGTAATAAATATTCACATAGGTTCTTTAAACAGTTACTCAATACCCAAATTAGGGTAAGAAAACCAAGTATACGTAGCATATATAAAAGTATTCAATACTTAAAGACAAACATGATATATCGCTTAGAGACCAAGTCATGCAATGAGAGATTGGTAATTCATCAAGTCATTTACAGCTAGATATGGTTATCTATTATGAGATTGATTGGCATGGAATGTGTGTTCTAAATTATTTTTTATTTAGAACAGAGAACATTATGTAAGAAATTTTTTTTCCCTTGTTTCTAAAGTCTTAAAATGGGAATGTTGCATCTTGGTATCAGAGTTGAAGGTTGCAGCTCTTAGACCTATTGTGTCCATAATCTGATAAAACTTAAATTTTCTTATTAATAGAAAATGGTTAGAACAAGAGGAAATGTTGAAAATAATCCTCCACCAAGAAGGAGTAGCAACTTCCCAAAAAAATGATGCGATCCTTGTTGCCTCGCTGAAACAAGAGATCATTTGGTTGTACTTGAACAACTAGTAATGGGAAATGAGGAGGAAGAGGAAGCTTGTAATAATAATCAGCCACCTCCCGAGGACAACACCAATTTGGGTGTTGATAACAATAATTTAAACATGCCCGATTAGCCGAAAATAAAAAGGCTAGGTCAGGTGCAACAACTCACTAATGACATAAAAGGATAAGTCCACCTAAGTTTGATGGCACCACATTAGGAGATGGAGCTATAAATTGGCTCAAAGTGAAATGGAGAAGTACTGAATAAGGAACTTCTCGGAAGAAACAAAGGTAATCTAGGGAGCATATCGCTTTCCCATGAAGCATCTTCATGGTGGGACAGTCGTAAGGCTGTGTTGAATATTGATGAAACTAATATCACTTGGGATCAATTTAAAGGTTACTTTAGGCAATGTTGGCTGCCACAACTTTATTATGATCAGAAAATGAATGAATTTCATAACTTAATGTAAGGAAAGCTAATCAGAATCGATTATTGGGAGTGGTTTACTAAACTCCTTAAGTAAATATCTTAGTATCAAACTAAAGAGAAGTTTAGGATATGAAAATTCATCATGGGATTGAATCCCATTATAGGAGGAGAGATGGATTTTCATAGCCCAATCACTATGGAAGGGGTTGTTGAAAAATCCATAAGGCGGAAACAGAAATTAAAGGCTATTTCTCGCTCATAAGGAGGAAGTGATGAAAAAATTCCCAACTCCTCTTCATCATCTCTTACACCTAAGAAAGGACCATGGAAGAATTTTGGTATGAAAAGTAATTTTTCAACTGATAATAATAAGAAAATAGCAAGAAATAAGTCTACTGGAAATCCACAAGACAACGTTTTCAAGAATAATAATAGTGGATAGAAGTCCTATGGAGGTTAGAATGATAACTTTAAGGATGGAAATAAATATGAGCTTAAAAAGGGACCTGTAGGAGGCTATTATAACTATGGAAAGGATCATTATGCAAACCAATGTCCTTTGGAAAAGGATGATCATAATCAACAAGATAAAGATACATGCAACAGCTCTTTGACAAAAAAGTGAAAAACAAGTCACGCCCATAGAAGTTTTGGGTAAGTTATCTCGCATACCAGTAACTATTTTTTTTTATAAAGGAGCTACAGAATGTTTTATTTCTAGTAAATTAGCATCGAAACTAAAAATAAAAGCTAGAAAAATGGATAAAACATGGACTATACATTATGGAAACAATGTTGTTCACATATTTAGTATGTGTATTTTTGGAGAAGTCCTTGACTTACCTAATTTTTCCACCGAAGTTGATCTTTATGTTGCTCCTTTGGGGTCTTATGATGTAATCATAGGTGTTAATTGGTTAGCCGAGCATTAAAAAAAAAGTGGATTGTTTTGAAAAACATATTAGTTATTTAGATAACCTAGAAAAAATAGTAGAGATTTAGGGTGTGAAATGTGAGATTTCAGTTAGGAAACTATCAACTATGCAACTTTAAAAGGCCAAAAATAAAGGTTGTACCTTATATGCATATGCGAAACTACAGTGATGTGTTTCTGAAAGAGTTACTAGGTCTTCCACCCAAAAGAGAATTTGATTTCACAATTGAAATCAAGCTTGGAACCAAGCCTATTTCTAAGGCACCATACCGAATGACTACTATTGAATTAGTAGATCTTAAGGAACAATTAAAAGAATTTTTTTCTAAGGGTTTATTAGATTGAGTATTTCACCTTGGGGAGCACCGATAATCTTTGTGAAAAAGAAGGGTGGAACACTTAGATTTTGCATTGATTATAGAATGTTAAACAAAGCAACAATCAAGAACAGATATCCACTCCATAGAATTGATGATCTATTTGATTAGATGCATGGAACATCGGTATATTCTAAGATAGATATTCAATATGGATATCATTAATTATGGATTAAGGATGAGGACATTCATAAAACAACTTTTAGAACAAGGTATGGACATTATGAGTTCACGCTTTACCCTTTGGGTTAACTAATACACCTACAACTTTTATGAATTTGATGAACAATATTTTTCAAGAATACTTGGACAAATTTGTTCTTGTATTCTTGGATGAAATCTTCATATATTCTAAAAGTATTGAGGAACACCATGAGCATTTGAAGATAGTTCTGGAAATTTTGAGAAAGAGACAGTTATATGGTAAGCTATCTAAATGTTCTTTCTATGACACCGAAGTTCACTATTTGGGTCATGTTATAAGTAAAAATAGAATTATTGTAGATCCTTCCAAAATTGTAGCTATAGCTGTGAGGGGCTCGCACTAAAAGAATGTACATGAAGTTAGAAGCTTCATAAGTCTTCTTTGGTTACTATAGAAATTTTGTACAAGATTTTTCTAAAGTTTTTTAACCAATAACTTCATTGCAGAAAAAGGATAAGAATTTTGTTTGGAATGGGAAATGTGAATATGCATTTAGAACTTTGAAGGATTAGTTAACTTCAGCACCTATTTTAGCTGCACTGCACCTAATGGAGACTTTACTATTGTAATAGATGCATCTAGGGAAGGTCTTAGAGTTATTTTGTTACAAAATGATCATGTCATAGCTTACAAAAGTAGAAAAATAAAGTTACATGAGTTGAAATAGGCTCCACATGATTTAGAGCTTACTACCGTTGTTCATGCACTTCAAGTTTGGAGACATTATCTGCTTGGTAAACCTTTTGAATTAAAAATGATCATCTTGGGATAAATTATATTTTCACTTAGCCAAATCTAAATGCAAGACAATGACGAATGTTAGAGTTTTTGTCTCAATATGATCTTGACATAAATTACATTAAAGGAAAGGAAAATAGAGTAGCCGATGATCTAAGCCATAGGAAGCACATTTTTTCTCTTATAACATTAAGAAATCAGTTTAAGGATGAAGTAAAAAGTGTTATGGAATATGATTCTTATTTTCAGCAAGTAAAAATAGTGCTTCATACAGATCTAAATGATGTGAGATATAAAGGTTTTCACTTTGACAACAAAGGAATCTTACGATTTGAAAATAGAGTATACATACCTTTAGAAAATTATTTAAGAAAGAAATTGTTAGCGACTTTCACAATTCACCTTTCTTGAGACACCCCGTATTACAAATATGCTTGGTGATATAAAACAACAATATTTCGAAAGCGATGAAAAAGGAAGTTACTAATTTTGTGACACATTGCTTGAATGTCAACGTGTTAAGGCTAAACATATGCATCCAGCCAATTTATTATATCCTCACAAAGATACCACAAGACAAATGGCAAGTAATAAGCATGGATTTTTTACAAGGGTTACCTATGTCAAGGAATAAACATGATTTTATTTTGGTTGTTGTGGATAAACTGAAAAAAGTAGCTCACTTTATTGCTGGTAATCTTGAGGATGATTCTCCTGTTTTGGCAAAAAGGTTTGTACACGAGATTTTTAGATTACATGGAGTACCTGAATTAATCATATCTAATAGAAATCCTAGAATGACTTCAAGGTTTTGGAAAACCCTTAATGTAGCTCTAGGAACTAAGTTGAATTTCAGTTCTACATATCATCAAGAAACAGATGGACATACTGAAAGAGTTAATCAAGTTTTAGAGGATATGTTATGGGTGTATTGTATGGATCATTAGTATAAGTGGGAAGAGTACCTTCCATTAGTTGAATTGGCATAAAGTAATGCATGTCATGCCTCTCTTAAGATGGAACCTTTTGAAGAATTATATAGAAGAAAATGTAGAACCCCCTGTTAGTTAGGGACATCATTGAGGATAGAGAGGGAATTGTACACGAAATCCTTACGAAATGGAACATCAATTTAACATTATTCATGAACGCTTGAAAGAAGTAGTAGATAGGAAAATATTTATGCTTTGACTTGAAGTGGGTTGATAGGTAATTTGAATTTGGCGAGAAGGTCTTTCTTCAGGTTAAACCAAAAAAGAGTTCTATAACTTTTGGCAGGGCTGCTAAGTTATCACCATGTTTTCTGGGAACTTTTGAAATAGTTGAAGTAATCAACCATGTAGCTTATCATTTAGTAGTACCCCCTGCTTTGTCATGAATGCATGATGTTTTCCATATTTCTTTGCTTAAGAAATACATTTCAGATTTATCACATGTGTTAAATTGGAATTCCTTGCAGGTCCAAGACCCATGAATAATCATGGTTAAACCCTTGCAAGTGCTAGAAAATCACCAGCTACACTTAATAAATCATGAACTAAGTCAATGTAAGGTCTAGTGGGACCAGTTTAATGAAGAAACTACAACTTGAGAAAATATGGAAGATATAAAAACTACTTTTCCATACTTATTTGAATGCAATTGGTTCTCATCGATATAATTTTTGATTTGATTCTTTCATGACAACAAACCTACCAGTTTTGGGCGTAGATATTTCATTTTTAGAAATAAACATCTAAGTAAATGTTGATAGTTTTAAGAATTTTAAAATTTTGTTATGTTTTGAACATATGGAAAGAAAGTTATAAAAATGATTCTCCTTGATGTAAATTGTTTTAAGGAGATAATCATCGGGATGATAATTATTTTAGAGGGAAGCATGTAACATCTTTGACAAATGTTATCTTTCCTCTTTTGCATTGCGCAAGCTTTGACATGCAAATTTTGTGGATAAGGAGTGTTCCTTTGATTTTTGGAAATCATGCTTGTCGTGGATGAATCATTTATGCTCTTAAATTCATTGGGATGAAATGATATTGTTTGCAAAGAAACCATTTTTTGCTTCCGATAGATAAGTTGTAATCTTTAAATGAATTTTGCAAACTTATCTCTTTTTATTAAAAAATCCTTGGATCAATTCCATTGATCCAAGGTATGCTTTAAATCTTCTTACCTGATCCGAATGGTAACTTGACATTCAATGGTTGGAGGACATAATGGACTCGAACTCTTGTATGTTTACAAATTATTTTATTTCCTTGTAAGATCGCGACAACATTCTCGTTGTATGTTAAGTTCTCATATATTCTTGATTTATCTCTTTAGGATGCTAATGTTGTCAAGCGTATGAGGCCTACTTTAGGACTATGGAGGCAAAAAAACTAATTCCTAGGCTTATGAGATCTATCCTAACTGGATTCTAAACTAAGGTAAATATACCTATCTTTTATCTATGCCTATTTCATTCAGGATAACATCCTAATCTAGGTTGCATGTTCTAAAATTGGGATGTGGGAAATAACCTAAGGTGATGCTAGGATTATTTATAACCTGATATCTAATACTAAATGGATATGAACTATGACCTAGCCTAAGAGGGAAATTTACCTGTTGAAATGTTTCTAAACCTAAGGTAAATAATTTTAAAACTATCCTATGGTCATATCCTAAGCTAATGGTAACTATCCTAAACTAATGAAATAAGGAAAGGGGACCTAAGGGTCGTATGGCAAGTGGTAAGTTGGTGATGGTTCCTAAGCTATTTATGTGATTTGATTTTGTATTAAATGACAAAGAACTCGTCGCTTTAGGTAAAAGCATAAAACTTGGTGGGAATCTACGTGGAGACATCACTAAGGTTTAGTGATGCATGTAGAAGTTGAATTGGTTCTTACCAATTTTAGATGGCATGTGACAAAGAGAGATAGGTGGGAATTTTAGAATTAATGGCATTAATGAGCCTCATTTTTGGTGAGAAAATTACCTAGGAAACCATGCGGGTGGATTTGTTGGAGGTTGTTTGGTCATTCATGCTTTTTGATTTTTACTCTGCATGGAGCTATATGGTTCTTCAAACCAACAGTTCTATTTTTAGTTTATGGTTATTTTTTATTTCCTTGGTCTATTTTCAATTCAAGGAGAGTATATGAGACATTTTGGAAAGATATTTTTTATTGTTGATCTTTCTTGGAGAAGAATAAGTGTTAGAAGCTCAGCTAGAAGTCTTCTTCAAATTGGCAGAAGCACTATCAGGCATGATAAGCTCTATCCATTGAGATTTATTTCTTTTCACTAAATGCTTAATTAAAATAACTCTGCTCTTATGAGATAGATGGGTTTCTAGTTTTGTTTTGGTTATTTGTTTTCTTGATGAAAGGATCTCTGTGCTTTTGTTTTTGGAACCCTTGCATGATAATGTTGTTTTTGGGTGTTTCTCTGAGTGAGTTAAAATGGTGAAATGCATTTATAACTATCGTGCCTTTAATGTTTTGATTGAAATATATACTCTAGACTATTTTCTCAAAAAAGAGTTTGAGTAAGTAGTTTTGTCTTGAGCTTTGAACTGGAAATCTCTTTTGAAGGCGGAAGTAAATGGATACTCTTCTTTGATGCATCTCTGAGTTTTAAAGCTATATTAGTCCTGTATTCTATATGGATATATGTTTTACCTCATTGTATGAATACAAACTTGCGTGAAAGTGAGGAATGGACATCTTGTTTGTATTTGTACTTGGTAAACTTGCATGCTTATGCCGAATGTCTTTTCTTGTTTTGAAAGGTAAATGAATACTCTTTTTTAAACAATGTCTTGTTCTGTTAATTTTTTAGACTCCTTGTTTGGGACCAGTATTGTATACTTCATTTTTAGTATGAACTCGAACTCACTTAAAAACAAAGGTAAATGGGTGTTTGAGATTTATGGAATTGTTGGTGTTCTATACTTCAACTTGTTTAAGATCTTAGAATAAATATCATGTTCTTATTTAATTTTGTTAAGTCTCAACTACTTCGAATAATAATTCGATGGGAGTTGGGTGAGTTTCATTATTTAGGATTACTATTCAGTTGAACTCATGAGGAGATAAGAATCAAAGTTGTCTTATACTTGGGTTGTTTGATTCTCGGAATTCTCTTCTTCAAAACTCTGTAAGGATATTTCGGTTTATTGAAATATGGAAGATGATATGATTGTCTTTGATTGAAGTTATTTTTGATGATGTAATACTCGTAGTCACCTTCTCCTAGTCGTTATGGTGATTATTTTCTTAGGTTTGTTTGACTTTCTTAAGATCGATTTTCTATCTTTTTTGGACTTGGGTGAGGTGATGAAAACTTACTCACCAGAGTTGGAAACTTCCTTATAGTTTGTTAACTCACATGTTATGAATCGACTATGGTATGTTCATGGGAATCGTTGAATGTATAATCAACTTTTGGCCTGTTATCTATGTATATGGGACATACCAAACCTTTTCTCGTTTGTATGCTTTCTTGATCTCTCGTTATTTGATTGGAATTTAATGCCTTGTCACATTCACCGTAGTGCTCAACCGAGACTGGCTCCTGTGGAAAGGAAAAATTAAGTATTTCTTGTTTGATTATTTTTCAATGGCTAAGTCATACATCGTTATGAAAGTGATTTCTGATGGACTCTTCTTGTGCACTCAACGATGATTTCTTCCTTCTTTGTTTGGTCATGATTAAGGGGGAATATTTTTATAGTCTCACCTTATTTTAATGGAACGAATGGTTTCGAATCAATGAATGAAACCTTCAATGATAAATAAATATTCATTAAGGTTGCAAGTAAGTTAATAATTGTTGATGGGTAGGATGTAGACTCTTCTTTTCTAAAGATGCATATGAGAATTCGGTTTAACCAAATGATAAAGGAAATTGAACTATTTACTCTTCAATTCATTCTCCTTTCTTTATATAAAACCTATCATAGGTTTAATTGAATCATTTGTATTATTTTATTAAGTAATTAATTAGTAGTTGTTACTAATTACTTCTCTACTTAAATTATAATTAAGGAAATAGCAATTTTTTTAGTTGGATTAAATGAAACATTGTTATTGGGAAGTACTTTTCCACTTTGCTAATAAGAGGCCTAATATAAGAACCTAGGTTATATTTATTTGACTGAAAATTAGGTTGTCACATCACAATTGTGACTCTTATTTTTTTAAATTTTTGGTTGACTCATCTTAAAAATGTAACAATGCTCAAATGAACTTGTCTTAACATGTTTTATGGAAACTTGGTAAGGATGACAAGAAGGTATTTTGATTCTCAAAGAAACTCTTTTTGTTATATAGTGAATTTAATTATGTATTTCAAATTCTGGAAGAATTATGAAATAACTTAATGACAAGATCTATTATTTGATATAAATAAGTAATTATTGGAACAATACTTGGCTGATATAATGCAATTTTTGGCTGATCATGTTATGACTTTTTCTTAAAAGTGAATTCAAATTGTTAATTGTGCTTCTCTTATGGTTGATATTACCTATGTTTTATTTGAATGATTACATTAATTGTTTCATTAAAGTAAATTTGTTTTAATGGAACAATTAGTGGAATGCACTTTGTTTTAATGCTTAGTGCTTATCATGCTCATTTCAATGAACTCACCCGTGCTAGCAATATTTGTAGGACTTCATAAGTGATAAAGGAAGGCAATAAATTTTATGATGTCTTGGTTGATTTAAAGTCTGGCTCTTTTTATAGAGAATTCCGATTCATTCATGAGTTGTATTGAAAAAGAAAAGTTGTATTCTTAATGATCTTAATATTGATTGACATGCAGTTTGTCTGAGATGCATAGTCTTGTAAATGGTGTATTTTATCATGATGAATTGAAAAGGTTGGAGATTTACTTTGAATTTTTGTGTAATTTCTCTTGTACATTTTATGAAGGTAGTTAGAATACTATCTATTTGATATTTTCCATATCTATTGTATTCTTATTTTCATTATCATTTGATAAGCTAGATGAAGGGAAATAGTTCAATCTCTCACTTAAATGGAAATAACTTATTCAGTTACATAAGATGATGTTCTTTATCTAAATAATGTATTATGATAAAGGGATGGATAATGGATACACAATTAAACTATAAATATTACGAGAAGATATAAAGGGTATGATAAACCCTAACACATAACCATGTAGAGAAGAAGGCTTTTCCTCTCTCAAAAGAATGTAAAGTGAAAGAATGGTGTTATGATCATTATTCACTAAGACTTCACTTTCTATGAAGTCTACTCTAGTTGAACTCCGTGTGGTTGTTATACCATATTTGAACAAGATAGTTATATTAGCTTAACCTTATGATGTATGTTGTTCTTTTTTTTGGATAATTTCTTGACAAGTCAAAGATAACAAACATAAAAGTAATGTTGAGTTAATGAAGTTCTTTAACATGATTAAATCAAATATGGATGAAGAACTTAAGGGGTGTTGGATTAGGGTTTGGCAAGGTTGCCATAATCTGAATCTTAATCAAAGTTTAATTAAATGTTAATGACCTCCTAGTGGTATGTACATCTTGATGAAGTAGTTCTATCAAATGTTGGCACATGCCAACTACAGAACTGTACCTACGTGAAGACTAAGGCCTTCACGAGGATATAGTGTTGCAGTTGACATGTTACAACTCTCTTCTCGCATTAGTTCATCTACATCTATACTCATCTAGACTTGAACTTATTTTCTCTCTAGGCCAAGCTAGAGGTATGAATTGGAATAGGAAGTAGCTTTCTATGACTCAGGGTACCTTGGCACATTCAATCGAATTAGGTTGGATGAGTATGCCCATATACCATAAGTCATCATGAGTGTCTCCTATAACAAAAATGTCACTAACTTGGGTTAGGTTCAAACCTTGGGAAGTGGACTGACAAAAGTCAAAAGACTATTCTAGATAACGTAAGAGTGAGGTGAAGGGCGTATTCCGATTTGACAAATATGTCATCTAGGAATAGTAACATATGAGTAGTATGTTATAAATCTTTTGCCAAAGTATCACAAGTGCTAGTTGTGTTATCCTATATCACCTAGTTTAAGGAACGTGATTTCAGATGATTATTTGTAACAAACATTCGATAGGTTATGTAAACATGTCACTCAAGACCTAGATTAGGGTAAGAAAACCAAGTATACGTAGTATACATAAAATTATTCAATAGTTAAAGACAAACATGAGAGATTGGTTAGAGACCAAGTCTGTAATGAGAGATTGGTAATTCAACCGAGTCATTTACATCTGCATATGGTTATCTCATTATGATATTTGTGTTCTAAATTATGTTTTATTTAGAATAGAGAACATTGTCTAAGAAAAAAAAATTCCCTTGTTTCTAAATTCTTAAAATGGGAATGTTATAGTAGTATTGTTGACATGTATAAGATTTGATAGAAGCATTGATATGTAGTGTATTAGAAGAAAAAAATGCATAAAAATCATGATCAAAGAATGTGATGAGTGGTGGAGATGCATCGTATGTGCAACTATAAAATCAAGATCCCCAATGAAGGAGGAGGAACAATGTGATATGTATGATTAGCTTAAGAATCAACCGCTTTCTTGTCATGATTGGGCAATGTATCATTGAATATTTTAATATTTTTTTATCATTAATCGGATGAGATTTTGAAGTATCGGGAGCTCAATTACATTATTTTCAATGATATATTGAATAAAATTTGTAAATTTGAAGAATCGATTAGTGGTGTAGACACCAAAATTGGGTCACACTCCCTCGCCCCCATCAAATAACCAACTCAAACATATTCACCTAACCATGGACCCTTTCACCCCACATTAATATTAATTTAATTAACTTAGTTAAATTAATACCCATCCTCACAATATTCATTACTTAATTATTTTAATTAAGCTAATTTCCACCTCACCCTAGACCTATTCTTGGCATGCTTTTATAACTAACTAAGACTTGGTCCCGCTTACCTTAATGAGCTAAGACATAGTTCAACCCTAAAAATAAATGTGCATTATCCCTCTAACCACATTCCCACTCATGAAAAATGTAACTTCCACTTTAATCCATGACAATAGACAGATTGGCGAAATGATTGCCAAGATCTGCTTATTTTTAGTAAACCTAGGGAGTCCCTCCTTAACCGACATCAGTCATCCCTAAATCGACACTAGCTAACCCAAAACCGTGGTCAATTACCATTTATTCACATTAGCAACTTTTTTTTTGGGTTCACACATTTTTGAGATCAGAGAGAGATGATAAGAGAGCTACATACAAGCAGAACCAGAGCCTTTTTCATGCACCCATACATCCATAGCAAAGCCAGGATAGATCCAGAGGTATTACACTTGTGGAATCATTCAAGGAAGCACTATCATGGCACGAAGCACCATTATTATGATGAACTGTTATCACCATTCAGCCATCAAACTTGCATCATAGTAAGTGTACCTTCTACCAACATAGTCTATTTCAGTATAATAGCCTTTGTTATTTCTGCTATCAATTTATACTTTGCATGTTTGTTTCCCATCTCCTACCTACTTGTAGACTCAAAGTGATTCTTGCCTATTATACACCTCTGATTATACCTAAGACCTTTACAGACCTCCTTATCCACCCTTCCATCTTTGTTTAGCTTCAGTTCAATCCCCACAATCGATCTCATTGAGTTCCTTTCACCTTGACCCTACTAACACCGGGTTACCCTTGACCGTCATCGGTTTCATCTAAACTGTCATCAGCTTACACCAAACTGAAATTGGTCTCTTTGTTTCATACCTTCTTCCCATAACATAAAAAAACAACCTTCTACCAAGTAACCTAAATAACCCAGAACCTGACCTTGACTATTCCCAGTACCTTGACGGCTACCTCACACTTCCAATTTGACTATATCCTAGCCTGTTATGATTGGATTTTCTTATTGTACTTGAATGAGATACCTAAATCATATCAACTACAAGATTTACTTTACTTATCTCTCCGATTAATTTATTTTAAATAGTGGATTGATATCCTTCTAGGGATTATCACACTTCTCATATCTAGCAAATCATAAGCAGTCCACTATGATGTATTGTTTAGCTCTTCTTTGGTGGTCTTGTTTTCTATTTCATGTAGTTCCTTTCAGCCAAAAGGAAGCTCTCACAATAAACACTAGATGGAGAAGTCATAACGCATGCATTAAACTCAAAAAAATAGAACATGTATTCCTCCTTGGCCCATACCCTTATCTCTTTCATCTCAAAATGTAAAGAAAACGGTGAAATATTTTGGCACGCCCGGTGGGACCCATCAAGGGTTGCTTGCATTTTTCTTCATTCATAGGTAAAGATGGTGTGTTTTTTTACTTTCTAAATGTATTCACGCTAAATATATTTCCCTGGTTATCCTCTCTTCTTCTAATTGTCTAAAACAACATCTATTTTCTGGTGCTTAAAAAGAACCATTTCTTCTTTCTTGCATTTGCATAAGTAGTGAAAGAGCACATTTTTACTTGTTCATCATTTGCTTCATTAAATGTAATTTGTCAATTTGGGTTTAAAATTAGTTGCATTTCATCCTTATATGTTGCATTTAGCTCACATTAAAATGAGGGCAACCTATATGTTGGAAGTCATGCCCAGCTGATGGTTGAAACAAAGAATCGTAGAAAAGCACTCTCTTTCTTCTTCTTCTACCAAACTACACAAAATTGAAAAAATACACATCTTCTTAAACAATATCTCACCCGAAAGAAGTTATTAATGATCACATGATTAGTGGATTAACACTAGGCACCCGGATGGTTACTTCGTCTAGTCATCACCTTAGAGGATGGCCCGCCCCTGCCATAACATAACCTGAAACCTCTCCTTTTAGATATCCTTCTTCTTAGGAAGCCTTCCTCACCAAAAACTCTACTCTAAATTCATAAGTCAATATTCTAAATAGCATAAGATCAACACATTAAAATCACTTGTTGGATATGTTTTTAGCATTTTATTGACGTGCATTTTGAGGTGTGAGGATACGTTTCTCCATTTTCCATTATTTTTCCTTGCACACTCCACAATCATAGTTGGAGTATTATGACTTCTTCTAAGTGTGTCAGGACCTCATTATATCATCTCCAGGATTCTAGGTTGATCATTCATCTGATCTCAGTTCACAACAATCTATTTTTCTACATTTTTCAAAAATTTCACAATAACCGACATTGGTTTATCCACCGGCATCGGTTTACACCTCACCATCATCGGTTCTACCTAACCGTCGTTGGTTCCCTGTCCTTTTGGTTAACTTTCCCAAGGGACACCTATTTCATCTTCTTCACTATTTAGATTTTTTCTAAGTCTCTATACTCTCTATATTCTACTAAACGGTCATCATATAGCTTACCTATCTAACATTCATCAATTTTTTCCCCCTTTGGTCAAACTGTTCTTTTCTAATAGTAACCGACCTCAATTACGCCCGAACCATTGTGGTCGTCCATAAATGGCGTTGGTTACCCTATGTTGATTCTCAACTAATACATTACCCAAATCCACCTACAAACACCTATTTTTCTCATTCCTACTACTTTCTATGTCATCTGCAGGCTACAACATCACCTGATATACATTCATTCACATGGTGTTGACTCACAACAAAGCTAACACCCTTATATTCCATGCTAGTCATCAACCACTCCCACCTAGTCCTTCACCACCCTCTATCATGTCACCCATGGATCTAACCCTACCTACCACCATTGCTACAGGAGACAAGGAATTCACACGACTCCTCGATCAAAATCTCACCACCTTACAGTTCTACCTTTCCCACTCTTCCACCTAGGACTCCTCAGGTTAGTTGATAAATGGCATGTTTGTATCAATCTCTACTACCATTATCCCCACCGATGAATAAACCCATGCTAGTTCAAGGTGTTACCTTCACCTGTATTACCCCCGGGGTTTTGTAGTGGGTCCCATACCCGCTATGGATTGCATCTGCAGATCGGGCGTACCTTTAGTATTTTTTGTTCCCTCATCGTCCACCCACACCATAACACCATCCACACCCATTGTCTCATAGATAATGATTACAACACAACCACCCATGGTATTGGTGACCCCTACTCCATTCCAAAATATTATCCTCTCCATCCCGCAGCTTTTGCCCCCAATCACTACTAGAGTCATTGCGATTGCCCCACCTACATATATGTATTATCAATAGCCCCCTATTTCATTCAACATTCATTTTGGATATATGCCCTCTATGTCAATTCCTTATTCTCAACCTTCCTATTCGGCACCTCTATACACTAGAATGCCACCTACACCACAAGAGGAGACCTTCCATCACAACCTACCACCGACCTCATCAAATTAATTATGGAAAGGACGTAGACACTGGAAGCATCGCTTTCTAGATCATGTAATTCTCTTACCTACGATGAAATCTATAATGAGCCCATTCATCCATCCATTCCTATTTTCCCATACCCTGTACATTGGGAAATGCCAAAATTCAACCATTTTAATAGTAAAGAATACCTGCAACAACATTTGTGGTCTTTCAAACATGGGTGTTACCTGATCACCCATGATGACACTTTACTCCTACGGACCTTCCCGATGTCCCCGACAGACTCGTTATCTTGGTATAGTGTGCTACCCAGACATTCCATCTACTCATTTAATCAAGTAGCCCAAGCCTTCTTAGACCACTTCTCAATCAACATTGTTAAGAAATTCATCATGACCAATCTTTACTCCACATGACAGTATGATGATGAGTCTATCGTTGACTTTTTCACTCACTGGCACAACCTAATTAACCAACTCACATTTCAATTACCTCAAAATGAACTCATAGATTTGTTTACTTGGGCTTGTGCTAGACACATATCATCAACCCTGTAGGTGTAGATCTTCTATACCTTTGATGAGGCATTCACCATGGCATAGAAATTGGATATTCATGTTATCAAAGAAATGAAAATTCAGCTACATAACAAGAACATCACGTTCAAACCAAATGATGCTTCTTCATCTTTGAAACCCCATAAGAACTATTCAAAACCCAAAGGATTTTCCAACACCATAGTTCTCAAGCTTGGACCCTCTCACCCATCAAAGAAGGCCAAGCCTTCATCTAATCTCTCTCTCGTCTAAGCTTTCTAGTTTAGACGAGAACATCAAAAGTATACCCCAATAGGGGAACCTTATTCTTCTTTTTTTGAAAAGCTTATTAAGGCTGGTTTCATTACCCTTCCACCTATAAAACCACACATTGGTTTGGAACCTCATCACCCAATGCCCGCATGGTATAAAGAACATGACTTTTTTAGCTATCATCATGTCAAAGGTCATAGAGACAAGAATCGCATCACCTTCAAGAATATCTTCCAAGAAATTTTAGACAACAGAGATCTAGTCTTGGATAAGCCAAATGAACTCGTTAACCAAAACTTACATATCTATAAAAACCATTCCCTAATCATGCCCCATCTTCCAACCAAACTGGGACACTTCAACCAATGATAACAATGTCTATGAGGTCCACACCATTTTTGAGGACATACCAGTTGCTTCCCAATTTTCCCATGTTCCTTCCATAGAAAAAATATTAGCCCGGCTCCCCTATCTACATAGGAAATTATTTCATCTACTCCTCCACCCAAAGAGAACCCCCCTCCATTTTCTCCTTCACCCATGGAAGAGCATATAATTATCACTCCGCCTTTGGCCCCATAAATTACTAAGCGGTCATCGGTAGCATCTCTCCCACTCATAGGGGTCACATGTCCACTCCTGCACCACCGCATGGAGAGTCCATCTCCTCTACCTATAGAGGATCCTGTAAAAACACCATTTCCCTTAGATGACCATTCTCCATCAAACCTCCAAGATACATTAACCCACTTTTGATTCTCTTACTTACAGAGTCCAAGCTAGCCATTTCCTTATTTCTCAAACACATTTTATGGGGATTGCTACTTGATCTACATTGGCCTTGCCTACAAAGTGGTACCATTTTCATCCTTGGTTGATCGCATGTGTAACACCTTGGACAAAATGTTATATTTCTCTTTGCATTACAAGCATTGGCATGTGATTTTCTTGAATAAGGTGTGTTCCCTTGATTGTTGAAAATCATGCTTGTTATGGATAAATCATTTCTACTCTTGGATTCATTAGACTAAAATGATATGGCTTGCAGGAATCCATTTTCACTTCTTGTTGATAAGTTGCAATCGACTTTGAGAGTTGCAAACTTATCTCTTTTATTGACTCATCCTTGGATCAATTTCAGTGATCCAAGGAATGTTTTAAATCTTCTTAACAGACTGAATGGTAAATTGACATTCATTAGTTTGAGAGACATAGTAGACTGAACTTTTGAAATTTACAAATTCTTTGGTCTTGTATGAACGTGTCTTCATTCGGTTGTATGTTGTGCCTGGGTCTTTAGGATTGATCTCTTCAGGACATTAATGGCGTAAATGAAATATAGTCTACTTCATGACTAAGAAGAGAATAAGAATCCTAAAACTAAAGGATTATCCTAACGGTATCCTAAACTAGGTAAGAGCACCTACTTCCTAGATACGTCTACTTATTTGGGTTTTCATCTAACCTAAGCTTCTTATTCTATTTTGTTGGGATGGCATCCTAACCTAAGCTCTTGTGCTAAATGAATAAGGAGGAGATTACTAAATTAATGTTAGGCTATATTAACCTAATGCCTAATACTATTTGGATGTGAATTTAATCTAACCTAAGTTGGAAATTACCTATGGCAATTTTTAAGACCTAAGGTAATTATTGTTAGACTAACCTAAGTTTTGGGAAATCTATCCTAAACTATTAAAAGGGAACCTAAGGGTCATAGGGAAATAAGGCAACGGTTCCAATGGCATTTAATTGATTTGATTGGGTTTAATGTATGGAGGTACTGCCAGTTTTGGCAAAGGCTAGTCAACTTTAGTAGAGGCATACATGGAGGCTTCACTAAATATGGAATTGCATGTTAAATTAAAAATGGAATTCACTAGATTTGGGAGGTGGTGGCGAGGAGAGATAAGTGGGATATTTGGGAGTAATTACATTAATGGACCTTAGTTTTTGTGGGAAAACCATCTTGGAAACAAGGGAGGAAGATTTGTGGGAGGTTGTTTAGTTTTGCATGTCTCGCGAATTTTTCTCTGCATGGAGCTATATGGTTCGTGAACTAGTAGTTTGACTTCTACTTCATGGCTATTTTTGGTTTCTCTCAAGGTTATTTTCGATCAAAGGAATTTTTATGAGGAATTGGCATAAAATTTGTTTGGTTGTTGATGTAGCACCCGTTTAACAACCACTTGAGACCCAAGAAACAACCTAGGGTTAGCTAGAAAAATTATGGGATAATTTTATTTTGATTTGAAGTGTCTACAACCAAGTTGTAAGACATCAGTTTTCACTAACAAGTTTTGAACAAGACCAATTTTACTAGGACATATTTTTCCTTCATTAACTAATAACAAGTTCACGAGGTTCAATTTTTTTAGGTTAGGTGTTTTAGTAAGGTTCAGGGAGTAATTTACCCCATACCCACTCTCTAACAGTCTCTAAGTTTCAACATGATTTTTCTCATACTCAATGCTTCCAAAATTTCCCTAAACCATTCCCATTGGATAGGAAATTTTCTCACCGATGAGTGAATTGTTTGGATCATTTATATAATTTCTTCTGACTAAAATACTCTTTGTGATATGACTTATTAGTAAGGTTCAAGAGTAATTTACCCCATACCCACTCTCTAACTCTCTAAGTTTCAGACATGGATGTTTTCTATAGTTATATCTTAGTAGGTTTGATGCATTTTCCTTGATATTGTTTATGAAAAAACCAATTATCACATGAACCTCCTACTAACTATCTTTATGAGATCAAACGTGATGATGTGTACGGGAATGATGGAAGTTTTTGTGGATAAGAAACCTTAGTTCAAGCATGCGGTGAAGACTATTTCCATCAAATTGACCTATTAGCTTGGGCTTGATTCTAACGGCCCGTAGTAATCTATGTGTTTTAATTGACATTTTATGGACAAAGTGTTTAATGTCGCCGATATGGTGGATCTTGTAACCAACATTATTTATATGAAGACTTTGTCTTCGAACTTAGTAGGACCACTTTTTTATTATCAAGGAGATTATCTCGCAGACAGCTTCTGATATCTTTTATGTGTTATGAACTTATTTATAAGTTAATGAAAGCCACAACATTTTGAGAATCAGAAGTTGTTAATCCCTCTATCCCGAGGAAGAGCAAGGGCCCACTCAACCGAGGAGATATGAGGTTACTTTGAGTTCATGCATATAATTCTTTGATTAGATTTAGTACAATTTTCATTTGATAAATCTTACATGCATGCTTTGATTAACTATATCTTCTTTCTCCATTACTACTTTCACTTAGAATAGATTCTTTTGTTATGCAAATCTAAATAACGAATAGTCTTGCTTTCTGCTAAAAGTTCCATTTATTCAGTTATGATTTAATTTTTTAAGAATAAGTGTGTGCGTATTTTATTTTACAATAGAAGATTAGTTGCTAAAATTCTTTTCATTGCAAATAGTTGAATTCCATATACTTGTATTTTAATTTTTGTAGAATATTAATTAAACTAAGCAACCCCCCAATAGACCCAATGTATAACCGGTTCTCCTATACTCCATCAGCATATTGCCTAAGACACAACCCTAGTTTAAAATGACACTTTGAAAAGATTATGTCAGCTTAAATGATTGGAATAATATGACAACCCATCATTTTTGGTGCCATTGCCGAGGACATAACCATAAGCTCCATTATTTTATTTTTTCCATATGCTATGGGTGTTAATGGAGTTCATATAGGAAACTAGTAGTTCTCTCAGACCTCGATTTAAACCAACCAACTTGGATGCATAGGTCATAAGATAACCAAGGGAGATTTATAGCACACAATATTTAACAAATCTCTTTAGACACTTCACAAGAGAGAAACACTGAGAGTGATACAGATTCCAACTCAACGCCTAGAACCTTTTCTGAGCATTCTGTATCCTCTTCACACCACTTGGTAATGGGGGACCTTGGGAATGTGAAGACCAACCTTTAGGATGAACCTTTACATACCCCATTGTCCTCGATGCAGATGAGGATGCACCCATGAAAAACATCTCACCATCCATCCTCCCCCTCTTTCGAGGAATGACCAAAGAAGACCTTGATCAGTTTTTGTTTGAATTTAAAATCCTGTGCCAGACATATGACTACCAAACTGACAATCAAAAACTCAAACTATTTCCCTCCACTCTCAAAGATTCTACTATGAGATGGTTTATGGGGTTACCATCTAACTCCATTAATTCCTGGGAAGCCATGGAAACAACCTTCCGGATAAATACCAAGACTATTGTAGAGGAAGGGATAGGAAGGAAGAGTTCTTCCAAATATGGAAAAAGGAAGATGAGAATCTAGAGGATTATCTGGATAGATTCCTCTTTCTCCATAAATGTAGTGGGTATGAGTTACATGCAGACATCACTAAAATAGTCTTTCTTAAAGGACTGGATGAGGAAACCAAGGATTCCCTCCATCTCATGGGAGGAGGAGATGTGCATAAACTCACCATGGAACAAATCACTGAGCTATGTAGAAGATATTCTAGAACACGTGGAGGAATACAAAGAAAACAAACATCCAAGTCTTTGGGTACCTCTGAACTTCTAGAAGAAATGGCCAACATGAAAACAGACATTCTACTACAATTAACATCCACCATAGATGGACTCAAGGAAAAATCCACCCTGCTAAAGAACCATTGGACATGTATTTCCCTAAGTGTCGAAGAGACACCCCTTGAGAGAATGTCCTTTGATTTCACGAATGTGCTTAATCTATGAAGTTACTCGACCACACACTAAGCATTGCACACTTCTACCATAGTTGAAAGGAGGTTTGAATGCCATCTCTCAAACAAGTGCTGAATTAAGTTTTTTCCAAAGACAAAACAATCGTGGTGGGTTCCCATCTAGACCAACTCGTAATCCCCGAGAATGCCATGGCCAAATAAAAGCTCTCGGTCTTCTTAGGGACAACCCGAGTGGGAAAACTCAAACTAGATGACTTATCCATATCCACCACCTTGGAAAATCCCTACACTCAGCTGTGTTGGGCTCCACCACCCATAGCCAATCCTTGGCATAATCAACAGTGGGGTCCTCAACAAAATTTTAGCCAAAATCATTCCCGGCACCACCACAAAATGGTAATCAATAACACAGTTCCAAAGCAGCCACACAACAAGATTTAATGCCTCCACCTCAAGCCTACCAAAATCAAGGAAAAGTAACACAAACACAACTTCTGGCCCAGCCAGTATCCAATCCTAAAAAACAACAGACAACTTTGATTGATGACACACTTTGTAACACCATGCAAGTTAACACTATTGGTAATTTACGACTACGATCTGGAAAATATTGAACCCTCCTGTTGTTATCATAGAACTACCTGATGATGCCGATAAGGAAGAAAACCTTGAGGGTAATACTGGTTCTTCACCAATGCCAGATAAAACAAGATGATCAAATACCCAAATAGACTACAACCCCTTTTCCTGAGTGATTACAGGACACTCGAACTGCAGATGAAACAAAACTAGTTCAAGAATTGAAAAAAGTACATATTGAGGTTCCACTGCTACAAGCAATAAGGGACATACCCAAACTAAAAAGACCATTAGAAATGAGTGTATAAAGACACCAGGAAGAAAAAATAAATACCCAAAGACTGTAAGAGTCGAAGGAAATTTGGCTGATTTAGCTGTTGGGACCCTTATCTCACCAAAATATGGGGATCCTGGGATCCCTATCATTACTATTTGTATAAACAACTAGTCAATATCTAATGTTTTTGTGGATCTTGGTGCTGCTATTAATGTCATCACAACATAAATGTTTAACCTGCTATCTTTAATAGGACTTTAACCAACCAACATTGTTCTGCAGTTAGAAGATCAATCCATTGTTGTACTTGATGGTGTGGTTGAAGATATAATGGTCATTGTTGAATCATGGGAGTACCCAATTGATTTCATGGTTTTACAGCCTAAAGCTCGGAAGTTGGGATATCCAGTCATCTTGGGAAGACCTTGGTTAGCTACGGTTGCTACTTACATTGACTGTAGGTCAGGCAACATGACAATTCTAAATGGGCAGAAATCCAAACACATTTCATTATATCCTCCTGCCCAACCTTATACGAACAATTGTGACTAGGTATGGGTGGATTCTTTGGATGCTAACTCTTTGAGTTCTTCTTTTCTGGCCACTATTGCAGTACACAATCATATGGTGGAAGTTGTAGAGTCATATACACTGACTGATTCTAAGGACTCGTGACTATGGAAATCAACACTACTGCTACGGAATCCGAATACCAGCATTAGACATTACCTCTACTAATTCTGGTAGGAAACTCTATGCTTATAATTCTCAAACATTTAGTTCCTGCTTTCTATTGTCCTTTAACCAAGATTCTATCTTTTGACAACATATCCATCCTACACATGCTTCAGCCCCATGTTTTCCCATTGAATTCTTTTATCACTAGTACAAAGCTTGCTCTTGCGAATGATACCAAGTAGGTGCTTGTCAGTATGGGTAGAGAGCTGACCATAGGTAAAGTGACTTGGAGGTCAATCAAGAAGCTAGGGTGCTTGAGGTTCTAAAGAAACATTCCCATGATTTTTCTTGGGATTAAAATGATATGAAAGGAATTCATCCTAGCATCTGTACACATCATATTTACACCGATGATGTTAAACCTATAAGGCAACCGCAATGAAGAATCAATCTAGCATTGAGAGACATAGTCAAAACTGAGATTGAAAAACTCCTAAAGGTAGGTTTCATCTATCCTATATCTGATAGTCAGTGGGTTTCCCCATTAGTTATTGTTCCCAAGAAGAATGGTAAGTGGCGAATATGTTTTGATTATAGGGAACTTAACAAAGCCACCAAGAAGGATTATTTTCCCCTACCTTTCATTGACCAAGTCCTGGACAATTTGGCTAGTAAGAAATATTTTTCTTTCTTGGATGGGTTTAGTGGGTATAATCAAATTAGTATTGCCCCTTTGATCAAGATAAGACTACTTTTACGTGCCCTTGGGGTACATTTGCTTACAAAGTCTTACCTTTTGGGATTTTTAATGCCCCTACTACATTTCAGCAGTAGTCTTGGCCATTTTTGTAGATCTTGCTAATGACTGTGTTGAGGTTTATATGGATGATTTCACTATCCATGGATCCACTTTTGAAGAATCTTTGAATAATCTTGAGAAAGTACTCATTCGATGTGAACAACACCAACTATCTCTGAGTCATGAAAAATTTCTAATGATGGTTGATCAAGGAATTGTCTTAGGTCACCATGTTTCAGCCCAAGGTATACAGGTGGATCCCAAAAATATATCAGTCATCACCCAATTACCTACACCAGCTAATCAGACTGACATCAAAATTTTCCTTGGCCATGCAGGTTATTACCACCGATTCATAAAATATTTTAGCAAAATTTTCGCCCCAATGTTTTCATTGCTAACCAAAGATTGTGTTTTTGAATGGTCTCCTTAGTGTCAACAGAATTTGATTCTATCAAAGAAAAGATGACAACAGCCCCTATCTTACATGGCCCTGACTGGGGAAAACCTTTCCATATCCACACTGATGCTTCTAATATAGCCATGGGCATTGTCCTTGGACAAAAAGACTCAGAAGATCATATGTATGCAATTTATTTTATCAACAAAAATATAACTCCTATGGAAAATAATTACACTACTATGGAAAAAGAGTTTTTGGCTATTGTCTATGCTTTGAATAAATTTCGTCATTACATCACTGGATATAAAAAAATTTTTTGTTTACACTGACCACTCCCATTCGATATTTGATGAACAAACCAGTGGTTGGCGGAAGGCTCATTCACTGGTTACTCTTGTTGTAAGAATTCAATCTCACTATTATAGATAAGCCTGGGAAATCTAATGTTGTTGCTGACTTTCTTTCTAGAATAAATGTTTTAGGTGATGATGAAGTAGTCCAAGACCAATTTCCCGATGAACACTTGTTTTCTATCTCTACTAAGACTCCCTGGTTTGCTGATCTCATGAATTATTTAACAACAGGGAAGTTTCCTACCTATTTTACTCATAAGGAAAGAAGGCGATTGGTTAGAAATAGTGCAACATATAAATGGTGTAATGGATTCTTATTTAAATTTTTCCTAACATGGTTCTTCGCAGGTGTGTTCGAGAGGATGAGGTACATGACATACTGCGAGCATGTCATGATGAGCTAGGAGGTGGACATTATTCAGTGAAAATAAACAATTCACAAGATCCTTGGAGCAAGGTACTATTGGCCTTCCCTCCATAAGACTGTCAAAAAGTATGTGTGGCAGTGTGATTTATGCCAACGAATGGGAAAACCTACACTTTCTACGGAAATGCCTCTGAATCCTCCGTTGGTTCTAAGACCATTTGACAAATGGGGTATTGATATTGTTGGACCATTTGATCCTCCATCTTTTCTAGAAGGAGTATCTCTTGGTATGCACGGACTATGTCACCAAATGGGATGAAGTTCAAGCATTGGCATCTGCCAATGAAGATGTTGTTGTTGATTTTCTCTACAATCGGATATTGCTGCGATTTGGAGCACCAAGGGCCATTATATTTGATCAAGGTCCTTAATTTGTTTCAAATATGATTGAAGATTTCTTGGAAATCTATAGAATCAGCACTAGAAATCATCACCATATCACCCCCAATCCAATGGGCAAGTGGAGGTAACCAATCGAGAACTCGAGAATATTCTAACTAAGGTGGTCAATGCCGATAGAAATAATTGGGTACCAAATCTTCCTAAGGCCATCTGGGCCTACAACATGACCTGAAAACAACTACTAGTTTTTCTCCCTATGAGTTGGTCTTTAAGAAGAAGCCACTGTTACCTGTTGAGTTCGAGTTGTGCACTTGGTGAACCGCATTTGAAGTTGGGATTGATTTGGATGAAGCATAGTGTGAATGAGTGTTACATTTGAATGAATTAGATGAAATGCGGATGGAGGCACAACAAAGAAACAAAACTTCTACAACATCAGCAGAAAACTTGGCATGATGCTCACATCAAAAAAGGACATTTCATGAAGGACAGTGGGTTTTACTCTTTGATTCCCACTATCAGCAGTTTAAAGGAAAGTTACATACATGTTGGTTAGGTCCCTATCAGGTAAATCAAGTGTTTGATAATGGCTCTATTTGATTGATACTAATTGATGGAGACAAATGGACTCTTCTGGTGAATGGGCATAGGCTTTGAGTTTATCACCAACCGCTGGATAAGAAGACTTTCACCGATGACATTCTGTTATGAATAGACATGCATGCTGAGGAGGCTCTTTACCTCTCAAGCATGGAGTAATCAATCTCTTGCAAATTCAATAAAGGAAGATGATCCTTCATTTGATCTTCTTCCCTTAGTAGTTTTTCTTATTGTAATTTCCAATAAATGTAGGAATTTTCATTATTTCTACAGCCGCTAATCACGTTTCATCCCGAATTATAGGGCATAGGAATCTACAAATATCAACCGACTAAATGTGGCATGGGTAAGTGCATTTTAACTTGCTAATGATATTTCTATGTAAAACATTTCCCCATGTATGCATTTGTCATTATGACACCATCATGAAATGATTGTTATGGTCATTCTAGATCTCTTTCCAAATCCGGCTCTATGAATGATGGCATAAAAGGAGTAATGGCTCATAATCACCACATGCCTTGATGTGTCACACTCTCCAAAGTTAGGACAGGTGGTGCTCACTCCTCAACCATGGGATATGTGCCACCGCAAAAATATTAATCTCACACAGGTGGCCGGTCTCATCACTATTTTTCTGTCGTCACCTTTGCTTGATGTTATGCTACCCAAGGAATATGGTGTCATTTGAAATTTAATGCTTCTATAACTACTTCTTCCCGTTGTTGTATGCACATCAAACATGACTAGTTTTATCAGACACTAGATGGGAAGTGGAAGAGACGCTCTGTTTTGGTTTTTCTGCTACCGAGTATTTCTCACTTTTGGCTTCAGCATGGGACCATGAAAGACATCAGAACCTGCTTCACCAGATGCCTTACTCCGAATTCCACCCTTTCATAGGTATTTCATGATTTTGGATGGCTGGATTTCATTCGGAAATTTGAAGGTTTCGATGAGGGCATTGTGGAAGAGTTCTTGAACAATTTTGAGTCCACCTGCTCACAAGTTGGTGGAAGAAGAGTTGAAATTACCAGTCAGGTCATTTCTGACCTATCTAGCCTAGCCAAACTTTGGTTTAAAGGTTATGACAAATGCCCCTTTACAAAGTCTAATTGCTTAGTTCCACAACAAAGGAGAGGCACTCCCAGAGGTCATCCTGACTCCATTGGGTGTCCAGAAGGGTGTTAAGTGGACAAGTTTACCTAGAATCTGGGCGAGATTAAGAAATGGGTCAACCGGTATTTCATATGCGATGGTCAGGCCTTTGTTCTGGGTGGTGATGCACTCAAAATGCACATTCACCTTAAAAGGGACATTTCAACCAGGCCCTTCAGGTAAATCTGCCAGAGTACCTTACACAGACTCCATCATTAAAGTATGCTAGAAACACCATCCAAAGGGAGGAAAGTCTATGTTTAAACACCAGGGTTGATTCATTTTGTTATGTTCACACCAAGTCTTCTTTAGACCAAAGTGGAGGCTTGAGGGACATACTTTGGTGGTGGCAAAGGGTCTAGCCAAAGCAATTAAAATCTAGTCTCTCTTCGCATCTCGGTCTACCCTCGCATCGGTCCCTTGTCCTTCACATAGCCAAGCAGAGGCGAGATATGTTCCCGAGCATGCAGACACAGCTTGGTACTCCCGAGAGTCCATCCCCATCCATTTCTGATTCAAAAGGAAAGTGTGCCATGGGCCCATCTTCCTCCATGCAACTACGGTCTCAGTGGTTTAGCTCATTTTTGTAGACAGGTGGCTTCCAATCGAGTCCTTACACGATGATACCACCCATATTCGGGAGGAACTGCATAAGGAGGATGACCTCGGCTGCTCCATCATCAACTATTTCATCATCTACAGAAATTTGCACTATGACTCTTGAAATTCTTGACACCCAAGTGGCGCCTTCTCACAACTATATGGAGGAAATCGCACTGCTAAAATCTCAGTTACAAGGTATGTAAGAAACCAACCTTTTATTACAAGCTAAATTTACACAAAAGATAGTAGAAAAAGTTTGGGAGATTGTTGCCCTGCAGCTTGAAGTGAGTTATTTAAAGCCACAACATGATAAGAGTCTTACCCTCTTGAATATTTTCCAACAGTTGTCCCTTCAGGAAAGGGAATTGTGGAAGGAAAATCAAAAATTAAAAAAGGAAAAAGAATCTATAGAAGAGGAAAAACAAAAAGTAACATCTATTTTAGACTTTTTCTGTCCTTTGGCCATCAAACTACTATCCTATAGGAAACCCTCCTCAGTCTACAACATGTATGTCTAAGAACAATTTTATTCTTGGCAGTTATTTCAATTGTGTTCTCAAGCCCCTCACAAAATTCCCAATGGCCCTAGTTTTTTATCAGTTTACAAGTGCAGTACTCCGAAATTCAAAATTTGCTTTGTGAATTTTATCTACATAACATGATAGTGACCAATGTCCCTGATTTCTTGATCAACCTATTTGTGGGTGATTTTCAAATTAAAGCCTTTCAGTCTGTATTGTGGAATCAGATAATTTGGGGCAGCAAATAGACATTTTCAATAACACTGCTTAGTCCATCAGATTTCACATTCACCCAACTCATCATACAGATGTCACCCTGTGGAAAAACTTTCGATCATTTTACTATCAGGTAGGGGTTGGGGTGAATACTTCTCAGATTTTGCTTCAGTGTGTTATTGATTTTGAAAATTATAGTCAGGAGAATTTTGGGGCTGCTTGGCAAGCTTGTGATAGGAGATGGGATACTTTAAGCCTGCCTTTGAAACATAGGGAGGTTCTCTCTCCCTAGAACTTGAGCTGGAGCATGCACAGGGGTGATGCCCTCATCACCATTATCAAACAAACTACAGAGAAAACCAGCCAGCAATACACTGATGAATGGGTAGGCCTCCAAGTATGGCCACCACTCCTCTTGAGCCCTCTCACGACCTGGCAAAACAATGCAACATAGTCCCATGATAGTTTCACTACCTAGGTGGAAATTACCTCCAATACTCAGGGCTGCAAGAATACCACAAAGCAATACACTGATCAATTCAAGGAGTATGACATGGCTAAATAGATTGGAAGGTGAGCAAGGTGCAGATGAGTTGCATTGGGACATGAAATAGGTAAAGTTAGGGGGAAATGATGAGTGCATTATTTGGCTCATTAATATCATTTCTTTAGACCAAAAATACTCTTTGTGATATGACTTATTAGTATATGGGGATGTTTTGTGTAGTTATATCTTAGTAGGTTTGATGCATTTTCCTTGCTATAATTTATGAAAACCGATTATCACATGAACCTCCTACTAACTTGTCTTTATGAGATCAAATGTGATGATGTGCGTAGGGAATAATGGAAGTTGTTGGTAGATAATAAGCCCAAGTTCAAAGCATGCAACAAGACTATTTCCATCAAATTGACCTATTAGCATGGGCTTGATTCTAACGCCCGTAGGAATCTATGTGTTTTAATTGATATTTTATGGACAAAGTGTTTAATGCCACCTGCTATGGTAGATCTTGTAGCCAACATTATCTATATGAAGACTTCATCTTCAGAACTTAGTAGTACCACTTTTTTATTATTAAAGGAGATTATCTGCATACAGTTCTGATGTCTTTTATGTGTTATGAACTTATTTCTAAGTTAGTGGAAGCCATGGCATTTTGAGAATCAAAAGTTTTTAATCCCTCTATCCCGAGGAAGAGCAAGGGCCCACTCAACCGAGGAGATACGAGGTTACTTTTAGTTCATGCATACAGTTATTTGCTTAGATTTACTACAATTTTCATTTGATAAATCTTACATGCATGCTTTGATTAACTATATTTGCTTTCTCCATTACTACTTTTACTTAGAATAGATGTTTTTGTTATGAAAATCTAGTTAACGAATAGTATTTCTTTCTACTAAAAGTTCCATTTATTCAGTTGTGATTTAATTTTTAAGAATAAGTGTGTGCGTATTTTATTTTATAATAGAAGATTAGTTGCTAAAATTCCTTTCATTGTAAATAGTTTAATTCTGTAGACTTGTATTTAATTTTTGTAGATTTTAATTTCATTTCCGTAGAATAGTAATTAAACTAAGCAACCCCCCAATAGACCCAACGTATAACTGGTTCTCCTAGACTCCATTGCATATTTCCTAGGACACAACCCTGGTTTAGAATGACACTGACAAAGATTATGTCAGTTAAATGATTGGAAGAATACGATGACCCATCACTCACCTTTCCAAAGTGATATAAAGAAGTCCTCCTAACACGTTATATTTCTCAAGATATGGCTGGGTAGATTTTTGGTGTCAAATTTTCCCCTAGGGGGACACGTGTCATGTAGGGATTAAGTCCCCTTGGTGGGTTGGCATGTGACGGGAGGCTCTAGGAAATTTTCTCCTCGTGCACGTGTAATTTCTCATTTTCTTCCGCACCTCCACAGTCCCTAATGGACACTAGGTGAGGGCAAGGGAAGGGAAGAGTGGTGGGAGGAACTTGGTACATTTTCCCCCTTGGGCACAAAAGTACAAAATGCATTCACAGCGTGCCCGTGAGCCATACGAGGGAGACATGTGTCACTTTGGGATTGGCATGGGGAAAATGAATGGGAAGGAGTGGAAGAAGATTTGGGATTTTGGGGTTAAAAGCTCAAAGGAGAAATTTCACATGCACCTCTACCAAAGGTAGAAAGGGTGCCATGTGTCGCAACCTTATTGGGCACAAAGTTACGGAGATGTGGGGAAAAATTGGAAATTTTTCCGAGGTTCAAAATCTCAAAAAGTTTAAGTTCAAATAGGGTCCGCCTCCATCGTGCCATGTGGTAGATCCCTATTGGTTGAGGGATGGTAGGGCCGTAGACATTTTTGAAAAAATTTCCAAAGTTGAAAATTAAATTTATAACAGCTTAGATTTAATTTAATTTAATTTAATTTTTTTTTTTTTGAATGCCAAATTGAAGTAAAACTTCAAATGGCCATAACTTTTGATAAAAGCTCGATTTGGGCAAACGAGGACTTTTCGGAAAGATATCAATGTTCTCTTTACACATAAGTCATAAATTTTGGAAATAGATGAAGTTTAAATGGTAAATTTAATGAAAACAATCTATAGGATTTTGCAAAACAAAACTGGGAGAAGTTCACTTATAAATTTTTATTCAAATTTGATCTCCTACTTGCTCAACATGTCAACCAGACATAGAGGCTCATTTTTAGATAAAATTAGGAGAAGTTTCAAGATCCAATTTGTTAGGGGAGTTGCAATGAAATTTAAGTTTGATTTTACAACATTGGGCAGCAGATTGATTGTGCAAGTTCAATTTAATTTTTACAAAGTTCTCAAGGATCTTTCTTAAGTGTTATTGTCAAAATGAATTCCTTAGTGTCTTAGCATGCTAATCCATAAAATTTTTAAGTTGATTATTAAGTGCAGGTCTAAACTATACATTTTTATTAAAAACTAATTGCCAGTATAACATTTATAGCATAGATCTGTTTCTTCTAAATCTGTATATCAATTTTATCATTTAAATGTGTATATAGTTTCTAAACTAGTCTAATACATTTGCTTGTTTAAATCAACCATTCAATTCCAAGTTAAATTTCAATTTTGATTTAAATTCTAATATACATTTTACAAGGAATAAAACATTATCTTTTCTTCACATGCATTCTCCCTTTAACAAAGAAATCAAATCCAATACACAATACAATTTTGAGAACTAATGCAATCCTTTATTCATTTCCAATACAAATTTACAATTTTCTCTTTTCCATTTGATTTCTAAATACAAAATGCAACTTACAAAATATACAACATTCTTTTTCAAAAATAGAGAGTAGCATATAACTCCTTTACATTTCACATTCCAATTTCTTCTTCCATTGCCAATACAATTATCTTCACATTACAAATTTGCTAAACAATTCATCCACTCCAAAGTGGGAAGGATTACAATGAACTTTCTCACAAGAAGGGACTATCAAACTGCACATTTCTTGACTTCAAAATAGAAACATGCTCCATTCCTTCATCTTTTCATCTTGATCACAACAAGGAAGGGGGAAAGGAAATGCTCTCCACCCAACCAAGACATCCAATGAGAAGGGAGAAGAAATCCTTCCTCATTGGCCCCCAAGCCCCAACCATATTGAAATAAGAGATGCAATACAACACATGACAACAATGGCTTCCACAACAAACATGCAACATTTTCACATTTAAACAACACAGTTCAAGAAGAATGTAGTTCTCAACTACATTAACACATACACACAAAACTGAGGCTTCATCAAGCAAGCCAAGAAGAGCAAGGAACTATGGGGAAACTACTTATGCCTCCCAATTTGGAATTGGGAATCCACCTATAATCAAACCACTAGTATATCATATCATATCCCATAAACCTTATGCCTCCCAACCCCTCCTTATGCCCCCATTGTTTCTCCCTTTTGCCCCCAAGAGTAAGAAATGCAAGCTATTTCTTTTCCAAGGTGGATCCCAATCCCAAACTCCCTCCACAATAAAATTGATGCCATTGTCATTCCCTTATGTCCCCCATATGAAATCCTCATAGCCTTCTCCTACACCATATCCTAAGTAGTCTACCCAACCATCTAACACACATAATAGTATTCACCATTTCATACAAGCATGCAAGAGAAAGAAACATTTTCAAAAGGCACAAGTTCCTACCTCTCCATAATGGAGTTTGTTCCAAGATCAACAAGCTTCCCAATGCCAAAATGCAGTCCAAAATCAGAAACACACCAGCATGCAAATGAATCCCAACTCCTCCCACAAGCAAGCTCCAAAACAGCAAGAAAAATTCACCCCAAGAGGAATAAGCAAAGTTTCAACAACCCCCAACAAGCAAGAAATTCAAATTTTTAAAGGAGAGGGAAGAGAAGAGGATGATGTGGATCCATGTGGGATGCCACATCATTCTTCCTCAACCCCAAGACCAAATTCAACATCATTCACCTAAACATAATAAATAAAATGACAAATTAACTTACACACTCTAAAATAACCCATACCCCAAAAGGACTGAATTTAAAACATGTAAGAGAAGTGTAATTAAAACTTACAAATAGTCATTTCAAAATGCATTAAAAAGGTCTAAATTTAACCTCCAAACCATAGGTATGGTTGGTGAATAATTTTAAGAGGTGTGGGACAAGTTTAACTTGTCCCACAAGCCTCCAAATAAAGCCTCCAAGGACAAATTCGAATTTCCCAAAAGGATGAAGTGTTTCACACTCCAAAAATCTATCTTACATTCTCTTACATATCTCTTACACCTTCTTACACATTTCTTACAACATTTCATTTAAGGGAAACAACTTCATTAATTACATTCTTATGACATCTTGATTTATTTATTTTAACACATGATTATTCACAAAATTGATACAACATATATAACAACTAAAGAAAGGGGTAACACATCACAAAATAAACACATGCAAACATTAGTAAGGAAACCACATTACTAAACACACAAACCCATGGTCACATATAATGGAATTCCCCCATGGGAATACCTAAAATAACACAACACACACACACACACAACAAAGTTTCCATGGTGACCTTGGTGAATTCACCCAGAATTCCAATATGGTTAGTCTCCAGTCCCGACATTGTTGTGATATTTTAACCTCGCAAAACGTAAATACCTCTTTCACCTCGTGGCCATATCAAAACATCCAAAATGATATAAAAACATTTCAAGATCATATAAACATGTGAATCACAACAACATCAAGAAATCAACATTATCATTTTTAGTTTAAATTAATCAACTATATCAATATCATAAAATATTCATTTTCTAGATCTATTCATAATATTCAAAATCATATGGCTGAATAACATCCATCACATATCCATGTCAAATAGTATATCATCATCCACATATAGAAATGTATCTAATAATCATCATGCATAATAATTGAATCCATATCAATAATAATCCATGATCTAACATCTATCCATCATACTAAAACAAAACATAATAGTTTCCATAATAAGATCAATAGTATCAAGATCAATATCTAAAAGTGTTAAAGGGAAGTGGGCACTACAGCTTGATCTTTCATGGAGAAGAAAAAGAGTGGGAAGCTTAGTTAGAAGTCTCCTTCAAATTGGTAGAGGCACTATCAGGCATGATAGGCTCTACCCATTAAGATTTCTTGCTTTCTTCTAAGTGATTCATTAAAACAACTCTACTCTCATGAGATAAATGTTTGCATGATTTTTATGGTTAATTACTTTCATGTTTTTATGAATCTCTGTGGTGTTTGGGATGTAAATCCATTACAAAGTAATGTTATCTTTTGGAAACTTTCTCTGTGCAAGTTTAATGGTGACATGCATGCGAAACTTGTATTTGAAGCTCTGTATTTCATTCTGAAACTTGTATTGAGGCTGGTGTTGTTCTGAACTAAATTTTTTTTTTGTGTGGTTATGAACTTGTATTGGAGCCTTATGTTTCATTTGGGCTTGTATTGGAGCATTCATGTTTGTTCTGAGCTTGTATTGGAGCATTCATGTTTGTTTTGAGCTTGTATTGGAGCTTTGTGTTGTTCTAAAATTTTGTTTGAAGTTTCGTATTCGACACTGTACTCATATTCTATACTTGTGTATTCTGAACTTGTAGTCAAGTCAATGTGTTTGATCTGTACTTATATTTTGAGCTGGAGTTTTACTCTTATTCAAGGATTTGAAAATGATTTGAACTCATTTTGGGGACTGTCTAGCTTGAAAGAGACTTGAGAGATTAGTTTTGGTTTGAAGTTGATCTGGTAATATCTTTTGAGATCTTCTCCTTTTAGCTTCTTGTTGGAATGGTTGTGGTACTTCGCTTTTGGAAACTGTACCGCCTTCTTTGAACTTGATAGGGCATGTGAATATGAAGTATATTCTTCCCTCCTTTGCTCTGAGCAAACCTACATCTTGTGGAAGGCTTGACTATTTTGTTTGAAGTGTTAATAGACTGGAACCATATCTTGTTGTGGGTTTGGTTTGATATAGAGTTTTTGGAACAGTCATTAACATTTTTTTAGGCTTATGGAAATACAATATGCACACTCCTTGTGATCAATGTTTGAAATGAACATCTTCTTTTTGCAATCTTTTGATGGAGTTGTGTAAGTATTTTGTGGTGAATTTTGTTTCGATCAAGCTTGAGGTAACGTTGGGACCTTGCTTGAATTTTTGTGTTTTGGATCTTCTTACTCTCTCTTTAGATCCTTTAATTGATTTTTGGGTTTTATAGAGAGAAGAATTTGAACACTCTCGAGCACAAAATCTTGTATGGAAGGTTATATTACCTCTGGTTCAGGGTTGGTTCTTTAATTTTTTTCTTAATTAGATCACGAACTTCTTGTTCTTTTGTATTGAGCTGTCAAAGCCTTGTTAATGGGATTTCAGTTCTTTTGAGTTTGTGAGTACTTCTAAACTTGTTTAGCTTTTACTGTTTTGGGATTTTGTATTCTTGTTAGATTCATTAAAGGAATCTCGGGGTCTTTAAAAAGAGAAAGGAATGTAATTCTCTTAAGGACAATATTCTATTTTTGGGACTGTACTGTGTACTTCGATATGAGAATTGAATTCGAACTTGTGTTTAATGAATGGGATAGATAAACTAGTTGGTAAAGATTTGTAAGGGAAACTAGAAGTGTGCTTTCTTCCAATATGTGTGTCTGGTTTTGTGTTCTCTCTTGGGAACTAGTTAAGAACTTCTAAGTTTGAAATAGAAATGGAAATTCATTTGATAGTGTAAATGAAATGAATTATTGATTGGACCTTTTCTAATTGAGATCCCTTTTACTGTTGTTTGGATAAGTTCATTTGATTGAACTTCCCTGTATTTGAATCTCTTCTAAGATGGAAATTTCTTTGTGGATTGTTTGGTCTACTTTGTACAAGTCATTTGTTGTAATGGTGTAGAAAGAGAGTAGCTTAGTCGGTTCTGTTGAATAGGGAATGTAAACTTGTTTTGACTAACTATCATGCCTGACTGAGTCATACTTCTTTTGGATTTGATATTGGAAGGTTTACTCTTTTACACCCTATCTTTTATGAATCCTCTTTTGGATGGACACGGGAAGAGATTAATTTTGTGTGAGTCTAGCTTGGATTTGTGGAACATCTGGTTTCAGATCTATGAATTATATCTTCTAACATGTGGAAGTTAGTTTAGACTTGCAGGAGGACTGTTTTGACTCTCTACCCCTACTTGGATTGATTTGGGATTCTTGTTAGATGTTGTACCTTTAATGTTGAATCCTTATAATGTTATCTTTGAACTGAGGTAGTTTGGTGTGTACTAAACCTATTTCTATCTTTCAGATGATTAAGTGTGTAAGGAATAGTATGTATTGATTCTTCTTCTTTGCTTAAGTTGTAGGATGAATCATCCTAATAAGAGCTATGTTGTATTTAACTCTTTTGCTACTTAGTAAAGATAAATGTGTATTTCTATTCTTATAGAATTATGAAACAATTGGATGACAAGACCTGTTGATTGTTTTAAAGTAATTGATAGGATCAATTAAACCTTATGATATAATGTAGATGTTGCGGATTATATTATGCTCTTTTCTTAAAAGTGAATTCAGACTCTTAATTGTACTTCTTTTTTGGTTGTTGTAACTTATGATTATTTGTATGATATATTAATTGTTTCATTAAAGCAGAGTTGCTTTAATGGAACAATTAGTGGAATGCACTTCATTTTAATGCTTAGTGCTTATCATGCTCAGTTCATTGAATCTGACCCATGCTAGCAATTTTTCCAGATGGACATCGTAAGTGATAAAAGAAGGAAAAACTTTTATGATGCATTGGCTTATTTAATTCTGGATCTTATGTAAAGAGTTTCAAATCATTCTTGAGTTGTATTGGGAAAGAAAAGTGATGTTCTCTTATGAACTTAATGATGATTGACATGCAGTATGTTTGTAATGCATAGTCTTGTAAATGTATATTTATCATCTTGAATTGAAAGGTTTGAGTTGGACTTCAATTTGTGGTGTGAATTCTTTTGTACTTGTATGATAGAATAGTAGTGATATCTTGGTGGTATTCTTTATATCTGTATTGTATACTATTGTTGATATCATGTAATAAGTTGTATTAAGGGGATAGTATGACCCCCTTATTATAAGGAAACTTGTTAAATTGTAAAAGATGTCGTTCTTTATCTACACAACTAAAGTTTAATAATGAAATATGCTTTGGACATACAATTAAACTATATGAGTAAAGAACGATAAAAAGGATATGTTAATCCTAACATCTAACCATGTAGAGGAAGACTCTTCCTCTCTCAAAAGAATGAAAGATAAAAGGAATGGTGGTTATGATCTTTAATCTTTGTACTTCATTTGTAAAGTAAACACTAGTTGAATCTAGGTGGATGACACACTTGATTTGGATAGCTAGGTTGCATTAAGAATTAAACGTTTGATGTTTTCTGTCCTGTTTTGGGATAACTGCTTGTTATGCCACGTTAATGAACATTAATGCAAACATGAATTAATGAAGTTCTCCATATCTAATCAGGATAATTATGGATAAAGAACTTAATGAATTATTAGAATTAGGGTTAGGTATGGTTGGTGTAATCTGAATCTTAATCCAATGTATCAATTATGAATTAATGACCTCTAAGGGGGTATGTACATCTTGATGAATCAGTTCTCATGGATGTTGGAACACACCAACTACAGGACTGTACCCTCGAGAAGTCCTGGGACTTCTCGAGGATACAGTGTTGTAGTTGACATGTGGAAACACCCTTCTGTATTTGTTCATCTAGATCTACACATGTTTGGACTTGAGATTAGTCTCTCTCTAGGTCAATTTTGTAACATGTTTAGGATATGTAGTAGCTTTCAATGACTCAAGGTACCTTGAAACATCTTGTTGACTTAGGTCAGCTGAGTATGCCCATATACCCTAAGTCATCGTGAGCTTCTTCCTATAAAAATTATGTTGCTAACCTAGGCTAGGGTCAAACCTTGGGCAAGTGGACTAACGGTTGTCAGTAAAGACCATTATAGATAACAATAGAGTGGGGTGAAAGACGTATTCCGAAATGATGAGTATGTTGTTTAGGAATAGTAACATGAACAGTATGTTGAAAATATTTGGCCAAAGTATCGTAAGTTATTGGTTGCATTGTCTTATGTCGCCTAGTTTAAAGCATCATGTGATGTCGATGAATATTGGTAACAAATATTCGAGATAGGTTCTTTAAATAGATCACTTAGTACCTAGAACAAGGTAGGAAACCAAGTATACGTAGTATACATAAAGTATTTTATACTTTAAGTCAACATGAGAGATCGGTTGGTAACAAATTCATGGAATGAGAGATCAGTAGTATACCAAGTCATTACAGTGCATATGGTTATCTGTTATGAGATTGATATGCATGGAATGTGTTTTCTAAATGATGTTTTATTTATAATAGAGAACATTTTTTTCAAAAGAAATTAAAAAATCCCTTGTTTCTAAATTCTTAAAATGGGAATGTTACAGACCTTGACTATGTTGGTAGAGCCTTACTTTGGGGACGTCTTCTACTTCTTGCTTCAACCCAAATGTAGTTGTCACCCACCAACACCTCCACGATCTATCCAAAAGTGTTTTATGTGACAAAACCAAACACAACCATGACTATTGCAATACCTTTCATGTTATCACCCAAAATTGGACACACACCTCTTCCCACAACCCAACATACATCTACACTCAAACACCTACCCACACCTATATCATATCCCTTACCTAAACCCATCACTATTTTAGGGGTCATTCCAACATCGAACCTTACTCACCCACCTATCAAATTATATTTAGCCACGTCTTCCCAAACCAACACTAAACTTATTCTCGACCCCTAAATAGAGACCCAATCTCCTTGACCGCATACACCAACCTCACCTACCACACAATTCTCACCTTCATCTCTCTCGTCCATCCTAGGATCTCACCCATTGACCATAGACAAGTAACCTTATTTAACTAGAAAACTAGGAATGTAGTAGCCCACCTCCTCATCACAAACCTCTAATATACCCAAGTGATCCACACAACCTTCGTCGTCACCCGTAACCTTCTTACTACCCATGCCACCACTATCTCTAATAACTTCTTCACTACCCATAGCACTCTCTTCTCTTCCACTCACACCTTTTACCCAACCTCTACCAACCACCTCCACCGCAATTTGGTTTCCCAGTGGGTAATCCACCCTCTTCCACCATTTGCTTTTACCTCTAAATCTCATACTCCCATGTCACATTCTTGGTCCTTCCACCTTTCAAGGTCCCGCATATCCAACTCTTCTTTGATATACATTTCGAGGTCCCGAAGGTATGCGATATACCTTCCAAAGCAGTTGGTTACACTTCACACAATGCTAAAAATTGCATCAAAATGTCTTTATATGACCTCGTCCAAAACTTTGAGTCAATCGTCAAGCCCTCATGGAGTTCCTTCAATTTATTGAGGTTTTACCAAATGACCCCACACCCATGGCCTCCATCATTACCCATAATCATGTATCCTCTCTCACTAAGTCATCACATTCCTCTACACCTCCACCTACTCGTGAAGTAGACACCCTCAACTTTTCGGATGATGAAGAGATTGGTCCCTTTTAGTGCAATGACCCCGACCGTGCTCTTTTCATCTCTATCTTTATCAATAATATATGCATATGATGCATCATGATCGATGGTGGTGCTATTATTAACATCATATCCTCCCATGCATATGACCAAATGCACATACCTTTTAATTACATGCATGGTAACCTAGTTATGCTACGCTCCGTCAATGACACCATGACCTCTACCCTAGGTACCATTGTTTTCCATGTCCACGTGGGTCCCCACACCATTCTCGAAATTTTCTATGTCCTAGAAGCGGAGCTCCAATATAATCTATTGCTTGGCCAACATTGGATCTCGTGTCATGGGTTGTGTCCCTTCGACTTTACACCGCTGCCTCAAATTTGAAAATGAGGGACATAATTACACCATCCTTGCAAACCCATCACCTTTCAATACTTGTAACATGTTATACCGGCCCAATGATGTGTTTGTACCAGTTAAGGCATCTTTCACTATCCCTACTTCACCTTCACCTACAAGCCCATCTCGCTAAGACTCGCCACCACCTCTCTCGCATCTAACCTTGTTATCCTTACTTCACGCCACCGTAGCCTCTCTTTGTTGATTCACCTGCTTCCCCATCTTCTAGCAAGTCGTCTATCCCGCCACCCACATCAAATACCGATCCCTTAGAAGGTTTTTTTCAATGCCTCACTCTGGGGGAATACCGCCTATACAATATCAACACATTCCTCACCCCACAAGAGTATGGGAACTGCACACAAGATCTCGCTTATGACATCCACATAGGCAAAGTTTTTACTTATGGTCCTCCTCACCTTTGCACTAATCTAACATATGGGGGACTTGATATTGCCACCTATAAACTTGAACCTCCATCCCAAACCCAATGATTTTCATCTGACTTGCATTCCCTTACTAACAACTCGCTTCACTCACATTTTCCTCCATCAGTGCACATGGAAAGGATTTGGCTTTAGTTTTTACGAACAAGGCCATCATACTGTCATTTCATGTACCTCTCATAAACACAATGATCATAGTGGCATTGGTTTTAATGCACCACTTCCCAAGAAGGCTCATGTCGACCTCATTCAGAATGAAACACCTTCCCCACCTCATTCACCCACATTACCATCTTTACCCACGTAGTCCATAGATCCCGAAACTATTCCCCTAATTTTTAAAAAAAAAACATCATTTCCCTAGGACCTCTCTCCTATCAATGTGATGGTGAGGCTCCCTCTTCTCTCCCATTCCTATATCCTGACATGATCGATGACGATACACCTTTTATTAATGTCGTTCAATGTCATAGGATAATGAATCCATTCTCACTTACCTAGGTATAGAAGATTCTTATATTCTCCAGGTCATTACCTTATGAGACACAAAACTTGTTGAACGAATCAAGGATCGAAATTGACATTAACACTCAGGATGACCCACACATTCTAAAGATTGGCCAATCCTTAGATGCTACTAAACAGAAGCCTTCACCTCTTTCCTTTAGGACCATAGCAATGTTAGGATAAAATATTATTATCCTAATATTAATTATGCATTGTTTAATTATTTAATTAATTTTATTAATTAAATAATAATGGTTATTTTGTTATATGGTTCATAAACCATATTTGTCTTTTATTCATGCATTTATATTGTTTTGAACAATATATTTATATTTATTCATTTGTGCTTCCCGATGTTATTGGAAAGCTCCGTATATTTAGGAATTTGGTTCACTGTACAACTTAATATTTTGTTTGTATTTGGCCGTAATATCTATAAATATTACAGCCCATTCTCTCGTAATGGTTGATTGATTAAGATTGATAAAATTGTTCAGATTCTATCCTGCTTCTCAATCTTCATTTGGTACCAGTGAGCGAATCAAGCTCCCGCAAGGTTGAGAAGGTTGCGAAGAAGGAGAATTTGTGGAGAAGAAATCTGCAACATGAAGGAGAGCCAGTGTTGCCTCTTACATCTTCCCGTAACCCCCGCAAAACCCATATCCTCCTGTTCAGTTCCTGTGTTTGAACGCAAATTTTTTTTTGCACTTGTGCACTCAAAGACTGTGCAAAATTTGCTGCGCAGTAAGAATCACTGGTTGAAGTCACCAAATTACCCTGCTGTAGATTGTTGTGAGAAGCAGAGTAATAACCCTTTGTTTGGGAATCCGTTCTCCATGCCTGCACCTTCTCATATAACAGAAGGTGATTTTCATGGCTTGAGTACGAAAAATGTGCGAGAGGAAGGAGACGGCCTTGATGAAATAGATCGTCTGCCGGGCAAATGTCATTCGCCGTCGAAGCTAGATCGACCAAACTGAAGTCGAAGTCATACTCCTGGCGGTGTGAAGGTCCCGGGTTCGATTCCCTTTCCACGGGCAGCCCAACGCCTGTGTAAGACCCTCGTCGGTTCGATAACGCCTGTGTAAGCTTGGGAAAGAGTTTCACGCCATAGCTTCCACGCATCTGCGTCCTTCTCACGCACTCCGCACAAAGGAACAAACAATCAAAAAGGGCAACCAAAGTAAGAAATAAATACAAAGCAAACAAAAAGAAAATCACGGCCGCACAAAAAAAGTGAAGAGGTCATTTGGTATATGCAAAAATTAAAAAAAAGGGGGCGTCTATACAAAGCCAAACAAAAACAAAGCAAAAGGAGATTAAAAGGATTTGTGATCCATTTTTTGAGCAAAGTGAAACCCTAAAACCATCGACAAGTTCACTCCATGCAAGCGCCACGTGGCATCTACTCAACCAAGTCGCCATGCAAACAAGGTAAGTCGATTTTACCTTTAATTAAATACAAGTTACTTCATTTCATAGCACAAGTGCCCTAAGAGGCCAAGTTGGTTAGTGAATGCGCCTTGGGAGTGAGAGGTCTGGGGGTCGAATCCTACCCCAACACTCAAAAATTCATTTTTTGGAATTTGGTGATTTTTGCGCTTTACCAAATTTAGTGGCAAAATTTGAATTTAGTAATAACTAACTAAATTTAGCGAAGGAATCCCTAAAGTTAGGGTTAAAAAAAAATTTCTCCCATTTGGTCTATTTTTTCATTTCGACATTTTTTGCAAAGGGAGACCCATCTAAAAATTGCATCTTCAGCTTCTTTTTTGCAAATTTTAGCATTTTGGGTCGTATTGGGCTCAGGAGGCCACCAGGACCTGCGAAACTGAAATTTTTGCCTGCCATTCAAATTGTATAGTTTTTTGAATGTAAATTGTATAATGCTGCATATTGTACTAGATTTGTAGGTTTCCATAGTCAACTGCAAACTTTGTAACTGCTCAAAAACTGGCAGAATTGTAATAAAAAACAATAAAAAAATTGGTTCTGTAACACTCACGAGATCCTAGATCTCATTCGCAGCAGATTCGGTATATACGTTGCCTCTAGGAAGCACTTACGGGTAAAGCCATCGTGACTACTACCGCACGTAATGCCTAATATAGCTGCAACAACGTTATCGGGCATCGTCCCTATAAATCGACGGGGAGTAATAAGGTCACAGTGCACACACTATGAACCATCCCATCCGTTTGTGAATGATTGCAAGACATAAATCCAGACTGAGAAACTATCTAGTATATAGCGAAGTTACGCGCGCGTATGAGGATATTTCTTTGAGCCGGTGTCAATAATCGCACAGACCCCATCAGTACTATCTTGGTACCACATATTGAATTCTTTCACATACGTTAACGCCTCTTTCATGTACCGCCGGGTATATAGAAAGGGCGAGATTCTTCCACGTACCGATGGGTATATCGGAAGGGCGCATATATAGAAAGGTTCGGTATATCGGACTGACGCTATATAGATTGGGAGACCTAATACCTGGAGTGATAAGAACCAAACCCTGTCAGTGATCTCTGCAAAATGGGCACCAATGCCCCCAAATTTTTTCTTCCGGATTCACAATTGCTCAGAGGAAGAAACTATGCTGCATGGAAGACAAAAATAAAGACACAACTTTAGTTTGAAGAAATCTAGCTGTTGTGGATCGGTACTCTAACTAGATCACCAACTGATGCAACACAACGACAGTTTGATAGAGCAGATCAGAAAGAAAAACTCATCATCTTGTTTGGAGTGTCCGACGATGTGCAAGCCCACATTCGAGATGCCACAACAGAAAAAGAAGCGTGGGATAAGCTGAGCACAATATATGAGGCCAAGAACAAGAATGTCATACTAAATTTGCAGAGTCAGTTACATACATTTAAGTTCAAGAAAAATGAGAAAATTGAAGATTTCCTAAGAAGAGTTACAGAGTTGAGGACTTCACTTCTAGCCCTAGGAGAAGAGGTCAAAGATGAATCTCTCATTCCCATTGTTTTGAGAGCTCTCCCTTCTTCTTACCGCATTTTTGTCACAACTCTAAACTTGTCGGATGCGATAATTAACAAGCTAGTAAACCTACTGCAACAAGAGGAAGAAATGCACAATAAGGATGATGAAGAGGAGCAGGCACTGTCTTCACATCAAAAATGGAAAGGAAAAGGTAAAGGAAAACCTAAATCCTATCAGAAGTCCCAACATCAGAATCAGTATCATGGGGACAATCAACGTAAGAGCGATGTCCAATTTGCAAAGAGGACATGACTTACAAGATTGTTGGTATAACACTTATAAGAAAGGTTCATCAAGCAACTCTGGACCACAACAACAACAATCTTACAAGGGACATTCTAACAACTATCACGGTAGAAAAAGGGGAACTGGAAAAGAAGACCCCACCAGCAAGGTAATATTGTTGAGCAACAAGAACAATCAGACAATGAAGACTTCTTGTTCACTGCTCGATCAAGTGAACCATCCACGTCATCTAGTGATGTCTAGTATGTTGATTCGGGAGCCACTCGACACATGACCAGCCACAGAGATTGGTTTATTTCAATGAAGGACACGCCATCGAAAAATCATGTTTCGTTGGGAGATGATTCTTCATATATAGTTCAGGGGATTGGAAACATTTCTCTACCCCTTGGTTCACGCAAATGTAGACTATCAGATGTTCTATATGTCCCTAGGTTGACAAAGAATCTTCTTTCAATCAGTCAACTCCTAGATCACAACCTAAAAATTGACTTTGATAGTCAATCCGGCAAGAAAATGTGTTTGATTCGAGATAAATCAAGAGGCTCGAAAATAATTGCAAAAGCCTCAAATGTGGGATGTATGTTTCAACTTGATTTCATTCACGAAACGATCAATCATTGTGGCTAAAAACTCCACCTCAACCCAGTTGTGGCATTGGAGATTTGGTCATGTAAGTTTCAAATATCTTGAAACACTTCGTTAGTGTAATATGGTACATGGGCTACCATCTCTTTAGAAGGATATAGACAAGTGTCCTCACTACTTAGCAGGAAAACAACATAGAGTTTCATTCTAGAGGAGTACATTCTGAGCTCATGGTAAACTTGACCTAGTTCATACCGATCTTTGCGGTCCGATGCAGCCAAGTCATTCTGGGTTCTAGTACTTCATGCTTTGTGTTGACGACTATTCATGGAAAATGTGGATTTTTTGTCTTCGCAAGAAAAGTGAAGCCTTTGAAACATTCAAAAAGTTCAAAGTTGCAGTTGAGAAAGAAACTAGTCGTCACATCAGAACTCTCCACTCAGATCGAGGGGGGGAATTCACCAGTGATGAGTTCAGAGACTACCTACAAACTCACGGGATTCGTCGACAAATGCCTCCTCCACACACACCGCAGCAAAATGGTGTTGTCGAGAGAAGAAATTGTACTATCATGGAAATGGTGCAATGCATGATCGATGATTCCGGACTTGCAAAGACATTTTGGGTAGAAGTAGTAAAAACAACAGTGTATTTGTTGAACAGAGCGCCCACAACTGCTCTTGATGGAATTACACCACAAGAAGCATGGTCAAAAAGGAAACCATCCATTGCACACCTCAGAGTATTCGGGTGCAAAGCAAGCATGCACATACCCAAACAGAACAGAAAGAATCTGGACATGAAGTCACAAAATCTTATCTTCATTGGATATAGTGAAGAGACTCTTGGGTATAGATTGATGGATCCTAAGACCAGAAAATTCTACACAAGCAGAGATGTTGAGTTTTTCAAGAAGAAGGAAGCAAAGACTCCTCCTCCGGACTCGCAAGATGTAGATTTTTCACCTATTGTAAAAATTGAAGCTAATGTTCCCTCAGAAGATGAAAGTGATGATGGGGATGATGGTGTTGATTAGATAGAACCACAACCCATGGGAACAGTTAACGTATGCCTAAATGGTGTACAAGTACATTACAAGATGCAAGATTGGATGCTCCATTAGATACATCCACCCTTGGACCACGGACTCGCAGTAAAGCAAGAGAAGAAGTTAACTTTGCTTTGATGAGTAGAGTTATTGAATCAGATGAGCCCTCTATAGTCCAGGAAGCCCTACAGTCAAAAGCTTGGAAAGATGCCATGGATTCTGAATATCAATCAGTGATGAAGAATAACACTTGGCAGCTTGTTGATCTTCCACTAGGGAAGAAACCCATTGGATGCAGATGGATATTCAAAACTAAGTACAAAGCGAGATGGGACAAAGGTGGACAAGTGCAAAGAAAGACTTGTAGCAAGGGGTACACACAAAAAGAAGGCATTGACTATGAGGAGACATTTGCTCCCACAAATTAAGATCAAAACGATCAAGATGATCTTTTCTCTAGCTCGATTTGATGGAAAGTTCACCAAATGGACGTAAAAGTGCCTTCCCGAATGGAGATTTACAAGAAGAAGTATACATGACTCAACTTTGATGGATATGTTGTACCTGGTCAAGAAGAAAAGGTATGCAGACTCAGGAAATCTCTGTATGGCCTCAAACAGGCACCCCGGGCATGGTACATCAAGATTGATGAGCATCTCGTACAACATGGATTCGTCAGAAATCCATACGATCCCAATCTCTACCTCAAAAAGCAAGGGGGGGAGATGGTGATTGTTGTAGTTTATGTCGATGATCTAGTCATCACTGGTAGTTCAGTGAAGATGATTGATGAAATGAAGAAATATCTTAAGCGATCATTCGACATGATAGATCTCGGGCTTATGCACTACTGTCTTGGACTAGAAGTATGGCAGAAAGAGAATCACATCTTTGTTTCTCAGATGAAATATACCAAGACAACGCTCGAGAAGTTTAGGATGATGGATTGCACACCAATTGCTACACCTATGGAGAACAGATTACAGTTATCTCATTCAGATCCATCTCCTGAGGTAAGTGCCACTCTCTATCGGCAGCTGATTGGGAGTCTCATTTACCTAACCTACACTAGACTAGATATCAGCTTTGCAGTAGGCTATCTATCCAGGTTCATACAGGAACCCAAATTTTGTCATTGGAAAGCAGAAAGTGCATTTTGAGATATCTCAAAGGATTAATGGATCTTGGTCTAGAATACAAGAAGAATGAAAACTTCTTCTTGACTAGATATTCGGATTCAGATCATGCAGGTAACATTGATGATAGAAAATCCACTTTTGGATTTGTATTCTTTATGGGATCTGGACCAATATCATGGGGAAGTAAGAAACAACACTTTGTTTCTCACTCTTCCACATAAGTCGAGTATCGTTCTATAGGAGAAGCTATCTGTGAAGTGATTTGGCTACGTCACATACTGGAAGGACTTGGAATACCACAGGACAAACCTACTACCATGTATGTAGACAATGAAGGTGTTCTCAAACTTGTTCACAATCCAGTTTTTCACGAGAGAACAAAACACATTGAGGTTTAGGTTCATTTCATATGTGAACATGTGTTGAAGCACAACATCCAGCTTCAATTTTGTCCAACAGCTGAACAACGAGCAGATATTTTCACAAAGTCACTTGCACATGACAAGTTTGAGTTGTTCAGAGAGTTTCTCTCCTCATCTCTTCAGACAATGCACAATTAAGGGGGGGAATGTTAGGATAAAATATTATTATCCTAATATTAATTATGCATAGTTTAATTATTTAATTAATTTTATTAATTAAATAATAATGGTTATTTTGTTATATGGTTCATAAACCATATTTGTCTTTTATTCATGCTGTTATATTGTTTTGAACAATATATTTGTATTTATTCATTTGTGCTTCCTGGATGTTATTGGAAGCCTGTATATTTAGGAATTTGGTTCACCTGTGCAACTTAATATTTTGTTTGTATTTGGTTATGCAATATCTATAAATATTGCAGCCCATTCTCTGTAATGGTTGATTGATTGAGATTAATAAAATTGATCAGGCTTCCGTCCCTGTTTCTCAATCTTCAAGCAACGCATTTTCCAGTCCTATGCCGATATGCCTGGTATTGACCCAAAAATTGTGGTCCACAATATCATAACCATTCCTGATGCCAAACCCATCAAACAAAATCTATGGAAAATGCATCCTCGCATTGCTCTTCTAGTCAAAGAAGAGCTTCAACACCTTCTCTTAGTTTCCTTCATCCTACCCATTGACTATCCCCAATGGATTTCTAACATTGTTCCTATCACAAAGGCAACAGGGGGACTCCACATTTGCATGGACTTCTATGACCTCAACCTAGCTTGTCCCAAAGATGATTTTCCCCTACCAGGCATTGACCAACTAGTTGATCTCACCGCTGGCCATGAAATTCTATCACTCATGGACGGTTTCTTGGGCTACAATCAAATATTAATAGCTCTAGAAGATCAACACAAGACTGCCTTCATCACCCCTTGGGGGACTTTCTGCTATCGATTCATGCCTTTTGGCCTTAAAAATGCTAGTGCTATATATCAACAAGCCATGACTTACATCTTCCATAACATCATGAATCACATATTGGAATATTATGTAGACAATATTCGGCCAAATATAAACATTGAACCAAACTCCCGCCCCTCCTTAAGGTTATATTTGACCGTCTCATCAATTATTGTTTGCATCTTCAACCAAAGAAGTGTGTCTTTGTAGTATTTTCCGAGAAAACTCGTGGGTTTCATCATTTCTTTATACGGCATAGAAGTTGATCCTACTAAAGTCAAGGCTATTCTAGAAATTCCTCCACTCACTAATCTCCATCAACTTTTAAGTTTACAAGGTAAGTTTTAATCCATTCATCATTTTATGTCACATCTTTCCAACCACTATCAACCATTTCATCATCTTTTCAAAAATACATTTAATTCAAATGGGATGATGAATGCCATAAAGCCATTGAAGGCTTAAAACAATGACTTCTTCAACCACAAATTCTCATTCCTCCTAAGAATGACCAACCCTTTTACCTATACATTTTTGCCACTGACCATTCTTTATGTGTCATGCTCACTCATTGTGATGAGAAGCACAAAGATCAAGTGGTTTATTACATTAAGCATACCCTTATGTACTACAAAACTAGATATACCCACATTGAAAAAATCTGCTTAGCCTTATTTTTTATCTCTACCAAACTCCACCATTACCTACTCAACCAAAAACCTTTGTCATTACTAATACTAACCCATTACACTATATGTATGCCAAATCCTATCAACATCAACGTGTCGCATGTTGGCTTATTCTTCTTCTCGACCTCGACCTTAAATTGATTCATCAAAATTTTATCAAGGGATAAGCTATTGTTGATCAACTAGCCAACGCACCTCTTACTAGGAATCAACCCTCTAACTTTGATTTCCCAAACGAGTCTATAGCTACCCTCTCCCTAGACAAACCCTCTTATCAAATGAAACTCTTCTTCGATGGCTCCAAGTGTTAGCGTGGGGGTGGGGCTAGTGTTATCCTCATTTCTCTTGATGGTGAACCTATGCATTTGTCTTTCAAACTCATTTTTATTATATAAAAATATTGTTGAATCTGAAAGCACTCGTATTGGGCCTCCATGCTGCTTATACCTTGGATGTTAAGTCCATCAATATCCTTGGCAATTCCTAGCTAGTCATCACCCAATTCAATGGTATATACTAGTGTCTTAATGAGATACTTCAAAAGTATAAACATCACGTAGATATACTTTTGACCATCTTTTATTGTTACAAAATTCAAACCACCCCACATTCTACCAATAAATTTGTAGATACGATGGCTTGCTTGGCTTCTTAGATACCATCTTCACCAACTGAATCTAAAATCTTTGTCATAATAAAAAGGCTACAATCACCCTCTTATTTACCCCGTGAAGTCTATTCCATTGGAACCATTGCACCTAACCCATGAGACATTTGGTACAAGCATTATGAAGACTATCTTTCCCTTTCCATTCTACCCTCCAATCTCACTCGTAATGGACAACGTGCCTCTCCTTATGTCATCATAGGTGGTCTTCTTTATAAGTGCAGCTTGACGGTATTCTCTTACGATGCCTTACAGCTTCTAAAATTCCCTACACCATTAAGGAAGTCCATGATGGAATTTGTGGAGGTCACTTTAGTGGTTTAGTTGTTGTAAAATACATTCTTCACCTTGGCTATTATTGGCTAACCTTAAACCATGATTGTTGCGATTATGTCAAATGTTGTGTGAAATGCCAGCAATATGCTAACCTCCATTGCATACCTAGCCATGCCTTACAAAGCACGAGAACTTTGGTCTTTCTCTCAATGGGGTTTGTATCTTGTCGGTGAGATCAATCCCTATTCTTCACAACACCACCAATGGATCATAACCGCTACTGAATATTACACTAAATGGGTAGAGGCCATTCCCCTCATTTCTACAAAAGTCAAGAAAATATGTGAATTCATGAACCATCACATCATTTTTCACTTTGGTGTTCCTCACCACCTCATCACTGATAATGAAAATCAATTCAAAAACAAAACCCTACACAAACTATACAATGCTTTTGGCATCTAAATCATGTTCTCATCACCTTATTACTGCAAACCAATAGCCAAGCCAAAACAAGCAATAAAACCTTGAAAAAATTCTTATGAAGGTAGTCAATGATATTGGGAAGGATTGGCATATGCCCATTCCTTTCACCTTGTGGGCTTATCGCACTAATATTCACACCTCAACTACTTTTGCCACACCTTTTTCTCTAGTTTATGGTACCGAGGTCGTCTTACCTCTCAAAGTTCAGATTCCATCTCTCCTCATTTCACTACAAGACATGCTCAATGACGATGACTTTCGCAAAGATTGTTTGGTGCAACTTGAGTTATTATATGAATGTCGTCTCAATGCTCTTGACCATCTCCAAATCTACTAAAATGTATCAAACTTTCCTATGAAAAACATGTTCATGAACGAACCTTTCAAGTTGATGACCTTGTCCTGAAATAAAATCAACATGTAACAAAAGAAGAGAAAATTAAGCGGGAATTTACTCCTAATTGGCTTGAACCCTATATTGTTACCCATGCCTATAGATCGGTGCTTATCATTTGTCTTCACTCGAAGGTAAACCCAAACATGAGCCCCTCAATTTTTTTCATCTTTGACCATTTTATTATTGACATCAAGTTCTATATCACTTTTTGTCATTTGATCACTCGTCCCTTAAGTGATGTCCACCTTCCATATTACCCGTTTTGGAGGATCCACAACTAAACAAGAATCATGTGATTACCCATCACCTCTTAGCCTTATTTTCAATATGAGTACCATGGCTCTAATCATAGCATGATTCTCATGGATGTTTTTCGTCTTCTCTATGATGTAATCCCATGGTCGTTCATCACTCACAACCACCCCTTTCATCGTTAACTCCTGTGTACTATGGCTTTTTGTCCGAACAAGAGCCTACCATTCCTCTATAAACTTTTCCATGAATTTACTATCCAAAACAAAAAGGGATGAAAATCCTTGAGTCAAACTTCCAACAAAAGATGACTCCCTCAAAAGAGACATCTCTTCATTTTATTTCCACCTCCATAAATAAACTACTCCCTCGAAGGACAGCTATATCAAATCATTTTTAAAAATATGAAAAAATTATCAAAAGCTTCCCACACCGATTAGCTTCACGAAGACCTCAAGGAGATTCTATACTTATTCCATATAGACTTCCCACATTGATCGAGTCTATTAAAAATACAACAAAAAAGGGATGATGAAATTTTTGTCATGGATTTGCCTATTTTGATCCTGTGTTTCTTCTTTGAGAAAAACATATTGTTATGTACTAAGTTACGCTAAACCACCCATTCTCACGTCATTGCCTTTTTATTCTAATTTTATATTCTTGAGGGACTTGCTACAACCGCACCATTTCATGATTATGTGACTTCCTTCACCCTTAGAATTATCCATTATACAATGCCTTTAGGGTCATATTTTCATAATTCCATCTAGAGTATGGTAGAATCATTAGGGTTCTTATCAATTAAGTGACTCTTTCACCACCTCTTACCATTCTACCTTCTTCCTCATCTATTGATTCTCCTATAACAAGATCAGATCATCGACACATATATTTAAAACGACTCAACCATACCTACGACCTAAACTCAACCATACCTATGACCTAAAATTAGTCATGCCTATTACCTACAATCAACCATGCCTATTACCTAAACTCAACCATGCCTATGACCTACATTCACCCGTTCTTGACACCTACCAACCTATTTCTCTACTTCATCATAATCTTCCCTAGCTTATGGGAGAACTACATCGGCCTGAGGTCCCTTTTTGTCGGGACAATGTAGACAACACTTCGAGGAATGGGGCCCTTAAAGGTTAGCTTAGCCACTCTTTCCCCTAACCAATCCCCCTTTCACTTTCATATTCACATTCTACCTTAGTTATTTTTCATTTTATATCAATAATGGGAAATTAAACCAAACAAGCATCAATTAACACACATTTTTACCACATCATCAAATCATTCATTTTCACATTTCCATTATAGCACATATTTGGAAATTTACACCATAACATACATATAACTCATCATTTATTTCCCATGTTACCGATAACTTGGGCATTAAATCTAACTTAAAAACAAGACTCCATCATGCCTAAACCTGACCTGACTCCACCATGCCTACATAACCTTGACTCAATCATGCCTAAATCAACCTAACTCAATCATGCCTAAAACCAAACTGACTCAACCATGCCTAAAACCAACCCGACTCAAGCATGCCTAGATTGACCCGACTCCACCATGCCTACATGACCTTGACTCGATCATGCCTAATCCACTTGGTTTTAACCTACATACATATAACAATTAAAATTAAAACAAGTACACCATCCATACCATAACTACCATCATCTATAAATTGGAAATGTTGTGTATATATACATGTGTACATAGATATAAATAAAAGTAACAATCTCAAAAAAATTCATGTACATCCTCACCATATTTGGCATGTAGGCCAATATATGATCAAAAATCTCAAAAATCACTCATGTACATCCTCGTTCTCTTGGCACATAGGCTGGTATATCTCAAAATACACAAAATAAAATAAAATATATAGGTATATGCAATAATCAAGCATCTCTGCATCTCGATCTCCTCCATGTTTGTCTCGCTTGTCTCATCCTCCTCCTCTTCTACTATGAGGCACCTGCTAGCATCTCACTTCCCATCATAGGCCCCAGTCCTAACCTCTTATGGCCCCTCACCAATATTTTTTTCTCCATGTACTAGTAGCCTCACCCCGACCCCCTGTCCCCAAGGCTCACTAGTCCCCAGTACTCTCCACACTATGCATACAAGACTTGGTCCTCTCACTCGAGGCCTTCTATGCTCTGTAATTTACATAATAAGGTAAATATATCCCTAAATCCATCAAGTGATCCTAATAATACCGTGCCTCACCTAAGGTGTCTTTGAACCTGGCCATATGTGCCGCCTGCGGTGGACCCATCGATGTCCGACCCCCCTTTCTCCCGAGACCCTATCCCACCGGTACCAATAATGATGGACCATGTCCCTATGCATATCCTGTCCTACCCCTATATTTAAAATAGGACCCCATCCCCGAGCTTGTGGGGTGTTTGTGCTAGTACACTGGGCTCTACATATGTGCCTATGCAGTAGCCAACTAGCATTACACCCTATAACTTGTTCTGTAATGTGGTAACCTATGCCTTTGACCCTTTCAGGTTGTCCCTGCACTATCCCCAAATGTGTGACTAGATTCACCACCCGTCCCTATAGGGCATCTCTCTCGAACTATGATAGTCACCACGTTCGGATGCCCCGACCTTGGTTGTCTTGCTCACATCTGTGCTGCTCACCACTATTTATACTCGTAAGTAACTCCACAATAATCAATATATTGGTATACCATCTTCTCCTCCTACCGTGTAAGTGTATTCAGTTGTGGTAGAGGCATAGGCCTCTCCACGTCATCCCTCCTGTACTGTGGAAACGGTGGAGGTATATCTGGGTAATCCCAACTGTCTCCCTAACCCATGCTATGGGGATCATCTTGTGCTCACCAGCATGATGTCCCCCTATCCATCTCACCAGTTATAATCCATCCAGCTCCATGGCCATCTCATGCTCGTATGAAGGAAATCTAACATAGGGTCTCCAAATGATGTCCATGTCAAAAACCACTCTAGTAAATGTCTATAATAGGCTACGTCATGTGTAGCCACGACAACTTGGCACTCTCCAGGTCATAGGTACCCATTACCTGTAGCCCACCCGCATAAATCATGGCTCGAATGCATCAATTTGGGGCATGCATACTGGACACACACACACACAATGTACTCATATGCCCAACAGTGTAGTAGGAAGGTGTAACATAGGTTGAACCGCCGTAATCACCCATAGGCCCACAACTCTCTGTACAACTACACTAAGAAGGCTGGTGCCCATGTAAACTGGGTCTTGTCCTCCATCATATCATGCAGAACCCCCATCAATGATCATGGGAACCTCCCACCCTCTGCATCTAGCAATGCAAAACAATACACTACATCCATCATCAGAGCTACTAGCATCATCTCCTCCAAATTGGCTTGGTACATATCTTCATAGCTCATGCTAGCCTATGCAACCTCAACTATGTCATCCCCTCACCAAACACTTTATCGCCAAGATCAGCTCTTGAGATACATCTAAAGAAATTAAATACACTTACGTCCCTACTATTAGCAACCACATGATCCTATACACATCCTCCAAGGTGATGGTCATCTCATCTATTGGAAAACATAATGTTTTGGTCACTGAATCCCATTTGTGGATGAGGGTGACCATCAAACTCGACTCTGGACTACATCTTGGGTAGTGTCGACCGTAATCAAGTGACCTCTACAATATGTTGCCACTTCTTCACCGTCGTGCCCCTATGTACTATTACTAATAGGGAGGTACCTATCCCACTTCTATAGTTGGTCCCTCACGTGCAACCAAAAAAACACACTATTTTCAAAACCTTCTCATGCCAAACACATCCTATACCCAACAAACCTTGTACACAAGCTCTGTCATTTTCAAAAATCTAACACACGTAAATGAATCATCAAATATGGAAAAGTTACCTTATAAACCCACCTAACTGATCGACATCGGTCAAGGCCATGCCCTACTAAACTAGTGATGATTATCCTCCTTGGCCCTTACCCTTATCTGTTTCATTTCAAAACGAAAATAAAATGATGAAACTAGTAGATTTTCCAACACATTGATGATATTCATATCTAGCATTTCCATTATAATTGTTTCCTTTAGGGAAATATGGATCCGAGATAAATTGGAGAAGGAAGTGCAATAAGATTTCTCTCAATTATCTCGTGATAATATAATATGCGAACGCAAGGTAATTTTGTGAATGTATGCTTTGGAGGTTGTCATTGAAGCTTTTCAGGAGTGGAAACAACGTTAAAAGTATCTTTTTCTTCGATGGGCTTAAGAGATGGCCTGAAATTATATTTCCTTTGAAATCAAGTAGAAGATGAAGATTGATCATGATATTAGATTTTTCCCATAGAGATGATTTTTCCTTCACGTAATTTAAAAGTACGGTATAGATAATTAAATTAATGATATGTCTCAAAAATGATGCTCTCTTGTATAGGTTGTAAAAGAATTTAGAAGAATAGATCCTAAAATTCTAAATCCACTAGTATATTTGACACATTAGCTAAGTTGTTCTTATATCCTAACACATAATCTGCTAGATTTTCATTAGATCCTTGTTTTATTTGTGCAAGTTAATCGAGGATATTTTATAACCGAAGTTGATTAAAAATTTGCTAGTAAAGAATCAGCTAAATGCATAAATGATTTTACCTTAATGGACAAGTAGATCGTAGAACCAACACATAGAATAATCTTTGAGGCTTCTAGGAAAAATCTTTGCTAGTAAAGTATCATCATCTATATAATCTAGACATGCCACATGAAATGCTCAAATATGCTCTTGAGGGTCACCATGGCCATTGAAGATGGGAAACGTAGGGGTATCAAAGTTGACGGAAGTGCATAAGTGGAAATGGTAGGTGTGAAAGGAGTATTACTTGAAAAGGTGGAATAAAAATATGGAGATGCACGTAAAGTAAATATTTGAAGTTTCAAAATTTGAGTTTGTAGATAATGATATAAAGAAGTTAAATCAAGATTATTTGAAGTAGATCAAGTTTATGTACTAGAATCATTAGGTTGAATGATTGGAGTGGTAGTAGTGGGAATGGAAGTGGGAATATGAAGGGATCGATTGGAGGCCATGGCAGCCAAGGAAGAACCTACAAGGGGTACCGAGAAGCGAACCTCGATGATTTTTAGGAGTCATCAAAGCATGGAGAATATGTGGAATATGCATAATATTTTCAAATAAATCTTGACAAAAATTGGTAACCTTTTCTAGTTTTTCTTGATCAATGTTGGTGTCCTCATCATAGGATTTCTCACTATTATATGTTTCAATGTTTTCAAGAGGAACATTTTGATATCTCGTAAATGGGTTATTAGATTCAGCCATTAATTTAGAAACCCTATGAGAATATGGAGGAAAATCAATTTTCTCAAAAGACCCAAAATGACCACTACAAGTAATGGTCATAAGAAGAAGATCTTAGAAGGAAATTGGAATTTAAGAGATGGGTTCACCAAATGATTTAACAAAATAAATGCTAAACCCTAACTACAAATTCACTTATGATAAATAAACTCTAGAGTAAAAATTTCACACAAGCAATAAGTTAAAGATATATAAAACCCTAGGTGCAAGATGGAGATTAAAGTACTTAGCTGATTTTGTACTTGATCCCTATTGGGTTTTTAAATGGAACTTTAACAAACCATAGTTAGGGGACAGAAATTCCCTCCTCTTTAATGGGAGAGGTTCCCTTATTGAAAGCCAACATCAAAAATTATATACAAATGTATAACTTTCAAAGTGTGGATTCCGATACTTTGAAATTTTTTTATGCCCAAAGATCATCAATACAAAATAATGGAAGAATTAAGGAGATGAGAGAAGAAGAACATAACAATACCTTCAGAAATATAGATAGCAAAGTATAACCTTATACGTATTGAACTAGGGGGATGTAGAATAGAATCATTCACTTTTATAACCATTATGGTTCCACAGACACAAAGTTACAAAAATCATATAAACAAGAACACAAAGTTTCTTATCATAAAAGATGGATGATTCACAAATTTTTAGACAAGGAAAGAAAGAATAGCAGAGGAAGAAAAGGGAAAAACTTTTGTATTGATTACTTCAAATATATTACATCTATAGAGTACCAGGATCCAACCATAATAACAAAGCATGGATAATCCATTAAATAGCTTCTAAGAATGGTTACATTCGGTTAAAAAAACAAATGATGAAACTGATTCAAGAAACCAACATCCGAACCTCTTTGATGCCTTGTCTGCTTCCATGCTCAGTGAAAAAATGAGACGCATTGAATTATAGCCATTCAATACGCCTTTGCAAACTTTGAATTTGAGTCATCCACATGGGAGAGATTTAAATCAAGAGGACCTAAAGACACCTTTTGTATTTTATGGCTTTAGAGAAATGGCACTTCGGGAACATTTTTTCTGTCCCACTCGCTTTTGATATGGGCTTGACACGTGGCTTTACTTGAGTGGTGACGGAGCCATGGGTCACTTTTATAATTTTACCTCTTTTCAATGTGGGCTCAAAAACTCAAATTACTCCACCGACCCACCTCCCCGCTTTGACTTTCGATGCGGGCTCAACATTTGACTTTATCCCTTGGCATGGGCGGGGTTGTAGGTCACTTTATAACTTTAAGCTCTTTATGGAAACAAAGCCAAAATTCCCAAATCACTCTGATGGCCCGCTTTCTGATTTGACTTTTCAAAGCATCAAAACACAAAAAGGGCCCGCCTTTCCACCTTCACTTGAAACATGACCATGTGTCCCTTTGTAGACTAGTTCAGTATTTTTATGTTTTTGACTAAGTCCCTTTTGTTTGGCGGGGCCATATGTTTGACCTTGGACACGTGGAGGCTCAGCACACATTTGGGACCTACCTCCAGATTTTTCCTTTGAAGTTGTGCTGAGCTAACACGTGGATGCTTCGCAAACCCTTCTATACTTAGTCGATTCAATGGCCGACTCTACCCCCTCTTTGACTATGAACACATGGTGAGCCCACGCACACTTAGGGACACACTCTTGATTCTTCCTTTGAAATTACATTGAAGAGTCACATGGAGACTTCCACCAGTTCTTTTATACTTAGCCAATTTATACGTACAACCCACTTGACTTATGTGGGACCCTAGACACATGGAGAGCAAGCACTAATTTGAGTTTCCACTTTGGATTCTCCCCTAAAAGGGCACCGAGCTGACGTGTGGATCCTTTTTCTAGTCTTGGACTCTCCTTTGACTCTAACCATGTGGTGAGCTAGCACTCATTTAGAGACTGATCCTTTGGTCTCACTTCTGAAATTGCACCGTTGAGGCATGTGAGGCTTCCGTTGACCCTCTCATACTTAGTTGATTAAACTACTGACTATGTCCCCTTTTCAGACCTAGGACACGTGGAGAGCTAGCGCAAGTTTTGGGAACCTCTTTTAGCCTCGACCCTTGAAGTTACATTGATGAGACATGTGGTATTGTCCATTGAACCTCCCATACTTAACCGATTCAGGCTTTTTTGTCTTCATTTCAGACCTAGGATATGTGGAAAGCATGCGCTTATTTGAGGATTGTCCCTTAGGCCCTGCCCTTAGAGTTACATTGTTTGGATGCATGGAAGCTTTTGTTGCCACTTGAAACATGGCCACACCACATCCAATTAGATATGTCCACATACTACCCATGGATTTTGGGGAAAATTTTGATAGGGAAGATACATGCATTGTTCATGACTATGGAAAAATAAAAATAAAAGGGAAAACCCCACCTTTATGCTTGAATTTTAAATTGTTCTCCATGGAATGAAAAACTGCAAACAATACCAAGCTCTATGCGATCCATAGCCAAAGAGAAGGATTGACAATGACATCCAAATGAAGGAAAATATTTTCAAGCAAAAACATGTATTACTCCACGGTACCGACTCAAAATTTTCAAAACTTGACTTCAAAAGAGGAAAATTTTGAGGGCGATAACAATCCCAAAGTATTATGGATTGGAAGATTGATGAATAGAAAAGGAAGACTATTACAACTAGGCTCTAAAATCTTAGAACTGTCGGATGAGCCTCGGATTAGGGCACCTAGATTGGGTCAGGGGTTCTTAGGCACTGGAGACCTCTGTTGGGTGCCTATGACCACACGGGGTCAAAAATTGATTTTTGTTGTGTCACAAAAATATCACTAACCTTCACTTTATGTCACTTGTATGTCACTGGATGATCACCAAGTTCGTTTGTAACTGTAAAACAAATGATATCCGAGAAAAACCCCAAATTACATCAAAAATTAAAACATAAACATACAAATGGGTATTTAGACTTTCCCGATGGTGACCCAACCGAGTGAGCTCACAACCGAGAACTACACTAAATTTCGACTCCATTTCAAAGTATTGTGTGTGTCTCAGTATAAAATCATACCCTAGGAAAAACTTGTGTAAGTGTGTGTGTGTTAGCAGAAATAGCTAGATGTACCGATGTAAAGAGATGTGTGGATGGTAAAATAAACTTCCCTTCCTATACATGTATGTAAAAATGTAGTCCCTTATCCTTTGAGTGAGTACTAAATGGATGCCTTAATGTTCTTAGAATTCCTTTGGATGTAACCTTAGGTGATGATAATAGATGTTTAGAGATTGGTCCTTTATTACGCTTACATATATTTTTACTCATATAATTCCCTTGGTTGAATTTCACAATTGAAAACTTGAAGGGTGGCCCATAAGAATATAATTTTCCCAAAAGATAAAATATGCCCAAAAAGAGTGAGTAAATTAAAGAGAGGTCGGGAGCACCCAAAAGGATGAGTGCACACAGGGCGTTGGTGTCTCTTCTAGGCATTAGTGTCCAAAGTCATGAAAGATAAATCAATGAAGTATAGACTTGTCTATAGGGTGTAGAAGGCCAAATAGAAAATAAAAAGCACATAAAAAGGTCAAAGATAGTTATTAATTGCTTGTTTTCTTAGTTAGGAATCATATTAATAGTCGTATGTGATTAGGACCTAGAAATGTACCCGTGCATGATTTTGTGTCTACACTAACACATTGGGTAAATTATATAATATATAATTATACTCATATCTTGATGTTAAGAAACACAAGGGAACCCTTTATGGGTTGGCAGTTGCACTCACAATTCCACAAGCACATAGGATAAATGCATGAGTTTTGATGTTGCAAAAGAGCATGTAGCTTAACACTTGGATTTGTTCAAGACTTAGGGTTTACTATGAAGGTTATTCTAGACTCATGATTAATCAAATATTGAATAAATAAATTCCTAATTCTATATTATGTAACAATGTTGAAATATAAACAATTAAGTACAGAATCGGCCGGAGTAAAGTAAGCTAGAAATTATGAAACCAGAGTTACAAATGAAGGGATATAAAGACTTAGTTGATTTGTAGTGATGTCGAAGGTGTGCTGAGTTTGAAAACTTCCAAAACCATGAGGTAGGATGTCACAATCAGACCCAAAAATTAAAAAGGTATCGAAGTGCTAGGACTAAGGCACCTATCAAGGTTCGGGGGCTCCTAAGGTGTAAAAGACCTATTCTCGGATGCCTATTAGTTCTCAAAATATGTGGAACTCAATTTCACGGGGTTGTAAGATGTTTGCTACTTGTCACCTTTGATTTCCAATATGTCGTTGAACTTCATTGTTATTTTCTAGAAACCTCCAATCAAAAATAATTTCCTATAAAACCCTCAAACCACATCAAATCCTAAAAATAAAGATGCAAAATAAGGGGTCATACTATCATCAGTTGTCAATAAATTGAACTTATAACTAAGTGGTACACTAGATCTTAGACCCAACATAGTTTGTTGTGTGTGTGTGTCATAATCGTGCCCTAGGTGGCTCTTGTTTATGTCATGCTTTATAGCGAGAAAGTATCTAGATGTAAATGATATAAATAGATGTGTTCATGAAAAGAATAAACTTCCCCTCATATGAAGTGTATTTAGAAATGGCAGTCCCTTTTCCTTTGTGTGAAGCTAGATGAATGATTAAATGCTCTTAAATCTTGGATGCAACCTTAGGTGGTGATAGTTAATGTTTAGTGCTTGGTCCTTTATTATGATCACATAAATTTGTAGATTCACTTTCTTTAATTTCATAATTAAACTTAAAAAGATGACCAAAAAGAAAATAATATGCCCAAATAGATAGAAAGGACCCAAAAGATGTGAGAAAAATACAAAGATTTTGGGGGCACCCAGAGGGGATGGAGGCACCTAGCATTGGCATTCGGCTAGGCACTTTGGTGTCTGAGTGAGAAATTTTGAGGTATGAAAAGATATACTTGAGCAAGGATTGTAAGACCAAAAGTGGAAATGAAAAGCAAGTAAATATTTCTAAAGACAATGATCAATTAGTACTTTTCTTGCTTAGGAATCATATGAATAGTCATATGTGATTAGGACTAAATAAATAGCCAAACAACATGATTTAGTGTCTACATTTTCCCCCACTTCATGTTGTTGATCGAATGCTTGATATCATAAAGTAGATAAGATATGTGTACCTAATAACCATGTAGATCGATTGCAAAAAATGTGCCGATAGAAAAGAAAAAGTGTGGAGTGATAAAAAAGGTGGAGAGTGGAAGCTAAAGAAGAGGAAGTGAAAATAAGTGATGATGATGACCCTAGGGTGAAAGTGTATATGTATATGTTACGTTGTACCTATTTTTATTTTGATCGATGTGTGATGTTTGTGTGATTGATGTGTGATTAATGTGACTATTGCTTCCCATAAGGATAGACCAGTAAAAGAGAAGAATGAACATGTAATCAAATACGTGTCTATATGATCAAAAAGTGTGTAAAAGCATGTACAAAATGAAAAAGGAACATGTGCACCTAATCTATGATGAGTAAAGAGTGTAGAAAGGATCTTGAAGATGATGTAGAAGAATGATTTTTTTGGGTGATCTCACACCAGTTGCGCTAGGTGCAATTTTTGTGGGCGATCTCACACCAAGAATGGAAGAAGTGTAGGGAGAAAAGTATGGTGTCATTATCCAACCTTTAACTACTTCCTAAAGTGTAAAAACCACTAAAAATGGTGTGTAAAAATATGATCTAGTTTGATTGAACATGAAATTAAAAAAGAAGCTTTGGTGCATGCATGTTGAGTGCTGAAGGATTGTGTGTCCTATAAAATCCATTCTATAAACTGCTGAAAATTTTGTTGAATTGAAAAATGTTGTGTAACTTCCCTATGTCACATGCATCCGAGAAGGTTCAAAGGCACCTAGGCGCTACTTGTATGGGTTTGGATGTTGGTTTCTATGTTGTGCTAAGGATCCAAGTCAAGATCTAGGTCATTATTGAGACAAAAGACTATAATGACTATGTGTTGAACTATAGTGAACTATGATTGTAGATTGCTTAATGGGGTGACTGATTCACCCGATAGATTCCCATCTAATTTTAGGTGCATGTGACATCATAAGGAGTATGTGGCCAAAAGGAAGACTGAAAAATGTGTTGAAACTGATGCCTTATAGGAGGAGGGAGTGTTCTTGGTAGAAAGCAAGGCACATGCATAAAAAAGTGGCTAGAAAACAAGTGTTAGTGCAAACAAGATAAACATGCATGTAGAAGACAAGATGTAAGCTAAGCACACCAAAATAAGATTTAAACAATCAATAGTGAGAACAAAGTAAACTATGAAAAATTGGTTTTAGACATGGGACATCACTCACAATGTGTAATAAAATCAAGGTTTTAGTGGCCAAAACCATACACGTAATCATATAATAAGCAAGACATAGGAAAAATACTGCAAAACAATGGCAAACAATGATAAGAAATGATAAGCAAAGGAATTAGATAACCATGGAAGAAAGTAGACCTGAAAATAAAATTTTACACATGAAGCACCCATTAGCATGTTAGAAAGATAAAATGTATGTCAAAACATGTATAATCTAATATATTAGTGTGCTATGAAAGATGAAACAATAGCACCTATAGTGTGTATGAAAGTGGATTCCCCCAGGAGCTGTTGTGAGACTAGTAAGAGGTACTACACCAAGTAATCGTGTTATGTGTATTGATATGTATGAAAGATGCATCCATAACTAAAAGGAAAGTGAATGTGCATGTTTATATGGAAAGATAATGACATATAATATATATTTCTAGCATGTATAATAAAGTGTACATATAAGTATAAGAAAGAAAGAGTAAATGCGACCAAGATATGCAATCTGTTGTGGATGAGATGGAATGGAATGTAATATGAGTGTGATAGGAGAAACATTCCCCCTAAGTGGAAGTGTATGCATGAAGTGAGTTTCATTTATACATTCCCCTTCAGCATTCAAGAATGAACCATAGAATAAGAGTGCATCATTGGGAAATGGTTTGAAGTGTGTACTAGAAAGATGTGATCGTCAAAGTGTAGAGCGTAGTGAAATACTGAGTGAGTGAGTGTGTTGGGTTTCATTTTAGATGTAAACCCTCAACATTCAAGTATGAACCATATAAATAGAGTGTGTCACAAGGTAATAGTGTAATGTGTAAGAGTATATACAAGAAAGATATGTCGTGAGTGTATAGAGCACATATGATGTGTAATAAAAGCTGTGAGAAAGTGATGTGATGAATGTGTGATGTGTGAAGTGTTCAATGTGTGAGGTTCATGTGTATAGTATTCCCTCAACAGTCAAGTGTGAACCAAATCATGAGAGTGCATCATCGGGTAATGACAATACAAGAGTGTATCAAGTTATGTAAAATGTGTATGATGTGTGTGAGAGACTAGAAGAGAAGTGTAGGATGCATGAGAAAAATGAAAGATAGCTAACAATGCTAGAGAGGGGAATAAGAATAAGCATGATTCAACCTCCAAGTGTATGGCGACAAGTGTGATCAAGTAACATCATCTAAGAGATCATCATTTTCATGTTCAAAACCGAATGGTGATGCATCCGAGACTTGGTAAGCTATAGTATGTGGTTGAACCCATAAAGAGAAATTATGGTGTAAATTATACATGCCCATTACATATTCATCATCATTGGAATGTGGTAATAGACATCCATGTGCATACCAATAAGTAAGGTTTTGTGAATAGCCTAGAAATGAGTCATTGCAAATAAAACATGGCCAAAAGGCATGGGGAATGAGATGTCAATATGGTCAGGATCTAAAGTACCACCGATATAATCAAGCCAAGATTTTCCAAGAGTAAGTGGTGAAATATGTAGAGTACGTGCAAAAAGAATGAAATATGAAATACCTAAAGGCCATAAGTAGCGATAATACAAGCATGTACATGATATAGGTGCAAAGTGAATATAGTCAAGGCAGGATATCATTAAGTGTTAACCCAAGCCGATTCAAACCATTGAGGGTGCAAATAGTGTTAGAGAAAGTGGGATCTAATGGAATGTGTGACAAAAATCATTGTTTATGAAAAGAGTGCATGTGAAAGGAGATATCACAGATGTAGGCTACTCAGGAGGAGACGATGAAGGTGGTATGACATCCAATGAATGGACAAACCCCGATAAATTACCATAGCAGTAGTAGAAGGGGGTGGATTCTAAAGCAGATGGAACAACATCTAATATGTAAATAGTTCCCTTGAGTGGAGGTATGGACAATGTTTAGGTCATGGAAAAGTCGTAGGATGTATAGTAGTAGAAGCGGGAATAGGTAATGCAAAGATTAGGATCTATGTTGCAATATTGGAATGGTCCACTATCATAGTGAATCTCATATCCAAAACCTTTGTGTAAGAATCGACACATCAATGGAATTTAGAATACACTACTTTCATTTGATGAAGATGGGGCCTACCAAGTAAGCAATTATATGAAAGTGGGAGATCAATGAAAAAAATGGAACTGGAATATTATTTGTCCCGACTATGAGTGGAAAAGTGACAGGTTCTAAGCATAGATGAATAGTAAAATCACATACGGAATATACGTAGTAACCAAAATATTAATGATGTTACCGTGGCACTCATGATTGGCTAGCAAGAAATCATTGATAGAGATAGACATGATGATAGGATCCTAGAAAAATGATAAGAGTAGAAGTATGAGGACACTAAGAACGTTTGAACAAGATGGGTTCACCAAATGTTTAAGTAAATATTAAATAAATAAATGTCAATTCAATATTATGTAACAACACTGAAATATATACAATTAAGTACAAAATTGACCAAAGCAAAGTAATCTAGAAAGTATGAAACCCTAGTTGAAAATGAAGGGATAGAAATAATTATCTGATTTGTAGTGATTCTCAAGGTGTGCTTATTGGTGTGAGTTATCCTATGTGTCCTCCTCACATATTGGAAGGTCATCTTAGATGGGTTAGGTTTAGGGTTTATATGTGTGTCATGTACTAGGGTTACTCAACACCCTATATGTACTCTCTTTCTATTCATTTATGAGTATGCCAAGACACTCCATTGTCTTTCCTCTATGTGCAAGCTTTGTTTTTGTTGAGAAAGTTCTTCCATTATTGATCGATTCTTCCTTGCAATTACACTTTGGAGCTATCACGATTCTGTTGGAGTGCAACTACTTCGTGGTGCATTGTTTCCAATTTGATTCTCACAAACTCTTTCATGGTATCAGATATGAGATCGGGTAAACGTGCATTCGTCATTTGAGTTATGATTACTCTTGGTCTCATTTTTTTAATCCTTGTGTAATTTTTTCGATCACTACTACTATGGAATTATTTTGCTAATATTTTTAACAAGCTATTCTTTTGGAACTATATTTTTGGGGTTTGTGCATGTATGTAGGTTTGCATTTTTCACCACTGGATTTCACTGGTTACAGATCGTATTTAGTGGAAAACGTTATCTTGAGGTTGGTTCTTTTTACGGTCTTATTCAGATTTTTACCAAAATATATTAATAATTTTTTGGAAATCTATTTTTTTCTGGCCTATCTTTCGACCTCTCCTGCCTTTTGAATGCTTTGGCATGTGTGTACTTTTTTCCTCATGTTGTGTGCTATTTGTGCTTCCTATTTTTTGTGCACGGATTGTATTTTTTATACCTGTCTAGCTGAGCCGTATTGTTTTTCAGCCTATGCGTGTCTACCCTAGTGAGCCGTATTTTTTTCAGCTTGTGCGTGTATGATTTCCTGGCCACACTATCTTTTACTTTACTTGTCATAAACCGTGCAAAATACTACCCCCTCCCACGTGTTGGCCACTCCCTATCCTCCTGAGCACCGTAAACGCTGCCCCTCAAAGAAAACAAAACCCTGCATTTTTTTTCCAACAATCTGCGCTAAGTTTTTTGGTAAGTTTTTAAAAAACACGAGTTCTTTGGTAAGATTTTTAATACTTTCTAACCTTTTAAAATCTCAAAGCCTTTTTAATATTTCTTTATAATTTAAACAAACAAAAGTTTTTAAAATTAAGAATGGTTCGTATTTTTTAAACTTTCCTTCTCTTTTTCAAAAAAAAGCCTTTTTAAATTATTCTTTCTAAACTTTTTTAGATTCCTTTAATTTAAATTTGTCTTTTTAAACACAAAAGAGGGAAAGTATTTTTTCATATTTAATTTAATTAGATATTAATTAATCATATTTAATTAAGTTTTTTTAATTAGGTTTTAATTATTCATAATTAATTAAAGTTATTTACGACTAATTCACGATTAGTAACATATCAATTCTCGAAATCTAAATTAACGTTTTTATCATTTTTTTTAAACTCCACTAGCTCTCAAATTAGCCAAATTGGACGTTTCCAAATGGTAATTTTTAACGTTATTGTTGATTTTTTTACTAATCGTGCACTTAATGTGCAGTGTCACTTTGACATTTTTTTCCCCTCCAAGCATTTTCTAGCATTCTGAAGACCTCTGATATCCTTCAAGCTCATTTAAAAAAATTGTATTTTACCCTTATTATCACTTGCGATTAATGAGCATGACCTCCACAATCTATAGCAAGGGGGTTTTTATTTGTGATGTGAGACACTTTTTCTCACAACTAGGATTGGCTTTCACCTCCTTCCTTTTTTTTTTGCTTGTGCTTATTTACGTGTCCTATTTTCTACGCTCCACAGAACACTGTTGTGGTCTCCTCTCTTACACATTATTACACTGATTGCAAGTCAAGTTACCAAGTGTTCACACCACACGCACGGACCTGATTGTAATCAATGCACTAAACTATAAAGTGCCAAAAGAAAGGGTTTATTCGTCCCGGTGGTTGTGTTTCTTTTACGCATTTCTCTTCTCTCTCTCTCTCTCACTATGGATGCACTTTCAATTCATTTTCTTACGTCGTTCAAATTTTTTGAATGGAGATCAAAAATAATCATGAAACTAAGGGGTAAATGGTTATTACGCATCACCATGGGAACTCGATGCTTTGAACTGGGCAATGAACCCGAAAAATCTAAGTGGTTAAACCGTAGTGATGAAGATTTAGGTCTTCTTTACATATCTATTTCTCCCGACTTAATCTTCCACATTGAGGCATCCGAAACACCTAAATCTGCGTGGAAAATGCTTCATGTGATGTTCGGACAACTAGATGACATGAGAGTGCATGAGTTGGAAAATGAACTACTAGGGTTAAATCCTAGTGACTTTGAAAACCTATAAGCTTTCTTCTCAAAAAATTTCCACATTAGATTGTTGTTAAAAGATGTCAAGTAGAGAAGAAATATTCTCAACTGATCTTGTCGATTCTCTCTAAGCTAGGTCTTGAATATTTTGTCTTCGTGTCAACTTTCTACGCTACAAAAGCTGCTTTCGGTGATACTTGGACTATGCCCTCCTTTGACTATTTTTCATCCCAACTCATTCGAGAATAGGACAAACTCATTCAAATGGGGTCTCTCAAGTCCAAGTCACATACCCTTGTAGCAAGTACTAGCAAGGAAAGAATACTAAAAGAAGAAAGAAAAAAAGGATCAAACTTAGAAAGAAACCAAGACCAAACCTAAAATGACACAAACACTTCAACTTCTGAGCCTAAGGCACAGAAAAGTAAGTTTTTGTGTTCCTATTGCAAGAAATTTGGTCATGACGAGAAACACTATTTTAGGAAACAGATTGATCACTTATCTCATTTACTTGAGAAGAATAAAAAAAGTGTTCCTATATCCATAAAACAAAGTGCTCTGAAGGCCTAGTCTTCCTACGCAAAAGGTGCTAAAAATGATAAGAAGGAAAGGCCCTTGTACCTAGATTTTCTCCTTCATCGACATGGATTATAGATTCTGTGCCTCACACCACATGGGTTCTTCGCATGTTGATTGGAATGCGAGTTGAATTTGGTCCTAACTCGGTGATTATTCATGAGCTTAACGATGACACTACGGTGGTGAGGAATGGCAGATCATAGTTCACGGTTGTACACCTTCTCCCACTTTAATTCGATTCTACGCCCACTTCCTTGCTCACTCATGCAAATGAGGTTAGTAAGCTATGGCATGAGCATTTCGAGACATCTAAATTATCACTACCTTGAACAATTGAGACAAAATGAAATGGTCAATGGGTTGCCTCGTGACAAGTTTTCTAACGGTATTTGTGAGGGTGTAACCTTGGAAAGCATTCTAGAAAGAACTTTGATAAAGGAAAATCCTAGAGATCCACTCGTCCTTTGCATCTTGTTCATAGCGATGTTTCTGGTCCATTTCCTTCTCCTTCATTTTACTAGAGCTCTTTATGTGCTAAGCTTCATTCATGACTATTCCCGATATACTTGGGTATGTTTTCTTAAGCTTAAGTCTAAATTCTTTGAACATTTTCAAGACTGTAAGGATCTTGCTGAGAAATAGGTAGAATGGTCTATCAAGGTTCTTCAAACCAACAATGGAGGTGAATATGTAAACAATAGGTTCATGGATTTCTATACTTTTGAAGGGATCTCTTTGCAGCATATAGTTGCTTATAGCCCTTCGCAGAATGGAGTCGTAGAAAGAAAGAACCGTACTCTTAAGGAGATGGCCACTTGTATGATTCACTCAAAGTCTCTTCCTCTGTAGTATTGGGCTGAAGTAGTGAATTGTGCAAATTACATTCAAAACCATGTTCCACACAAGGCAATAAGAGGGATGACACCCTTTGAAGCTTGGTTTGGATGCAAGCCTAATGTTGAGCACTTTCGAGTCTTTGGATCCAAGGCTATGGCTTGGATTCCCAAGAAGAAACATAAGGCCTTGGAACCACAATCCAAACCTTGTATCTTTATAGGGTATCTTGATGGCGTGAAGGGATATCGATTGATGAATTCTACTTCTCATGAGTTGTATATCGAGAGAAGTGTTAATTTCAATGAGTCTTCTTTGACTTCTAATTCTCCACCTATTGAGGTTCTTCAACTTGCTAACTCGGATTCTCACTCATCGATGATGATGATATTGTTGAGCGTGCTCCTCTTCCGATCCTCCCGACCATTAGACCTCTGAGTATTCTTATTTTGATAGTAGTGATGACAAGGATTATGTCCCTTCTCACTCAAGTGAAGAATCTTCCGACTCTAATCCTAATCCTCCTGGTCCTCTTTGGGCTAGGAAAACTTTGCAAAGTGCTAGAGATTTAGTTGGAGATACTTCAGATATGAGATGTACTTGCTCAAATTTCATTGGACCCCACTCTTTCTTCACCTCTGCTTCTGATCCATAGTCTTTCCGGGAGGCTTATGGTATTCTTGAGTGGGATTCTACCATGGATGAGGAGTATTCCTCTCTCATGAAGAATGATACTTGGGATCTCACCACTCTTCCGAAAGGAAGAAAAATCGTTCGGTGTAAGTGGGTGTTCTGAACAAAGTATGGAGTAGATGGAGATGTCAAAAATTTTAAAGTGTGATTAGTAGCAAAGTGTTTCTCCCAAATAGATGGGGTTGATTATACAGAAACCTTTTCTCCCGGTTGTGAAGATGACTTCTATTCGACTGATCCTAACCATTTCCGCAACAAACAGATGGAAAGTCCATCAAATGGACGTTAAGAGTGCCTTCCTTCATGGTGACCTAGAGGAAGAGATCTATATGGAACAACCTATAGGTTATGTCCAAGATCCCTCCCTCGTTTCTAAATTAAATAAGTCTCTTTATGGCCTTAAACCAGCCCCTCGGGATTGGTATGCCAAGATGGACTCCTTTTTACTTACATCAGAGTTTACTAGGTGTCACTCTGATCTAAATGTTTATATTCTATAGTAAGAAGACTCCATACTCATTCTTGTTCTCTATGTAGATGACTTGTTGATCACAGGAAGCTCTTCCTCTATTATTGATTATGTGAAGATCACCTTGGCTAACAAGTTTTCCATGACTAACTTAGGTCTGCTTCATTACTTCCTTGGGATCCAGATTTCACAATCGACTTGGGAATCTTGATTTTGCAACCTAAGTATGCTCTTGATTTGCTAGCTCGTTTTCATATGTCCGATTGCAAGTCTTCTCCTACTCCTTTTCTCTTCGGGTTAAGTTGGTTTCAGATTGCTCTACTCCCTTGGTTGATGGTACTCTTTATTGATAGTTGGTGGGGAGCTTGATTTACTTGACTCACACTTGACCGGATTTATCATATGTTGTTGGGATCGTGTCTAGATTCATGCAGGAGCCACATGAGCTACATTGGAAAGAAGCTAAACAGATCCTTCATTATGTTTGTGGCACTTATACTGATGGCATTCACTATCATGGAGGGGTAGATATTGACTTGATTGGGTTCACAGATTCTGATTGGGCTGGTGACTTAGATCATCGAAATCTACTTCTAGCTACAATTTCTCTCTTGGTTCGGGTCCTATTAGTTGGTCTAGCAAGAAGCAGAATGTAATTGCGATATCATCTACAAAGGTAGAATACAGAGGAGTAGTTAACACTTGCCACGAAGCTATTTGGCTACAGGGTATTCTAATAGAGTTTGGCATCCACTTTTGGCGGCCTACCATTATCTACTGTGATAACACGAGCACTATCTCCATTTGTAGAAATCCAGTTCAGCATCAATGGACGAAGCACATTGAGATCCATATGCACTTCATACGAGAGCTTATTCATGATGGCATCATCGACATTTAGTACATTCAGACAGCTGATTAGATTGCAGATTTATTTACCAATCCCTTCACTGAGATGAAGTTTCTTCACTTACGGTCTCTTCTTGGGGAGGTCTTCTACGATTGTTCATCCTCTTCGGGATAAATAGTCCTTATTTTCTTCTTCTTCTAGGAAGATTATGTTTGTATATGGGCACCTTATCAGGCCTTTAGTTTCCAGGCCCCATTGACACATCTTTCTTAGTTGTTTAGGAGTGTCTTCTCTTTCTATCTGACTCATCATAGCTGCTACCCCAGCTTTGATGAAGGGGGGGTGTTGGTGTGAGTTATCCTATGTGTCCTCCTCACATATTGGAGGGTCATCTCACATGGGTTAGGTTTAGGGTTTACATGTGTGTCATGCACTAGGGTTACTCAGCACCCTATATGTACTCTCTTTCTATTCATTTATGAGCATGCCAAGACACTCCGTTGTCTTTCCTCTATGTGCAAGCTTTGTTTCTATTGAGCAAGTTCTTCCATTATTGATCGATTCTTCCTTACGATTACGCTGGAGCTATCACGATTCCGTTGGAGTGTAACTAATTTGTGGTGCATCGTTTCCGATTCAATTCTTGAAAACTCTTTCAGTGCTAAGTTAGAAAACTACTAAAACCCCAAGGCACGATGTCGCAGTAAAACCCATAAAATTACAAAGTTGTTGAAAGTACTAGGATCAGGGCACCTATGGAGGGTTAGGGGCACCTAAGGCACCAGAGACCTATTTTTTGCACCTTTGACTACTCAAAATATGTGGAACTCAGTTTTATAGGGTCGCAAGATGTTTTTTACTTGTCACCTTTGATCATATATATGTCATTATACTTCGATGTTATTCACATGAAACTTGTGATCAGAAAGAAGAACCTACAAAACCCTCAAACCACATCAAATCCTAAAAATAAAGTTACAAAATGAGGCGTTAGACTGTCCTCGATTGTTAAAAAAGTGAACTTATGATTGAGGATTGCACTATATCTCATACCTAATGTAGTTTTATGTGGGTGTGTCAAAATTGTGCCCTAGGTGTCTCTTTTACATGTCACAATTGATAGTGAGAAATTAAATAGATGTAAAATATGTAAATATATGTGTGCATGAAAATAATGAACTTCTCCTCCTATGAAGTGTATGTAGGAATGGTTATCCTTTATCCTTTGTGTGAAAGTACTAGGATCGGGGCACCTATGAAGGGTTAGGGGCACCTAAGGCACCGAGAGACCTATTTTTGCACCTTTGACTACTCAAAATATGTGGAACTCGTTTTATAGGTCGCAAGATGTTTTTACTTGTCACCTTTGATCATATATATGTCATTATACTTGATGTTATTCACATGAAACTTGTGATCGAAAGAAGAACCTACAAAACCCTCAAACCACATCAAATCCTAAAAATAAAGTTACAAAATGAGGCGTTAGACTGTCTCTCGATTGTTAAAAAAGTGAACTTATGATTGAGGATTGCACTATATCTCATACCTAATGTAGTTTTATGTGGGTGTGTCAAAATTGTGCCCTAGGTGTCTCTTTTACATGTCACAATTGATAGTGAGAAATTAAATAGATGTAAAAGATGTAAATAGATGTGTGCATGAAAATAATGAACTTCTCCTCCTATGAAGTGTATGTAGGAGTGGTTATCCTTTATCCTTTGTGTGAAGCTAGATGGATGCTTGAATGCTCTTGATAATTCTCTTGGATGCAACCTTAGGTGGTGATAGCTAATGCTTAGTGCTTGGTCCTTTATTATGATCACATATATTTGTATTTATATGATTCCATTGCTTAAATTTTATAATTAACCATGAAAAGGCAAGCCACCAAGAAAATAAGATGCCCAAATGGCTAGAAAGGACCCAAAATCTACGAGCAAAATACAAAGATGTTGGGGGCACCTAGAGGGAACTGAGTCACCTAGTGTTGTCGTCTGGTTGGGCTCGTGTGTCTGAAGTGAGAAATCCTAAAGTATGAAAAGATGGACTAGGCAAGGAGTGTAAGACCAAAAGTGGAAACAAAAAGAAATAAAATATGGCTAAAGAAATTGATCAATAAGTATTTTTCTTGCTTAGGAATCATATGAATAGTAGTATGTGATCACGACTAGATAGATACCCAAACTTCTTGAAATATTGTCTACAACTCACCACACACATATGATTTCTCCTTATGTTTTATTAATGATTTGATGAAGGGTTCTACATGTTTCTATGGTTTCCAAATTTTCACAGGTTATTACAGGTCATCTTAAGGCTATGTTAGCAAGAGTGACACACACCGAAGGTAGTTTCAGGAAATAAGAAAAAATAAGTTTCGGACCACGATTAGAAAAGGTTCTAATAATATACAACCTTAGGTCAAGACTATATAGTTCAACTATAAACCATACAATAGGTTTATGGTCATGCTTGAGCTTCGTTTCCAATTCTAAAAAATAAAACAAATCATCTTTAGAATATTATATTCCTTTTTCACCTATCTACACATCTAGGTCTTATCTATTTTGATTTTTAGAGCTAAATATTCTTCTCGCATTTCATATTAAGTTGTTATTTATCATTTCATCAATCATTGCAATTATTAATGAATTATTCTAGTTATGAATAGTTATCAATGAATTAAATAGATCATAGTAATCCCTTGTTATGAACCCTAACATCTTATTTATTGTTGTGAACTTCCATAACATAGATTTAATCAAGTTGTAAATATATGGTGATCCCAATGTTTGAATCGAATCTATTTCTAAAACACTAGTGTCCTTTGGATTTTATCTCCATATGGAATCTTATCAAGAATAACATATATATATTCTTAAAAATATTTAATCTCTAAATAAAATTAAAAACTATCGCATATTCTTTAAATGATCCCACCATATCTCTTGAATACTTCTTCCACATTTACTTCATATGTAAATATTGTTAGATATTTCCGACAATCGAGAGGGGGTGAATCAATGCTAATAAAACTTACAATCAATTTCCTCTTTCTTTCTTGTATCTATTGTTGTTAACTATTATTTATTGTTATAAGCATGTAATATTAATCAAGTGACTATAGGAATAAGAAGAATACACATACATTCACATGAGGAGACTAGATATAATGTGGGAAACCCTTTGGGAAAAAAACCCATTGAAACCATTTCTTATATTACACAAATCAAGGACTCATAAGAATATAACACATCTTACAAGATTTTTTAGTGAGACACCAATCCCACAAGGATCTCCAACCCCTACACCTCTGCTGATATTATGCACAAAAAAGGACTCAAGTGAATATAACACATCACAAGAGATTTGTTTAGTAAGGCACCAACCTCACAAGGAGCACTAACCCCTAATTTAATCAGCTACAATTGATCTTCTACAAGCACCCACCTATAAGGAGGCTACAACCCCTAAGACTGCTAAGCTACAAATTATACTTATGTTCATAAAAATTTGATCATCTAGTTTCCATGTTGCACATACAATAGATTATGATCACTTTTATTTTACAATCACTCTACAAATTTAGATATGCAAAATTTTCTTTACCTCTTTCGGTCTCGCATTTCTTTCACATTCACTTATCAAACTTACGCTTTTCTCTTCTCATCGAGTTATTCATCTGATATTTTTTTCTCCTTCTACACACAACATTTATATTTCTCTCTGCACTTGATCTCTATTATTTTACAACGTCTCCTTTCATCCTCACTACAATGACTTTGTCCTTAGCTTCTCCTTTCTCTTCTCTTCAAAATATCCACATCATGTAACTACTTCTTCTTTCTTTATCTCAACCGCACTTCTTTTTCTTTTCATTTTTCATTTCTTCATCTCTTCAGCTCATGAAAGTTCTCTTGCTACATCTATCAATTTGTAATGCATTTGATCAAACTTTTAGACTCTTCTCTCATATCTGCATTACTCCTTCCACCTTTCTCTCTAGTTGCTTCTTCAACTTGAATGCATCGTTTTCTCTATTGAGAATCCCTTCCTTCTATACTCCTTCAACTATATTTTCTTATTTCATCCTTGAGAAACACTTTTCAATGGCATCGAATTTCCTCTATATAGCCAATCGACCCATTCGCACTTTCTTTTATGTGTCATGCAATCTCTCCTGCCTAGTCACCTAAAAATATGGTGCATTAAATGCATGCCACTATCTCCAAATTTTTATTTTCTATATTCAGCTTGATTACACCTTCTTCTATGTATCTTCCATAAATTATTTATGATCTAACTCCTAAAAATAGATTTCTTGTATTTTCAGGATTTCCTCATGATCTGGAATAAACGAGATCCTTTCTTCTCCAATATTTTATTTCACCTTGGAATTAGGAGTTTGTATTGAAAATATAACTAGACTTCATCAATTCAAAGAACATTAAATGATGGCAGCTAAAACAATATATTTCATGTACACGTAGCCACAATATTCAGATAATCAAATCACCATTTATTTACATGCAAACTTTTAATTCTTTTAATTTAAACTCTATCTGATTATCCTTGATTCATCTCCAGTTCATATTTACTCGATCCACAGATTCACTTATCTTTTTGGACCTTTTCCCTTGTATCACGACTCTTTTCTTTGTTCTACAGGATTTCTTCCTACTCGGTGTCTATTTTTTTATCCACGTATTTTCTATGCTTCTCGCGGCATTCACAATGTCTCACGGATATCCTCCTCTTATCTTTCTCCTTTCCATGGCTTGTTCCTTCGTACGCAGATTTTGCTACCTTTTAGTGAATTTTCTTGTGAGGTGTGGCTTTTCCCTTACACGCACAATTTTACCTTTCTCTCATATGACTTCTCAGGTCTTACACGGCTTGTGGAATATTCTAGACATCTGCGATTATCCTTAGTCTTATGATGATTTCTTTGAACTTCTATGGCTTTCTCCTTCTTCTATAAGCGTTTGTCCTTTGGCTCCTTTTTCTTTGGTGGCTTCATTCCTTTACATGTGGCATTCACATACCTTCTGTGGATTCTTCTAGAGTTCCAAATCCTTCTACTCCATTGGTGGATACTTGAGTCTTCAACAGCTTCTTCTTTGAGTTTCATGGCTAAGTCCTTATGCCCGAGGCTTGCCTTTTTAATTGCAAATTTTCTTGTGGTGTTTAACTCTTCTCTGTGGCCTCTTCTAGACTTCGGTGGCTATGTCTTGACCTCTATGGAAATCTCTAGAATTTGGTGGATGTTTCCTATCTTTGGCGGATATCTCCTCATCTCTCGTAGCTTGCCTAAAAATTAACTAAGTCTCTCGAACTTATCCTTTAGCATCTTGAATCCTTTGTGAGCTGACACTACCAATCAACCTTCATCTTCTTCACATGCTCACTTTACCAATTAACTCCTTTTTCCATCAATGCAACTTGATATCAAATCATCCATCTTGACATTAATGACAACACATATAACACATGACAAATATGCAACAAATATATTTTTTATAATATCCTTCGGTCCAAATGAATTCATCTTCATACAACTTTTGAATATGTGATATCTATTTTCATTTCTATAAATTTCATTAAAGAACCTATAGCCTTTATCCCTACTAAACGTTTTTAATAGGATATCATTGATAGTGGCCTTCCTTTGTAAGTTAACATGAGTGTTCATCACCTTTTGGTTAAGCATACCCTTATTAACAATGGGTCAAGCGGTAATATTTATAAAATCTCCTTTTTTTACATAATTTAGGTCTTCTTGGTGAAAAAATTATCTTTCCACAAACATATTTGTGAATTTTATAATTTCATGTGCCATGTACTTAGTAAAACTACCTTCTACGGTATCATGTCCGAATGCACTATTGATACAATCTATCATGTTATGCCTAATAATATTAGTTATAACATACAACTAGGTCATCCTTGGATACATGTTATGCATTTTGTTCCTTCTACCCTTTATGTTTATCTCAAATACTCTTATCAATTATGTCTATACACCATTGTTATTGAACCCACTCTTTTTAAACATTATACATATATGATTGATGATGATCTATTCATTCAATGTATATAATATGGCCCTACTCGAAGGTTAATCCAATTCACTTCAAGACCTCATTCTAATTATCATCAATATTTAATAGGATATCTATACATATTTTGAAATTGGTTTAATGGATGAGGACTTGGTTGCTTTATCTAGGGAATCCATGAACCTATATTACCTAATACACATCCCCCAACAAGGGCTTGGTTATTCTATATGGCCTTTGTGTAAACCATTTTTACCTCCAATGTTTCTCCTATCCTCCCATATTCATTCCCAAAAGTTTGCTATGATAAATATTTTCACACCCCTCACACTTTTCTACCATGCTCTCATTAACGATAGTGCATATCCTAGTATTCCCATTCTAGTAAATTCATTGATGAAGATTACCTCCTCTAATAATTGGTTGCATATATGAGGTACTCCCTTATTTTTTTCATATGAATAGGTTTCCTTACACTTTATGTGCACACACATATTTTAGGTAGGGATATTATTCTAATATATTGAAAAATACCTTTGACATTTTTCCTCTTCATCCTTATGTGGAAGACCATTCCATGTTATCGATATCCAATTTCACTTCCCGGTGAAATTTAATAGCTAGAAAATCTCGCATAGCCATTAGGATCTCACAAATGATTTTGGTCCTCACAGGTTCAATTTTTCAAGTAGAAGAATAGTGAATGGATTGGCTCAAAATCGTAAATGGCAAAAATTAGGTGTATTGCTTCATGAACACCTCAAGAATCTTCTTGGAAGCCTCAAAGCATTCAAATTCTAAAGGGTTACATTGTATGTCTATGGGAAATGAGGAACATGTGAAGAAGCCTCAACTCTAAAGGCTCATCAAGCTCATACGAACTACTTGCCAACGAAGATGCTTTACAAATCTAGTTGAGCTAGTAAATATGCAACCTAGATCTTAATACTACACATTGGGCTCAAAGGAGAAAGTTGTCTAAGCTGAGTTGTTTCATGTTGAGGATATCGAGTTTTCTCCTTCCAAGCCATGAGCTATTTATCATAGATCAAGCTAATTTTAGAGATCGATCTTTTTAACTCTTGGTTGATTCCCATCACAATGAGAGATGACAGAGTTGCAAGGGCAAGCTCGTTTAACATAGGCTCAAGCTAGATCAAACACACATTACATGGTTTAAAGATAAGGAGGATCACCTGGATGGACGAGACCATGGCTATGCTAAAGGGACATTGTTGGCTGAGTTTCTTGAATAAAGAATTAATCCCACGCAAGATCAAAAGGACTTGGTTATCCCTTAAATACAAACTCGAGCTAAGTAAGTTGCCTACCGAGTTATGTTCCAAGGGAATCGAGATAATAGTGGAACTTGCTAATGTTCATACACTAAGCCATATTTTATGCATGGACAAGCCCTCTGATCCACCAAAGAGAAACTAGACCGACCAAGATGAATTTGGAAACTATGGCCGACCTATCTCAGGGGACCGAGCTTCATTTTGTTAATAGATCAAGTCAAGTGGGGATGAGATGCCTAATAATCACATGAGCTATCAAAATTGGAGGAGGGAGTTAGCTATAATTTGTGCATGACAATAAATTTACTCGTAGACCGTTGAGTGATCATAGAGACTGGCAAGTCCAAGGCACAGAACAACAAGCTATTTTAAATAGTGGTGACTTGCACAGAGGCATAAAGACCAGGTTTTTCAATGGGTAGAGTTGTTTCATATCTGGTCGAGTTCATACACCATGCTCATCAAACATTACATTAAAATCAAAGCCAATGAAAATATCAACTTAGTCATTCAAGACGATGATCTCTACCAGTGGCGACCAGAGTTCACGACATAGGTAAGAAGGTTTTCGGGAAATGCCATGCACAAAAAGCTTGAGGAATTGGATCTGGCAGGCTTATTAGAAAGTGGGTCCGTGCCAAACTACAAGACATCCGAGCTTTGAAATTGAGCACACCTTTCCCCTTAAGTCCATTAATGGTGATAACAGTGAATGAATCACACCATCTAAGTTTAAAAAGAGTGTGTCGAGCCATCAATAAAGTCAAAGAACTTTGCGGCAAGAGCGGAGACAAAAGGCACAAATAGCTCGAGAAAAGTGGAACACACGGGCTCACAAAATTTGATCTAGTTGTAGTGAAAGAGGCTTGACAGAAAGGTGAAAAGGATGTCCTAGATATTCTAGAGTTGGATTTAGACATGCAAGTCCCAAACACCTGAACTCGATGGATTTAACATAGAGTGGGCAGTACGGAGGTCAATGGTCCATCCAACCGGTCAAAGAGAGGATCACTGAAGAGTTACGTGGAGAAGAACCAAGCTGTGAGAAATTGGGCTTGGGTCAGCATGGGACTCAGTATGTGCCAAAGAGGACTTACCTAAAGCAAAAAGGTCATGGTAAGGAGATATTCGTAATGTGGTGAATGTGGCATTTTTATAGCCCACGAGCATGGGATACAAGTGCGGCCAAAACCCGTAATGCTTGCATAGCACGAGAGAGGGTGACTCAGTGACCAAGGAGTTACATGGAGCTATGTTTTGAGGGTAATCAATTTGATGAGGGATCATGTGCAATGGTGAAGCATGTGGAAGTATGGGGATCTCTCCAGTTTAAAAGAGGCCATCGTGTCATGGGCAAAGATGGATCGAGATGTAGGGTAATTCAGCACATAGAAAGAGGGCTTAGCCCACCTGATTTGAATAGAATGGCTCACCAACATGGATGAGCGAGGCATATAATCAGTGGAGCCTACCATAAAATGGGGAGGTTGTGGCATGTAAGGTAATGCAAAGGGAGAGCCAGCTCATCCGAGGTTGTCGAGCTAGCAATGTTTTAGTTCCCAAATATTAACACCAAAACTCCCACATAAAAATGAAGAATTTATGGTGGGCCCAGCATTTTTAAAATATAAAAATGTATTTAGATGATGCAAAACATTATTGAAGTGGAAAAAATATTTAAAAAGATGATTCATAGCCAAGAATTAATTACACAAGATCTGAGACATCAAGGAAGCTCCGACAAAACTCAAAACAGCTACCTCTGCTTAAGAAGCCATAACTTTTGATTACCTTAACAAAATCATAAAAATTGATCTCGTTGGAATATTGGTTCTAATATACACTAAAAAAATCCAAGAAATATAGAAATTGATAAATATTTGATATCGATTTTAAAGTAAAACAATTTTAGTTCAATTTGGTTGTTGGATAGTGGTTAAAGAGGCATTTAACGAGCATGGGAAATCATTCTTTCATTGTTGCAAGTTATGGGACACATTGAGATTGATTTTGTAGGTTAATATTCACCAACTACACTCATTTATCATAATTTTTAATTAGATAAAAAGTGAATTTCAGAATTTCATCTCTTCTCTCTCTCTCTCTTCCAAAATTCTATAAATTGAAGTGTTGGGCTCATTGTAAAGGGAGGATGATTTGAGTAGCAAAAATCTTCCCTATTTTTTTGAATCCAATGTGTTGTAAGCCTTTGTAGTGGACTCCTTTCATGGTGATCCATGCCTTTACTTTTAATAGTTTGAACTATTCATATTAATAAAAGCAATATATGCAATTTTGTGAATGTTTCATCCCTTGTTGTGTTTGTTTGCATTCTTTTTGCCTCTTCAATCTTATTACAGGTGTATTGTGTCTATCTTATGCTATTGCAGGTATTTATTAATGTTTTGTATGCATGGGAATTTTTTTGTAAGTGTTGTTATCGGGATATGGAGAATCGCTATCACCTCTCTAATATGCATTATACTTCCATTTTCACACATTAGGGATTGTTCTCATACCCTTATTTTTGTGCATCTCCTCTGTAGTGTAGTTTTCCTTCATTTGTATGTTATCTCTCTCTCCCCATCCCTTAGAGGTGACAGATTAGGAGTAGTCGTTATTTTTTTCACTAGAGTTAGTTTGCACTAGATTAGGAATATGAAATAGCCTTTTGTTGGTGCCCATTTTAATCCTCTATTTTATTTTCCTTTTTTCCCCTTTGTTTTGTGTGCTCAAAAGACATTTTTCTTCGAATTTGGTGATCTGCAACTTTTTCCTCCATATTGAATGCTTTCAAAAGCTCACAAACTTATTATTTTGCCCCATTTTGAAAGAAAAATACATGTGTGCCCTGTTTTGTGCCCTAAATTTCCAAATCCATGGGCCTCTGTCATTTTTTCCATTTTTCCGGCTTTGAGGATCTTGTGGATGTTTTTTTCATGCGTATTTTCCCTCAAAATCAATCCCCATGGTCAAAAATTGCCTAAGATCACTTTCCATTTGTTTTTTGACCAAAAAATCCTTCACCCACGAAGAAAAAATCAAATTCGGGCATCTCTGGTAAATTCTGTGTTTTTTGACAATTGTACGGGTGTCATTTGCCCATCAAAATTAAGCTTAGGCCTCCTCATACATGGTCGCTTCACGGTTGGACAAGTATCGATGATTTTTCTATAAAAACTTAGCATTTTTTGGCTTTTGGAAAATTTCGCAAATGTTTCCTGCAACCCCATAGGTTCCAGAGGAGGGACACGTGTCACGCTCCAATGCAAAGGTGGAATGAAAGGTAGGCAAGGAACTTAGGAATTTTTGCCTTTTTGGAAAAAAGGGAGAAAGGTTAAAGAAGGGGCCACGGGTCCACAATTGACCAAGGGGTGGACACATGGCAGGCATAGAGGAGAGTGCGGTCGGCGGGCCGGCGGGGGCAAAAGTGAAATGGTTCCCTTTTCTACAAAAAGGACTTAGAGCAAAAGATTAAGCCGCGGGTCCGAATGAAGCAGAGGGAGACACATGGTGGGCGTAGAAGGAAGTGAAACCATTAGAGGAAATGGGGAAATTTTTCCCTTTTTACAAAAGGACTTAGTGTGGAAATTTGAGGCATGGCTCCACAATGAACCAGTGATTGGCACATGGCAAGGAAGGAATCTGAAGGTGCGGGCCCGTGGAGGCAAAGTTGGAAATTTTCTTTTGGTGAAAAAAGGGGGTAAAACATGAAATAAGCCTGCAGATTCTTAGCAATAGAGAGGTGGACACGTGTCAAGAGAGGCGGAGGTGTGGGCATGCGGGGAAAAAATTGAAAAATTTCCAAAATTCTAAAAAGGGTGGAAATCACTAAATTGAAGTGCGATTTCAATGGGACCCACCATATGCCACGTGTCAGCTCTAAATTTCAAGGGTGGAGGGGCAGAGAAAAAATTCAATTTTTTCCATTTTTCCAAAAATGTTAAAAAGTCAAAAAGTGATCTCAAATCCATTCCCAATCGTATTTTGACACATGGAGGGCCTAGATTGAAGGAAAAAGGGGAAATCAAAGGTAACTGTACATTTTCCATTTTGGCTGCCATTTTTGCTCTAGGAAGTGTGGAAATGAAAATTTTGCATCATTTTTGATCAAAAATTTGCCAAATTCATGTCGTTTGTGTCTGCAAGGACCAATGCAAGTGGTTTTGGGGATCAATTTGAAGATTTGAGGTGTTTTTGAAATAATTTTTGCCCCACCCATGTAAAATGTGAAATATCGAATCAAGAAGTTCTGAGAATCAAATTTTGAAATGGTAAGGATGAAATAATGAAATGAAAGGGGTCGGCATGTTTGGAGAATGACAAATGTGCCTCCAAAATGAATAATGATGGAGGATTTGTAATGATTTGTCTTTTCTAAAACACTGGAAAATCTTTTTGTAAATATGTTAAACGTCCCTATCTCGCAAATCATGTTAGAATTTTATAACAAAGTTGATCTTTGGGCATATACTTTTCTTGGGAAAGAAGGATCAAATGTAATTGAAAGTTATATAATGCATGTTTTGAGACATGTAAAAGGTCGGAGAAACTTAGAAATTCATGGAAAAATCTAGGAAGAAGCCCATTCTCTGAGAAACCACCTGAGAACCATTTCTAATTCCTTTTTGCATCATATTTGTATCATGTTGAGTTGGTTTCAGTTGTAAATCCATCAACAAGCTCTAAGATTGTTCTTATAACATTCCCCTACTGATAGATTTGATCATTTCTAGATTATTCTATGTTGTCTCTTGGAAAAATTTGCATGCACTTATGTTCCAGAATGTTTTCAATTTGTGTTTCTTGCTCATGTTGCAGTCTTGTGTTTAAGATCTCTCTTAATCATACATGGTATAATTTCTTGTTGATAGTCTAGTGGCATTTGCAATCTCACATTCAGAAGAGACTTCATCGATAAAGAGATAAACAGATTTAAAATCACTTTACCTTGCTTGAATTCTATGATTGTTTGTAAACCTTTGGGTGCACCTTAGGTCATGATAAAACAGAGATTTCTGGATACTTTGTTGGTTCATCTCGCTTGAGGTTTTGTGGCAGGTTGTCAAATATTTTGTGGAAGAATGCAGATTTGGGCCTCCATTTGGTGCACATATCCTGGTTGGAGTACCTTAACCCCTTTGAATCATTCATTGTTTAGGTCTTACAAATTTCTTGCAAAGGTCCTCAAAGAATTTGGCAAATTCTGGTTAGGCTTGTCTAAAATCTCCCACCAAAAATTCATTCAAAAACCTAATCCTACCCCATACTACCCCTGTATTGCATTGTGTGTCAACAAAAGAATACAATCCATTTATAAAAATGTAAAAAGCAAATCAAGATCATACCATGTCTTTAGCAGCCTCAACCTTGTCTTTAAAGTATTTCCATCATTTAGTACTGACAGTTCTATTGAGTTTGAATAATGGAAAATTGATCATGTTTTCTCAAGACCATCTCCATACAACCTACACATTGCAAGGATATCTTCACCTCCTTCACAAAACAGAGGCTGCAATATAGGTTCTCTTACCTTGGTTGAAAGGCACAACCTAAAATAGTTAGGACAAGATCAAGTCCTATTTAAGTGCTATCCATCTCTCCACAAATTTGAGTGCCAATTAGATCACATCCCTAGCTACAAAATGACATACATCATGATCTATCTGTCTTCAAGATTCATGTCATATCTCTGATGCTGCTTAGACTAAAAAGGAGAACAAATTTGGGTACCAACACCAGTGGCGCCATTTCTAGGGACTTGTTTTTAATTCCTGGGAACTAATTTACATTGTTGAGATTGATTTACTAATTCATTTCCAGTCCATATCTATTTAGCCCGTCAACAACACCAACACTAGTGGCATTGTTTCCGGGAGATCATTCAATATTTCAATATTTCAGATCCATGGTAATACTTCTTATGTGATTTATGTGCAATTACAAATCTGAGTATCATCTTCTAATCAGATTTATAAGGTTGGAATGAAGAGTAGAGTTCTAAGTTTGATATTTTCTTAGTTCAATTTGATCCATGTGCATACATATTTGAGATATTTGAATGCATATCAAACCCTAGTGATGTCCCTTGCAAATTCTACATGCAAATACATTGTTGAAGCATCATTTTATAATCAAATTTCTAAGGATTAAGTGAAGATATAAGTTCTACCTGTAATTTTATCAGTTTCCAGTAGTTGTTGCACTTCATTTGCATTTGTGGTTGATAATTTCAAGAAAAGGAAGGTCTGATTTGTAAAGTTTGGCAAGATTTTCAGTGCTGATAGGTATTTGACAGAGTATTTTAGTGCATTTTCACAACTAGGGTGAAAGTCCTTAGTGGTGACTCCATGTTGTTCTAATATTGATAAATACCGTGTCTTACTTTTCTATCATTTATTTTGTGTTGCTAATCTCTCGCAAAACTGGAAGGAAGAAGATCTCTCTTCATTAGAGACTTTGATAAGAAGTTTTTCTCATATTCAAGGAATTTAGAGTTGGAAGGGAGGATAGTTTGTAAATTTGTTAAAGGTCGACACACGTGCAAAGATATATCCATTGGTGAGAGATCAGCCTTTGGTAGAGGATTATCACTCTTCTTCAAGTGATTCCGATTCAAGAAATCCTCTCATAAACTTGTTTTCCTCAGGTGAAGGTCCTTTTGTTGTCCCGTAAGTTCCTTATCCAATCTGCACCTTTGTGTTTCAATCCTAATAAAACTTTCCAAGAAAATCAACACTTAGAGAATACCAGGTCTTGTGAATCAAATTCTTAAGCCCCAATGACCTTGCACTCCTCATCATCTTGTGTCACCCCCAAGATCACCTCCACCAAACAATATGGCTTAGCCTAGACCCTCATTTTTGTTGACACTTTTGGTCCTATAGACTTTAGAGGAATGGATGGTTACCCAAATGTTGTCCCACAAGATGTCAAAAATAGATTGCCAAAATTCCAAGGTAACAATGCAATAACTGGTGATTAGCATCTCAAACTTTTTGTTAACATGATGGAAGATTTTAAAATAGAGTATGAATATGACTATATTAAATTGTTCATTCATACACTAGAAGAGGATGCTAGGGATTGGTACAAGGCTTTGCCTGATAATTCAATTGATTCTTGGACTGAGATGAAGAATGCATTTAGGTTGCAATATGGTGACAAGACTGATCCTAGATTTCTCTTGTTTGAATTTGAGAATATCAAGAAGAACCCCAATGAATCAGTTCATGACTTCAACACAAGGTTTAACAAAACTTTGAGAAGGCTACCTATATGTCTGAGGCCTTGTGATGAATCTTGTTTAATCAAATATGCAGATGCATTTGATAAAAAGGTAGCCTATTACCTAAGAGACAAGAACCCTACTAATCTAATACAATCTTTCACCATGGCACTTCAAATTGAAAACAATATCAAAGAAATTGGGAAACCTCTCAAGAGAGATGGAGTAAAGTTGATAAACCCTGAAAAACCTCAAGCTACCAAGGGTGCTGATTTGGAGGAGGTTGTGAAAACTTTGGCAGGGGTTGTCAAAGAAATCTCATACAAGTTGGAAAGAGATGAGAAGGGAATTGGGTAAACTTCACAAGGTCAGAAAAAAGCACAGAACCATGACAGATTTTCCAATCATCCTAGGGGTGATTACAGATTTGATGACAAAGGAAAAGGGCCTATTGGATTTGGAAATAGAAAATCTCAGGCCAAGGAAAATAAGGTAGTGCTTGATCCCCTAACTCGCTAGGGTGTTGATGATGCAAATCAGATTGATTGGTGTGACAGATGTTTTTTACCCCATCCTCCATGTGGAATAGATCAACAAATTGAAGAGGAAGTTGATGATGAAATTGATGATGATGCCTGCATGATGGAGATCCCTGCAAGTTCACCAAGGGAAGCAACTTCAATGGATGTCATAAGTGCTAGGACTATTGTTGTTTTTTGGGATTGTATCCAACGGGTACATCTTCTTCCTCCTCATGTTTTAGAAATTGATAATGTACAAGCCTTTGAGCTGCCCAATAATGATTTTGAATACTTAAGAGCTTTGATGATTGAGAAGTATGATGGTGGTATCCCTTCGGAGGAGGATAGGTAGTTGCTTATGAATGTTGTAGTTTCCCAAGAGAAGGAGCACAATACCAGAAGTAAAGCTGCCAGGGGGCAACAAGCCAAGTCAAAATTTCCATTGCTTACTAAAGAAACTCCAAAGAAAAATACATCTGGTAAAGGCCCTATTCCCCCAAGAAAAACTTGTGATCCTCCCCATGCCCAAACTGAAAAGACTACCATACCATCTAATGAATCTGCTTGTCTCCCTTCCAATGTTGCCTTGCCCAAGAATGCTCCATATGATATTGCCCAAGTCTTGAGTCAGATCAAGATTCCTGTCCCAATTACTGAGTTGCTTAGGATTCTTGAGCACAAGAAGAGGGATTTTGAATATTTAGGATTCAAAGAGGAAGAGAGTACCCAAAGCAGAGTTGGAAGCAAGGTTGAAGTTCCTATTGCCATTGCAGAATTGGAACAACCACAAGTGTTAGAAGAGTTGGGGGAACCACCTGAGGTTTACTTAGGAACTTCTTTGGTTAAATCTCAGCTGAACGTGGATCCATTTTTCACTACCTTGGTTATCAAAGACAAGTTGTTACATAATTATATGTTTGACTCCGGGGCATCATGTAATGTCATGCCTTTGGAGGTCATGAATGAATTGGGAATCAAAGTGACAAAGTAGTGTATGGAAAGTGTACTTCCATGGATTCAAGGAAGTGCCAGTTGTTGGGTGTGTCAAAGATCTGGTGGTGTAGCTTGCATCTTATCCCGAGAGGAATTAAAAATTGGATGTTTTGATTGTTGACTGCGTTGCCAAATGGGGTATGTTATTAACAAGGAAATCGGCTACAAGTGTTGGTGGGAGTGTCCAAATGGACATGTCTTATGTCATTATCCCCATTGAAGGAAACTTAGTGAAGTTATGTGGAGAGAAGAAGATGATGTATCTTATTGAAGACCCAAGCAATGCATCTTATGAAGTTTTGTAGGCAAATGCTAGTACTGGTCACTTTATGAGTTTTGTGGATTTCAGGGAGTATGAAGTTGTTGAAAACATATATCCTAAGTATTTTGTTTTTTTCTGGAGATTTGGTCCTTGATTCAGCCTTGAAAAATGCTAAAAGGTTCAACCTGAGCACAATGGAGGAGCTTCAAAGAAAATAGAAGGTTTACAAATTAAACAAAGAAGAAGAAGGGGTATATTTCATTCTAAAAACATATCAGAACCTCTTCGCATGGTCATATCCAGCATGGAGGAAATTTTGGGTTTCCCCTTGATTTGTTTTCTTTGAATCAAGGTTTTCTTACCAACTTGTATAGTGTATAGTGTTTGGATTTTGCTCTGTTTTTGGTGTTTTGGTGGTTCTTGGTTTGCCTTGGTGTGTGGTAGCCATTTTTGTCGGTTTCTCGGCTAGTTTTTGGCGGTTTTGGCTCATGACTCCTTTTCCCAATGGATTATTTTGGCTATTGGTCTACTTATTGTTCAAGTGGCACTCACTAGGAGTGCCCATCCCCAAACAGAGCTTCGTTGGTGCCCATTTTAATCCTTCGTTCTATTTTCCATTTTTCCCCTTTGTTCTCGCATGCACAAAAATGTTTTTCTTCGAATTTGGTGATCTGTAACTTTGTCCTCTAGATTGAATGCTTTCAAAAGCTCAAAACTTATTTTTTTCCCCATTTTGAAAGAAAATACATGTGTGCCCTATTTTGTGCACTAAATTTCTAAATCCATGGACCTCTATCATTTTTTCAATTTTTCCCAGCCTGAGGAGCTCGTGGTTTTTCGTTTCATGTGTATTTTCCCTCAAAAATCAATCCCCACAGTCGAAAATTGCCTAAGATCACTTTCCATTTGTTTTTTGACCGAAAACTCCTTCACCCACGAAGAAAAATCAAATTCGGGCATCTCTCAGTAAATTCTCAGTGTTTTTTTACGGCTATACGGGTGTCATTTGCCCATCAAAATTAAGCTCAGGCCTCCCCTCATACATGGTCACTTCTAGTTGGAAAAGGATCGGCGGGTTTTCTATAAAAACTTAACGTTTTTTGGCTTTTGGAAAATTTCACAAATGTTTCCCACAACCCCACAGGTCCCAGAGGAGGGACACGTGTCATGCTCTAATGTAAAGGCGAATGGAAGGCGGGCGGGGAACTTACACATTTTTTTCCTTTTTGGAAAAAATGGAGAAAGGTTGAAGAAGGGTCCATGGGTCTATAATGGGGCAAGGGGTGGACACATGGCGGTGTAGAGGAGAGTGCGGTCGTCAGGCTAGTAGGGGTAAAAGTGAAATGGTTTCCTTTTCGCAAAAAGGACTTAGAGGAAAAGATTAAGCCATGGGTCTGAATGAAGTGTGGGCCACCGAGGAAACGGGAAATTTTTCCCTTTTTGCAAAAGGACTTAATGTGGAAATTTGAGGCGTGGCTCCGGGATGAACCAACAACTGACACATGGCAAGGAACCAAAGGCACGGGCCCACAAAGGCAAAGTTGGAAATTTTCCTTTGGTGAAAAAAGGGGGTAAAACATGAAATAATCCCTTGGATTCTTAGTAATAGAGAGGTGGACACGTGTCAAGCACGAGGTGGAGGTGAGGGCCCGCGGGGAAAAAAGTGAAAAAATTCCAAAATTTCAAAAAGGGTGGAAATGTGCGAATTGAAGTGTGATTTCAATGGGACCCATCATATGCCACGTGTTAGCTCTAAATTTCAAGGGTGGAGGGGTGGAGAAAAATTCAAATTTTTCCATTTTTCCAAAAATGTTAAAAACAAATTCGTTCCCAATCGTATTTTGACACGTGGAGGTCCCAAATTGAAGGAAAAGGGGAAATCAATGGTAGCTCGTACATTTTCCATTTTCACTACCATTTTTTCTCCAAGAAGTGTGGAAACGCAAATTTTGCATCAATTTTGATCAAATTTTTGGAAAATTCATGTCGTTTGTGCCTGCAAGGACCAATGCAAGTGGTTTTGGTGATCAATTTACAGATTTGAGGTGTTTTTGAAATAACTTTTTCCCCAAACCATGTAAAATGTGAAATATCAAATCAAGAAGTTGCAGAATCAAATTTTGAAATGATAAGGATTGAATAATGAAATGAAAGGGTTCTGCATGTTTGGAGAATGAAAAGCATGCCTCCACAATGGATAATTATAGAGGATTTGTAATGATTCACCTTTTTTTGAAACACTGAAACTTTTGTTGCAAATATGTTAAACGTCCCTATCTGTGAATCATGTTGGAATTTTGTAACAAACTTGATGTTGGGCATATTATTTTCTTGGGAAAGAAGGATTAAATATAATTGAAAGTTATATAATGCATGTTTTGAGACATGCAAAAGGTCGGAGAAACTTAGAAATTCATGGGAAAATCTGGAAGAAGCCCATTCTCTCATAAACTTCTTGAGAACCATTTCTAATTCCTTTTTACATTAGATTTGTATCATGTTGAGTTAGTTTTAGTTGTAAATCCATCAACAAGCTCTAACATTGTTCTTATAACATTCCTCTGCTTGATAGATTTTATCATTTCTAGATTATTCTATGTTGTCTACTTGCAAAATTTGCATGCACTTATGTTCCGAATGTTATCAATTTGTGTTTCTTGCTCTGTTGTAGTCTTGTGTTTAAGATCTCTCTTGATCATACATGGCCTCATTTCTTGTTGATAGTTAAGTGACATCTACAATCTCACATTCGAAGAGATTTCATCTAATGAATAGATAAACAGATTTAAAACCACTTTACCTTTCTTGAATTACGAGATTGTTTGTAAACCTTTGGGTGCACCTTGGGTCATGATAAAATAGATATTTTTGGATATTTTTTTGGTTCATCTTCTTCAAGATTTTGTGGCAAGTTGTCAAATATTGTGTGGAAGAGTATAGATCTAGGCCTCCATTTGGTGCACATATCTTGGTTGAAGGAGTACCTTAACCCCTTTGAAGCATTTCGTTGTTTAGGTCTTACAAATTTCTTGCAAAGGTCCTTAAAGAATTTGGCAAATTTTGGTTAGTCTTGTCTAAAATCTCCCACCAAAAATTCATTCAAAAAAACTAATCCTACCCCATACTACCCCTGTATTGCATTGTGTGTCAACAAAAGAATACAATCCATTTATAAAAATGCATAAAGCAAATCAAGATCATACCATGTCTTTAGCAGCCTCAACCTTGTCTTGAAAGCATTTCCATCATTTAGTAGTGATAACTCTGTTGAGTTTGAATAATGGAAAATTGATCATGTTTTCTCAAGGCCATCTCCATACAACCTACACATTGCAAGGATATCTTCACCTCCTTCACAAAACAGAGGTTGCAATATAGGTTCTCTTACCTTGGTTGAAAGGCACAACCTAAAACAGTTAGGACAAGATCAAGTCCTATTTGAGTGCTATCCATCTCTCCAAAAATCTGAGTGTTAGTTAGATCACATCCCCAGCTACAAAATGACATACATCATGATCTATTTTTCTTCAAGCTTCATGCCATATCTTTGATGCTGCTCAGACTGAAAAGGAGAAAAAAATTGGGTACCAACACCTCCTCGGATGTCTATCTTAAGTAGCAAGTCCCACAACTTGGAGATAGTACCCATGTTACCTAGTCACACCGTGAGCTCAACCACACAAACTTGTACAAATTGGAAGGTGTTGTGACTTGGTGATAACACTTGTGGCATGCCCAATGTGACAACAAATAATTTTTAATTTTGATTATAACAAGTTTGATGTGATCTTGTCATGAAATTCAAACTTGTAAGAATCTTTGAAATTGCATATCCAGTGAATCCAAAGGGCAGAATCCATTGGTTTTAGTAGCTCAAGCTTCTCAAATTAATGATAAGAATTCGAACAAGATCAAGGATTAGAGAAGAAGGCATTTTTTAATACTTACATCTATGTCCAAGTAGAGAAAGAAAGGGAAGTAGAGCTCAAATGTATCCATCTCCACTGAATATAACACTATCAACACCTCCACCTGGTAGGCCTTTCATTCAATCAACTAGAGTTATTAGACCAATCAGAATGACACATCAAAATCCACCACAAGGGACACGAAATCCATATGTCAACTTCATAGGAAGCATCCCACTTGCTCTCAATGCAAAAAAATATAATTCCAATTTCAACATTGAAGAAAAATCCATATTTCACTAGAGAGAACCATACAACTCCAATTGACCACATTCAAGACATTGCAAATGTCTATGTTATACATAAGGTTAATGAAATGGATTTTGTTTTCAAATGATTGGCCTCTTCTTTCAAAGGAAAGGCTATACAATGGTTCGGATATTGACAACGGGATCAATTTAAAATGTGGATCAGTTGTGCACAACTCTTTGTGGTCAATTTAGAGAGAAAGAAGATAATTTATCCATGTTGGAGAAATTGACTACGATAAATAGAGCACCAAATGATCAAATAGCTTATTTAAACTTCGGTTTCAAAGGAGATGGGATAGGATTCCAATTACTATGAAACCCGTACCTAAAGGATCTTTTCTCTACTTTCTACAAGTACTAAATTCTGATATTGCAATGATGATACGATCCATGGGAGTTACAACTTTACCTATAGCTTTAAAAATTTTAGTAGAGATAAGAAGTGTCCTATTCAAGTCGGTAAACTTACATTTAGGCCACCCATGCCTCTTTATCCCGAATTAGGAAGTCCAAACACCAGCCAAACACTTACATTAGCTCTCATCCCTAACCCAAAAATCATAATTATGCTAAAACTTCTACCTCTTCTTCTAGTACCTAAAATGAACTCCACGAATTCATGAAACAATTGAAAAACTTATGCAATAAGTTGGAGACAATTAAGAGGCAAAGAGGCTCAAAATTTGAGGTCATATTAGCTTGAAAAACAACCCAATAGACCTTTGTATCAAAACCATGTAAAACCTCCTGCTAATAGGTCATTTCAGCCTTACAATCCTAATGTTGTATCCACGTCTAGAGTCATGGTACCAGTATAAAATAACAGAGCTCAAGAGTTTGACTAGTGTTTCCCATACAATTAACCCGATAACTAGTCAATGGTTTTTAATGGTGCCTTGAATCAAGATCTTATGGTGACAACAATGGGGTTAGAATAAAAGACAAACCAAGAAGAAAATCAATAGCAGGAAGCTACCCAAGAGGCACCTCCGAATGAGACCACCTTGGTCAATTGGCAAGTGAAGATTTCTATAGAATAAACCAGTTCTAACTCGTGGTGTAGTAGCCAATACATAGTCCAAGAAGAGCAATATTGAGGAAGGTAAGTCATCCAATCCAAGCACTTCATATCCCTCTATCACTCCACAAGGTGTTAGCAGTCAAAGTGCAGTCCCAAATGTGCAAATTCAGCCCAAGCCACCTTCTACACCAGCCTATATATAGCTTGTAATAGCCCATGTGTAAGATAATACGGTGTAAGGTAAACATAATCATAAAGATAGCTCATCCTCATTCAATATTATTGAGAAAATGAAGAAAATGAATGTGAAAATTTCAATGTGGGAGTCATTAGCTATCCTGGGCCAAAGAGATCTATTGCAAGTTATCATGGAAAATTGTTCCACATCAAATCAATCATCCAAAGATCAAGAGAAGGTGCTCACAAATGCAACTTAGCAAGAAGGCAATCAAGGAGGTCAACAAGGTAAAAACATGAAACCTCCCCATTCTACATATCTCTAATCATTGGAAACAATATTGTACACAATTACATGATTGATTCGGGAGAAAAAAACTTTGTCATTCCAAAACAAATAGATGATTATTTGAGTCTTCAATATGAGGTCATTTCCAAGGGTGTAGTGTAATTAGATGGGACACTTTGGTGACGATAGTTGGAGTAATTAAAGGATTGAACCTTACATTGCATGCATGTCCCAATGAAATACTCTTGCAAGATGTATCAGTTATAGACTTTCCACCACTCTTTACATTGTGTTTGTCAAGAGACTTCACCGCTAAAATTGGAGGTTATTTGTCTATTGATTAGTCATACATGTTATTCAAAATGAGGTATGGATTCAACGCTACAATCATATCTGAACCTATTACAAATTTCCACATCAAGCCTCATACGCCAAGTCCAATCAATGCAAATTTCTTAGCATTTGATCAAGAGGATTTCCCAAGCACTTACGAAGTATATACTAAATTCATAAGCATTCTAGACTTGACTCTTGATGAATGGGAAAAAAAGGCATGATTTTGATCCTTACAAGGATATGGAAGAAGCTGAGTTAGGAATTTATTACTTGCATGAAGAGAACCAATTCTCCTAGCATCATCAATTCGGATCACGAAGATGATGATGAGGTATGGAAGATATTATTTGATGGTTCAAGGAGTAAATAGGGTCTTAGAGGAGGAGCTATGCTTATTTCACCACAAGGTACAAAATATTACTTAGCTTTCCATTTTAAGTTTGTTTTCTCAAATAATATAGCTGAGTACAAGGAATTGGTCCATGGGTTGCATTGGGCAAGGAAGAGAGGTATTAAAAACTTACAAGTGTTTGGAGATAGTGAGTTGATTATGAATCAAGTCAGAGGACAAAATTCTTCTAAGAATGACCTCCTAAAGAACTACAAGAATTGGGTATGGGATCTTATTGAATATTTTGAATATTTTAGCATCAAATCCATCCCAAGAAATAAAAATGAGGTCGCATAGACAGGCTTGCAGCTATTGGGGAAGTGTTTGACGTTGTGGAAAGTATCAAAAATGAGAAAACTCAACCTCATATCAAGGTTATGGTAAAACCAGTTGTCCCAGACAATAATACAAGTTGGTAAGTCTTCGAGAATGATCAAAAATCATGAACTTCTTGCAAGAAGAATTTGAGTTCTCGGCTAAGAACCAAGATAAATTAGAGTAGAAGTATGGTGACCAAGTTGTACACCGAGAATTAACAAATTACCAAAAGGTCTTGTAACTTTGGAATCAATCTTCAACTTGAATGATCGAGCCTCGAAAGAGTAGGTAAACATTCGGGTAAAGGGTGAATATTCAAATCCTATTTCAGGTAGTAAAGGAAAGATGTTGCAGATTGGAAAAGTAAGTACTCAACAAGAGAAATATGATTTTGTTTAACTTTTCAAGAGTTTCCTAATGTATTTGCCTAGACTTATAAGGATTTAAGAGATTTCAATCCAAAACTAGCTCAACATACTATTGAACTAGATCCATAATCAAATCCCATCAGGTAGAAGAAAAGGTCGGTGAATCCTCACATTGAACCTCTCATGAGGAAAGAGTTGAATAAATTTATTGAGGATAGCATCGTCTTTCCTATCAAACATTAAAAGTGGGTTACAAATTTGGTACCAAAGTGTGGATGAAAATGCAGAGATCAAATTGTGTGTAGACTTTTGTGATTTGAATAGAGATTCACTCAAAGATCACTACTCACTTCCTTCGATGGAGAAAATCCTACAAGTAGTATCTGGTTCAAAAAGGTTATCATTGCTATACATCTACTTAAGCTATAATCAAATAATGGTGAAAGAAGAATATCAGTTCAGGACAACCTTCACTAAAAATGGGGCACATATGCTTATAGGAAGATGTCATTTGGACTGAGAAAATTTCAAAGCAACATTTCAAAGTGAGCTATGGACATGGAATTCAAGGGTCTAATAAACAAGATAGTGCTCGTTTATCTCTATGATATCACCATGTTCTCGAAAATGTTTTATACCACCTTTTCCATCTTAGGAAAGTATTTCAAAGGTGTAGGAGATATGGAGTGTCTTTGAACCGAAAATGTGTGTATTCTTAGCACGTGAAGGAAAATTGATGGGTCATATTGTTTCAAAGGAAGGACTCATAATTGATCCCAAAAGAGTTAAAACTATCTCGAACTTTGTCATTTCCAAGTCAAAAGAAATCTCTCCAAAGCTTCTATGGAAGAATAAACTTTGTCTACATATTTTTGTGCTGATTTTTCCACTCTTTTGAAGCCATTAACCATGATGTTGAAGAAGAGTCTTGCATTCAAGTGGAAAGTAGAAGGAAAAGAGAGTTTTAAAGCCATCAAGCATGCCATATCACAAGCTCCAACTCTTATCAACCTATAATTTTCAAAATATTTCATGTTTTATGCTTTTCGAGGATCGATACCCTTTTAGGTATATTGGTACAAATAAATAAGGAAGGTTCAAAAATCCTATAACATTCTTCATCAAAATCATAGAAGATTACAAAGTAAGATATTCTTTCATTGAAAATCATGTTCTTGTTGTTATTAGAAGCTTGAAGAATTTCAAACACTTGGTCTCGAACAATAAGATTCAATCATTAGTATATCATGACAAGTCAAAGAATTTTTTTGAAAAAATATTAGAATGAGAAGAGGGACGGTTGGATCACTCAGGGTGTAATGGAGTATGATATTGAAGTCAAGTAAACTAATTTGGTTTGTGGCAAAGGTTTGTGTGAAAAATAGCTTCTAATAGTGAAGAAGAGGTTATCCTAGTGCTATGAAATGATAAGGAACAACTAGCTAATGATGCACCCATTCCATTTTGGACTCAAGACATGGTGCATTATCTCCACACAACTTTTTCCCTTCGTAATGGAACAAATATAAAAGAAGATATTTCATATTGCAATCCATCCCATATGTGTTCATTTATGGCATCTTGTTCAAGAAGGATATGAATGGGGTTTTATTGAGGTGTGTCCCAAAATATCAGATTGAGAAGATGTTACGAGAATTCCATGATGGAGAAGCAAGAGGCCACTTTGCTCCATGAGTAAAATCTCTCAAAATCATAAAGGATGGTTGTGATTGGCCTACGGTGTTTAGTGATTGCTATTCATGGATCAAGAAATGCAAAAAATGTGCATTATTTGCAAGAAACGAGAGGCTAGTAGTGATGCCCCTTCATCCCATCTCAGTGGATCATTCGTTCATGCAATGGGGATTGGAATTCATTAGAGTTATCAATCCAAACTCAAGTTAGGTCCACAAGTGGATACCTTTGGCAACGGATTATTTCACCGAGTGGACTGAAGCGGTGGCACTCAAGGAGGAAAATGAATCCAACACCTTGGATTTCTATGAGGGGATAGTCACAAGGTTTGGTTCCCCTACTACTATCATATCAGATAATGCATTGGCATTTCTTGGCACAAAGATCACAAAATGGGCTATTAGAAATGGAATTTATCTTAGCACTTCTTCTAATTATTACCCTCAGGGTAATGACCAAGAAAAATCCATGAACAAGAACCTGCTTGAGAATCATAAGAAGAAATCTTGATGAGAATCAGAGAACCTGGGATGTGAAGTTCAAATCAGCCTTGTGGGCTGATAGAATAACACCCAAGAGGTCAATAGGTATCTCTCCTTATAATCTTTTATATGGAAAGGAAGTAGTGTTGCATATATCACTTGAATTTCCAAGGTTAGAGCTCATGAAGCATCTAAAACTAGTTGAGTTTGAACCCATGGAATTCATGTATGCAAAACTAATGGAATTGGAAGAAACCAGAGAGCATGCAATGTAAATCATGGAGAAATATCAAGCATTGATCAAGAAGAAAGATGAATCTAGGATGTTCAAAGAAGGAGACTTGGTGTTGAAGTTGGACGTTGATTATGCAAAACCGAGAAATCATTCCAATTTCAAAGCCATATGGAGTGGTCCATACATGATTACATAGTGCAAGAGTAGCGATTCCTTTTGATCGCTAAGTTGGGTGGTAAGGAGCTGCAGATTCCATTCAATTGAATCTATCTCAAACATTGCTACTAGAAGGAATATTTCTCACTCTTGTACATATTAGTTTAGGACTTTTCAATTCCTCCAAGTGTTTGTGCACATTGTTTTTGTTGTTGTTAGAGTAGGTTTTAATTTCCCTAAGTGTTGGAGCACATGTTCTATTGGTTTTAGTGTATGTATTGCATCCACTTCACCATGCTCTTGGAAAGAGAATTATAGTGAAGGAACTCGAGTTACAATCAACAATTTCCATCTTCGAGAGAATTAAAATGAAGAGAAACTAAAATTAAATCAAGAGGCATATTTCAAACCTTTATTATTTTGTTTCTTCATATCAAAAGTTGAGCTTCTCGTGCTCATCACTAATCAAGAAATCAGTCCTAGGGGTAGATTTGAGATTGCGGTAGATAGCAATCCTTAATGTCCACTCATCCTTTAATCAAGTGTAAGTAGAAAACATAAGCTACCATGCATACCTCTAATGCTTGATAACAGCTTATTCTAGCCTTCAACAAAATCAAGGAATCATAATGGAAATGGAAAATTCGAAGAAGAAGGAATAAATGCATACTATAATAGGGTTCCATGATGTCCAAGTTGATATATTTTTCACTCCATTCTACAACATGCTTCACCTTGCTAAGAAAATTAGTCTCATACTTGACAAAAACCATATGTTGAGGAAATAATTATAGGTTTTTATCATTCAACTCCTTGGATCAAAATTGCAGGAAAGGGTGAAAATCAAGTTTTAAAACAACTTTCTACTCTCACAAAGAAAATTTCAAGATTTTCTTATGAAACTTGAGAGTGCGAGTAGTAGAGTAGATTTCCCAAAAGTAGGCAAGTGATGTCAAGGGAATTTTGGGGTCAAAATTTTAGAGTTTAGATCATCTCATGATAGTTGTGCGTACTCCATGCCCAATGTACAACTATGTAGGCAACTGGTCATACTCCATTTAGCAAGAAAATGGCCATGTGAGTCACCAAATTGTTATCTAATTTCACTTCCTAGTGAAACTAAATAGCTAGACAAGCTCACATAGCCATCTGGAGCTCACAAATGCATCTTGGTCCTCACAGGGGTTCAATTTTTTCAAGTAGAAGAGAAGTGAATGGATTGGCTTAAAATTAGTAAAATGGAAAAATCAAGTGCATTGCTTCATGAACACCCCAAGAATCTTCTTGGAAGCCTCAAATCATTCAAATTCCAAAGGGTTACATTGTATGTCTATGAGAAATTAGGAACTTGTACAAAAGCCTCAGCTCCAAAGTAGGCTCATCAAGCTCATACGAGCTACTTGTTAACTAATCGCTTTACAAATTTGGTCAAGCTAGTAAAATTGCAACCGAGCTCTTAATACTACACATCAGAGCTCAAAGGAGCAAGTTGTCTAAGTTGATTTGTTTCATGTTGAGGAGACCAATTTTTCTCCTTCCAAGTCATGAGATATATATATCATAGACCAAGCTACTTTTAGGGATTGAGCTGTTTTGACTCTTGGTCAAGCCACATCACAATGAGTGGAGTTTCAAGGGGATGATAGTTTAACGTGGGCTCAAGCTAGATAAAAACATTGCACGATTTACGAGATAAGAAGGATCACCTAGATGGATGAGCTCGTGGCTATGCTAAAGGGACATGGTTGGCCAAGTTGCTTGAATAAATAATTAATCCCACGTAAGATCAAAAGGAGCTGGTTATGCCTTAAAAAAGATCATGCTAAGTAAGTTTTCCACCTAAGTTATGTTACAAAGGTGGAATCAAGATAATAGTGGAACTCACCAACGTTCATACAAAGAGCCATATTTTATGTATGTATGAGCCCCTTTGAACCAATAAAGAGAACCTCGACCAAGCATGATGAATTGGAAAATTGTGGCCAACCTATCTCTCGAGGACCAAGCTTCATTATGGTAATGGATTGAGTCAAGTGGGGATGAGATGCCTAATAATTGCATGAGCTATCAACATCGGAGGAGGGAATAAGCTATAACTTTTGCATGACCATAAATTTACTTGCATATCGTTAAGTGATCACAGAGACCGGTGGGTCCAAACCATAGAATAACAAGCTATTTTAAATAGTGGAGACTTGCACAAAGGCATAAAGACCAAGTATTTCAATTGGCATAGTTGTTTCATATGTGGTAAAATTCATACACCATGGTCATCAAACATTACATTGAACTCAAAGTGATGAAATGCTTGACTCAAGAATTTAGGGTAGTGAGCTCTACACGGGTCACCCAGAGTTCCCGAGATAGGTAAGAAGGTTTTTGGGAGATACCATGCAGAAAAGCTCAAGGAATTAGATCTCAAAGGCTTATTATAAAGGGGGTCTATTCTCCGAACTAGAAGACATCTAAGCTTTGAAATTGAGCACACCTTTCCCCTTAATGCCATTACTGGCAATAACAAAGTGAGTGACTCACGCCATCAAAGTTGAGACAATAGTTGGCCGAGCCATTGATAAATTCAAAGACCTTTGCGGAAAGAGCGGAGATACAAAATGGCCCGAATGGACCAATCAAAGTGGAAGACATGGGCCCATAAAATCAAATCTAGTTACAAGGAAAGAGCCTTGTTGGAAAGGTGAAAAATGATGGCTTAAATAGTCCGAGCTGACTTAGAACATGCAAACCCCAAAAAATTTAAATCACCACATTTAACATTAAAGCGGCGCAGTGTAGAGGTCAACGTCCCATCCATTTGGTCAAAGAGAGAATCACCTAAGAGTTGCATGGAGAATAAATGAGTTCTAGGAACTTAGGATCTTGCTAGCACATGACTCGGTATGTTCCAAAGATGATTAAGCTAAATCACACAAGGTCGAGGTGTAGAGATATTGGCAATGCTGAAAATTTAAGATTTTTTAGACCACACAAAGACAAGACATGAGTGCATCTAAAACCTGCAATGCCCGCATAGCACAAGAGTGGGTGACTTAGTGACTAAGTAATTAGGTGAAGCAGTGTTTTGAGGTTCATAAAGGTGATGAGGGAGCATGTGCAATGATGAAGCACATGGAATTATGGGGATCTCTCCAGTTTAAAAGAGGCAAATGTGGCATGGGCAAAGATGGCTCGACATGTAGGGTAATTAGGCACATGGAAAGAGGGCTCGACCCCCTTGATTTGAATATAATGGATCACCAACATGGATGAGTGAGGAATATAATCAACAGAGCCCGCCATGTAATGAAGAGGCCTTGGCACATAAGGTAATGCAAGGGAAAGCTAGCTCGGTCGAGATGGCCGAGCTAGCAATGTTTTAGTTCCCAAATATTAACACCAAAAATCCCACATAAAAATGATAAATTAATGGTGGGCCCATAAATTTTAAGATATCCTAAATGTATTTAGATGATACAAAAAATTATTGAATGGGAAAAAAATATTTAAAAGGATGATTCCTAGCTAAGAATTAATTACACAGTCCTGAGACATCGAAGGAAGCCTGGCAAAACTCAAAGCATCTACCTCTGTTCAGGAAGCCATAAAAATTGTGTCCGCTAATGGAATCACATGAAATTAGTCTCATTAGAATTTTGGTTTGGATCCCAATGCAAAAAATATAATAAATCAAAAAATTGATGAAGATTTGATGGTGAGTTTTAATGAAAATGATACCTATTCAGTTTGGTTGTTGGATAGTGGTTGGAGAGGCATTTAATGAGCATGGGAAATCATTCTTTCACTGCTACAAGTTATGGGACACCTTGAGATTGATTTTTCAAGTCAATATTCACCAACTAAACTCATTTATCATGACTTGCAATTGGTTTAAAAGTTATTTTCAGGAATTTCATCTCTTCTCTCTCTCTCGCTCTCTCTCTCTTCCAAAATTCTACAAATTGAAGTGTTGGTCTCATTGTAAAGGGAGGATGATTTGAGTAGAAAAATTCTTCCCATTTTGTTTTGTGAATTGAATGTGCTACATACCTTTGTAGTGGACTCCTTTCATGGTGATTGAGGCCTTTACTTTGAAATAGTTTCCACTATGCATATTAATGAAGCAATAGATGCAAGTTTGTGGATGCATCTTCCCTTTCTGTGTTTGTTTGCATTTTTATTTCCTCTTCAATCTTATTTCAAGTTTATTATGTCTATCCTATGCTCTTGTAGGGATTCATTATTATTTTTTATGCATGGAAATGTTGTTGTGAGTGTTGTTATTAGGTCATGGAGAATCTATATCACCCTCTCTAATCTACATTTTAATTCCATTTTCATACATTAGGGATTGTTCTCATACCCTTCTTTTGGTGCATCACCTCTATAGTGTATTTTTCCTTCATTTGTAAGGTATCTCTATCTCTCCCTAGTTCCTTCAAGTGATAGATTAGGAGTAGTCAACAATTTGTTTTCAGTGAGAGTTAGTTTGTACTAGATTAGGAAGAATAACCAACCTTCTTTGGAGGTCTATCTCAAGTAGCAAGTCCCACAACTTGGAGATAGTACCCATGTTACCCAATCACACTATGAGCTCAAGCACACACACACTTTTGTAAATCGGGGTGTTTTGATTCGATGATAGTAGTTACCTAATGAAGAAACTAGTTTCTTCAACTTTGGGACCAATGTCAAGCCTTGAGTTTTTCTCCTCATGGCTTTCCTTAGAAATTGATGAGCCCTTTTATTTACTGTTTAAAAATCCTCATATGTTGTATTTTTTATCCATGTTTACCCCCTAAACTTGTGTTTCCCATGTACTTTTGAACATATCGATCATATCTTTAAATTATGGAACTTATATTAATTAATATAATTACTACTAAGTTTACTTTATTTTGTGGATTATGGATATATTTATTCTTATGAATACAATGTGATGATTAAATAGTGATTTGAATGAATGCTAGACTTGATTTCCAAAGATTTTTTTATGTATATCCACTAACATGCAACCAAATAAACTCATTCACAAAGTGAAACGGACTCATCCGTAGAAAATGACATGTAACAACTGGGATTCATCCACAATAAATCACCTGTAGCTAAGGTAAGTTACACACATATGCAAGACCATAATTCTAGAAACCTTGAGCAACATGGACACTTCACCTGAGTTTTCACGTGTTGCTAAAAGAGAAGTTATGAGAACACAAAGAAGATTCAATTCCATCACTTGATTATGCTCTGCAACTCCAACAAGGAACGAGTTGATCTAATTTGATAACTAGTTGTTTAGAGTGATCAATTAGTTGAGTTATGTCATTATAGGAGGACACCTTCTAACATTTCTTTTGCATGCATAAGAATCTCTCGGATTACTTGGTTGTAATCTTTTACTTAATAAAATCTTAAGCTGTTAGTAATGAGGAAGTCTCTTCACATCTCTTTTGAGTGAAGATTATAAAATAATATAAAAGGGATCAATCCATAGGTAAAGATTTGTTTGTATATTCCATTTGTAATATTCATGCTATTGATAAAAATCTAAGTTCTGCTAAATTTTTGTAGACACAAACCTTAGGAGGTATTAACACCCAAGGTAGGGCCCACTTGTGGTCTACTAAGCCCCTCTTTTTGTTGTTTGTTATGATTTCTTGCATGATTAGATTAGATTTGCAGCAAATTATCCTTTATTTATGATATGTCTTTTACATGCTTTAATGATAGCCCTAGTATTCATTTCCAGTTATAAGTTAGTTCATTTACAACATTGTATTTCCTAAATTGTAGTGATGAAAATTTCCCTTTATACCTCCTAACATCTGTAACTATTCATATAGTACTTGTAATATTTAAAGTTTAGGTCCCTAGGTCCGATAATTAAATGAATGTGGATTACTTAAAAAACATACTATTTTTTGCGAGTTAATTTGCACCACCATTTTTGGCATTGTTTATGGGGATACTTCCAATTTATGATTTTTTTGAAGAGGGTTTTTCATTTCTTAGAAGCAGTATATGTTTTAGTAATTAACCTCAAACAAAATCTCCCTACTAATTACTATTGAATGAGTTGAGTAGTTGATGCATGTACCATGCAAGGGGTTTCCATGGTATATTTTTAGCTAATTCATAGGTAGCACAAATCTCTTCATTTACTTCTAAATATTTTAAAGAAGAAACCTCCATACTAGGTTTTCTTTTTGAAGATAATCCCCAAGTGATAGTTTTGTAGTTTCTCCTAAGCAACTAGGGATGGCAGAAGAAGTAGACCAGAATGCTCAAAATGGGGAAACCACCTTTGAGTTCCCCATCAATAACAATAATGTAGCTACTAGTATGAAGAATATTTCTCCATCAGCCTTGCCAAATTTCCATGGAGCTATGTCAGAGGATCCAGACACCTTTCTCTTTGAGTTTGATGTTCTTTGCAGGAGCTATGATTATACCACTAATGCACATAAGTTGAAATTATTTCCTGCAACACTCAAGGATGCAACCTTAAGATGGTTCATGGGATTGGGAAGGAATGTTATTACCACATGGGCACAAATGAAGGAGAAGTTCCTCAATAAGTACCAAGACTATTGTAGACCAAGTAGCAGAGGAGGTGATGAAATCTACAAAATGGTATAAAAAGATGATGAAGGTTCTTATTCTATGTTCATAATTCAATACATACCACCAAGATACCAACTAACTCCCTCAAATTAATCTTTTTGAAGGGGATTAGTGAGGAGGACATAGATTCTCTGGATCTGATAGGAGAAGGGGGAATTTAAAAACCTATTTTTGAACAAATATGTGAGGCTTGTAAAAACTATTCAAGAGATACTATGAAGAGAGTAAGAAATGTAAGATCAAGAGGTGGATTATCTACTAAAACAATGGGGGACATATCTAAGTTAGATATTTTCAGCATGTTTAAAAACATGAAGCAGGAGATTGTCAATGATATGGCCAATCAACTAGATTCTCTACATGCCAAAAGAAGAAAGAAGATTCATGAGAAGCACTCATAGAGTACTTTCATGCATGCGGAATAAGGAAATCAAACTGTAGATGTAAATAATTGGCAAACATTTCTCAAGAAAGGGAAGCTTCACCTGATTTTAAGATGTTGGAGACAGAGGATGGGTAAGTTTTCTATGTTTCTTAAAGAAAACCATGGCCACCGAGGCAAGGAGGTATGAAACAAGACCTTATGCATTCATTTCAAAAAAAATCTAACAATTCATATATGCAGCCCCAACCTTGGGCTAATCCTCAAGGATGGGCTCCATATATCAAAAATAGTAGAAACCTCAATTCCAAGGACATCCATAACAAAATTGGAAACAACCTCCTCAATCATGGAAAATTCCTTGGAGAGGAGTGCAGAAATGGGACACCCACCTCCTAATTACCAACAAGATTATTCACCTCATTTTTATCAATAGCAACAAAGCTCCGATGCCAAACCCCAAGCATGCTCCCTACAAAAATCTACACAACTACCATCTCAACCAATGCCCAATCCTAATAATAAAGTTTCTTAACTAACCTATTCTACTAAACCAACTCAATACCCTACCTATTCTTTTGATATCAACAAAATCCATCTTCGCTCGGAGAAATTCTTCCACTTGATCGAACTACCATTACTTAAATTACAGAGGAATCATATTTTTATATGATGACTTGTAGCACATCTAGAAGATGTTTCTAAATGATCCGTAACAACCTGCACAAAATTCCAATAAGGGTAAAACACAAGGTAATGAGCCACCATTTCCTAAAAGGTTACAAGAAAAGAAGACTGACCTCAAATCAAAATTTGATTCTAATTTTTTCAACCAATTAAAAGACATCTGTGTCAAAATTCCATTGATTCAAGCTATTAAGGATGTGCCCATCTATAACAAATTGGTTAAATATCTATGCATAAAGAAACCAGGAAGAAAAAGGAAAGATCCATCTATTGTGCAGGTCATTGGACAATTATCTAATATTATTATTAGAAACTTAGTTCTACCCAAATACATAGATCCAAGAATCCCTTTAGTAAATGTTACAATCAATGACACAGTAATAAAAAACAATCTGATTGAATTGGGGAAAAAATAAATGTAATGACAAAAAAATCATGGATGATTTGAAATTGAGGATAAAACCAACATCCATAGTCTTACACTTGGAGATAAATCAATAGTTAATCTTGAAGGATTCTTGGAGGACATAGTAGTAGTGGTAGACTCTTGGGAATACCTTATTGATTTCATTTTTCTTCACCAAAATAAATCTTGGGATGATTAGGAAGACCATGGTTAGCAACTACTTATGCATTCATAGGATGTAGATCTAGTAATATGATCATCTCTAATGGAAGTGGCACTAAAAATATTATGCTTTACCCACCTGCACAACCATTCAATGAAGAAGACCAAACCATTTGGGTAGAAGAACCAGAAGAAGATCGAGCTTATTTTAACACTCATGATATTAAAGAATTCAGGGAGTAATTAAGGGACAAGAAGAGGATGTTGTTATTTCTAATGTTCTATAGAATAATTATGGTAAGAATGAAGAAGAAGATGGAAAATTACAATGCATAAGTTTTCCTGAGAATCAAATCTTACAACAAAAATTACTATGAATGTTCCAAGTAAGAACTACATCCTACACCAGCTTCTTCCACATGATTGTATATTGAATTTTGTAAGTAGTAGCATATGCTCTATGAATGATCTTTCTAAGCAAGTGGATATTGCACTGGGAAAGCCACTCAATGTGAAAAAAACATTGAGCATGCAAAAAGAGCATTTGTTAGTTGGTCTTCTTAAAAATTATAAAATGACATTTGCATGGGACTATGGAGACATGCATGGGATCCATCCTAAACTCTATACTCATAAGATATACATCAAAGATGGATGTAAATAAATAAGATAGCCACAAAGGAGAATGAACCCAGTAGTAAGGGATATAGTGAAGGAAGAATTAAAGAAATTATTGGATGCTAGATTCATATATCCAATTTTAGATAGTCAATGGGTGTCACCCTTGTCATTGTACCTAAAAAGAATGGAAAATTGAGAATCTGCATGGACTATAAGGAGCTGAATGTAACAACAAAGAAGGATCATTTTCTGCTTCCTTTCATTGATTAGGTACTCAACACTCTTGTTGGAAAGAAATATTTTTATTTTCTGGATGTCTATAGTGGCTATAACCAAATTCAAATTACACCAGAGGATTAGGACAAGACCATATTCACATGCCCTTGGGGAATTTTTTCATACTTTTTTCTTTCCTTTGGTTTATGCAAGGCACTACCACATTTTAAAGAGTATTTTTTAGCATCTTCTCAGATCTAACCAATGAATTCATGGATGTATATATGAATGATTTTATATTCCATGGCAGTACTTTTGATGAATCAATGAAAAACCTAGACAAATTTCTCAAGACATTTAAATATCATAACCTATCCTTAAGCAATGAAAAATGTTACATGATGATGTTTGAAGGAATAGTGTTGTGACACTATCTATCATCTGCTAGAATTAAAGTAGATCTATCAAAAATATTTTTTATTATAAATCTACCAAAAATCTAAAACAAAAGGATGTAAGGAGATTCTTAGGTCATGTTGGGTATTACTAAAGATTCATTCAAGATTTCAGTAGAATTGCAACACCATTGTTTTTTTTTTTGGGGAAAATATGTTACATTGTGTGGATTGAGAAATGTGAAGTTGCATTCTAGACCTTGAAATAAATGTTAACTTCTACACCTATGTTAAGAGGACCAGATTGGATTTTTCCATTTCACATACACATTGATGCCTCAAACCACACCATTAGAGTTTTTCTAGGAAAAAGGATGGGATTCTTAATTATGCAATATACTATGTCAGTAAGAACCTGCAACATGTTGAGCTCAACTATACAATCATGAAGAAGGAGTTTTTGGTGGTTGTGTATGCCATTAACAATTTTAGACACTACATCATAGGCTATCCAGTATTTATCCACACTGACCATGTTGTCATTAAATATTTGATCAAAAAACTAGTTGGAAGTAGCGAGTAATCGAGATTGTTTCGCTCCTACAAGATTTTTATGTTACCATTGTGGATAATCCTGGTAAAGATAATGTTGTTGTTGAATTTCTCTCAAGAATGGAGAATAATACTGAAGAGAAAGTAGTGGATGAATCTTTTTAGAAGAACACATTTTTTCCATATCAACTAAAACACCCTGGTATGCTGATATAACTAATTATTTGGTCTCAGGTAAGACACCTCCACATTATCTATACTCCAAAAATAAATACATTGTTGATAAAAGTGTGAATTTTTTGTGGATAGATGGTTTCTTATTCCACACAACGCAGATAATGTTATGAGGAGATGTATAGATGATGAGGAAATATATGATGTCCTCAAATCCTGCCATAGTGAACCATGTGGAGGACATTTTTCTACAAAAAGAACAACACAAAAATTATTAACAACATGGTATTACTGGCCTAAATTACACAAGAATGCAACATTGTGTTCTAGAAGGTGTGAAAAATGCCAAAGAATGGGTAGGATAACCAAGACAGATGCCATGACATTACAGCCTTAGCTAGTGTTGCAACCATTTAACAAATGGAGAATATACTTCATTATCCCAATAGATCTAAAATCTCAACAGAAGGAGTACATTTTGGTATGCATTGATTACCTCACTAAATGGACAAAAGAGTGAGAAATTTGTTAAATTCCTATATGGAAATATCTTCACAAGATATGGTATGCCAAGATAAATTATTACGAGACCAAGGTACACACTTCACTTGCTAAATTTATTTTCTAATTTATCTAAGCAATATGAAATTAGGAACAATAAATCTACACCTTATCACCCCTAATCCAATGTCCAAGTTGAGGTAAAAATTAGGAAATAGAATTCATCTTGACCAAAACCATTTCACTTCATAGAAGGGATTGGTTAGAAAGACTTCAAAAAAATTTTGGTGTTCAATACAACTTGGAAGACAACAATAGGCTTCACATCATTTGAGCTTCGTATAGTAAGATTGATGTTCTCCCTATTGAGTTTAATCATAAGACATTAAGGATAGCCGTTAAATTAGGTATATGTTTTTTTGAAGCTCGAGATAAAGGATTCTCCAACTCAATGAGTTGGATGAAATGAGGAGGAATTGTTTTTCATAATATAGAGGTGGTACAAAAGAAAAGGATCAAATGACATGACAAATTCATCAAAACAAGAAAATTCCAAGAAGGTGATTGGGCTCTCTTATTTGACTCCAAGTACAAAGACCACATGGGAAAGCTCAAAACAAGGTGGTTGGGGCCATATGAGATTGAGAAAATATTTCCCAATGGGGCTATAAAACTCACCACCATAGATCTTGTGAGATTCAAACTACTAGTGAATGGTCATAGATTGAAGTTGTATAAAAATCTAGCTGATAGGAGTACTTTCATGCAACAATTCAAAGGAGGTCAAAATATGATGGAGATGAGAACAACAAAGTTAAGATTAGAAGTTGAACTCTGTTGGTTCATCTTCTGAAATTTCCGAGGAATGAGATGTTTAGTGGCCTTGGTATATTCAACTTGTTGGATACTCCAAGGAAGAATAAAAGTGGTGTGATCATCCTTCTTGGTGATCATCACCACTCAACTAACATGTTTTGTTTTTTAGAATTTTTGTTTTGCAGGTTTTGGTGTATCTATTCCAAGGAGTGCATAATCTCGACAGAAGGAGATGATGCAAAGACTAAAACATCCACTTGTAGTAGCATGCAACAAATCTTTGTTTTACTTTCTTGTAGGCCAAAATCATGAGTACATGAAGATAAAATAGGATCAAATGGCACTTGCAAACACTTATGAAGAATATTGGCACTAGAAAGATTCAGTCTTCCCTCTCTGGGAATCAACTGATTCTACTAAGGGACCTCTAACATGCACTTACAACATTATATGTAGCACTTGCAGCAACATAACATCTCAACATTCAACATCATGATGAATTTACATGTAGTAGAATGTGTGAATTCCAACCACGAACATATCACAATCATTAAACATACTTCTTGAGATAAGTGCACTTGATCCACTTTATTAGAGTAGTGATAGAATAATTATAATTAATTAATATTTGTGCCATGTCCTCAATAACTTTATTTTCCATAATTTGACGTCACCTTCCATAAATTTGAGTTGTCTCTCATGTCACCCCACTTCGTCACCTCACACGAGTGCATCCTTCAAATCCAATTAATGTATTCCCTTTAGTACTACGTGTAATTCGAGATACAAACTTCTAAAAAACACTCGAGATATTTACACTCATTTGAATTTTTGCAAAATCAATTTGAATGGAAAAAAATTCTTTTCTATCAGAGCTAAAGAAGTTATAGAATTCAGAAATGGGTGGTGACCTAATTAGGATCGATCCTACATGTCATACATAGCTCTATAATCAACCACATATTCTACAGTATTTCTATGACGGTGGTTGGATTGAGTATATCAATAAATTTCAAGGATTTAATGAGTTAATGGTAACAAAGTTTTCTGCCACCTTCAAGGATGGAAAGGCCATAGTGAAGGGTTTAATAGTCAAGGTAGATGATGGAATTATTTCTAAGGTAACCAAACTCCCAATCGAAGCGAGTTATATCCTACCAAGGAAAATTTAGATGAATCTCGTGTAGAGTTTGGAGACCCGGATGACAACTTCTTCACTAATACACAAGTTACCTTATGTAATTCTTTAAAATCCTTCTGGGATGATGTTTCCAACTATGTTATAAAGTAATTCACCTATGAGGGTAGGTACTCATGGTTAAACACTATGCATTTTAAATTTCTCAATCATTTGAAAAATGGAAAACATGTCAATGTACCTAAATTTTTGCATGAAAGATTATACAAAATGAGTAGGGAATCTCAAAGGGATAGGTATAAATTGTCTCTCCATTTTCTTATCACCTTAGTTGTGAAACATGCATTGGTGATGGAACATCCTATAGTAAATTGGGGAGATTTTTCTAGGGAAAAACATATTAATGATTTGTTGTAGAAGGGGAAGAAAAAAGGAGAAGCTCAACTGGTTCTTCTACACCTCCTCCACCTAAAAATGTAGCTGCTACATATACTCCTATAGAAACCTCTGACCCCTATGAAACACCTACTCCTACACAAACTAATATACCTCCAAAACATTTGTCCATGAAAAACCTCCATCTCCTGAGAAGGACTCTAGGCCAATCTCCCCTGATAGAATCCTTATTGTTGAAAATTTGCTAAATATATCCACACCTGAGTCCTCTTCCTCTAAAGGAAAGTAAAATTCTTCAAGAAAAACCTCTGAACCACTAAGGAGATCCCATAGACTCCATACTAAAAATTTTAAAACTTCAAAGCCTAGGAGAAATATTCAAATCTTCTTATACAATGATAAAGAGGAGATGAAAAAGAATGAGGAAGCTATTCCAATGGATGTTGAGTAGGAAGTTCATGTAGACACATATGCAGACATAGGCATGGAGGATGCAACTAAGGAGGTGGAAGAGAAAAAGAGGAGTTAGGTGATAATTTTTCTTAGGAGATCCCTAATGAACTAATTGGAGTTGAAATAGAATCCATTCATGTTGGGAAACCCACATGTAGCATAAAGGAGAATTATATACGAGAGAATTTGAAAATGTAGCCAATGTGACCACATATAATAAAGCACAGACCAAGGAAGCACTAGAACACTCAATACTTGAACCACAGGTTTATGTAATGGACACTATGGATGAATTGCCAAAGGATATTGAGAATACAATTTAGAATATTGTCCAAGACCGAGAGCCAAAACCTATTCATAAACTTATTGGGATAATAGAAGTGGACAATCCTATAGTTTCCCAAGAAGAAGCTCATGAATTATTAGAGCATGTGTATCAACCATTTCCACCACTCAACCTGCAGCCACAGGTTGTGATCGAGGAAATTTTCAGAGAACCTCCCAAAATAGCTTGTAGGGATATGACAACTCAAACCACCTTTACTCGGACTATTGGGTACAATAATTTGAGAATTATGTTAACAAGATAAATAAAAAATGGGACAGATAAAGGAATAATTTCTCTTCTATCACTAGTTATATATTAAAGAAAATGATAGGCGCACTCGGGGCTAAGGATAATGAGATTGCTAGATTGAAGAAGAAGCAATAAGATACTTTCAAGGTCACCAATGAAATACTCTTATGCGAGGCCACATTCACATGTATGTGATGTATTTTTAAGGAGAAAATGCTACAACTAAAATACACATGCATCAACTCATATTTTTCAATTTCACATTAGTGAAGCTCACAACTTATTTGTATTGTATTTAAAAATGCCACATGAAATTCAATTATTGTTATGTGAACTATATATGCATAACTATGCTCTAGAGTATGATAGAGATTGGATACCTACACTCTACATTGGGGATGTACAAATTCGGGCACTGTGTTCCTACTTTAACAATGAACTATATAGGGAGAAGCAGATGGTGGATTACAAACACTTGTGCAAGGTACAACCTTTGATGATAAGAGAAGAGGTAGGAAACACTAAAGCAATGATTGAGGAATATGGAAATTTTATGACGAGATCGTAAAACAAAACCGAGGGTTTACATGATGATACAAGTGTAGACACCAAATTTGTGTCTTACGACCCCCGTTCCCGCATCTCATTTCGCACCTAACCTCATCACCTAAACCTTACATAATTATTTATTAATTACCTTATAATTAATAAATCCACATCGCCATACCCTCATCATAACCTAGTCTTAACCCTAAACTAACCTAATTAAGACCTATAACTTGGTCCACATCCACACCCATGACTAATTACTCCTCACCCGCACCTAAAACCAACCTCATAATGACTTGACCAAGCCCGCAACTAATCCCTCGGGAGAAAAGGAGGGAAAGCTGGCTATTTTACCAAAAATAGCCCGCTTTGACGTGACCGACATCGGTTCCTACTCGACCACCGTCGGTTGTGTAACCGCCATCGGTTCCCTGTAAATGACCACCTCCAACCAAAAACAAGGGATCGGATTTTCATTTGATCGGGAGGAGGAGAAATCATTGAAAGGATCCGGATTTGCTTGGCCGAACAGAGACAAGTGAAGAAACAAGAAGAGTTTGCAGAGAAGGACATCAAGTCCAAGACTGCAACTGAATAACCAGAGCCCAGTGACACTCATCCAAGCATCAGAAGAGGAGATAGCTCATCTTGGATTGTCAGATCGTCCTACTTGAGCCCTGTCTTCGTCATCACAGTCCTGGAACCTGCATCTTCATCAGGAACGAGTAAGTAGTGTCTTGTATGTTTCTAAGCACCATTTCTTGAGCCTACGGATTGATAGTAATTACAAGCTCATTCTTAGATCTACTACCTACCAGCACCCTACACTTAACCTTCATCCATACATCCTTGTACTACCTAGAAGACCATTTTATCATACTCTGAGTCTTCCCTGCCCTCTCATTATTCCCCTCAGCCATCCACCAGTCTTAATAACCCCACAATCACCCTGCAACCAACCTCTATCCAGAAGCACCTAGATTACTGACCCTACCGGTGTCGGTTATCCCCTACCGGCAACGGTTCTCTAACCGCGGTCGGTTATCCAGTGACCGGCATCGGTCACTGTGACTTATACCCCAAAACCTTCCTCTCGCCTATTTGTCACCTAACAACCTCAGGTCCAGTCTGGTTTATCCCTGTAACTCAACCTGAATGTATCAACGACCAGTAACCGAACAAACAACGTGACTCTTTATTATTGATAGTTTAGCCTCTATTTGCTTTGTAACGAGGTACCTAAATCGTGAGTTTGCAATAGCTTTCTTTGTTATCATTTGTGTTAATTCGTATTAAAAGGGGAACTGACCACCTTCAAAAGGAAGTTTTATATTTCCTGGGCCTAAGGCAGCTCCCTCATTTATTGTCTAATTAAAATCTGGTGGTCTTGTATTCTTACTTGCAGGTAGTCCTTCCAAGACAAAAAAGAGTTCTTCACAGTCGATCCGATCTTTCTCTACAGTACGCGCACACCATCTCAACATTCAACAGGTATTCCTCCTAGCCCTAACCCTTATCTGTTTCTCAAAGGAATGAAAGGATAGAAGCAAGTCTATTCCACAGAGCCGAAACATTCCATGCGAAACATTTTGGCACGCCCGGTGGGACCCATTTCGGGTTTCTGTTTCTCTTGCTTGCTTTCATTTAGGAAGCATACTTGCTGTTTGCTGCTTTTTGTTATATTTAGTAAAAGAATTTGTCTTGTTTTCCCAGTTTTGCATTAGTGAAAGCCATCTTCTTTGCTTCATCGAATATCATTTTCGATTTGGGTTTAAAACATGTGCATTACATTCTTGCTTGCTTGTTTTCAATTCTAGTGAACATAGATTAAGTAACAGGTCGTACACGTGGGGGTGATTTCCATGGTATTGACAGGAAATTAATCTTACTTTCACTGCACAACACATACCAAATCACTTCATAATTAACACAACAGCTCAAAACATCCCCCCTTTTCCGCGGTATTCCTCCGCCCGATTGAGGTAACCTTATAAGCCAAAACAAACTTGACATTTCCCCTAAGTCTTTTGTTTAGGATTCTGACATCATTCTATGTCTAAAGGCATAAGCCCACAATAATTAAAATTAACCCTAGGGTTAGTCTCTAGATTTGCGTGTGCATCTTGCTTGTTTTCAGTTCTATTTTCTCTGTTATACACTGTCTTCTGTGATCACCTTAGAACAATTTGATAAATGTACTAAGCGTTGTTAACAATCAAATCAGCAGCTTCTTATATTTTCTTATACCAGTCTTATTACACCGACATCGGTTAACTGACCGACGTCGGCTATAGTCTAACCGACATCGGTTATCAGACCGATATCGGTTACTGTCTTTTACAGTTCTTGACAAACCAGCAACCTACCAATTTCACCATTCTGAGGCTATTTCTGTTCCTGATAGATCGAAGCCCTACTGTGTACTCTTGTCCATGGTTGTTATCACTCGGAAGCAAGCCACCGCCATGGTTTCACATGCTTGCTCTGTGCCTTTGCCTGAATCACCCCCTTCACATTCTATAGGGAACCCTACGGACACCAGTGAGATCCCCAAAATTCCTGTAGGAGATAAGGAATTTGCCAAATTTTTGGATGCTAATCCTAGCACTGTACAATACTATTTGTCTCATGCCCCTGACCGTACGCTCGATGGTCAACTCCTTGTTGGCATGCCTATTGGCTCCCACTCCGCCTGATAACACCGTCTTGCCTTCTGCATCCTTAGCCCCGTCTCCCAATCCGACGGCTTCAGAGGTTCATACGACACAGATTGGCTTTCCTTGGGTTAATCTTGGGCCCCACATGTCATTACCACCGACTGCTCCTACCTCGTCTCTCTTGCAGACTGCTCCGTTCATGACTTGCTCTCTGCCACCTGTCCACACGAGCTTTCCTTCTCAAGCTCTGCCTACCTTTTCATTCCCACATACGTATCCAGTGACCTCAACATCTTATATAGGACATCCCTATTCGGTCGCCTCAACATATTCATCCCCCATACCTTATCAACACTTAACCCCACCATTGTCTAGCAGAGGCCCTTGGCCCAATTTTCCTCCGTTTACCACAACCGCACCATCATCTCAACCAACCACGGATTTCATCAAACAAATGATGGACAAAATGCAAAATCTGGAGGCTTCTATTTCGGGAAGTCGTAGCACCTTGACATATGAGCAAGTTTGTCGAGAGCCTATTCACGCTTCTGTCCCCCTTCATTCATATCCTCCTCAATGGGAATTGCCGAAATTTACTCGTTTTAATAGTAAAGAGGATCCTCAACAACACTTGCGATCATTTAGACATGCTTGTTATTTGATTGCTCATGATGATGCCTTGCTACTCCACACCTTTCCCATGTCCTTATCAGGACCCGCCTTGGAGTGGTACAGTGCTTTAACCCAGCACTCAATCTTCTCTTTTAACCAACTAGCCCAATCTTTCTTGGATCATTTCTCCATTAACATTGCCAAGAAAGTATCTATCACCGACCTCTATGCCATCCAACAATTTGAAGACGAATCTATCGCAGATTTCGTTGGACGATGGCGGGGCCTTATCAACCAACTTACATATGCCTTGCCTCAGGCTGAACTTATTGAACTTTTTACGTGGGCATGCGCTAAGCACATCTCTCCTACCCTTCAAATTCAAACTTTCCGCACATTTGACGAGGCCTTTACTATGGCTCAGAAACTAGAAATTCAAGCCTTAGAAAAAGAGAAATTACGGTTGCGTAACAAAAACCCCAATTTTCGAACTCCAGATTCCACCAATAAACCAAACACCACCACTCCTCACACATCTACTTCTTCGAAATCAAAAGGAGCTGTCCACGCGGTGATGGTAAAATCCCAACCACCGTCTAATACCCCGCCAAAAACCACCTATAAGTATAAAGCAGAGCCCATCAACTACACTCCCTTGGGAGAAACATATGGTGTGATATTGGAAAAATTTCTTAAAGCAGGAGCCATTACCTTACCTCCTGTTAAACCTCATTCCGGGTTTGATTCCACTCGCGCCATACCTTCTTGGTACAAAGAAAATGACTTCTGTAACTTCCACCACGTGAAGGGACATAGTCATGAAAACTGCAAGATGTTGAAAAACATAGTGCAAGAAATGGTTGATGCGGGGGATATAGCCCTCGATAATCCTAACACCCCTGCTAACCGAAATTTGAAAATCTTCAACAAACCATTCCCGAATCACTCTTCTAATAGTAACATAAACCAAGATATCTTAGCCGAGGAGAGTGTTCATGAGATCCATGTAGTCTTCGACTCCCAGCCAAAAGCCTCTATCGAGAAAATTTTGAATCAAGCCTCTTCACTGATGCAGGGGCCCAAACCTCTTTCACCACCATCAAGACAAAGTGAAATCATTCCTTTATCCGTAAAGGAATTAACCGCCCAGAGTCCTCTTCTCATAGATGAGTCTTCTTACACCACATCCCTACAAGACTGTGAGCGGATGTTATCCAACTTATCTATTTCCCAAACGTCTCTTTCTACCATTCTTGTTGTACAAGAAGAAGGCTCGCCACTTCTTTTGTCATCCTTAGATGAAAAACCTCTTGAACCGACATCACCACATTCTTTAAACATGACGGATCCTCTCAAACATGCCCTCCTACCTATTAGTTCTTCATCGCCTAAATCTTTTCAGTGACCGGTTGACCTCTTAACGCCCATTGATATAGTGCCTCATCTACCCCCTGTATCACACCCACAGTGGACCGGAATCACAACCCACCTTTCTTCCATACAAAAGTTCCTATTCACACGTGAGGACTGTCATTCCCGTAAGATAGACAGGTCCTATGGGAACGTTTGAGTACGCCATATTCTACTCAAATGCAGATGACTGATCCAGATGCCTCTACCATATACCCGAAGTGTTTACAGAAGCTTAAAATGCCTATGTCCTCATCTTCACCCCCCTCATCTTTACCAAATACCTCATTCACTTCTATTAACCTAACCAAATCTTCCCCTACGCTTGGGACCTCCCCAATACCCAGTCTAACACACCCACCTAAGCGGCTTGATTTATCTAAAAATAAAGCCGTCCATCCCATTAGGAGACAGACTCAATCCCCTCAACCTATGCCTCTATCACAACTAAACCCCTCGTCGTCACACTTACCTTCCATATTGGGACCCCATCCCTCTACCTTGCATCAATATATCATACCTCCTATGTTTTCTTTAAAGCAACCTATGCCTTCTACACCCATACAGAAATCCAAGGGTATAGCAACACCATCACCCTACGTATCCTGTCCACCTACCAATCCTAAACAAATTCCATCATCAAAAGAATTGTTTGCTGCCACTCCTATTTCTCCGTGGTTGTTTTCTGATACCATATCATCTGTGGCCTCATCATCTAACCAGCTAAACATAGCTTCACCTGCCAAAGAAGCCACGTTTAGTTAAAACCCATTATCAAAACCCCTTGGCTAAACCACCACCCATACAAACCAACCATACCACGTCATCACCAGGATCGACCCAGTCAATAGCCTCCTCTTCCTCTGACTTTGACCCACTCAAAGGGTCTTACGCCAAAATCCTTGCTATGTTGGTAGAGAATGCGACCATTTCCCTACCCCCACTTAGACTTTATGATCCATCTAAACCTCGACCTATAGGTTATGATGAGTCTAAAATCTGTGCTTACCACCGCACACCAGGACATGACATAGAGGGATGCAAAGCATTGAAATCATACTTGCCGTCGGTCACCTCTCTCAGATAGAAAAGTTAAGAAAGACAATTTACGAAGAGAGAGACCTTTAGCTTTAATTCCCTCTAATATACCACCTATCCCCACCTCACCAAGATCTATCATTATTACAGCCCCACCTCTCGAAGACCATGACCTATCCCTACCGTCTTCCTCCTCTCGTATTCATGAGATCAATATGATTAGTGTTGCTACTCGAGGGCGTAAAAAACAATGGGAAAGTGAAAGAAAACACACTGCGGCATCTCTTTCTCCTTCCACCATCCCGATGGCACCACTACCTAAAGTAGTTATTCGCGGACCCGCCTATCCCGTCTCTAATGGAATTGCCCACCAAACCATGATCAAACAAACCTCACCAATCGCCCAGCAAAATGACACTTTGTATGATCTCATTCGACTTCGAATCTCATCGACAAGCTCTCGTTGAAATCCTTCAAGGGATAGAGGTATTACCTAATGAAACCTTGCCTATTACCTCTATTCTAACACCCAATAACGTTTCTTCACTCACCAAACAATCTATCTCCCCATCCACTTCGCTCTCATCACAAAGACAAGCCGCTCTTATCAGTTTCTCCGAAGACGAAATTATCGACTTTGGTGCCGAAGATCCTGACCCTGCTCTTTTCATCTCAGCTTATGTTCGGACATTCAGGTACGTCATGTTATGATTGACGGGGCGCTAGCCTAAACATCATCTCTTCAAAAGCCTTCCAACAAATGAATATCCCTTCTAGTTACATGTGTGCCAACCCCATCATGTTGCGGTCATTCAATGATGCTATTACTTCTACCTTAGGCACCGTGATCCTTAACATTCATGTAGGGCCACACACTTTACCCAAACTCTTCTATGTCCTTGAGGGAGATTTCCAATACAATATGTTGTTAGGCCACCCTTGGATCCGGGTTATGGGATGTGTTCCTTCCACCTTACATAGATGCATAAAATTTGAGTATGAGGGGAAGTCCTACACCGTAAAAGCTGATCCTCCCCCCTTCAAAACCTGCAATATGTTGTATCGCCCTAATGATGTGCTTGTACCAGTCAAGACACCCATTCATCTAACCCAACCATCCACTTCAACTACACCCACACCTTCAACCAATGAAACCGCCGTCACAAATACCACTTCCTTTCCCGCAGATAACATCCCAACCTCCGACCCCTTAGTAGATGTTTTTCAATGCCTTACGCTGGGGGAGTATCGCCTATATAACGTTAGTTCTTTCCATACCCCACAGGAGTACGGACAATTACATGCACATCCTACCTATGACCGTCGTGTGGGGGAAGTAATCCCCTACGGACCACCTCATTGCCGCACCAACCTAACATATGGGGGTGTTGACGCATCTTCCGTTACCCCTGAACCTCCTCTTGGTGTGGTTCCTTTCCAATCTGATTTTCAATACCTAACAAATCGTCATTTCACCCTCACCTTCTTGACTCGCTGTGCTTGGAAAGGCTTTGGTTTTGGTCTTTATGAACATGGTTGACATACACTCATTCCCGTGACTACACGCAAACACAATGATCGTAGTGGTCTCGGTTTTCCTGAAACACTTACACCGGAGAAACCTCGTGTCAGTTGTGTCTTGGAAGAGGATGATGTCACCCCTACCAAACCATCATCACCCATTTTGCCATCATCACCCACAGAGTCGATAGACCACGAATCTGCATCCTCCTAACTTTTCTTTTTTTTTTTCATAAATGCTATCTTCCTAGGTCCTCTCACTTATCAACGAGATAATGAGGACCCATCTTCTCTTCCCCTTCTATATCTAGACATGATCGAAGAGGATTCGCCTTCAATTAATGTTGTTGAGTGCCAGGATGATGACTCCATCCTCACTTATCTTGGCGCGGATGACTCTTATATTCAACGCGCCTTACCATCTGAAACTCAAACCATGTTGAATGAGTCGACTATAGAAATCAACATCCACACAGAGGAGGATCCTCACGTTGTGAAGATCGGACAATCCCTTAATACATCAGAACAAGTCACCTTTACTACCTTTCTCCATACCCGCAACCAAGCTTTCACTTGGTCCTACGCTGACATGCCAGGAATTGATCCTGACATTGCTGTCCATAACATCACCCTAAATCCCGATTCCAAACTAGTCAAACAAAAACTGAGAAAAATGCATCCACGCATTGCCCTCTTGGTCAAAGAAGAGCTTCAACGACTTCTTTCTGTTTCCTTCATTTTGCCTATTGACTATCCTCAATGGATTTCTAACATCGTACCTTGTCACTAAAGCGACGGGGGACTTCGGATATGCACGGATTTCCGAGACCTTAACCTCGCTTGCCCCAAGGATGACTTCCCCCTCCCAAGTATTGATCAACTTGTTGATCTCACTGCGGGCCATGAAATGCTCTCTCTCATGGATGGTTTTTCGGGATACAATCAAATTTTGGTAGCCCCAGTCGATCAACATAAAACTGCCTTCATAACTCCTTGGGGAACCTTCTGTTATCGTGTCATGCCATTTGGCCTTAAGAATGCTGGTGCGACCTATCAGCGGGCTATGACTTACATTTTTCATGACATTATGCACACTATCCTTGAAGATTATGTCGATGATCTTCTTGGCAAATCTAAACATCACAGTGAACATCTCAATGTTTTAACCATTATTTTCGATCACCTGTTACAATATTCGGTCCGGCTTCAACCAAAGAAATGTGTCTTTGGTGTTCTTTCAGAAAACTTCTTTGCTTTATCATCTCTTTGCATGGCATTGAGGTTGATCCGTCTAAAGTCAAAGCTATCCTAGAAATGCCCCACCCAAAACCTCAAACAATTGCGTAGTTTATAGGGTAAACTTCAATCATCCGGCATTTCATCTCCCAACTCTCGGATCGATGTCAACCTTTCCATCACCTTCTTATAAAGGACATTTCCTTTCAATGGAGCGAAGAGTGTCACCAAGCCTTTGAAGCTCTCAAAGCCTATCTCTTGCAGCCACCCGTGCTTATTCCACCTCAGGATGATCACCCTTTCTACCTTTATCTTTCTTGCCACTGACCATGCTATAGGAGCCATGCTCACACATCGGGACTCGACACATCGAGAACAAGCCGTTTAATATATAAGTCGTACTCTTGTGGATTACGAGACTAGGTATACACATGTAGAAAAATTGTGCCTAGCCCTATCATTCGTAGCCACCAAACTTCGACATTACCTCCTGAATCACAAAACTTTTGTCATTACCAACACGGACCCCATTCATTATATGTACGCCAAACCACATCTAAACCAACGCATCACCCGATGGCTTATGCTCCTCGCTGACCTCGACCTTGAGTTTGTACAACAGAAGTCAATCAAAGGACAAACTATTATGGACCAACTTGCGGAGGCCCCTTTACCTGGGGAACAATTTACCAATTTTAATTTCCCCGACGAACTCATCACCACTCTTTCACTCAGGGAAGAGTCGTATCCAATGACCCTCTTCTTCGATGGATCCAAATGCCGGCGGGCGGAGGGGCCACGTTGTTCTCATTCCTCTCGACGCTGAGCCTATGCCTCTTTCATTCTGGCTCGATTTCCCCTGCACTAATAATACAACGAATACGAGGCCCTTGTTTTGGGTCTCCAAGTTGCGTTACACTTAGGTGTCAAATCTATTAATATTTTTGGCGACTCTCAATTGGTAGTCAATCAAGTTATGGGCATCTACCAATGTAAAAATGAGGAACTTCAAAAGTACAAACATTACATGGATTCACTTTTGACCTCATTTACTCGATATTCTATCCAGACCATTCCCCGCTCCACTAACAAATTTGCAGATACTATGGCTTGCTTAGCCTCGCAAATTCCTGCATCACCAACTGACTCTGACATATTTGTCTTGGTCCAACAACTCTTTGCCCCATCTTACTTAGCCCAGCTTTTTATATGATAAATAATGTTTCTGCTAATTCACAAGATACCTGGTACCACCAATTTCACGACTACCTTACAACCTCTGTTCTCCCACCTAACCTAACTAGTACTGGAAAACGCGCTTTTCTTAAACATGTTTCTCGTTATGTCATCATGGGGGGACTCCTTTATAAACGTGGCTTTGATGGTATCCTCCTTTGATGTCTAACCGGTGCAGAGGTCACCTATACCATCCAACAGGTCCATGATGGTATTTGTGGCGGACATTTTAGTGGCCTTGCCGTGGCTAAACGAATCCTTCGCCTAGGTTATTATTGGCCTACTCTTAATAACGACTGCTATGAATATGTTAAGCGTTGTGTTATGTGTCAACAACATGCCAACCTTCAACATACTCCTAGCCATCCACTACAGGTCGCACGAGATCTTTGGCCTTTCTCACAATGGGGTTTAGACCTTATTGGTGAGATCCACCCACCCTCTTCGCAACGTCACCGTTGGATTATCATAGCAACCGAATATTACACAAAATGGGTGGAGGCCATTCCACTCATTTCAATCAAAAAAGAAAAAATTGTAGAGTTCATTAACCACCACATTATCTGTCGTTTTGGTGTTCCTCATCACCTGATAACAAATAATGGAAAATCTTTCAAAAATAAGTTGTTGCAAGACCTTTGTGACAACTTTGGTATCAAACTTAGCTTCTCATCACCCTACTATCCACAAGTGAATGGACAAGCCGAATCTTATAATAAAACCACGACCAAAATCTTCATGAAATTTATTAATGATTATGGAAGAAATTGGCATGATCACATTCCCTTTGCCCTTTGGGCTTATCGTACTAGCATTCGTACCTCCACTAATGCCACACCATTTTTTTGGTATATTGTACCGAGGTGGTCTTGCCTCTCGAAATACAAATACCTTCCCTCAAAATATCTCTTCAGGATATTCTCACCAATGATGATTTCTGCCAAGAGCGGTTAGCCCAATTAGAGCTTCTTGACGAGCGTCGTCTTATGGCTCTTGACCACCTTCAAATCTACCAAAAACGCATCAAGCGTGCTTATGATAAACGACTTCATGAGCATACCTTTAAGGTTGGTGATCTTGTCCTCAAAGAGAATCAACATGTAACCAAACTAGAAAAGAGAAAACGTGGAAAATTTGCTCCCAATTGGATTGGGCCTTACATAATCACTCACACTTATGGATCAGGCACTTATCGTTTAGCTTCGCTTAATGGTAAACCTGAGCCTGAACCCCTTAATGCCTTGCATCTTCGACCATTCTACTGTTGAATTTAGTGTTATATCACTTCTTATCTACCTACCGCTCATCCCTTGAGCTCATTTTACCACCACATACATGTTGTTTCCTACATCTCAAAATAAAATCAAGCTCGAATAGTTTGATTCTCACCTCCCCTTAAATATGCCTTCCCCTTTTTAGTCCAGTCCATGACTTCAAAGTATTAAAATGACACATTCTTAATTATATGCTTATGGGATTTTCTTGAGTCAAACTTCCTACCAAACTAGATGCTTTACGCCAAAAGGACATCTAGCTCTCTAAATTATATATAGACTGCTCCCTGAAGGACAGCTATGCACTAAAACCACATCTGCTACTATAAATAGACTGCTCCCTTGAAGGACAGCTATACACAGTTAGTCTTTATCAGAAGCTTCTCACATTGATCAGCTTCGTGAAGACCTCAAGAATAAAACAAAATAAAAATATAAAAATAAAAATAAAAATAAAAATAAAAAATATATATATATATATCCCTTGTAGACTTCCCGCATCGATCAGTCTATATTTAGCAAAATAAAAGCCACATTCAAAAGAATTTTTGAGTCATGGACTTGTCTATTTGGGCTAGGTTCTCTTTCGTCGGAATACTCACTTTATAACAAGTTCTCTCATGTCTCACTACACCATCCACTTCACCTCACCATTTGTTAAAACAACACACTCAAGGGATGTGACGTACACCCGATATATTGTGATCATACAACTCTTTTCACCTATTGACTTGTCATGCACTGTACCTAGGGGTTCAAGCTCATTCTACCTTATTATGTGGTTTGTTTAGCTCTTTTCACCTATGGAGCACTCTTTCCTCTTTGACTCGAATCTAGGATTATGTGTTGATCTTAATCAGGACATGGTTCCCTACCACTTAGGTAGGCTAAATTTCGTGTCACTTATACCTATTCCAAAATCACCAATTCATTACCAACCAACAAATTGCCTAACCATACCTAAATTGCCTAAATTCACCTCTCCCTGGTCCTAAGGGAGAACTACATTGGTCTGAGGCCCCTCCTTGCTTTGTGCAATGGGCTATGTAGGCATCACTTAGGAGACATGGAGTCTCCCGAGGTTAGCTTGACCATCCCCTACCATACCCTATCATGTGTTGTAAATATAAATATTTTTTGTGTATTTCTATTTGCCAACATTCATCTTTATCCTTTGTCAAACAAAACAAAAACAACATTCAAAACACAACCATTCTTATTATTATCATCACTCAAAACCACATACATCTTTAGTTTTATTTTAGATGTTAAACAAATACATCTTCTCTATCATCGACTCGCAGGTCAGCATCCTTATTTATTCTTATATTCCTATGAAATTCACTTAGACCCTTGCACCTCCTACCGAATCAGGTGGTGATTGTGATCGTTGGTGCCCCTCAGTTGGCCTCTCCATCCTCAAAGGTGCCACTGCCATTGGTTCCTCCCATTGATCTACCAACATCTCCTGTAACATACGAATACATCCTCTCGCGTGGAGGAATCTTGCCTCCAGTCTCTCCACTCATAACTGTGAAACCTCTAACAATCCCATTGTCTCATTCACCTGTGTTTGAAGCTGGTGAGCCAACTCCTGCAGACGATCTCTCTCCACTGTAATCATAGCTATGTCAGGGTGCTCACATGCACCTCGCAGCTCTGCTACCCACCATACTCTATAGGCCTCTGTCGTTCCCACATCCATTACCCTACGATCGGCTGCTATCTCTTCTGGCCCTTCTGGAGGTGTAGGCCGGGGAGGTGAGAATGCTACCTCGGTGTCAATCCTCATGTATGGTCTATATGTCATCGGTATATCCTGAATGAACCCAAATTGTCGCCGCACGCGATCTAGAGGAATCCTCTCGTACTCACCCGGCCTATGCCCTACGATCCATCTCAATCGCTCTACACCCCTCAACTCCTCAGCTATGTGCTCTGTCACCATATAGTTCCCATAAGGCCTCCAACAAATATCCACAATCATCACCATCTCCCATACCTGTCTATAATACTCGATGTCATCTATCACGGCCTGGGATCTCGCTTCTTGTTCTGTCTGGACCCATCGTCTGAATCCCAACCTTTGCACTCCTGCCTCTCCCGACTCGATGGGTCAGCCTATTGATGCACACAAACAATATGCTCATAGGCCCAACAATGTAATAAGTACGAACAATCCAGTGTCATCCTGTGTTTTCGCTTGCAGGCCCATAGACCCCTATATAACTCTGCCAGATATGCGGGTGCCCATGCGAAAGTCACGCTCATTTCTATCATTTCCCAAATAACACTCATCAACGCTTTTGGAAATCTTCCCCCTTCCACCCTCGGCAATGCATAATACCCCACCACTATCATTAATAGCACGGCCAACCTTGTTTCCTCAGGGTGTGTTGCATACATTGTACCATACGTAAAAGATAAACCTCGCTGTGTCAAATCTCGTGCAGCTGACCCAAATACTGCTATTATCGCTTCCTGCCCCACCCTAGACAACACCTAATACCTTGTTTTTCCTATCATTGGGAGTCTCAAAATACGGAACACATCTTCCAAAGTCACTATCATCTCCTGTTGGTAGATAGAAGGTATTTTTTACGGATTCCATCTCTCGATCAACGCCTTTAACATACGACATAGCATGGTTACGCGCGATTCTTGAATAATAAGATTCCACTTAACCCCAAACGATTTATCAATGGCCATTCAAATGGTGTTACATCCGCTCGGATTAAGTGACAACAACGCGTTGATACAGATCATTCATCCTTAACCTGCTCTCTGCTGCGTACATCAAAATGACACATAATTATTCAAAAGAACAAATCTCTACGGGTTTTTTCTCAAATTACTGAAACTCTTACGGATGGTGATATCGGTTATGAATAAGCGATACCGTTAGCTAACCGATACCAGCTTTATTTCTAAATGATACCGGTCCTTTATCAAAAATATACCTACCCTGCTTAAAACATACACCTACGATAATTATTTTCCCGTTTACTCCTATTTATACCTAAAAACATACGTGACCACCCTATTTACCTACCCCATAGCACTCACCCCATCCCCAACCCTTGCCTATCACCTTTTCTTTCTCATCTTTACCCACTTACACTTCTCTCATCCTATTCACAAAACATGCAAGAATCAAATTACAGCAAAATAGTTTACCTCTCGGGATGCAGCAGCTTGGGGTGAAACATGTCTTCCCCATCATCCCTGCCTGTTGGATGCTTCTCCTCGTTCAGCCATGTTCACTACCCTCTTCAAATATAACTTGTCTTTCTGCCTTCTGAATCTCAGCCCACGCTCACTTCACCTGTCTCTTTCCTCCTTATCACTCAAATTCTTTCATGCAATTACCTGTAGCAGTCGTCAAACAGCGTCGCATTCACATATTTAACTTGTTTCATGACTCTAAAAATAAGAATGCTAAAAATAAGAACTTAAGTTGCCAACCCAACAGTTCTATTTTTAGGGAAATAATTCTTGCATAACCGATATCGGTTACATAACCGATATCGGTCATATAGCTACCGACATCGGTTACACAACCGATGTCGGTCATGTACCCCTTGTTGCTTAAACCTAAGTCGTTTCTTCATTTTTGCAAATTTTTGTGGTGCCCGTCCCTTTTTCCTGCATAAACAACACCATTATCTATAATTTTTCATCAAATCCATATCTCATCACAATTTCATCAACATCATCTATCCATATTACAAAAACAACCAAGCCATCAACAAACGATATCAAAAACCATCAATCTATACACCATTTGGATCCAATTCAGCAGCTACATACGTTCAATTTCACAAACCAGCGACAAAACACATCCAACATTTCATAAACACAACATGTCAATTAAACTCATCATCTATATATACATACATCCCATCAACAAAAGACATCAACACCATCAATATATAAACCATGTGGATCAAACTCATCATACATTAAATATCACAAACCATCGACAAAACACTTAAAACATTTTAAACACAGCATGTGGGTCAAAATCATCATATCTATATATCAAAAGTTTCAAATATACAATGTGCCCTGCATAAGGGCCTCTGTGATCTCATCATAATAAAAAAGTTGGCATGCAGGCATAATAATTGTCAAAATATCGACTCGGCTTGCACGCCGATCTCTCATATCAAAAATCTACTCACTCACGGGCCGTGTATCTATACAACCCATACTCGGCTCGCAGGCAGTATATACAATAAATGAATAAATGAATGAATACATCATGTGTAGGCACGCAGGCCTCTATAAACATAACCGGTTCGCAGACCGGTGCCCATATCCAATGTACAAACACAAAAATCTATCTCCTCTGCAGGGATCCCTCAGCTCTCTCCACCACCCTCCGCCTGTCTCCCTGCTAGTCCCTATGCCACCTCTCGCCTCCTCCCTGTAACGGACCCACCGGCTGTGGCTGCACCCCCACAGGATCTCGACTCGCGAGGTCTCAGCTCTATGCGCCGCATATGGCTGATAGTCAGCCCCAGTACCATCAAGAACATCCTGATAATACCGAGCCTCCGCTCTCGCCTCCATATAGCGGGCCCGTGCCACCATCACTGTTGGGGCTGGTCCCCCGACTCCTAATAATAGTGCCCCCTGTGCTGGTGCCGCTGGTGGTGCCTGTGGCTGCACCGGTGGTGGTGCTTTGGTACTGTGCCTATCTTTGGAGCCACCGGTGGTGCTGTGGTGGTACTGCACTGTGGTGGTACACATGTACTGTGCCTGGGCTAACTGCCCCTGTAAGACACCTATCTGTGCCTGTGCGGTAGCAAGCTACCCCTGTAACAACTGTACCTACCCTCTGAGCTAGTCCCTCTCTACTCTAACAGCCGCTAAGTCTAGTTGTGCGGGCTGTGCTCTCCTCGCGGCTCTCTCCCCTACCCACCATACCAAAAATGATCCTGTACACCGTCATCCATCAGTATCGTCTTTCGCCACTCATTACCCAATCTGGGTCCATAGGCTGTGGTGCAGGCAGTGGAGCCTCTACATCATCCCTCCGGTACTGAGGGAAGGGAGGTGGCTCATCCTGTCGTAGCCCCAACTATCGTCGTACCCTCTCCAGGGGTATCCGCTCGTACTCTCCCGGCCTCCGTCCCGCTATCCAGGAATGTATCTTTGGATCCACCGTGCTTCGATCGGGCTCCTCCGCGGGGCTGATGACCTCTGTAAGGTCTCCATACAATATCTAAAGCTGTCAAGCCCTCTAATACATGCCGGTAATATGCTACATCTCGTCCGGCGAGAACTACTCGTGGCTGGCCCACGACCCCAACCACCTCTGAAAGCCATATCTATAAATCACCTGTGGCCCTGGCTGCTGGGGCAGCCCTACTGGTCGAATGCATATGATATGCTCATATGCCCAGCAGTGTAACAAAAACGTAGAGCAAATCCCGAATCACCTCATCCGGCGATAGCCCCACAGCTCTCGGTATAACTGCACTAGGTATATGGGTGCCCACACATAACATGTATGCTCCTCAACCATCTCGTGTAAAACCCCCATCGGCCTTTGTGGAAAGTGGCCTCCCTCTGAATCTAGGAGGGCGAAGCATGTGATGCCGATCATCATCAACACGGCAAGCCGTGTCTCATGTCGGTGGGCACGGTACATATCTCCATAGGCGATGCTCACGCTGTGATAAGTCAATAGCGTGGCTGCATCCCCGAATACCTGTAAGATGTTGTCCATGGCTGTCTCTGCGTCCACCTGGAAGACTACCTCTCCATCAATTAGTAATCTAAGGATGCGATACACATCCTCTAATGTAATGGTCATCTCTCCAGTCGGGAGATGGAACACATTGGTTTCCGGATCCCATCTCTCGATGAGGGCGACCATCAGACTGTGATCCCTATCGATCACCCTATACCGCTGGACTCCGTTGAGTCCCACCTCACGCATAATGCCCCAGCATGCTGCGGACACGTGTGGCCACATCCATCCCAACAGCGGGGGCATCCTGTCCCGCATCGTCAGCTGCTGACGTGCCTGCAAAACCACCTAACTGCATTAGCCCTACTCTTTATCACAACAACTACTTTAACCCTCTATACCCTTTTTTTTTTACCCCCCCCACACCCCGACTCTATAACACACACCTCCACCCACCTATCTTTTACACCTCCACCCACCTATCTTCCACACTATCCCCCTCCATCTTCCCACCCAAAACACAAAACCCAATCATAACTAACAACAAACAACACAACACGCCAACCCCAACAAGAACTTAACACCCAAAACCACAACAAAACCATGCAACAAAAATAGAAAATCTAGGGACCGGTGCACGGTCACCCATGCTCCGACCCGGTCCACTCTCCACCAATGCCGGTCAACGCTCGACCACCACCAGTCACCCACAAACCCCACCTATCCTAAAACTTCGTGGCCGATGCGGTCCGCTTAGTGACCGGCATCGATCAGCGGAAAATCACCGAGCCGAACCCGACGCGGGCCCCAGAATGCATTTTTTCCTATTTCTCCCTATATACCCACCCAAACACCCTAAAAACCTACCCACCCTTCCGCCTTGGCCTATTTCACCTATCTACCCTCTCCTTTTTACAATAATTTCCATTTATTAATTATTTTCTAAAACCTTACATTCCTACCCAAAACCCAAATCCACAACACAATCAAATTCACACAATGAAGGGTTTCAAACCTCAGGTGCGACGACACGTCGTCGTGGTAGGATGGGTGGTAGTAGTGGTCAGCTGGTCCAGCACCCCTACTCCCCTCCGATCGTGCCATAGCTCCACCTCTCCTCTGCTGGGTCCTCCACCAATCAATCTGCGCCTCCTACTCACTCGGGCCCACTAACCACTCACTTCTCCACTCAATAGCGCCACCTCAACCAACAAATGCTCCAATCTCAACAATACACCTCAAACAACTCAAATTGGGTTTCAAATTGATAATATGACAATGACCAGGCCGTATTTTTTTCTTTTTATAGGTTTTCGACTATAACCGAATCTAGGTTATATTGTGCCCTAAGGAGGCCGGTATCGGTCGGGTAACCGATATCGGTCATGGACAATCGATATCGGTTTATCCCACCTCTTCCCCATTTCGCCCTTATTTACTAATCACCCTTTCTCACAACCTACGCCTATATCCACCTTGGTGAAAACCCTTTGTTAACTTCTTTGGCCCGACCAAGGCGTAACATACCATTTGCCCGACCCAAGGCAGTAACCTACCATTTGGCCTCGACCCAAGGCCGTAACCAACCATTTGGCCCGACCCAAGGCCGTAACCTACCATTTGACCCGACCCAAGGCCGTAACCAACCATTTGGGCCCGACCCAAGGCCGTAACTAACCAATTTGGCTCGACCCAAGGCCGTAACCAACCAATTTGGCCCGACCCAAGGCCATAACCTACCATTTGGCCCGACCCAAGGCGTAACCAACCAATTTGGCCCGCTCCAAGGCCGTAACCAACCAATTTGGCCCGACCCAAGGCCGTAACCTACCATTTGGCCCGACCCAAGGCCGTAACCAACTCATTTGGCCCGACCCAAGGCCGCAACCAACCCATTTGGCCCGACCCAAGGCCGCACCCAACCATTTGGCCCGACCTAAGGCCGCACCAATTAAATACCTTGCCCACAATCAACATTTTATTTTATCCACCCGTCATGTAGCGTTTTGTTCAATCGAGCCCACCTGTTCGTGTTTTAGCATGATTAGGGTCCTTGACTTGATCAGTCGACCAACTTTGCCTAGACCAAGACCGTGACGTTTATCTCAACCAAACCAACCATTTGGTACTGCCAAACATGCCTAAATGTTCCTGTACCTTACCCATGTTATCCCATGGAGCTACTTCCTATGCCTTGGATACTAGGATTATATCACCCTTGTTTGGATAAACTATTGACCTTTTCCTATGAATTGCTTGTTTTCTCTTCAAATCATGTACCACAGTCGTAAATCGCATTTCAACGTCATGTCTGTTTCCTTGGACCTACCCGACCATCTTACCATCATATAAACACCATTTACCCTTTATCAACCCTATCCCTAATTTCACGCTACCTCAATCATGCTGATAGATTTGAGGGGGATTACCTATACCCTTAACGGGGGTAACCACTTCTTATTATTGTGCATGCGGCTTTAACAAAGACAAGCTACACGACAACAAGGGCTAATGTAGACACCAAATTTGTTTCTTACACCCCCTATGCCCGCATCTCATTTCGCAACCTAACCTCATCACCTAAACCTTACATAATTATTTATTAATTACCTTATAATTAATAAATCCACATCGCCATACCTGCCACCTCATCATAACCTAGTCTTAACCCTAAACTAACCTAATTAAGACCTATAACTTGGTCCACATCCACACCCATGACTAATTACTCCTCACCCGCACCTAAAACCAACCTCATAATGACTTGACCAAGCCCACAACTAATCCCTCGGGAGAAAAGGAGGGAAAGCTGGCTATTTTACCAAAAATAGCCCGCTTTGACGTGACCGACATCGGTTCCTACTCGAACGCCGTCGGTTGTGTAACTGCCATCGGTTCCCTGTAAATGACCACCTCCAACCAAAAATAAGGGATCGGATTTTCATTTGATCGGGAGGAGGAGAAATCATTGAAAGGATCCAGATTTTCTTGGCCGAACAGAGACAAGTGAAGAAACAAGAAGAGTTTGTGGAGAAGGACATCAAGTCCAAGACTGCAACTGAATAACCAGAGCCCAGTGACACTCATCCGAGCATCAGAAGAGGAGATAGCTCATCTTGGATTGTCAGATCGTCCTACTTGAGCCTTGTCTTTGTCATCACAGTCCTGGAACCTGCATCTTCATCAGGAACAAGTAAGTAGTGTCTTGTATGTTTCTAAGCACCATTTCTTGAGCATGCAGATTGATAGTAATTACAAGATCATTCTTAGATCTACTACCTACGAGCACCCTGCACTTAACCTTCATCCATACATCCTTGTACTACCCAGAAGACCATTTTATCATACTTTGAGTCTTCTCTGCCCTCTCATTATTCCCCTTAGCCATCCACTAGTCTTAATAAACCCACAATCACCCTACAACCAACCTCTATCCGAAGCATCTAGATTCTCGCCCCACCCGATGTCGGTTATCCTCTACCGGCAACAGATTCTCTAGCAACCGTGGCTGGTTATCTAGTGACCGTATCGGTCACCGTGACTTATACCCCAAAACCTTCCTCTCGCCTATTTGTCACCTAACAACCTCGGGCCCAGGTATGGTTTATCCACCGTAACTCAACTTAAATGTATCAACGACCCGATGTAATCAAAAAACAACATGACTCTTTATTATTGATAGTTTAGCCTCTATTTGCTTTGTAACGAGGTACCTAAATCGTGAGTTTGCAATAGCTTTCTTTGTTATCATTTGTGTTAATTCGTATTAAAAGGGGCTCACCACATTTAAAAGGAAGTTTTATATTTCCTGGGCCTAAGGCAGCTCCCTCATTTATTGTCTAATTAAAATCTGGTGGTCTTGTATTCTTACTTACAGGTAGTCCTTCTAAGACAAAAAGGAGTTCTTCGCAGTCGATCTGATCTTTCTCTACGGTACGCGCACACCATCTCAACATTCAACAGATATTCCTCCTAGCCCTAACCCTTATCTGTTTCTCAAAGGAATGAAAGGATAGAAGCAAGTCTATTCCATAGAGCCGAAACATTCTCAAATGCGAAAACAATAAGAGGCCCATGATGAAGATGGTATTAGATTAATTTTAATGGTGTGGAATAGTACGAGTCTGCAGGACAAGGTGGGAAGAAATGTCACAAGAAATGAGGAGAAAAGAGATGCATTCTTATCCTAATATTATCCAAAATTTTAGATGGATAAATTCATATATTGAAGTCTCCAAGGGATGTGGAAAACTTGTTTTTCCATTGGTTTTTATCCACCAATATTCCACTTTCCTATTCCACACTTGTCTGGAAACATAGAGCTCGATGAGGACTTACAAAACATGATAATGGAAAGGTACAAAGAATGTAGGTTATTTCTTCATAGAACGAGAGGGTATCTCAACACCAATGGACTTCAGGAGATTGTGTAGCATTATTCAGGCTAACCCCAAGGTAGAAAAGAAAGAATGCAAGAATTATTGAATGAGGAAATTTAAGAAGCTCAATCTCGAGGTGTGATGAGCCCTTTCATTTACTGTTTCAAAAGCCTCATATGTTGTATTTTTTTATCCATGTGTAACCCCCTGAATTTTTGTTTCTCATATCTTTGTTGAACATATTTATCATATCTTGAACTTACAACACTTATATTAATTAATATAATTCCTACTAAGTTTACTTTATTTTATGGATTATGGACCCATTTATTCTTCTAAATACAATGTGATGATTAAATAGTGATTTGAATGAATGTTATCCTTGATTTCCAAAGATTTGTTATGTATATCCACTAACATGCAGCCAAAGAAACTCATTCACAATGTAAAGGGACTCATCTCTGAAACCGACATGCAACAACTAAGACTCATCCACGGAAAGCACCACGACCAAGGGAAGTCACATGCATACGCAAGACCATAATTCTAGAAACTTTGAGCAATGTGGACACTTCACCTGAGTTTTCATGTGTTCTTAAAAGATTAGTTATGAGAACACAAAGAAGATTCAATGCCATCACCTAATTATGCTCTACAACTCCAATAAGGAACTAGTTGATCTAATTTGATAACTGGTTGTTTAGAGTGATCAATTATTTGATTTATGTCATTATAGGATGACACCTTCTACTAGTTTTTTTGCATGCATAAGAATTTCCAAATTTCTTGGTTGAAATCTTTTACTTAATAAATTTATAATTGTTAGTAATGAGGCGGTTGTTCGTGTGAAATCACAAAGAACCCCAAATGAGTTATGGATCTACTTTTCTAAGGAAGAATCATCTGGTTTGATTGCATAAAATTGAACTTTCCCCAAGGTGTGGGACCTTGCAAAAGTGGGAAAGATCTCCAGAGAAGTTTGGTTCCTCTTCCTAAACTACCTACCACAAGCTATTCTAGTGTAGGCAAGATAATCTAATCCTAATCTAACTTCCAAGTAGACAAGGAGAGAGAAAGAGGGAAGAAATAGAGCCTACACTAAAGTGGTGATACACCAACAAAGGAAGCAAGATATTTTGTTGAGGGAGAAAGAAATAGAAAAAATGGAGACAAGGGAGGTCGGACAAGTAATAGGGCCCAAATCTTCAAATTCTCCATTAAACTCCATGAAACACAACATCCTGCACCTGTAAATGTGAAATACATGCATAGAAAAACAAATCTAGAAGGGAGAGGCATGGAGAAACAACAAAACGATGCAAAGGGTTGAAGAACACCACAAAAATAGATTTTTATTGATCTAGAAGCTGCAAAACCATTATATTTCTAGAATAGAGGCACAAATACATTTTTCGGGTGTAGGATAAGGTTCATTTGCTCAAAAATGGCATTGAAAAAAATTTGACAGAGTTTCTCTATGCCTAGAATGTTTATCCTTCAAAAATGAGAAGTGTTATAATATATAGAAAAATAAGAGAGGGGGAGGAGGGAAAAGTTGAATCTTGCTCCAACCACCATGAGATATGCATTGAATCTCACTTTAAAAGATCAACCACTAAATATCAATGCCTTCTGTAAATTCACCCACAATATGTCACTTTTGGTTTCCCAGTGATTGAATCGAATCAGATCTGGTAGTTGAAGAGATTGGATTCTGTGTTAGTGGCCTGGAAGACTCTTCTTCATTTTTTTACCTACCAGGGCTTGAAAATTAATTTTTAATCCTTTCATGGTGTAGGGGATGTCGAGATGCTTCTAATGGTGTCAGATTCACAATATTTTGAGCCCTGAGTTGAAATACATGCCCCTTTTTGAGATTGGACACGTGGAGGCACCACGCTTACTTGAAAGTCTAACTCAATTTTTTCCTTTGAAGGAGCATTGAGTTGACACTTGTCAGTCTCCTCAGATCCTTAGACCTTTCAATGACCCCTCTTACCCTTTTGGATCTTGGGCTATGTGGTGAGCTCGCACCCATTTGGGTCTCCACCTTTGGACTAACTTTTGGAGGAGCGCCGAGCTGACAAGTGGCTATTTCCACTGAGTTTTCTATACTTAATATTTTTAGGTTTGTCCTTTGAATTTTGTTGACTCTCCCCCACCGGGCTTGGGACATGTGGATCCCTTGCACTTTTTCAAGCCTCTCCTTTTGGATTTCAACTTTGGAGAAGTGTCGTGCTGACACGTGGCTCTCTCCGCTATCTCCTCCATACTTAGTCAATTTTTGGACTCTTTCTGAACTATTTTAAGCCCAAAGACTTCGATTCTTTGCCACTTATTCTTCTTGAGCCTTTGGTTCTTCCTCAAACTACTTGACCTCCTTCCCTAACCCTTCCTTTTTTATTTTAGATCCCCCCAAGTCCTGTCTAATAGATTTAAGACATAGATTTACGTGACAAATTTTTTCTTTTCTTCTTGCACAGGGTCATTTAAACTTTCGTAGGCCCTGCTATTCCATTGTAGAGTCCCTCTACAAACCCAGATTATAGTATTTAAACGTGTTTTCTCGATTCTTTTCGTATGGGGTCTTGGCTGATCCAATAGTTTTCCCGAGGGGTGAAATATGGATAGCAAAATTATCTTCACATTTCTTCTAAGTGAAGAATATAGCAAGAATGATAAGGCTTTAGAAAATGGATCGATCCATAGGTAAATATTTGGTTGTATGTTACATTTGTAATATTCAAGTTGTTGAATAAAATTTTTAATTCTGCTAAATTTTTGTAAACACAGGCCTTAGGAAGGATTAGCACCCAAGGTAGGACCCACTTCTTGTCTGCTAACCCTATCCTTTTGATTTATATTATATTTTCTTACATGATTATATTACATTTGTAGTAGCTTATCCTTTATTTATGATTTGTCTTTTACATGCTTTGATGATAGCCCTAGTATTCATTTCCAGTTATAAACTAGTTCATTTCCATCATTTTATTTCCTAAATTATAGTGACAACAATTTCCCTTTGTACCTACCAACATCTTTAATGTGCATACAAAACTAGAAATATTGAAATTTTACATCCCTAGGTATGATAATGAAATATTACAGATTAATAAACAACATACTAATTGTTGCGAGTTAATTTTCACCACTAGATATTAGAAGAGGTAGGATAGTCAAAAAAATTGAATGATTTTTGTAACCTTTTCATTTAGCATTACATCAATATGATTTAAATTGAGCCCTTTATTTCCATGTGTAACATCTTCTTGCTTGATTATGCTAATATTGTATAGAAATCATTCATAAAATGTAACTTCAATTTACTTTTTGGTTAAAAAGAAAAAATATATACTTGATGTTGGTTTTATCCATAACATTGATTACCCTCAATTGGTTTATAATATTATCCCAATAGTTGAACCTAACAATGAGATCCAATGTTTTAGTAACCTTCATGTTGTAAATAAATCTTGTCCTAATGATAATTGTCCTTTTCCTCACATTGATATGATTATGGATTCGATGCTAGTTATGACATGATATATTTTATGGAAACTTTTGTAGGATACAATCAAATAAAAATGAACCCCCTTGATAAATAAAATACATATTTTACTCTGTTATGGGGTAATTTTTATATGGTTATGCATTTTTACTAGACAATGATCAATGCTACTTATCAACATGCTATGATATATACATTCATGATTATATTCATAAAATTATTCAAGACTATGTTGATGATTTATTATAAAATTTAGTCCACCATCAACACCACACATTTTATCTATGTTCAATATTTCAATGGTTATGAAAATAAATAATAATCTTGAATACTAGAAAGTGAGTTTGTTAGGCCAATTTATAGTAAGTTACTCATTTTATTATCTTTTAGCGTGGCATCCAGGGTTGAGCCCAAAAATATTCGGATATTATTGAAATTCCTTCCCTTTGAAATTTGAAACATCTCATATCCCCCAAGGCAAAATTCAATTTATTTTCCATTTCATTTAATAGTTAGTAAATTAAAAATAACTTTACATAGTTACTCAAAAAGTAACCTCTTTTGAATCGGATGTGTCTTTTCAAAAGGAATTTTATGCTATCTAATAATATTTTCTTAATCCCCATATGCTTGTACCACTTGATCCTAATAAGATTCTTCACTTATACATATATATCACTAAATATGAACTTATATCTTTTCTTACATATTATGATGATAATAATTGATAATTTTTATTGTAATATATCATTTGTACTTTTTACCCTCTGAAACCTAATTATTGTTCTATTGAAAATATATGAGTAGTCTTTCTTTTGTTACTAAAAATTATGACATTATATGCTAAATATAGATGTACACATTATCTAAGGTTAATCCATTATGATATTTACTCTCTCAAACTCACTGTCAAATCATATATCTCAATCGTCACTATTTTGACTAAATTCTAAATAAAATTTTATCTAATAAGAAAATATGACTGAAGAAATACTTCATAATATATTTAAGATATAAAAAAAAATGAAAAATGACATACAAAAAATAACACACTACACAAAATATGTCTTAGTAAAAGATTTTAGGAAAACCCATCACAATAAGTTATCTCTTTCTTGAATTAACTCAATTATATTACCATACATAATAGACTTCTCTATTTTTATCTATGTCATTACATGCTTAAATATATGCAAACAAATCAATAAGTATTCATTGCAATGGTATTACAAAATAATGGGTATCATCACCATGGGAAAATAATACAACCCATAATGTCTCCCCATAAACATGAGTGATCTACCCACCCATAGTAAAATAGGTTAAAATTACCTCTATAGAGCCAAAATCCTATAAAAGGGACCAAAAAAATCTTGGAGGTCAATGCCAAAATCCCATAGCTAGGGTGATTTTGTAGTCCCCCTAGATAATGTCGGGATGTACAATATAGAATAGTGTAAAAAATCTAAAATACACATCACATATCCAATAAATTCAACCTAAATATTATCATTAAAAATTCCATTAAATGATGGTCATTTACTATCAACTCACGAGATGAACCACTATGTTATTCTTCTTGAATCAATGATGACTTCTAAGATGATTTCACTACATATAACATCCATATAGAATCATGCAATATGTATTGTAATGGACCCAAATGATTAACGATAACGGGATAGGAATTGTTTGATTACATTCCCTGATTAAACGATATATTGTGTATATTAACTAGAATTTTCATATATAGATTACTAATATCATCAAATATGAGGATTTATTATCAGTCCTAAAAATTGTACAAATATAGAAAAAACCATTATATAGATCTTTAGGGACTCATAGTTAATTGTAACCATGGGCCAAGAATACAACCCATAATGACTCCCCATAAATATAAGTGATCTAACCACCCATAATAACATAGGTTAAAACTAACTATACATGTCTAAAATCCTATAAATGAGACCCCAAAAATAGTTATTGGGAGCTAGTGTCCAAACCCCCAAACCATGAAGATTTCTTTGACCTCCTCAATTGTGTTGAGATGTATAGTCCAAAAGAGTGTAACTCATGGATAAGATGCAACATGTTTGCAAAATTTTCCCACTTTTTAATACTTTCCATAGGGTTTTAAGGCATATTATTAGAAACTCAAGTAACTCAAGCCCATTGATTTCTTTCACCAAGAAAAAAATTTAGTGCTTATATCTTTTTCAAATAATCGAAATATTATCTTATACGTCCACCTTCTCTATAAATATCTTCTTCTCCACAACCATTTATCATACAAAATGGTATTACATATCAATATAGTACATCCTACGGTGATACTCACGAGTTCTTTGCTAAAAAAATTACACTTTGACTATCACAATCAATCCTTATAAGATTTTTAGTTAACCCAATACTTTGAAATAAATCTTTAAATCCAAACCACTTGCTTAATTACATTAGTAGCTACCATGTACCCTACCTCTATGGTGGATATCAAAATAGTTGGTTGAAATTTACTCGTCAAACTTACATCTCCACCAAAAAATTTAAAAACATACCCAGTAGCATATTTGTACATATCCATATCTCCACCCTAGTTTGAATCCAAAATACCAGAAAATTGAGTCTTTATTTCACCAATATTACCTTAATACCATATTATATAGTTATATGTCCCATGTAGACACCAAAAGATCCTCTTCATCACATTCCAATGTTACTTTCCAAAATTTCCATGAATGTGCTAACTAATCCCACTACATGAGAAATATTATGTATAGTATAAACCATTACATAAGTCAAACTACTAAATGCATTAGCATATAACACCTAAGACATGTCATCGATTTCTTCTTTAATTTTATGACATTTCTCGGTATATAATTTTTACCAAGATGAAAGGGAATATGGATAGGTTTACTTCCTATATTTAAATGTTTGTAATACTATCCCATGTACTTATTTTGATTTAACCAACATTTATTTTTACTTGATCTCTCTTAATTTTCATTCCCAAAATAAATCTTACAACTATATCCTTCATAGAAAGGTGTGATGAGAGATGAGACTTAACCTAAATGGTCATTTACTTATTGTTACCAATTAACATTATGTCATCTACGTTTAATAGAATTATACCAAAAATTTACCCTTCTTTTTTTTAATAAATGCAACGAAAACATTTATTCTTCTAGGTCCAAGTCCTAACACATACCTATAAAATTCCTAGTTTCACATTTTTGGTGATTACTTAAATCCATATAGAACTTTATTTATCTTACACGCCAAATATTTTGTTCCTTTAACCTAAATTATTATTTTAGAGGCTTCATGTAGATTTCCTCCTCAAGCTCAAAATGCAAAAAACATTGTCTTAACATCCACATGTTCTATTTTGATACCAAAGGAAGAAAAAATAAATATAAGACATCTAGTAGAATGTAACTTAACAACATGAGAAAAACTATCACCAAAATATAATCACTCTACCTTTAAGAACACTTTTTCTACTAGGTGATATTTATACTTATCCATTTTCCCTTTTGCATTGTGCTTCTTCTTAAATAACCATTTACAATAAAAATTCTTCCATGAGGTAATTGTACAAGGCCCATCTGTGATTCTTATTTAAAGACTCCATTTCTTTCCCCATATCATTTTACCTAGAGTTATATTATTTTGAGTGAAAATCCTCTGTATAGCATTTGGGTCATCATTAGTCATCAGGAATAGAGATTTTCACCCTTTTAAAACCACCAAAATCCTAAAAAATTACATTGCTAAAAAAATCAAAAAAATCATAAAATTGTAAACTCCAAAAAGAATTAATGTTTACCATATCTATTTCCACAAATGAACATTCCTATAAATTCTCCAATTTTGTAACCTAATCTTATTTTCTTCCAAAAAAATCAAGAATACATTACAATAGATTTAAGAAACGTATTTGGAAAAATAGAGAAAATAATACTCATTACCATGTTGTTGCTTTAGAATTTTGGACGTAGAATAATCATTTTCCCAGTGTTTAAACGTGTTAGACAAGTTCCAAATTAGAAAATAAGAGTGTAAAAAAATATATTTTAAGTTGAATATAAATCTTACATATTTGCGGAAATAAGTTACACAATATCTAATTGAGAAAGTGGCCTAATTAACCCTATATTTTAAGATAAAGTGCAAGCTAATTTTAGGCTTCCTATTATCAAACCCATGAAGACAAGTTGATTAAGAATACTTTCCCAAATTTGATCTTGAACTCCTATTGAAGAAATCCTTGAGGAATTGATTACGGTATTTTTTATCTCATTCCTCCGAAAGAAGAAGAGGAAGAAGAAGAAGATGATTATCATGATGATGATGATGATGAAAAAATGGTTACACTGCACCATGCGGATAGAATACCAACCCCTTCCTCCTCCACTACATGAATTACCAAAAGGGTCTAGGAAGAACTTCCCCAAATTCAAAGGGAATGGGAAACAACATCCAGAGGAACATATTGTTACATTAAGCACAACTTGTGGTGTATTAGGAGTTGAATATGAATATTTCTCGGTCCATCTACTTGTGGAATCATTGCAGAAGTTTTTGCTGATTAGTTCTATCATTTTCCACAGAGATCTATCACCAATTCGGCATAGATGAAATCTAAGTTTGAGGCCAAGTTCAAGTCTACTAAATATTCTCATGTCATACTTGCAAAATGGTCCCAAATAAAGAAGGAACCACATGAACCTATGAGGGAATTTTTCTATGTTCAACAAGTTACTCTATAAAATCCAAGAGGTTGGAAGGCCTATAGAAAATAACGAGTTAAGATTATTCACCAAGGTTCAATTATCAAAGGTTGGATTTATGTTGAGAAATTTCAACTTTCTTTACTCTAGATGAGGCCCAAGAACTTATGGTAAATGTGAAATATGCCCTTGTTATGTCTAGAAAAATTAAGAAATGAGAAATAAAAGACAAGGCTCAAAGCTCAAGATCTGGAGCTACATATTCTTTGGTGCTAAAATTGCTAATGATGTACTCAATTTCAAGAAGCAACTTGATTATAGTTCCCTATATAAGGATATTCCAAGTGAAGAAATTATCAAATAGGAAAATAATTTTTTCCATGAACACCACTTGTGGAACCCGATTAGATGATGAAAATGAAGAAGAGACTGATTCGAAGAAGATGAAGGTTACTGAAAGGTGAGTTATTCATTGCAGAAATAATATATGTATAAATTGGTTTCTTTTAATATGAATCTTCTTCCAAAGATTAATATAAAAACTCCATAGATGATATGAAATTCCATTCTTGTGTTTTTTTGAAAAGATGAAAAACTATTGAAAAAGATAAATCATCTAAGCACAAAGAGAAGGAGAAAGAGGAATCTCAACCGACTACTTCACTACTAGAAAAAATAATAACTAAGATAGGTTATCCTCTTCCCGCATCTTTTGAATCACCCAAAATAATATTGAATCCACATCTCATTGCAAGGCATATCCTAATATAGGTAATTCAAGTACTTCCACTTCTTCTAAAAATAATGCTTCCACTTCTGTACCTCAAAAAAGAAATGAAAAATATACACCTACTTCCTCTATATTAAATCAAACTACCCCTAGTATTTCCAATGCTTTTGAGAGATCTTCCTCTAGCTTTGATATTATTGACCATGTGAAAAAATCCAAAGTTTAGATCTCTGAATTAGAATACTTGCAAACCCATCCTGAATAGTTTGATAAGCTAGTCAAATTTATCAAAGGTGGAAGTTCCAAATCTAGTGTGTCATCCACTTCCAAAGACTTACTTACCACACCTAGAAAATTGAAAGTCATAATATTTTATCTTTTTCCCATCATCTAACAACATGATTGATTCTTTCTATGTTTTCTTGTTAATCCAATCGTAGTGACTTAACAATTGTATTATTGATTCTGTCCATCCGAAAATGTCATGCTTTCTAAGGTTGTTGAGCCCTTGGTTTGATTCTCTCCTAATAATTTGTTAATTGTTATTCAATGGATAAAAATTAAGTTCCACAAACAATTAAGTTACAATTGTCGGAAGAATCAAATATGCACAACTTTATTTTGTGTCCTATTCAAAAAAAAAGTGAGTAAAAGAAATAATTCTAGTGGTGGATATGATACCTACCTACGAGATACTCCTCGGTAAAATATTTTTGAGATGTTTGAGAAGAGATACAAATGTAATATTCTTTGGCCTCGATACCTATCAATAATGAGATGAAGAATCTTCTCCGTAAACCTAAATTTAAATATATGGTTAAAAAGTTAGATTCTCGTAGAGCACAAATTCACTTCCAAAGTAAGGAAGTTGGGAAATTTCCACTCAATGATAGAAATATTGAAAACTAATTTATGAGTTTTGAATGATATGATTATCATTCCATCCTTGAGGAAAGGCCAATAGAAATTTTTGATGAGATTTGGAGCATGAAATTTGATGGAAGTTGTTTAATAACATGCTCAAGTTTAGGAATTGTCTTATCCTCTCCATAAGGAGATATGTTCCCTTTGTCTTACAAGTTACATTTGTAGTGTCTTTCTCTTTGATGATTCCACATCCTGATTTCAATGGACATAATGTTTTGATGGAGATGATCTTCCACCCAAGTGTGTCAAACAACTCGAGACAGTATATAAGTTTTTAATGATGATGGCCACATTCTTTCCTTATTACAATAGACTAGAGATTTTAGGTATATGTACTTTAAAGGAAGTGACTCGATCCCATATGATTTTACTATGAATGATAATAAAAGTACCATGAGTGATCAAGTATATGGAGTTTTATTAATCTAATTGAAAGGTAATAAAATTCCAAATGGCTAGTGTCATTTAAGACAAGCATGCCAATTTTATACCATGGTAAATCCAAGGATCAACCTAGATATTCATCCAAATATGAGAAAATAAACATTGGTACAAGTGAGCAGCCAAGGATGGTGAACATAGGAAAGTGTTGTTCACCTGAGGAATGTAGAAACTTCTCAACCTTGTTGAATAAGTATTCAAATGTACTAGTATATTTGTACAATGATCTCAAATCCTTTTAACAACAATTCATCACTCTATCCCCCTAAAACCAGATGCGAAGACCTTATGGAAAAATAAAAAATTATTATAATCTAAATATTATCAGGACCATAAAATAATAAGTTTAGAAACTAATCAATGAATGCATCATCTTCCCTATCTGTCATCACTCGACATAGATAGCCAACATCATACTAGTTTGCAAGAAACAATGATTAAATCTACATTTGTGTGGTTTTATGAAATCTAAATCAAGCTTCCATAAAATATAATTGTACCTTACTATTCATGGATCATATCCTATAATAATTTAATGATTCATAAATGATTTATATGCTTGAGGAATCTCTGGATAACACTAGATTGAAGTTGCCAAGGAGGATCAATTTACAACTGATTTCACCAACTCTTGAGGCACATTTATATATCATTGCATTCCCTTTGGGTTTAGAAATGCAGGTGTCACCTTTTACAGGGACATGGATTTATCTTTCAAATATTTAAGGTGAAGATTCTTAGTGGTGTATTTGGATGATCTTACATTGTACTCAAAAAAGAGAAGAAAAAATTTGCAACAATATGAGTAGGTCTTAATTCGCTATGCAAGGCATCACATCTATCTTAATCCAAAGAAATCAATATTTTTAGGTAACTCAAGGAAAACTCATTGGTCACATTATGATAAAGGAAGGAATAAAAATTGATAAGGGTTGAATACATCCAAACATTATCTCTATCCATAATTAAACTGGTATGCACTCTTTCTTTGGAAAGGTAAACTTCTTATAAATATTTGTTCCCAAATCCATTGAGCTTACAAAGGAAATCATCCGGATGAAGGCAAAGGAATTCTTGAAGTGGTTCAAGGAAGGAAATGAATCTTTCGAGAAAATAAAAGGTGATATTGTAAAATCACCCATCTTGGTCCTCCCATATTTCAACAAGGAATTCATTGTGTATTGTTATGCTTTGGAGAATAGTCCTTGTTCAATGAAATGATGATAAGGTTTAGTCACCCATTTCATTCATGATTACTTCATTAAAACTACATAAAATTAAATATTCACAACATGAGAATCATTCTTATGCATTGGTCAGAGCTTTGAAGAATTTCATATTTTACCTCTTGCACTCACACACTATTGTTGTGGTCCCTAGCATGATTGTTAAATCAATTTTAATGTTAAAATATCTTAGTGCTAAGAGAGATAATCAGGTTTCAAAAGTATAAGAGTATGACCTTTACATTATACCTTCCAAATTGGTATGAGGAAATGGTTTTTGTGAACTCCTTTCTCGAGAAGAATAGGAAGATTGTTCAAATTATTATGAGTGCTTGATCAAATACCTTTCTCTTGTACTTTTCATAAGCACCACCAATCCTTCGTATTCATACATAGCATATTTTGTGACCTACGGGGATCCCCCCAGGCCTGTATTACAAAAAAGGCATACTATCCATCTAAAATCAGTGAAGTATGTCATTTGGGAGAACATATTGTACAAGAAAGGATTGGATGGAAATTTTCTTAGGTGCATTAAAGAAGAGAAACAAAGAAGACATTTAAATCATAGCATAATAAAGCATGCAAAGGGAATTTCTCGACATTAGTAACCACTCATAAAATCTTGAGAGGTGGATATTATTGGCCCACCCTCTTCTAAGATACCTATAAATGGTTAAATAAAAATGATCCATGTTAACAATTTGTTAGAAAACCAAGGGTTACTTATTTACCACTCCAAAATCTGTGATCATAGAAGAACCCTTCCAATAATGGGGTTTGGAATTTTTGGTGTATTGAATCCACACTCCAACATGTGTTAATAGAAGAACCCTTCCAATAGTGGGGTTTGGACTTTTTGGTGTATTTAATCCACACTCCATCGTGTGTCATATGTATTTCCTCATCACTACCTATTAATTTACAAATTGGGTGGAAGATATTTTGGACAAACATTCTAACTCGAGATGGTATGCAATTTCTTAAATGAGGATATCATTCTCATATTTGGGGTACCAAAAAGATAGTAGCCGGTAATGTAAATTGCTGCTTCTCTTATGGTGAATTGATGTATTTTTTCTACAACCATGGTATTTCACTATCCCACTCTACTTGATACTATCTGCAAGGAAATGGTAAAGCGGATTATAGTAACAAAAAATATTATTATTATCATTTAAAAATCAAGTGGATTTTAATCAAAGGGATTAGCATAAGAAACTATATGATGCATTATGGGCTGATCAAATAACACCCAAGAAGGCCATCAAAACTTCTCCTTTCCAACTACAATATGGACTCAAATATATTTTTACAATTTCTCTAGAGTTACCTACCTTGCAACTAGTAAAACTAGTAGGAAATGGAGAATACATTGATGCTCTTGATAAGAGGTTTTTTAACTTTAAAAAATTGAATGAGCAAACACAGGTAGTAATGGATATACTAAGAATACACCAATTAAAAGTAAAGAATATTTTTTATTAAATGACACAAGATAGATTTTGTAAGATTGGATATATTGTCCTACTCTGGGAACAAAGGTAGGATCCCAAAGAAACCCATGGAAATTTTGACTCTCTAGCTTGGCCTTTTCAAGATAAGGCACTTCTACAAAGAGAATACATACTATCTTGCATACCTTGATGCAACCCCATTGGATTTACCTCACGGTTGGCAACATATGAATATCTATAGGTAGTAAAGTTGGTTTTTTTCAACCATGTACCACAATTTCCCTTTCCATTATGTGTTTCCTTTCCTTTTTTTTGTTTCCTTTTATGTTACATGTTTGTTTTGTTTTTCTCTTTTTTAGTTTCTTGTATTAGTTAGTGAATGAATGATTCATTACCCAATTTTCAAGACATTGGTCTTCTTAACCATGTGAATTATAATATCCTTCATTACCCATTACAATCCAATGTCCCTAATTTAGAGCTAGTTTTTTTCATGATAAATTTCCGGCATGGCAACCAAGCCCCCACTTGAACATTTCCTCTCCCGGTCAATGTGAACCCTTCTTGTAGCTAACATGTTCATAGTATCATCCTCCTTTATTATTAGAGGAACGTGATAAAAATATTTTCAATTTTGTTTCATGTGTAAGGATGTTTTCCTAAGGTGATTGGAAAAGTTACTTATATCCAACGAATAACAACTACCTCTCGTAGTCCTAAAAATATCATTTTTGGCTATTTTGCAACTATTTAATACCCTCCCAAAGATGATTGAAAAGGAAAAACCCATATATAATTCATGAAGAGTATTTTTGAATACATTTAAGGTAATTTTCTTGAATTTTTCAGAGCCATGTGATGCCCAGAATCAAACAAGAAAAATAGGGTCATTTCGGTACATGGAATGTTATACTCCAATGGAGAAAGTTGACTTTCTCGAGATGATTTTAAGAGTTCTGAAGGATTTCAAAGCTAAAAAATATGAAATATAAATATATAATAACCCTCAACATGATGAAGAAATCAATTTTGTTCTAAGACTTAAAATTTGTATGTGTTAATCCAATATACTATAATTGCGCCTTTAAGCGAAAAGAGGAAAAAGCCGTAAAAATCAATTTTTAGGTAGAATTGGCTCTTAAACATGGCTAGGATGTACTCATTTGGTTATGAAAATTCCAAATCATATGATGTTTGACCCCAAAGCACCATTTCATGCTCTCGGGAATAAAAATCACTCTTGATGTTCTAAAATTGAGATGGTAAGATGACATCAACATATCAAAAAGGCATGAGCACACTTTGGAGCATATTTTGTCCCCTCAAATTTTACCTAAGGTGAAAATTTACATGATGAAGACACAATTGTGCTCCCAATCCATTTATGTTGTTCATCACTTAAAGTGTAACTAGCGGTGCTAGAAGAGGCATATGAAATGTTTAAGTGTGTGGGTCCCCTTCTCATGGCTTAAAGACCCTTGGCACACTTATAATAATTTCATGTCCCCTTAGATTATCCCTAAGTTAAAAATATAGAATGAGGGACATTGAATTTTTCTCCCCCATGAGGCCATTCTCTTTACAACTTTGAAGAGATCACTTTCACCCCTAGATCCCAAACTTTCATATTCACTTAACTACTCCCCCTCCTCATGAGGTGACTCCCTTGGTGAATTTTGGACAATGGAGTGTCCCCTCACTTTTCACCAATAGAAAGGGAAGATGGATGACACAAACATTTTCTCCCCAAGATTCCTTTCTCTCAAAAACTTACACATCATCACTTTCACCCCTAGGAAGTTACCAAACTTGCATATTCACTTAACCACTTCCACCATCCTAATGAACCGACCCCCATGGCACATTTTGTAGCATGGAATTTCACCTTGATTTTCACCAATATAAAAAGGTACAAATGGGACATGAAAATGCACTCCTCCTCCTTCTATCAAGCCCTTGGACATATTAAGGACCAATTAATAGCCCCCGAAAGCCATTTTTAGTACCTTGCATTTACCTCACACTACACCATAACCTGTGACTTTTCATCATCTTATGTACAACACATTTTCCCCCCTTTTTCCCTTACACCTATTTCCCCCTATTTTTAGGGTGAAACCACATGCCAACACTCCTCCCACCGCAATTCATCATGCCTGGTTAAAGTTGATTTAAATAGTGTAAGGTGAATGTAAATCACTCCCAAATCAAAACACTTAGTCATTTTTACATTGAAAGAGTTGTTGTGCCCCCAAAAAAATCCATTTTTACTAATGATGATATTGAAATTTTTCGAATACTCAAGCTCCAAAACTAAAATTTTCTCATATCTCACCATCTGTGCTGATTTCCACAAAAAATTACCAATGTGCTCCTCTCAAAAATTCCTTCATTTAACTGTGATAAAACTACCATTGATGTTTTGTATACTTTATAGCAAGAATCGTTATCCAAAATGTGCCCCTGCTCATTTTTGTGGCTAACTCCTTGTGTTCTTTCCTCTCTTGTGCCTCGGTCTCCATTTTTTTATTTTCAAGCACTCAAATCTTTCTGAAATGACACCATTGGATAGAGCTCTCTCTCAGCTTTCCAGAAAGGTAAAGTTTTCCTCCTAACTCCTCATATTTTTCAAGTTATGGCTCGGCGGAGTTTTTGTGGGAAATTTTCCCCTTGGAAGCCCGCAGCCAATAGGAAGCTGCCACGTGTCCCAGGAGGTGGCGGAGAGAGGAGAAAAACTTAGAAATTTTTTCAAGTTTTGGTCAAAATTTGCAAAAGGAAAATTTTTCGCGGGCCTGCCGACCCAATTAGGACGTGACACGTGTCAGAAGGGGGAGGCGGAGTGAAAATTTTGCTAAGTGATTTGCGCAGGGAAAAATTTTGAAATTTGGCCCGGACCAATAGGAACTCACCACGTGTCCAGAGGAGGGTCACGGACGTCGGAGGAAAGGTTAGAAAATTTCCAAGTTTTTGCCGAAAAATTCAAAAGTGAATTTTTTCCCGCATGGCCCGCGGCGAATTGGGTTGCGCCACGTGTCTTCATCAGTCAGAGCGGCGGGGAGAAATGGAAAATTGGCTAAGTGTTTTGTAGAGTTTTTTTAAAATGAAAATTTTTAATGGAGGGCCCGCACCCAATGATAGTGAGCCACGTGTCAGGAGGCAGGAAAGTTTGGAGCTTGGGGAAGTTTTTAAAAATTTGGCAAAGTGTTTTGCCAAAAGTCCAAAAGGGCAAGTTTAGGCCCACTGCCCCCATCAACAAATGGGAGCATGACACATGTCCCAGTAGGGTAGAATGTGGGAGGACTTGGGAAATTTTCCCAATGGGAAAATTTAAGGCAAAATCCAAAGGTGAAGCCCGCCCCTCTTTTGCGAACAAATGAAATGCTGCCACGTGTCCAGGTGGCACAAAAACACCAAGCGACCCGAAGAGAAAAATTTCAAGGATGAGCCCACGGCCAATCACATCATGCCATGTGGCATCCAAGTGGCGGAGCATGGGGATTTTCAAAAAAAAATTCCAAATGCAAAAAGAGGTAAAATTCAAATTTTTTCCCGCCGATCCGTTTTGGGCCTATTGTTTCCCTAAATCTTCAAATGGCCATAACTTTCGATCTAGAGCTCAGATTTTTGCGTTATTTATATCAATGGAAAGCTGGTAAAATTATATACATGATTCCATGGAAAATTTTGAATTTTGGTTCATTTTGGAGGGAGAAAATCAAAAATACTTCTGGTACGTGCCCATGGAGAGAACTGACATTTCAACAACCAATTTTAATGCAAAATGGGTCGCATTCTTCTCCAGCATGGTCAAAAATGTCAGGGCATGGGTTTGTAAGGACCTCCATGCTATTTTTAATGCATTTCATTCAATGAGGAATGGCTCCCATGTTTTTTCACATTTTCTCTCTCCTGGGCTCGACCCATGCACTGTAAAAGCCAGATTTGGCTCATTTTTCAAAGGGAACACTTTTTTTGCACAACAAGCTTCTATTTTCACTTCCAACAAGTGATTTTGGCAAGTATCAGACCTTCCAAGGATTGTAACAGGTTTTTCTACCTCTTTGGTGTTGGAATACAAGGATTTTGATGTTGAAAATCACAATGCAGGCTCTGTGAATGCTTTCAGTCCTTTGTATGTGTTGTTTACTTCATTTCAAACCCTTGATTACAGCTTATCAACCTGTGCATGATGTTTTATGTTGCAATTTCTGATTTGTGTCAATTTACATGAACAAGAAGTGCTCACCACTCCTTTGGTGTATCACCCTTATCAATTTAGTTTCAATTTTTGCATTTCTTATCCCTGTCTCCTTGCAAATTAGGATAAAATTAGGATCTGAACCTCTGCAGTTGCGCAAATATAGATCTAATCAGAGGATTTTGAGGAACCAGCCTCTAATCTGGAGATTCCTCTCTCATCTTGCAAGTCCCAGACTTGAAGAGAGGTTTCAATGTTGTGCAATCACACTGGATGCCCTAAACATCAACTTAGAACCTTGATTTGCATCCAGGGGTGCTTCTGATTTGCAACAATAGTTTTGGTACACCCGGTGGGACCTTAGAGGTCTCATTTTTATCGTAGCAAAGTTGATGTGCATCTGCTGCAATTTTCTTGCTTCAAAAGAGCTATAAATTACACATCTGGCAACTGTAAGGGGAAGAATTAAATAGTTTCAGCAATGAAGGCCTGCAAACTCATGAGAAGAATCACCACAAGGTCAAGGCGAGAGAAGAAGAGGTGCTATTTGAATTCCTGTGAGTTATCTCCAAGAAGAAGGCAAAGAGGAAGAAGGATTCAAAGGTCTCCATCTCCACCAAATATAACTCTCTCAACTCCTCCACCTGGTAGGCCTTTCATTCAGTCAACAAGGGTTTTAAGACCAATTAGAATGGCACAAAACAACCCCTATGTCAATTTCACAGGTAGCAGCCCACTTGCCCTCAATGCACAACATCCAATTCCAATTGCAGCCTTGAAGAACATTCCATACTTCACTGGAGAGAATCAGACTACTCCAGGTGATCATGTTAAAGACATTGCCAACCTTTGTGCAATTCATGAAATCAATGAGATGCAAGTGGCTGTCAAATTGCTGGCATCTTCATTCAAGGGGAAAGCATTGCAATGGTTTAGAAGTCTTGCCTCAGGTTCTATTTAGAATTGGAACCAGCTATGTATAGCACTTCATGAGTAATTTGGAGAGAAGGGAGACAACTTGTCTCTTTTGGAGCAGCTGACAACCATCAAGAGAGCTCCCAATGAGCAGCTGACTGATTTCAACTTCAGATTTCAAAAGACTTGGGAGAGAATTCCAGTGGTAGTCAGGCCAACAGAAAGGTGCTTTTCTCTACTACCTCAAAGCTCTAAATTCTGATATTTCTATGTTGATTCAGTCCATGGGAGGCATAACTATCCCTATGGCTTATAGCATTGCCATTAGGGCTGAAAATTGTTTGATCCAAGCTAGCAAACTAGCCCCTAGACCTCCCATGCCATTGTTTCCAAGTTTAGAGAGCCCAAACACTAATCAAGCACCTAATTTGGCTCCTTCTCCCACTCCTAGAAATTAGAGTTCAAATGAGGCTTCTATTTCATCTCAAGTGCCCCAAATGAGCTTGAAGTCATGAAGCAATTGCAAAACCTAGGCAATGAGCTGGTTACTCTCAAGAGGCAACAAGCCCAAGGTTTTAGACCTTCTTATCAGCCCCAAGCTTAGCCTAACAGGCAGCCATACCAACCACAAAGACCACCTAATCCAGCTGCAAATATAAATCAAACAAGGCCTCCTGCCAATAGACCATTTCAGCCCTATAATCCTAATGCCATATCTACCTCTAAGGCATTGGTGCCAACACAAAACAACGTTGCTCAGGAGTATGATTGGTGTTTTCCATGTAATGAACCTCACAACCAATCCATGTGCTTCAATGGTGACAATCAAGCATTAATGGTGACAACTACTTTGGTGTGGAGGGTGAGGGCAGTCAAGGAAACAACCAACAACAAGAAACATTCTAATAGAAATCAGCCCCAAATGACACCACATTGGTAAAATGGCAAGCAGAAGATTTATGTGGCATGAATCAAGCAATTTCTCAAGGTGTTGCAACCAACACTAGGTCAAAAAGAAGGAATTTGGGTGAAGAGAAGCCATTCGCTCCAACCAATCCACAACCTTCCATGGCTCCACAAATGGTTGGCAAGCAAAATCCAAATTCAAATGCACAAGGGCAGCCAAGAACAGCTCCTACACCAAGTCAAATACCAGTTGTTGCTGCCCACATGCAAGGAGTGAATGTGCCAACCAAGGGACAACAAAGAGATCCTTCATCACCATTCAGTATCATTGATCAGATGAAGAAGACAAATGTAAATATATCAATGTGGGAATCCCTATCTATCCCAGGCCAAAGAGATTTGCTACAAGCTGCCATGAAGGACTGGCCAACTTCGAATCAACAAGCTCAGATGCAAGAGAAAGTGCTCACAAATGCTGCCCAGCCTGAAGGGAATCATGGAGGACAACAAGGTAAAATTTTGAAGCCCCCTCCTTTCTATGTTTCATTAATCATTAGAAATCAGTTAGTGCACAATTACATGATAGATTCTGGGGCAAGTAGCTCAGTGATGCCTAAACAAATAGCTGATCAGCTAGGGCTCCAGTATGAAACCATATCCAAAGGGGTAGTGCAGCTGGATGGGACAATAGTAACAATAGTTGGAGTGATTAGAAACTTGAGTCTTACCTTGCATGCATGTCCAAATGTTGTTGTTTTACAAGATGTATCAGTTATAGACCTTCCACCACTCTTTGCCCTATGCTTGTCAAGGGACTTCACAGCCAAGATTGGAGGATATTTGTCTACTGATTGGTCACACATGCTATTCAGAACGAGGTATGGAACCAAAGCTACAATCAGGTCTGAACCTATTGCAAACTTCCACATTGAGCCCTACACTCCAAGTCAGATCAATGCCAATTGTTCAGCATTTGATCAAGAAGATCACCCAAGCACTGATGAAGCTGACACCAAGGTTGGAAGCATCCCGGATCTAACTCTTGATGAATGGGCAAACAAGGTACATGCTTTTGATCCTTATCAAGAAGTAGAAGAATCTGAGCTAGGGGTCTATTGCATACATGAAGAAGATCAGCCCATTCCTAGCATCACCAAGCCAAACCATAAGGATGACAATGAGGTATGGCAACTATTTTTTGATGGATCAAGGAGTAGACAAGGTGCAGGAGGTGGAGCTATGCTTATTTCACCTCAAGGAGTAAAGTACTATTCAGCTTTTAGATTTCAGTTTGCATGCTCCAATAACAACTTTGTTGAATATGAAGCCTTGGTGCAAGGGATGCATTGGGAAATAAAAGAAGAATAAAGAACTTGCAAGTCTTTGGTGACAGTGAATTGATTGTAAATTAGGTCAAGGGATAGCATGCTTTGCCAAGAATGATCTACTTAAGTGCTACAAGAACAGGGTATGGGACCTCATGGAAGATTTTGAGGGTTTTGGCATCAAATCCATTCCTAGGAAAGAGAACCAAGCTGCTGACAGGCTTGCAGCAGTAGTAGGGGCAGCCTTTGACATTGTGGAAAGCATTCAACAAGACAAGGTACAGCCAAACATCCATGTGATTGTGAGGCCTTCAGTGCCGGATAACAATGTAAGTTGGCAAGTGTTTGAGAATGACCAGCAAATCATCCATTTCTTGCAAGAAGAAGCTGAGTTCTCAGCTAAGAATCAAGAAAAATTGGAACAGCAGTATGGTGACCAAGTGGTACAGCTAAGAACTAACAAGCTACCCAAGGGACTTATCACTTTGGAGTCCATTTTTAATCCCAATGATCAGTTTAGGAAGGAGAAAGCAAACATTCAGGTCAAGAGAGAAGATTCAGTATCCATCTTGGTGGAAGAGAACAAACCATTGCAAATTGGAAAGATGACAACTGAACAAGAAAGGTATGAGTTCATGCAGTTGTGTCAAGAGTTCCCTGATGTGTTTGCTTGGAGCTATGAAGACTTGAAAGGTTTCAATCCCAACTTAGCTCAGCATACCATTGAATTGGATCCAAATACTAAGCCTGTCAGGAAGAAACAAAGACCAGTCAATCCACACATGGAGCCTCTCATGAGGAAAGAATTGAACAAGCTGATTGAGTCAAGGATCATATTCCCAATCAAGCATTCTAGTTGGGTTGCCAACTTGGTTCCAGTCAAAAAGAAGAGTGGAGAGATTAGATTGTGTGTTGACTTTAGAGACTTGAATAGAGCATCTCTCAAGGACCATTACCCACTCCCTTCCATGGAGAAAATCTTGCAAGTTGTGGCTGGCTCCGAGAGGTTTTCACTACTTGATGGCTACTCAAGCTACAATCAGATTATGGTGAAGGAAGAAGACCAGTTCAAGACAGCCTTCACAACCAAATGGGGAACTTATGCATACAGGAAAATGCCATTTGGGCTGTCCAATGCTGGTGCTACCTTCCAAAGAGCAATGGACATGGCATTCAAAGGTTTAATTAACAACATGGTGCTGATATACCTTCATGATATCACTGTTTTTTCCAAAAATGCAGCAGACCACCTCTCTCATTTGAGACAAGTCTTCACGAGGTGCAGGAGATTTGGAGTGTCTTTGAATCCTAAGAAGTGTATCTTTCTTGCACATGAAGGAAAGCTCCTTGGCCATATTGTTTCCAAAGAAGGATTAGTAATTGATCCGAGAAGGGTTAAAGCCATAAGAGCACTACCATTACCAAGCCACAAGAAAGCCCTTCAGAGTTTCTTGGGGAGGATAAAATTTGTTCGGAGGTTTGTCCCAGATTTTGCAGCCCTTGTCAAACCTATCACCAAAATGTTAAAGAAAAGCATGGCTTTCAAGTGGACAGCAGAAGGCAAGGAGAGTTTTGAAGCAATCAAAGAAGCCATCTCTCAAGCACCAACCTCATCAACCCGGACTTCTCCAAGGATTTCATCCTCTATGCATTTGGAGGTAATGATACTATTTCTACCATTTTGGTACAGCAGAACAAGGACAACGATGAGCAGCCAATTGCTTTCTTCAGCCAGAGCCTAGATGACTATGAGGTGAGGTATTCTTTTATTGAGAAGCATGTACTTGCAGTAATCAGAAGCTTGAAGAAATTCAAGCATTTAGTCTCAAACAACAAGGTCCAGTTGCTGGTCTCTCATGCTGGGGTTAAAGACTTCCTCCTCAACAAGGATTTGAATGAGAAAAGGGCAGGTTGGATCACTCGTGTCATGGAGTATGACATTGAGATCAAGGTCACCAAGCTGGTAAGAGGAAAAGGATTGTGTGAGCAGCTGATTTTGGGAAACCAAAAAGAAGTATGCAATGAAGAAGAGGCTGTTTGTGATTCAAGACAGCCATGAGCCAAGTGGCACTCAAGAAGAAAATAATGCTATCCCCACTCCTTGCTGGACCCAAGGTATAATACACTTCCTAAGCATAGGCCTATGCCCTCCGGAGATGAAAAAAACCCAAAGAAGACACTTCAGATTACAGGTTGTCCCATATGCCATTGTTGATGGAGTTTTGTTCAAGAAAGATGTGAATGGAGTGCTACTGAGATGCATTAGCACAAATCAGATTCATAGGGTGTTGGAAGAGTTCCATGGTGGACCAGATGGTGGTCATTTTGCACCGAGAGTGACAGCTCTAAAAATTATGAAGGCTGGTTATTATTGGCCCAAGATTTTTAGTGATTGCTTTGCATGGATCAAGAGGTGTAAGAATTGTGCATTCTTCACGGAAAAAGATAATTGCTGCCCTTCCATTGCATCCAATCTCGGTTGACCAGCCATTCATGCAATGGGGTTTGGACTTCATTGGAGTCATTAATCCCAATTCAAGCCAAGGGCACAAATGGATTTTGACAGCCACATACTACTTCACCAAGTGGACTGAAGCAGTAGCACTCAAAGAGGCAAATGAGTCTAGCATCTTAGACTTCTATGAGGGCATAGTAACCAGATTTGGCATACCTGCTACAATAATCTCAGATAATGCATTGGCATTCATTGGATCTAAGGTTACTGAGTGGGCTGTCAAGAACGGGATCTACCTAAGTACTTCATCAAACTATTACCCTCAAGGTAATGGCCAGGCTGAGTCTACAAACAAGAACTTGTTGAGGATCATTAGGAGGAATCTTGATGAGAATCAGAGGTCTTGGCATACCAAACTGAAATCAGCCTTATGGGCTAATAGGATAACTCTTAAGAAATCCACAAGTAACTCTTCATTCGGGCTTGTCTATGGAAGAGAAGCAATCTTGCTCATTTCACTCGAGTTGCCAACATTGGAACTCATGAAGCGATTAGAGTTGCTAGAGTTTGGGCCCATGGAGATGAGATATGCGAGTTGATGGAGCTTGAGAGATCAGAGATCGGGGATCCCAAGCAATGGAGAAGGATCAAGCTTTGATCAAGAAGACATTTGACATGAAGGCCAAGAGTAGATCTTTCCAGGTTGGAGATCTAGTGTTAAAATGGGATGCAGATAGAGAAAACCTGGGAAGGCATTCAAAATTTGATGCCATTTGGAGTGGCCCATACATGGTTATGAAGTGCAAGAACAACAATGCTTTCCAATTGGCTCCATTGGATGGCACAGAACTTCAGATTCCAGTCAATGGAATCTATCTAAAGCATTTCTTCTAAAGGGAAATTCTCCACCTTGTAAATATTAGCTTAGGTTTCCATTCCTTCAAGTGGTTGTGCACATTGTTTTTTGTAGGCTAGTTTTGCTTTCCCTAAGTGCTTTGGCACAACTTGCTTGTCCCTGGAGATGTTTTGCAGTCCTTGCTTCCATCAGGTGATATTCCATCTTCCTCCTTGCAACATTCTAAGTCAGTTGGGGTTCCAAATAGAAAATTTGATGACTCCATGCCCAATGGACTGCTTCAGGAAACTGGTATTTTCATCTAGCAGGCAGATGACCCCTCTGAGTCACCAAAATTGTTATCCAAAATGTGCCCCTGCTCTTTTTGTGGCTAACTCCTTGTGTTCTTTCCTCTCTTGTGCCTCAGTCTCCATTTTTGATTTTTAGGCACTCAAATCTTTCTGGAAATGGCACCATTGGATAGAGCTCTCTCTCAGCTTTCCAGAAAGGTAAATTTTTCCTCCTAACTCCTCATATTTTTCAAGTTATGGCTCGGCGGAGTTTTTGTGGGAAATTTTCCCTTGGAAGCCCATAGCCAATAGGAAGCTGCCACGTGTCCTAGGAGGTGGTGGAGAGAGGAGAAAAACTTAGAAAAATTTTCAAGTTTTGGTCAAAATTTGCAAAAGGAAAATTTTTGCCCGCAGGCCCGCCGACCCAATCAGGACGTGACACGTGTCAGAAGGGGGAGGCAGAGTGAAAATTTTGCTAAGTGATTTGCATGGGAAAAATTTTGAAATTTGGCCCGGGCCAATAGGAACTCACCACGTGTCCAGAGGAGGGTCGCGGATGTCGGAGGAAAGGTTAGAAAATTTCCAAGTTTTTGCCGAAAAATTCAAAAGTGAATTTTTGCCCGCATGGCCCGCGGCGAATTGGGTTGCGCCACGTGTCTTCATCAGTCAGAGCGGCGGGGGAGAAATGGAAAATTGGCTAAGTGTTTTGTAGAGTTTTTTTAAAATGAAAATTTTTAATGGAGGGCCCATGCCCAATGATAGTGAGCCATGTGTCAAGAGGGGCAGGGAAGTTCGGAGCTCGGGGAAGTTTTTAAAAATTTGGCAAAGTGTTTTGCCAAAAGTCCAAAAGGGCAAGTTTAGGCCCACTGCCCCCATCAACAAATGGGAACATGACACATGTCCCGGTAGGGCAGAATGTGGGAGGACTTGGGAAATTTTCCCAATGGGAAAATTTAAGGCAAAAATCCAAAGGTGAAGCCCGCCCCTCTTTTGCGAACAAATGAAATGCTTGCCACGTGTCCAGGTGGCACAAAAACACCAAGTTACCCAAAGAGAAAAATTTCAAGGATGAGCCCATCGACCAATCACATCATTCCACATGGCATCCAATTGGTGGAATGTGGGGATTTTCGAAAAAAAATTCCTAATGCAAAAAAGAGGTAAAATTTGAAATTTTTTCCCACCGATCCGTTTTGGGCCTGTTTTTGCCCTAAATCTTCAAATGGCCATAACTTTCGATCCAGAGCTTGGATTTTCACGTTCTTTATATCAATGGAAATTTTGTAAAATTATCTACATGTTTCCATAGTAAATTTTTAATTTTGGTTCATTTTGAGTGAGAAAATAAAAAAACATCTGGACTTGCCCATGGACAGAATTGACGTTTCAACAACCAATTTTAATGCAAAATGGGTCGCATTCTTCTCCAGCATGGTCAAAAATGTCAGGGCATGGGTTTGTAAGGACCTCCATGCTATTTTTAATGCATTTCATTCAATGAGGAATGGCTCCCATGTTTTTTCACATTTTCTCTCTCCTGGGCTCGACCCATGCACTATAAAAGCCAGATTTGGCTCATTTTTCAAAGGGGGACACTTTTTTACACAAAAATCTTCTGTTTTCACTTCCAACAAGTGATTTTGGTAAGTATCAAATGTTCCAGGGGATTGTAACAGGTTTTTCTGCCTCTTTGGTGTTGGAATACAAGGATTTTGATGTTGAAAATCACAATGCAGGCTCTGTGAATGCTTTCAGTCCTTTGTATGTGTTGTTTGCTTCATTTCAAACCCTTGATTATAGCTTATCAACCTGTGCATGATGTTTTATGTTGTAATTTATGATTTGTGTCAATTTGCATGAACAAGAAGTGCTCACCACTCCTTTGGTGTATCACCCTTATCAGTTTAGTTTCAATTTTTGCATTTCTTATCCCTGTCTCCTTGCAAATTAGGATAAAATTAGGATCTGAACCTCTGCAGTTGTGAAAATATAGATCTAATCAGAGGAGTTTGAGGAACCAGCCTCTAATCTGGAGATTCCTCTCTCATCTTGCAAGTCCCACACTTGGAGAGAGGTTTCAATGTTGTGCAATCACACTGGATGCCCTAAACATCAACTTAGAACCTTGATTTGCATCCAGGGGTGCTGCTGATTTGCAACAACAAGAACCAACAGAAATTTCCAGTCCTAGATTTTCCTTTCCATATATATGGAGTTCTTGAGAATAAAAATCCTCAAAAATGGAGTAGAAGGTCCTGAGATAAATCCTAATATTTTGAGACCATTTTCATTCTAATCGACACATAGAATACCTCCATACAAAATTAGTAAGTTTTGATGGGTATTATATGTCTGAATATAATAAGTTTCCAAAAACATAAACCTTTAGTTTCCACATTACCCTAAAGAAGTAAAATTCACCAAAAAGTAACAAAACTTAAAACTTGCTAAAAATAGCCATTTCAGACAGGACCTTCCAAAAATAAAAAGTATTTAAATCAAGCTCAAGTAACTTTTATAAAATTGCATTCCACCTATCTCATTGCTTTTTTCCATCATGAAGATAAAGTATTCAGGTCTGGAACTAATCTCAACATTGAACATTGAATACCCCAATTTTACTGAGATAGTGATGTCACCCACATAAACCTAGAAGACCTGAAATCTAGAATGATGAATGAGCCATAAGAGGAAGTGGAGGAAAATATACTCTCAAGTGGATTATTCATGGAAGTATAACACACATTATATTTTTATAGCACTGAAATTATTCTTGTATGTTCACAACATTATGATCCTAACACCAGAAGAATCGTGGTAGATGATAACTCAATCCTTTCCATTCTCACACCAAAGGGAATTTCTCAATTCCTCTGATTCTAACTAGTAATAACACCTTCATCATAACCAAGGAGTTTATTTCATTAGAGTGGGTGAGGACTCCCTTATATTTATGGTTCCTAAATATGGTTTTATGGCTCAAACAAGGTAGAAATCCCTCTCATATCCTGAAGAATATTTCAAGGAGTGAATTTGATGAGGAATATTTAGATTCCATTTTCCTTCTAAGTAGAGTAATGGGATAGGTGAAAACTAAATATTTCTAGGATTAGATGACTTAGTTCCTCCTAGTTGCATAGAAGGAAACCAAATAGTGGAATGGGGGAAAATTATGAGTAACAACATCTATGGGAAGTTGTTTCATTTTTCCTCCACTAAGAAGTTCACAATGACTTCATACCTAGTGTAATCCCTTAATTTTACAAGACCATTTTGATGCATATCTAATGCTCCCAATATACCGTAAAATCACCTACTTACAAATATTATCCTCAACTCACTCATTGGGAGAGAAAATATAACTATGATATTGTAAATGATGCATTCACCATGTTCATCATAAGGTTTCTCAAAGGAAATATAGAATAGAGGATCTCATCCCATGCTACTACATCTAGTTCCCCACACTCACCTATATTATGGATAAAGGTTTTGATATTTCCCTCGCAAGCTACCCAGGTTCCTAAGTAATAAGATCATCATGTTTGAACTATGCCGATAATTATCTCATGTTCATACCAAGTGCAATAATGTAAAAAGAAGGTTGTGTTGTTTCCCATCTCCCTAGGAATATACTCATGCAAGAATTTCACATATGTAGAAAACATAAAAATATCTTTGGCTGACCTCATTTTTATTCCTACATATCTTAGTATAACTTTGATATTAGGAAGAACCACAAAACTTTTATCTTGCCAATATTGCATCATGGTCCTCAAATTGAGGAATACTGGGTATACTTCACACATGACTTCAAGGTCACAAAATAGTATTAGATGTCAATGACAAGGGACCAAATTAAATACTTTAAGCTTGATTGGTTTGTGGAAGGAATACAATATGATGATTCAAACTTGTTTGATCCTAAAACCAATTAATCTGATCTTCCCATCTCCCTTCCACTCAATGGAACATCGGGGAATCAAGTGAAATAAAAGAGAGTACCATGACAGGTGATCCAAAGATACAAGGAATGGTTCAAGAAGAAAAATCTTCCATTTTTCAATTCTAGTGGTCTTTTATCCCCACGCATGTAAGTTTCTCTCTCTTCCTCCCTCAAGGCATATAATAAAGAAAAATCTCTACTTATTCATAGGTGTTGGTGAAATATCCATAAAATATATATATTCCAAAAATACAAAAAGAATAGATATCTGAAAAACTAAAATTCTGAAATATGAAAAACCATTGATCCTTATGCCATACACTAATGTCTATTCATGGTCCTTCCCATTCCATAGGCGTGAACTTATTTTCCATACACAAGAAGATATTCCATCAGACTTGAGAGAGGCCATTTGCAAAAATACGGTGAACTTATTTAATTTCCACATAGCTACATGATTTATAGATTCTAAATAAGAACATGTAGAATATTTGGAAAGAGGAAGACAATCTTAAATTCAACAAAGGAGAGCTTGATAAAATTAAAGTTTGGGATGATTTAAAGTCTAGAAATTGATTAGTCATAGATACACCAGGTTTGAGAGGAAATAGGAAACCTTGATCTTATCTTCGAAGAACTTCAAATATGAGAAGAGAACATAAGAATTTCTCATCACCCCTTATTCCTATGAATTCTTACATTAGTATATCAAGCGGTGTTGAATATCCCAATCACACTCCTCTAGTTTCATCTTTGATTTCTCCAATTTCTCTAAATCATTGGAAATAGAATTTTTAGATCTTAAAGAAGACTTTGCAGAAGAATAAGTAGAAGCAAAAGTAACAATGTCAAAGAAAGAGAGAAACATCCAAAAATTGTTCCATGGGGTAGAAACACATGTCCTCTTTCCGTTTCTCCACTAATCCATGAATTACCAAAGGGATCTCATAATGGTTTTCCTAAATTCAAAGGCAATGACATGCAACTCCTAGAAAAAAATAGTAGTAGCATTCATCATAGCATGTGGTGTATTGGGATTAGAAAATGAAGATGTTTTAGTGAGGTTATTTGTAGAATCTCTACAAGAAAAGGTAGCAGTGGTTCTATCTCCTACCAACTTGATCCAATACTAATTGGAATGACATTAAAACTAGTTTTGAAGAAAGGTTTAAATATACTAAAGATTTTCAAGACCTCCTAATTCAATTGGTTCAGATGAAAAAGGAGCCCAATGAGACTATGAGGGATTTCATAGCTCGTTATAATAGGTTTCTCAAGAGCATAGCCTTCGAATCTTTTCCTTTGATGAAAACATGAAAATATTTTTCATCAATGCTCAATTTCCTAAGGTGGGATTCATCCTCCGAACATCGTTTCCTAAAAATATTAGAGAATCTCAATAATGTTCCATTGAAGTAGAGGATGATTTGATTCTATCTAGAAAATTAAAAAAATCCAAGTGGAAAACAAAAGGGTCAAAGTTCCAATTCTACCTCCATGGACCACACGTTCGAAATTGGAAAATGATCTAATTGCACTCAATAAACAACTTGAAAAAATTACTTTAAGAGATGCCCTAAGGAAGAGTAATTTTTAGAATAAAAGAATAATTACAACACCTCCCCAAATAATTTCTCTAGAGGCTCCCCCTATCAATGCGTCAAGCGATACACAAAATGTTGTGGAAGAATAAGAGAATGGGCTTGAAATTGAAGAATTTTATGATGTTGAGATCTAGTATTTTGAGTACTCATCCAAAGATGAAAGTGAAGAGGATGATACACCAACCTTCTTTTGTGCAGTATTCACCCGTTCTCAATCCAAAAAGAAAATTTCTTCCATTTTTTCAAAAAGAAGAAGAGTGATGCGATTCTCCTAGGAAAATATACCTAACAAAATAATCAATAGAGGAGTTACACTTCCACCTTCTATGGACTCTGCTAAAGAAAATATAGATCTCATGGAAGCCAATAAGACCTCAACTAAAATAATTAATTATCTTAAGTCTACCTTTGTTAAATCATCTTCTTCTAATCCTTCTAATGCTACTTCTAAAATGGTAAATTTTCTAGCAAAACTTCTGAGGTACCTAATAAGTCCATAGTATCTTCCATCCTACATTTGTTGCCAAAGTAGCCCCTGATTCTAAAGTATTTTCTCCTCAACTCTCTAAATCTTCCACCACCTCAGATACATCTACTTATTCCTATTTTGATATCATAGATCATGTCAAATGGTCTAAGGTCCAAATTTTCGAGTCTAAATATTTGTAAACCCATCCAAAATAGTTTGATAAACTAGTTCGAGTTTATTAAAGGTAGTAATCCAAATTCATCTAATGTCATACCCTCTTATAATGGTTTACTCCCAACTCCTCCTTCCCCATCATCTCAAAACATGCTAGCATTAAGTACATCCAAGACCAACAAGATTGAACCATTCTACCTTTCTCTTCTTGTCGGAGGCTCTTTGTTGTGGCAAATCAAAGCAACACCCCCTGGATGTTAATCAAATTTCTAGTTTGATCATACTAGCATCTAGTGTGATTGCACAACATTGAATCCTCTTCCCAAGTGTGGGACTTGTAAAATGGAAAAGGAATCTCTAGATTAGAGGTTGGTTCCTCAACTCCTCTGATTAGCTAATTCACTTGTACAATTGCAGAGGTTTAAACTCCTAAATCTACTCTAAATTCCAAGGAGACAGAGATAGAGAATGCAAAAAGAAAGAACTAATGCTAATAGGTGATGCACCAAAGGAGTTGTAGACACCTGATGCTACATGAAATACACAATCCATAAGGAAACATAGCACAAAACATGCACAAATGCTCAAAATGTAATGAAAGATCAAGAAAGCAATGATAGATATATGAAAGGATTGAGGGATTTTAATCACAGAACATATATCAACATCTCAGATCCAATACAGTACATTACAGTGATCCAGAGGCAAGAAAAGGTGCTGCATTACATGGAAAGGTAAAATTTCTTCACAAATTCTGCCAAGGAGGAAGAAAAGGAAGTTGTAGAGCTGAAAAAGTGTCTCTCCTTGCAAAATGAACTCATTCTGGTTTTTACAGTGCAAACCACGACCCCAAGAGAGAGAAACATGGGAAAACGTGCAAGGGGTTCAACCATTGACCAAAATTCCATCAAAACAGCATGGGCGCCCTGACAGACCCATTCCCTGACATTTTTAACCATGCTGGGAGAGAATGTGAGCCATTCTTCATTAAAAACGGTGGTTGAAACGTCATTTCGTCCATGACCACATGCCATAGGCGTTTCTTGATTTTATCTCTCCTAACTCCACAAAAATGCAAAAATGTCCTTGTAATATTGTAGAGAATTTTACCAGCTTTCCATTGATATAAAGAACGTGAAAAACCGAGCTCTGGATCGAAAGATATGGCGATTTGAAGTTTTAGGGCAAAACAGGGCCAAATCGGGTTGGCGGGCAAAAATTCAAATTTTTGCACCTTTTTGGTCATTTGGAAAATTTTCCAAAATTTCCCCATGCTCCACCACTCTAGGTGCCACATGGCGGCATCTCATTGGCCACGGGCCTTTTAGGGAAACTTTTCCCAAAAAACTCCGCCGAGCCATAACTTCAAAAATACATGGAGTTAGGAGGAAAACTTTACCTTTCTGGAAAGATGAAAAAGAGCTCTATCCAATGGTGTCATTTCCAAAATGTTTTGAGTTCCTGAAAAGCAAAATATTATGTCTGAGGCACAAGATAAGGAAAGATGAAAGGGAGTTAGCCACAAAATGAGCAGGGGGCACATTTTGGATAACAGCTACTAATTGAATAATTATATTATAGACTCCGAGTGCTTCCAAAAATATGATGCCAATTAAAGTATATAATTCCCTTGGTCTCACCCTAACACAGGATAATGGTCAATTTTATTCGATGGAAACTAAATAAGACCCATTTATTAGAAGAATAAAAGATTCCCTAGTTACTTTAGCTGATTTTCCTGAAAATAAAGTCTTATTGACTATCTTGGTGGAAAACATTCTGATCTCATATGGAATTTTATTAAGTAGAATTTTTATAGAAATTTTGGAGGATAAATTAAGATGGACTAGTCTTTAGAAAATATACCATTCAAGGGACAAATGAAAAATTTGTTACCAATGAGAAAAATGAAGTATACAGTGCAAAAATCAGAAGATCCTAGAGTTGATATTATTTATCGGACAATGGACATGGGAACTACTTTATGAATTCTAAAGGAGATGATGATATGCCTCTTATCTCAAAAGAATATGAAGACAAGATATGGACTATGGAGTTCGATAGAAGCCATTGCGGTACGAGGTTTGGTGTTGTTCTATATTTTTCATTCCTTATCAATTAAATGATATAGTACTAAAGAAAAATAAATAACCTTGAATAATGGAGGGTTTAAGGTACCTTGAATGCAATATAATGTATACAAACACAAAGTGAATGATGGATCCTTGCTATAATCTTGATGAACCTACAAATAAGAATCACAAAAAGAAAACAAATTAGACAATATATGCAGGGGTTTCCCGAGAAAGTGGCTCCAAGAAGTCTTAGCTTCCTTTCATGGATGTCAACCCCCATTTTAAAGAAATATTGAAGTAAAAGATTGATAAATAAATTGTATGTAGAAACGAAGTACTATTGAATCTGAGAAATAACTGGAATTGACCTAGAAGATGATTTGATTAAAATAAATATAAATTAAAGATCACCTAGTCTAGGTTGATGGTGACCCAGACCATTGTGCGAGACGTGGGTCGATGGTGACATGGGGGTGAGGATCTAGAATATAAGGTGAATATGAAAACCCTTCAAGATATGGATATAACATAGGATTTTGTATGCTAGATTCAACCTATAGAAGGGATTTGAGGGACTAGAAACTAGGAAATGATAAAGAATGGTAGTAAGGGAGGATTGATTGGAAAAAAAGACCACGGTTGATGGTGACCAGGTTGAGTCGGCGATGACTGTAGAAAATTTAGGTAAGTTCAAGGTCAAAAAGATGAAATATGAGACATGTAAGAATAGAAACTAGAAGTACAGACCGATAATGAATCTTTCATTGTTATTAGACCTAAAAGATATGTTAGATGAAAAATAAGATAGTAATAATATGATAGTAATTGAATAACATAATACAAAGATGACAATAATCTCACAAAGAAACGTCCATGAGTGATGTGATCTAGGTAAAAGAAGATCTAAGAGATCTTTGCAAGAATGCTCGGGAATGAGAAGGAGTATGTGGGTTGTAGAAAATGTCTGGTGTGTGCATGCATCTCCCATGTTTTGGAAATGTGAAAGTATTTTTAAAGGGTTCGATAGCGATCAGTGGGTTGCTTCACCGATTACCAATGAAATTTCCCAATGGACCAGCTTCTGTGTTTTTGGCATGATTTCATGTTTTTAAGGGTTGGAATGGTGCTTTAAATCTTATGTGTGGGATTATATTGTTTAGGGATGAGATATGGATGAGTTGGAGATAAGGATAAGTTAGAAAAAGTGTAGGATAAGGATTTAGAATGAAAGCATCTAAATGGAAATTCCACTAGGGCATGATTAGGGAAAGTTAAATAATGGTTATTAATTAATTAATAGGAATTAATTAATAAATATTTAATAACGATTAATATGGATGGATAAGTGGGCATTTAATTAAATTAAAGGAGGTGGATTTAATAAATATGTGCATGTGGGAAGAAAAGGGTAGAGATACTAATTTTAGGTGTCTACATTTTCCCCTTTTTGTTGAGTGGTTTGCACTAGCAAGCCATGAGACAAAAACGATGAGAGATTAAGGGTAAATGAGGATTGACGAAAGGTAGATGATGAGCTCCCCCTCAAACGGGGGATTGATTATGCCATGATAAAGTGATGACATGTTTGAAAAAGATAGATGAAGAAGGGTGGGTGGGTGAAGAAAAGATGGGTGAAATCATAACCAATGCAAGATGACCTAGGAAAAAAATATTACAATAAAAATGAAAACTATGGCGATGACTCCAATATCACATTGGTAGAGGATAATTATGGTTTCAATGGAGATAGGATACAATGTTTTGGGGCCAATGAGTAGGTGAAGATCAATGTAGTATAGATGTAAGCCAAAATGACCAATGGGTCATAGAAAAATCATCAAAGTATGCGTACCTATATGTGAAATCCCTTGTACAAAAGGAATAAATTCAAAAGGTATGCATCCACGAGAAAAAAATAATGGTTCCCCAAGCGAGAAAACATATGGACCAAAAGGTGAAATGAAAAATGAGTTGTGAAAAGGTATTCCCCAAAGGGGAAGGTATGACAGTGAAGGCAAAAGTGAAAATTATATGCCCCAAGTGGGGAAAAGTATAGCCATGAAGGCAAAAGGAGGTAAAAAGGTATACCCCAAGAGGGGAAAAATATGGCCACCAGGTTGAATTTGTGCGCAAGTATAATAATATTGTGAAATAAAATGCTCAAAGGAAGATTGAATATGGCCACGTAAGTGGACTTTGAAAAATGCCCAATAAGAGGATGAGGGAAAGTTCAAAAATAAATTATTGTAAAGGTCAAACACTCGATGATTGAGGTAAATTGATGGTGACCCAAGGGTTTGATGGTGCCTAGGTGTCGGCGGCTATATAAGCCTGAAATTTGGCCAAAAAGGTCATTTTCATGCATTTACTTGATGAGAGCTAAGATTGACCGAAAAGAAGACTGAAAAATGGAGGTCGAAAAGCTACGAGGAAGTGCCAAAGGGTGTGAAGGATAGTGAATAACAAAACCAAAAGTTATTTTAATTAAATTTTATGATTCATTTAATTTTTGCATTTTTTTGTAAAAAGTGGATGACACCGGGGCGGTCAATGGAGACCCGTAAGTCGTTTTCGACCCATCCCTAAGGCACATCGATCTTCCCCAAAACACATCGACTCGGCTTGGCTTGACGTCGACTATGGTTAGGTTGAATGTTTTTGGATTAGATTGGATTTTAGATTAAATGGGATTTTGTAATGAAATTTAATGGATTTGATTGGATTTTGAACTGTTTATCTGATGTTTGCATGTTTTATTTGTGATTGCAGGCTAGGGAGACCTTATACTTGAGAGATCGGGTGCATGCTTTATATGAGCATATTAGAGGAGATGTGACAAATGTTGAGTGGGATCACTTGGCCATAGTGGGGTTAGGTGGCTTCAGATATTATCAAAGGATCCCACAAGATGTAGGTTGATGATTGCTTTAGTGGAGACATGGGATCGAAGACTTGCACATTTTGGTTCAGGATAGGAGAGATGATAGTCACCCTAGAGGATGTGTATCAGATTCTAAGATTGCTAATATAGGGATAGTAGGTAGTTCCCATTACTAGTGATGATAGATTGGCATTGTCCATGTAACTATTAAAATCCAATGTGCCCCACAATATATTCTTCTTCAAGGGTTTTTATGCACCCTAGAATTCACCAAGAAGACCTGTGTGCTAGAACATAACTCAACCTAGACCGAGTGCTCACCGAAGCGCGTAAAGGTATCGGGGCCCTCTTTAGGGTGGTTGTTGTAGGATGTTAGCATGATGAATACTTTAATCATTTGGATTTATAGTTATTATATATTTCTACATTGCATGTTAAGATCTAGATTTAGAAATAATAGAATCAAAAGATAGCCATGATGAAATCAAGCATGCAATACTAAATCTGTAACATGATAACACCTTGATTTATTCCATAACCCCCATTATATTAAATTCAATAAATACACAAAAGATTTATTACAATAACAGTGGTATATGCTCATGTGGGTAACAGATTTAACAACATAATCTCACTATATCTCAGTTCTCACACTTGTATGCTCTCTCTCTATCCCTATCATATCTACTACACAGTTCAATACATATTTATAAGGGTGGGAATTTCCCTTCACCTCTTATCTAATCCCAAAATAGGTCATATGTTATTATTAGCCGCATGTTGTTTACAGTCATAGTCCCACATGCAAGTGTGCTAACAATAGTCTTCCTTTAGTTAACTGATAGTGAAAAACCTATTCTTAGTCTCGCATTCATGCAAAGTGCTTTGTAGTCAATCCTCCAAAAATAGCCAATGTGTGGTGTGCATGTATCTGCTTTGTTTTTGTGCTCTGCACGCCATCTCTAAAAATAGATCCTCATGTGCAAAAATGGATAAGTCCCAAAATATGAACTTATCCTCCATGCATGTGTTTCCCTTATCCATTTGTGCCTTTGAACATGCCATGTTTTCCCATGCGAGACCTCTTGTGTTCCTTTTGTTAAGTATTCTCTACTCAACATTACCCCACACTAATTGTATTGTCACCTCGACAATTCTTTATTAAAAATGAATCAAAGAATCTGAATGGAAAGAATAAGAACAAATCTATATGCATAAAAGAATGATGTTACCCTACAACTTCATCTCGCTTGAACCTAAAAAATTAATTTGGGATATTCCTCCTTTATTTCAGCCTCCGAGGTTTTCCACTCAACAAATTCTTCCTCTACCTTTCTAGAATGTCCATAGCAATGGACTAGCACAATCTCTACTTTCTCTTTCTCGTAAGACCAACATAATGCGAGACATTGCAGTCATCCTTCCCTCTAGCAAATCCATCTTTTATGCGATGAGTTTCCCAAGCTCCTCTAGCTGATCCTTGTGTGGTTCTTGTGCTACTGCAAGGGCCTCACGCTTCTGTTTAACTAGTGCTAATCTTTCTACATGGCCCAATGTGTCGTCCTTCATCACTTTCTGGACCTCATTATCCTCCTCCAAGGTTTTTATTTTGATGAGCACCTCTAGAGTTATACAGATGTTCAAGGCTTGGTCTGCCTTCTTTAGTTCTTCCTCGTAGTGCTTGCAGCAGTCCTTCATAAGATGAAATATTTCTCTTCACTGTAGCCCTTGCCCTTTCTAGCCTCTTGCTCAAGATTCTTTGGTGTTGGCATTCACATGGTTTCATCTTCAAGTACCAAATCCACCAAAGTCTTGACATAGTGCATTGCTGAAGGAAATTGCTCTGTACCTTTGACTCTAGATGTGGGCACACTTTCAGTACATGGTCCCCAATAGTCTCTGCCATGCTGATAAAGGCATGGTTCTTCTTCTGTTCCAAGTCCTTTTCCTAGATCAGGCATGTTATTTTTACATCCTTTGTTTTAATTTCCCCTCGCAGCACCCTGATGGTTGTGGCCTTATCCATGTTCCTGTGAGCCACCTCTGTGGAGACCTTTACCAATGCATTACTTACTTGCTCATCGGACATAACAGTAGGATTTACTATTATGTGTCTAGCTTGGGGAGTATTTTTCAACCTCCTCAACACGCATGACTCCTCACACACATCGAATTTTGGTTCATCCATATGTGTGTGCATCGACCACGAAAGTTTCTTCCTTATGCGCATAGTTGCCATATCTTCATCCATCAAATCCCAGCCAAATAACTCCTTTTGTGTCACAGTGCTCTGAAAATGGGTGTAAAAAATTTTACCTATGTCCTCAATGTAGCCCATGATTGGTGCACTATGTTCTCCACTCATTCTCTTTGTTCTAGGCCCCTTAGGAACTGGAGCTTCAAGATTTGGAGTTTGTTCGACATACCCCGAGCAATCTCATGCATGATTTTGCTATCTCCTTTTCTCCTTCCTCTCCATCCTTTGATTCCTCTTGTGGCTCCTCCCTACTCTGTGGTTCCTCCTCATATTCAGGTGGTGTAGGAGACCCTAGCATGCTTTCCTCATATTCCTCTCGCCTCTTCACCCAATTTCAACTTCCTTCTCCTTTTCTCAGTTGTCTCCTTCTGTGGAGATAGTCAAGGTGACCTACGCACTGATTATGGAGTAGCACCTTGAGTCCTTATTCACCTGAATACTCTTTTAAAGTGGTGCTCTCCTTGAACTACTTCTGGGTCCTCTTCTTCTTCCTACCCATGAGTTGGTGTAGTCACATGCTCTGATTCTCTTTTATCTGATGGCTACCTCCTCATGTGCTCCAAACCACCACTATCCTTGTGCTCATCCTCCTCATCTTCTACTTCAATTGTATGTGTGGGCTTAGGCACTGAAATGTTCTCCATGGTATGTTTACCCTTCGGCGGCCCTAGGAGCACGAACTCATCTTCCACATACTTATTGTTTTCTAGTGTGGTCTTTAGTTGGAGGTACACAAGTGAATGAGCCATTGGTACAAGGGCTCATATTTTCCGAACTAAAGGAGCTCTTATAACTAATATACTCCAATATTTTTTAATAGCTTCTCCCTAGTATTTTCATAGAATAGCATGTCCTCCGTTGTATTCTTATTTATCTTCGTGTTCAACAGTGCATCCATATCCTTCTTATTTTTTGTGGTACGATGGTTGTACTCACTTATCTTGCTTATCCGAATGTGGTAATCTCATTCCTAGCATACTATAACCCCCTCTAGATATTGCATCTCTAAAAAATTACTCTCAGGGTTCATTTCTTCTTCTTCCACGACCACCTTCTTCTTTCCCTTAACCCCTACTGCAGCTACCTTCTTTGGTGCCATTTCTACCCTGTAATCCTCTAAAAATCCTCACCTTTTGACTTCTGCAATGTGCAAACCAAACCATAGCTCAAATCTCCATGCCCTAGTGGAAATCATGTGCTCTAGCTCGTTTGTAACGTGTCTTCTTTTCTTAAACCCTTATCATGTGGGAATGGAAGCTTCTTCTTTGCACAAACCTCCTTTCCATATCTAGTTTCACAATATTTTCACCTCAACATGATTTCTTGGATCTTTGCACTTAGCTCTTTTCAAATTCTCTTACTCCCATAGTGAGAATGAACTCGCATCCCATCCTTTTATATATTTTCAAATTTTTGATGCATTTATTACTCCTTCACCTACCCAATGTCCTCTCATTTATTGACCCATTTCATTTGTTCCACACGGTACATATTTGCGCCCCAACTATAACCTTCTAGCGCACCTTCCTACCCTCTAGTCATAGACTTCTCTTCAGCACACTTCCTTACGCCCGAGTACCTTGTCACTACACCTTCCACTGGTAGTTATTATGGCCTCCACTTACCTCGCGTTATACTATCCCTTCATTCATCTCCATCTTTGGTCACTTTTTAGAAGCAATATTTTAACTTGAATAGCACCCGAATGGCACCCATAGCAGTTTATTCTTTTCACCTTTCAATTCCAGTAGTCTTGTACCTAGATATCAATAACCACCCCACACTAAAAGTATGTGTAGTCCTCTACATAAAAAAATGATTCAAATAGTAATTATCTTCACACAAATGTGCTTATTACACAAGAACAACAATGAAATTTTCAACACATAGTGATGAAGAAGGAAATATGTTAAGTAAATATAGAATTGAACTCCTAATCTAAATGGCAACACTTGTCTTATTACAAACACCAAGAAGACTTATTTATAGTAGGGCTTCACCTACTACATTAAATTAAATGAGTAGCCATGTTCCATAAAGTACTTCTAACTAGAAATTCCCTCTTTCAAATATGTAAGTGATAACATACGGCCACAACCAATGTACCTTAATTTTTTCGGATGGCGTAAAAACTTAGAGTCATAGAGAAGCACCATTTGTCCAATCACAAACTTCTTATCCCTTATGTTTCTATCATGCCATGCTTTATACTTGGCCTTTTCTTTCTTTTGAATCCATCGTGTTATGGATCGTCACTCATCCAACTTGATCATCTTTTCAATCCATTCTTCTAAATCTTTCTCATCAGCTAGACCTCTAGTGCACGCAATACATAAATAAGGTAACATGAATTCCATAGGAAGAATGGCTTCTACGCTAAACACTAACTGAAATGGTGTGGCCTTGTTCAACCTCTTATAAGTTGTTCTATATGCCCAAATTACAATAGACACTTTATCATCCCAATCCTTTCTTCCAACATCACAAATTTTTGTCAAGGTCTAGCTCAAAATCTTGTTGAAATCCTCAAATTCCATTTTCCTGAGGATGGTAAGGTGTAGTCTTATGGTGTGCAACCATAAACTCATCTAATAATATCTTGATTGTCTCATTCAAAAAATGTGTACCCCTATCACTTTTCATACTTAAATGAAATCCATAGCTTGTAAGAAAATTCTCCCATAAAAACCTAACTGATGTAGTTGTCTTATTTTTTGTAGAGCTATTACACAAAACTTTAAAAAACACTGTGAAGAATAATTTGATTCAAAACATACGGGATGTATTACATAGAGTAGTGATTACATTATATAGAGATAACGACTCCTATAAAGATGGTGTCAACACCAATCCCTCAATTCTCTCTAGTCTATCTCCTAGAATCACTCCTTATCCCTTTATTCTCTCACTCAACTCTATCAAAATACCCATGATTTGTTTATTACAACTTCACATTCACTCACACTATATTAGTATTAAATGAGTTTCACATCTCATTTAAATAATAATACACACAATCTAATTTATTAGTAATGTTACACAAGATATTCGAAACATTCACTCCCCTATTGTTAATATTATTAATTCCTACTATACACTCCCCTAATGTTGACATGGTACAATATAACTTTGTCTTCTACTGTAATGTGCTGCACGAGCTTTCCTCATAATCTGGATCAAAAGAAAGGTGTGTAAACTTTCAATTGGCTGACTGTCTTGCTGCACATGACCACACCTATGCAATGGAATACATCTCGCATTTACTCCATGAAAAGAATGCACTCGACATTCCACTGGTAGATCATCTTCATAAAGAAGGAAGGCAGTCAGAGGACCACAACACCTAGTAAAAATTTTATCTACCTTTTTACATATGTGGTTTTCTGGATCGACCACCAACCCTTTCCAAATCTATGAGTGTTGCAATAAATTTAGAGACACATTCTACAATATTTTCTACTAGGAGGTTACATATAGGAATTTCTCACACATTACAATTGAACAAGAATGTGACATTTGTTCTTATTTTCAGAAAATAAACACACAACTGAAAAAACATGGCCACCAAATCTTCATGTGGCCTCATCGATGGTGCTGATAAGAGGTCGTTGATCAACCTCCTTCCTCTGTTACCTCCAGCCTCCATCAGTTTTCTACTTAGAAAATTTATCTTTGAGGCTCATTACACAATTCTCATGGGTGTCGGGTTCAACCGATAATGCACCCTTACAATAAACTTTAAATGCTGAAAGTAAATTTTTTTTTTTAAATATTTTCCAAAAATGAAAATATATATATATATATATATATATATATATATATATATATATCCAAGAGCAGAAAGAACTAGATCAATGCATAGAGCTCAAAAAAATACACGTTTTCAAAAAAAAAATGACACCTAGATCTGAGTTACCAGCTGAAAGTTACGGAACTTACAAGTTCAAATCTCAAAATCTTTCCAGACCCTTTCCAAAAATGGCAAAAGAATTAAAAACAGGAAAATTAAAAATGGCAAGTGTTTTTCCAGCTACGTCCATAAATGGAAAAAATTAAAAATAGGAAAATTACCACAGTTCGGAGCTGAGTTGCAGGCCGAGCATATCCACAAACTTGAGTTCAAATGATTTTAATGCAATAACTCACGAGAAGAGAGAAAAAACTACACAATGTCATGCCACAAAATGGAGATCTCATGTGTAAAGATAAAATGTCGTGGAAACTATGAGAGGCATCTGCAAACCATGCAAGAAGATCCAAGAAAATATGTATCCAATTTTTTAGATGCAATCAATACACCAGTCTACACGTCAGGCTGTAGACTTCTTAAACTAGAAAGATGATTTCGTAGACAATTCTCCTTTGCAAACAAAAATAATAATTACTACATCATGGCTGCCCATTCCAAAAACAAAAAACTGTGATTCATCACATGATCCTCTCGCTCTGATACCAAATCTTATTTTTGGTAGAGCTATTGCACAAAACTTAAAAAAACACCGTAAATAATAATCTGATTCAAAACATACGAGATGTATTACATAGAGTAGTGATTACATTATATAGAGATAATGACTCCTATAAAGATGGTGTCAACACCAATCCCTCAATTCTCTCTAGTCTATCTCCTAGAATCACTCCTTATCCCTTTATTCTCTCACTCAACTCTATCAAACTACCCATGAGTTGTTTATTACAACTTCACATTCACTCACACTATATTATTATTAAATGAGTTTCACATCTCATTTAAATAATAATACACACAATACAATTTATTAATAATGTTACACAATATATTCGTAAGAAGTTGTCGTACGATCCTTTGTAGGTGTTGCTTATGCCCACCTTGTGAGATAATTTATGCAAGTAATGATGTAGTGTGTTCTAGTCCTACGTGTGGCCAATAAAATAGGTCCTACAAAGTCAATAGCCCATTTCTCAAACAGTTCTACACTAGAAATAGGTCTTAAAGGCATCTCATCTCTTTTCCCTAGTTTTCCTAGACACTGACAATGATCACATGCCTTGCAATATGCCTTACAATCTTTATACAAGGTCTCCCACCATAATCCAGCAAGTAGGATCTTGCGCATAGTAGCATCACCCGCATAGTGGCCACTGCAATACCACCATGAGCCTCTTCCATAATATCTATGCACTCATGCTCCAACATACAATGGTACAATACTTCATCTCTACCTAACTTGTAGTCACCGCTGATCAACATAAAAGATGCCATGCATATAGCAAGTTATTTCATTTCTAAGGCCTTCATTCCTTCTAGTGCCACACCAGTCCATATAAATATAACAATGTCCTCTAATTCTAATGGCACACATTGTAACCTATATAACTGTGCATCTGGCATGGTTTCCTCAATTATCTGGGCTTCCTCTCCTGAATGTATTCTAGATAAGTGGTCTGGTCTAGAATTACTTTTCCCTGGTTTTACCACAACTGTGAAATCAAATTCTTGAAATAATAGTACCCATCTGCATATGCACCCCTGTAGGATGGGATTTTTACAAAATAATTTAATGCCATGTGATCTATATAGAAAAAAATGGTGTAGCTAGCAAATACTATTGAAACTTGTGTAATTCATAGATCATCGACAAAGATTCATGCTCTGTAGTTGTGTAATTATGTTCTGCAGGAGTCATCTTTCTACTAGAAAAATAGATAGGATGATCTATAATACCTTCTCTAGGTTGAGCTAACACTACACCAATGTCCATGCCAGAGGCATCCACATGTACATGAAATGGTTGATCCCATGAAGGAAAATGTAGAATCGGTGCGGTAGTAAGTTTCTCTTTCAATATCTCAAATGCACGTTGTTGTGGTTCTCCCCAATAAAATGTACCTTTTCCTTTCAGTAACTCCTCCGAGGTGTGAAAACTTTAACATATCCCTTTATGAATTTTCTATAATACCCTGTGTGATCCAAGTATCCACATAGATCACACTTGGACCGGTAGGCACTTCTAGGCCTAGATTGACTGCAACCTTAGTTGGATCAACTAACAAACCATCCTTGTAGGTTATGTGACCTAACAATATTCCAAATGGTGTGGTAAATATGCACTTCTTAATGTTCAAAGAGATGCTCAACTGTCTACATCATTCAAACATTAAGCATAGACATCACAGGTCATCCTTAACAAGCCCATATATTTTCCAATCATCTAAATAAACCTCAAGAAGTTATGAATAAAATATTTGAATTCTGAACCACTATTCATGAGAATATAGCAGGTGTGTTCTTTAGTCCATGTCTTCTTCTTCTTCAAAGTGTGCTCCCGACTCTGTTTCACCAAATAATGCCTGAATGAGATCTTTTGCCATTGTACTATCCCCCATAGTTAAGCGCTTGAAAAATTTTAATGCCTCTTCTACTGGAGGTTTGGATGAGAAGTAGTCAAAGGTCTAGATCATTCCTACAATCAAATTCTGCCAATTTCCAGTTTCTCTATGTAACTTTGCATATACATACCAAGCATGTGCACATCCTTGTAGGGTGGAATATAATTTATGCACCCAGAGTGAAGGTGGTAATGCTTCCTGTCCCTCTATCCAAAGTCTCTCACACTTGTTGGATGTGATGTTGAACTAGTTGATTACCATGATACGTGCAGATCTACATAGGTGCATTACTTCAGAAGAACCGAGTAGATAGTGTGATCTTGATTTCATTCCATTCCATAAGATTATCTCTATGAACCACCCACCAACACGTTGTTGTCCCATGTAGGGTATATGCTAACATGTTCCTTCTCTAAACTTGATCTATCCATTGTGCTTCCATGGCTTGCAAGAATACTAGAAGATATTCCACCCCAGTATACCAAGGTATTGAGCTACCTATTCATTGAACCGAGTGAAGTCCATTTTTCCATGCAATCGCGCTTCTTACCTCGTGCCCTACTAGTTCATAAGTACCGCGAGCCCAATTGTCACAAGCAATACTCATAGTATCACTAATAGATTGAGAGTCTTCCCATTGAAGGATGCCCTCCTTTGATGGCTCAATGACCTTTGGGTCTTGAATAACACGCACATAAATTCTGTTTAAGTCCTCTTCACTCAAAGGCTCAACATACGGTGTAGATTTTCCATCTGTTAAGGGGATTACAACTCATTCCTCCTTGTTTTCAAAACTGATGTATCCTTTGTTGAACCTTAAATCAACATTATTTGCATAACACCAAGGGCACCCAAGTAAAGCTAGAAATTTATCTGCTTCCATGAGCGCTAATACCTCAAAATCTCCAGTGAATTTGGCCCCTTGTATTGTTATAGATGCATCCTTCAAAACTCCTATGGGAGTGGCCTTAGTCCTATTTTCCATAAACAACACATTAGATGATGGTTGTAATGGAGGTCTCCCCATTTGCACCCATGCATCTAATGTAAGAACATTTACTTCCGCACCTGTATCAATCAAGATATTGCTCAAGATCCATCCATCCACAATAGCATTTAGAGTAATCTCCTTGTCATAGTCAATGTTATTAGGGGAATATTTGCATGCAAGATTTGTCATTCATTCTCATTACTTGCACATGGAGTGTTCCCCTTCAACCAATTCCCTAATAATGGAATAATATTCTCCTGGTGCAAAATTTTGCATACTTCTTTTATGTCATCCATCTCAGATGGGGCCTCCCTACTTCCTTCTTCTGTTCTATCTTCCGTGATTGCTCTTTCAGACATTGTATTTCACCTTGAAGATTTCTGAGGACCTCCATGGTCTCTTGATAGACCTCCTTCTGATGAGTAGGATCTGGGTACCTTGCATGCAGAACCTCCTCCTTAATGATTGTAGGCTTCTACTGCAACACCTCTTTTGTGTGCCACTTCAACTCATGTGGTAATTTTCATGGTGAAAGCCTCAGGTTCTAGTGATAACTTGGGCATCCATTGATTTTCCACCATGCATTGGATTCTAACCATCCCCATTCCTTTTTTATCCTGCTAATGATGGTTAATAAGATGTTCAAACAAGTTTAAGTACTCCTCATAGCAATGATTCTTTCCACAGAAGAACATGTAATATTCTAGGGACATTCATGCCTATAGTGGTCAGGAGACCCACATGTATAACATGTTCCATGAGGAAACTCACCTCTTCCTCCACCATGGCCTCATCCTCCATATCCACCTCGATAACCGCATCCTCTTCCATGACCTCCCTCAAAATGCCCCTCATTCCTATCATAGTGCTCTTGATTGTGATCCCAATCCTAGTCTTCATTCTTGCTTTTAGAATTATCCACTACACTTGTCTATTATACACTAATGTCTATTGCATCATCAATCTGACCGATCAATCTACAATCTTCCATATCATGCATCATGGACCAGAAAAATTTACAATGGAAGGATACATTCTTACGGATTACACGTTGTAACAAATGACAATGGTTAGCATCATTATCCAAATGACAAATCTCGTAGTCTAACAACAATGAACATATGGATATGTGGGGAAACTATCCTTGGTGTGACCTTCCACTTCACAATCTGTACACCAAATCCCTGAGCGTGTTTCATGGGCCGAATTTTCCAATAGTTTCTCTAACTACTTTTCCATAGCTACAATTTGTGCCTCTAAGAATGGGCTAACACCAGTGTCAATACTCCTAACTACCTCAACATGTAAAGTTACCTCTAATGCCTCGTGTAGATCAATGTATGTCTTATGTGATAGCGCCCTTCTAAATGGTGTAATCAATCCTCCAACGAACCATTGTGCATGCTGGCTTGCATGAATATCATAAGAGAGCTTCAATAGAAGCATTTTAAACCGGGCATCATACTCACGTACACTCTCAGTAGTGCCTTGTTTGATATCCTTGAGCACGCTTATACTCTTTTGCTCAAATTCCGAATATAGAACTCTTTTAAGAAAGCATCCTTCAATGCTGCATAATCCACACAAGTTTGATCAGGGTCAAAATTCATATACCAACTATGTGCATGTCCCTGTAATGTGGTAAAAATTAGCTTTCCTTGCACTTTAAAGCCATGATCCCTTTTTCACATCATAATATTTCACACATGTGCACATGTTCAGTAGAATCTTCTATGCCTCTATACTCTTGGAGACGAAGAGACATCTCCATGTAAATATTTTGGCGTTTCTACGAGCCTTAACCACCTGATCCAACCTCCTATATTTCCTTTGCCTCCAAAACCACCGAGATCTACTAGAACTAGAATCGCCTACACCTCCCGATCCTCCACACATAGCTGGAATAGGACCTAAAGACATACTCCCTATGCTCACATTGGTACAATACTGACACCCATAGTCCAGTGAAGTAGTTCCACTTCTAGAAGTGAATCCAACATTGTGCACACTCATGTTCTGTGTGGACGATATGCCCGAGAATGCACCCCAAATAATAATGAATTCATCTACCCTGCCATTGATGTACTTGCTTTCTAGACTTACTCCTGCTCTCCTACTTCCCAAACTAGCTTGTTGACTACTTGTCATACTAGATACTGGAAAACCAAGCGCAAGGGCTAGGTTATTAGGTATGTTTAGCTAGGGTATGTTATCCGGTAGGTCGACTCTCTTGGTACACTCCTTATGAGGTTGAGGAGGGGTCCCTATCATGCTTTCCTAGATGGGGGAGTTCTAGGCTTTGGCTCCACGTCTTCTACGTGAGCTTCAAATCCTTCACAAGCCATCTCTCTCCTCAACACCATCTACTCTACAATATCACGTTGCTTCTCTATCTCCCTCTCACATGCCTCATTATACTTAAGCCACCTTTATTCCCTCTTCCTTTCCACCAATAAGTCCACCATCTTTCACCGGTCATGTTCCCGCCCCATGTGTGATGGGGTTTAACTTGTCATAGGTTTTTTTCCTAATTCGGGTTACCATCAAGATCTTGATTGCCAGTGAATGCCTTGTAAATAAGTTCCTCTGGGATACCGTAAAAATTGGAATTCAGCTACCTCTAGACAAGAATACGTAGAAATTGAATATTCTAGGATATAACTATTTAAAACACCATAGTACCATGTATCCACAACGCGAGTCCAAATCAAATCAACATCATAAAGGGCTTGAAATTCTTCCTGCATCCAAATAAGTGTATGATATCTCCAGTTCCATTTAGATGCATATGCAACCAACCACTTGTATAAATCTACTGGGAAAATAACAAAGAATCTCTCATACAAACTGTCATACAGATTTTGTTCCACCCAAGTGTGTGTGTTAAACTCAGATCCAATGTTGAACCTCCATGCATATTCTTCTTCCAGGTCATGTATCCACTCCTCAACACTTGCTAGAGTCAACCGGTATGTCTTCATTGTGAACCATCCTGGAAATAACTGAAAAAAGTTCTGGCAATAGAACCAATGATGTAACATAGAATTCACCAATAAGACCCCAGTGCTTGCCGGCAGTGATTACTTAGTCTAGATTGATCATTCACCTAAAGCACACAAAGGTACTAGGTCCCTCTTTAGGGTTGTTGTTTCAAGATGTTAGCATGATGAAGACTTTAATCATTTAGATCTATAGTTATTATATCTTTCTACAGTGCATATTCAGATCTAGATCTAGAAAATAACAGAATTAAAAGATAGCCATGATGAAATCAAGCATGCAATACTGAACTGTAACATGATAACACCTTGATTTAGTCCATAACCTCCATTATATTAAATTTAGTAAATACACAGAAGCTTTATTACAATAACAGTGGTATACGCTCATGTACGTAACAGATTTAGCAACATAATCTCACTATATCTCAGTTCTCACACATGTATGCTCTCTCTCTATCCCTATCATATCTACTACATAGTTCAATACATATTTATAAGGGTGGGGACTTGCCCTTCACCGCTTATCTAATCCCAAAATAGGTTTCCTACTATTATTAGCCACGCATCATTTACATTCATATTCCCACATGTAAATGTGCTAACAATAGTCTTACTTTAGTTAACTAATAGTAAAAAACCTTTTCTTAGTCCACATTCATACAAAGTGCTTTGTAGTTTATCCTCCAAAAATAGCCAATGTGTGGCATGCATGTCTCTAATTTTTTTGTGTGCTCTACATGCCATCTTTAAAAATAGATCCTCATGTGCAAAAAAAGCTAAGTCCCAAAATATGAACTTATACTCTGAACACGTGTTTCCCTTATCCATTCTTGCCTTTGAACATGCCCTATTTTCCCGTGTGGAGCTCTTGTGTGCCTTTTTTAAAGTATTCTCTACTCAACAGCTTTCCTCATATGAGCTAAGGTATGAAGTGGGCATACCATGAATCCATTTGATATGTATGGTTATGATGATTTTGTTTTGTTATGAATTTCCGAATCTAGTGGAGCTCTTTTTCCATGGGCACTTTGGCTGATATAGTTGTAAATATTATTGATCATTAGAAAATATTCTCATTCGGAACTACCTTGTTGGCTCGGGATTACCATTATATTTCAATGTACGGGGCATGATGGAGTTTGGGATTGGATGTTGGTTTCTTATTTCACTATTGAGCATATGAGCACATAGCGGTGGTCGACCAGTAGGGCTTCCATGGGTCACCGGGGATCACATAGATCTGGCAGTTGGATTTATGAGATGGAGGGTTGATCGTGCCTTTGGGGACCGAAGTGAGAGGAGCATTCACCGGTATGTGGATAGGTCTGTAGAGTTAGAGATAGAACACATCGTGGAATTCGTATAAGGAATTTTCCACATGGCACAGGAGTGGATGCTTGATAACAATGGTATAGCTCTAATACAAAATGATAGAATAGAATTAGATTGTAATGAACAAAGAGGGATGTAAGCCTCACAAATATTATTTATCATGAAATCAAATTACATAACAATGCAAGATCTATAATATTTATAGATATTATACAACCTCGTATGGATAGACATGACACCCTATCGGCACCAACTACGAGATGATAAGACCCATCTCACATGCACATGTAATTACTACTAATACCAATATTTAATGTTATCCAACATAACAATATTGAATGCAAGTCACTAGACTAGAGTGCACATGTTGCACATTATTAAATAAAAGACAATGCAATAAAATGCAATAAATATGCCTATGATAAATTATGCTAACATTCCCCCTTAATTTTTCATTGTTTCTAATGAAGTGGAGAGGAACTCTCTGAACAGTGTGAATTTGTCACGTGCAAGAGACTTAGTGAAAAAATCTACCTTCTGTTCAGTTGTAGGATAGAACTGGAGTTATATGTTGTGCTTCAAGACATGCTCGCATATGAAATGAACCTATACTTCAATATTCTTGGTTCTCTCATAAAATACTTGGATTGCAAAAAAGCTTCATAACTCCTTCATTATCAACATATACTAGAGTAGATTTACTGTCATGGTAGACCAATTCCTTCCAATATTCAAAGCATAGCCATATTACTTCACAAACAGACTTCACCTATAGCTCGATACTCCTTCTGTAGAAGAGTGAGAAATAGAGTTATGTTTCTTGTTTCCCGTGATATTGGTCTAGATCCCATAAGGAAGATGAAGCCTAATGTTGACTTCCTATCATCCATGTTTCCTGCATGATTTGAATCTAAATATCTTGTCAAGAAGAAGTTGTCATTTTCTTGTACTCTAGACCAAGGTCAACTGTACCCTTTAGATATCTCAGTATTCTCTTTGCTGCTTTCCAATGACATATTTTTGATTCTTGCATGAAGCATGATAAATAGCTGATTGCAAAGCTGATATCTAGTCTAGTATATGTTAGCTAAATGAGACTCCCGATTAGCTGCTAATAGAGAGTTGCATTCACCGGTGGTGATGGATCGGAACGAGATAACTAAAGTCTCACTTCTATAGGTGTTGCAATAGAAGTTTATTCCATCATCCTAAATTTCTTGAGCATTGTCTTGGTGTATTTAAACTATGACACAAATATATGATTCTCTTTTTTCCATACTTCTAACCCAAGACAATAGTGCATGAGCTCGAGATCTGTCATGTTGAACGATCGATTAAAATCCTTCTTTGTTGCATCAATCATCTTCATAGAACTACCTGTAATGACTAGATCATCGACATAAACAACCACAATGACAATCTCCCCCGCCCCTTGCTTTTTGAGGTAGAGATTTGGGTCATAAGGATTCCTTTCGAATCCATGACTTATGATATTCTCATCAATTTTGATGTACCATTCCCGGGTGCTGTTTTAGGCCATATAGAGATTTTATGAGTCTGCATACCATCATCTCTTTTCCCGGTATTACATAACCCTCTAGGTGAGTCATATAGACTTCTTATCACAAATCTCCATTAAGAAAGGAACTTTTCACATCCATTTGGTGGACTTTCCAACCAAATTGTGTAGCTAGAGCAAAGATTATCTGATTGTCTTGATCTTGGCCGTGGGAGTAAATGTCTCCTCATAATCAATTCCTTCTTATTGTGCATACCCTTTTTACAATCCTTGCTTTATACTTGTCAATAGTCCCATCTGATTTTACTTAGTCTTGAATATCCATCTGCATCTAATGGGTTTCTTCCCTGGTGGAAGGTTGACAAGTTTCCATATCTTGTTCTTCATCACTGACTAATACTCTGAATCCATGACATCTTTCCAAGCTTTTGATTATAGGGTTTCTTGAACTGTAGATGGCTCAACTATTTCAACAACTCTACTCATTAGGGCATAATTGACCTCTTCATGAGCTTGACTGTGAGTTCTAGGTCCAGGGTTGGATGATGTGCTAGGTGATTCATCCAAATTTACATCTCTTATTAATTGAGTACACCATTTAGGTAACTTCTTAGCTGTTCCATTGGCTTGTGGTCGATCCAAGTTTTCACCATCATCCAATTCATTGCTATCATATTTAGTGGGAACATCAAATTTTGTCTTCACAAGAGGTGTATTTTGCATGTTTTGTTGAGTAGTTGAGTGGAGCATCTACTTGTTTCTTCTCAAATAACTCAACATCCCTACTTATGTATACTTTCTTTGCTTTCGATCCCATAATCTATACCCAAGTGCTTCTTCACCGTATCCAATAAATATCGGTTTCTCGGCTTTCATATCCAACTTGTCCCTGTTCTTCTTGGGTATGTGCATGCTAGCTTTACACCCAAATACTCTTAGGTGTGTAATTTATGGTTTTTGATTTGACCATGCTTCTTGAGGTGTTGCTCCTTCAAGAGATACTGTGGGCACTCTGTTCAAAAAATAGAGTGTAGTTCTTGTAGTTTCTGCCCAAAATGTCTTTGTTAAACCTGAGTCATCAATCATACATCACACCATTTCCATGATAGTATGATTCCTTCTCTCAATTATACCATTTTGCTGTGGTGTGTGAGTAGGAGGAATTTTTCGATGAATCCCATGAGCTTCCAGGTAAGTCTTGAACTCATTTCTTGTGAATTCCCCCCCTCGATCCGGCGGAGAGTTTTAATATTATGACCAACTTCATTCTCAACAAGTGCTTTGAAATTTTGAAATGTCTCAAAGGCTTGACTCTTGTTTCTTAGACAATATATCCACATCTTTCTTGAGTATTCATCAATACAAACCATGAAGTATTGACATCTAGAATGACTTGGTTGCATGGGCCCGTAAAGATCGGTGTGCACCAAATCGGGCTTTCCTTAGCTCTATATGTGTTCTTCTAGAAGGGTACTATGTGTTGCTTTCTAGCTAGGCAATTGTGACACTTGTCAGTGTTGTTCTTGAGTGTAGGCAATCCTTTCACCCTGTTGCCCTTTTGAAGTTTTTGGAGATAGCCAAAACTTATGTGACCATATCTGCAATGCCATAGTTACTGATTATGTGTCTTTGGCCACTAGAGCTTGATCATCCTTGTGGACAAAATCAAGTTGGAACATGCGTCCCACATTGGAGGCTCTTGCTACAATCTTGGAACCTCTTGAGTTATCTCTTATCAAGCACACTTTTTCTCCATTATTACTGTCAAAATCTAACTTCAAGTTGTGATCAAGGAGTTGACTAACTAATAGAAAATTCTTGGTCAACCCAGGTACATACAATACATTTGTGATTTTGTAGTTATGCTTTCCAAGAGGTAGTGAAATGTTTCCAATCCCCTTGACATTGTATGATGAGTCATCACCTAATGACACATGGTTCTTGTTAGGTGAGTCACGTAGTGTGTAGAACCAATCCTTGCATCCAGTCATGTGTCGAGTTACACCCGAGTCAACATACTAGATATCTTGTGTGGACTTGGTTTCTTCATCAAATTGAGCAGAATACATGTGGTGTCCTTCATCTAAATCATCCTCATGTTCGGAAATGTACCCTTGTTGTTTGGGTTTTCTTTGCCAATTACCATTTTTCTGCCCTTGATTGTTGTTTTTGTTGGACTTCCCTTGATTTGAATTGTTGTTACCCTGTTGGTTATTGGGTTTTGAATTGCTTGATGAACCCTTTTTGTAGGAATTGTACCAACAATATTTGATGTCATGTCCCCCTCTATTGTAAATGGGACACTTCTTGGTGTTGTCTCGTTGACTTTGGTCCCTTTGTTGACTTTGATTTTGTTGGGACTTCTTATGATTGGACTGAAATTTCTCCTTTCCTTTATGATTGGAAGATAGTGCTTGCTCATCTTCATGATCTTCTTTGTTCATTGCCTCTTCTTATTGGAGTAGATTGACCAACTTCTCAAATGTGACTATGTGTTCACTCATATTGATAATTGTCACAAAGATTCTGTAGGAAGGAGGAAGTTCTCGCAACACAATTAGTACGAGGTCTTCATCACTTATCTCTTTTCCCAATGCCAATAGAGATGCCCTCAAAGTAGTAACTCGTCTAAAAAAAACTTCAACCTTCTCATTGTGCTTGAATTTGAGAGTATGTAGTTGTGATAGTAGGTTGAGGATGGCATTCTTGTTCTTTGCCTCATAGACTATGCTCAACTTATCCCATGCATCCTTGGCTGATGTGGCATCTCTAATGTGGGGTTACACATCGTCCGTTATGCCAAACAAGATGATCAACTTGGCCTTTTGATTGGCCTTGTCAAATTGAACTTGTTTTCTTCCATCATTAAGTGATCTTGTTGTTGTTCCATCTACAACTGTTCCCATAGGTCTTCACACTCAAGTAACATCTTAATCTTCGATTTCCATGTAGCATAGTTGTCTCCTCTAAGTAGTTGTGAATCGGAAAGAAGAACTTTGGTGCTTGTGCACCCATTTCTATAATATGAATTTACTGAAACTCGAATTTCGACAAAGGGTAAGGTTCTTAACACTCCAAGTTTATGGTCTCCCTCTCAATATACCATCAGTCGATATACCAAACCTTTCTATATATGCTCCCTTCGATATACCCGTCATCGTGAAGAAGATCACCCTTTCAATATACCCGTCAATACGAGAAGAGGTGTTAACATACGTGAAAGAATTTAGTACGTATTACGTAGGCGATCAGAGAGGGGTTTATGCAAGCACAAACAGATGGGAGGGCTCAAATGTATGTGTATTGTGTCCTTATTACTCCCAGTTGATTTTATAGGGTCGATGCCCAGACGACATTTAGGCAGTGTGTTAGGCATTAAGTGCGGTAGTAGTCATGATGGCATCACCGTAAGCACTTCCTTAGGGCACCATATATATACGACGTTCTTTATGAGATCAAAGATCTCGTGTGATAGAACCAAACATAAAATAAAAAATTTGCTCTTTTTTCTACACTTTATGCACCAAGATTAACAAAATTCTCCAAAAGTACATCAAAATTAAGTTTTTGTGTCCCCCTCTTTACAAAAAAGGGCCCAAAATCACAAAATACACAATTTAAAGGCCAAAAATATTTTTACCCCCATAGGTGTTTTTCCACTAAATTTAGTGGTGGCTCTAAATGTGTTTGGTGAGATTATAAATTTTGAAATCTCCCAAAATTTAGTAATTTCTCTAAATTTTTCAAAAGAATTAATTTAATAAAAATATGGAGAGTGGGAATTGAACCGTGACTTTGTTTGTTCCCAAGATCCAAACAAACCATCTGAATATTGTTTTCACCTTTTATCACAAACCATGGTCTAGGCTTTTTTAAAGTTTGATAGAAGAATCATACAATATTTTTCTTGAAACCCACAAAATTTCAGAAGAATTGGAATCTTATTTTTGAGATCTTACCAAGTTACTAGCTAGATCTGATTTTTTCGAAAAAATGACCCGACTTTCACAAAAATTTTGTCACATGTAGAGGCTGAATTTTAAGTTATGTAAACTAAAAATTTTTACATATCCTTCTTATCTTTCTAGAAAAAAAAATAGCACATCAATCGACATTGTATGAAAACGTTACATCCTTTTTTCGAGAGCTATCTCACTAAATTATTTTTACGGGACTACTTTAACCTTTGCTCCCGAATTCTTCACACCTCCACTTTCAGATCTGATTTAGAGGCCAAATCTTAAGATGATGTAAACTGAAAAGTTCAATTTTACAGGGCTAATCAAAAGGCCAAGTTGATCATCTTGTTTGGCGTAATGAACAATGTGCAACCCCACATTAGAGATGCCACATCAGCCAAGGATGCATGGGATAAGTTGAGCACAAATTTATATGAGGCAAAGAACAAGAATGCCATCCTCAACCTACTATCACAACTACATACTCTCAAGTTCAAGCACAATGAGAAGGTTGAAGTTTTTTTGAGATGACTTGCTACTTTGAGGGCATCTCTATTGGCTTTGGGAAAAGTGAAAAGTGATGAGGACCTCATACCAATTGTGTTGCGAGCACTTCCTCCTTCCTACTGAGAATCTTTGTGACAACTATCAATATGAGTGAACACATAGTCACCTTTGAGAAGTAAGTCAATCTACTCTAACTAATTTTTTTAGATCTAATTTTTTTCACTTTTTTAGATCTGTAATTTTTTCAAGATCTTTCTCCTTTTTTAAAAATATATCCAAATTTGAAATATTTCACCAATATGTTGGATCAATTGGCTATGCCAATGACTAATCAAAAAATAAATTACCTTCCAAATAATTGGATAGGTCAAATTTTAGTTAAGGGATGCTTGGAAGGAATGGAGTCTGCGAGATGCTTCAATGGCTCTCCTTTGATGCGAGATCTTCTTCTCCAATAGATCCTCTCCAATAGTGCTCCTCTTCAACCTTGCTTCAATAGAACTTGATCGATACCAAATGATAAAAATGGTATAGCTCTGATACCAAATGATAGAATAGAATTACATTGCAATGACAAAAGAGGGACGAAAGCCTCACAAATATTATTGATCATGAAATCAGATTACATAACAATGTAAGAGCTGTAATATTTATATATATTAGACAACCTCATATGGATAGACATGACACCCTATCTGGCACCAACTACGAGATGATAAGACCCATCTCACATGCACATGTAATTACTACTAATACTAATATTGAATGTTATCCAACATAATAATATCCAATGCAAGTCACTAGACTAGAGTTCACATGTTGTGCGTTATTAAATAAAAGACAATGCAATAAATATGCCTATGCTAAATTATGATAATAAATGCATAGTTGGTTGGGATGAAACAAACATGGTGGATTCAGGGATATGGATAGAGATGATAGAGCCCATGCGGTTTGATTGAGTGTGGTGACATTTTGGTGTCGTCTAGGTGATGTTAAGGATCCTATTTTATATAGGAGGGAGGAGCTAGATATGGAGTTGTCGGCATCGGACATGCGATCCATTAAAGGAGGTGGTAGTGCCTTGGGATGAAGATGATTAAGTGGAATTCAAAGTATAGTTTGATGATTAGATGACCATGGCTTGGGCATCTTGGCTTGTTGGGGAGATAGGAGATGAGGAGGAGGAGGAGATATAGGAGATGGAGGTTGATATAGAGGTAGCTCCGGGTGGTGGTGAAGATAGTGGATATCCCGTAGAGGTAACTCAAATACGTACGTAGCTAGAGAAGATGTGCATTGAGAGGGATATTTCCATCTAGTAGAGGGACATAGTTACATAGGACGGGGGACTGATACCACTTACGAAGGAGGCCTATAAGGTTTGTTTTGGATATCTTGCTACCATATTGGCTACCAAGGCTACAGGTGGAGGACAGGATGCACCATAGGGAGGAGGAAAGATGGAAGTAGATACTAAGTATTATGAGGGGATCATGATTAGAAAGCTTCCATGGACACTCGGATACTGGGATCATCTACATGGGAGAGCAACAAGTGGAGCTAGGCCATTTAGGAGCACAAAAAGTGTAGCACATATGCTTCAGGAGATGGCCAGGTGGAGGCACCAAGGATGACAGAAAAACAAAGGGACTTGCCTCACGGGGCCACAATTTTAGGCTCTCTTATGTTAACTTTACTGATTTTGATAGCATTTCTACTTTGAGAGAGCCCCATTAGAGGGTGATGATGTTTTGATACACCTTTTGATATATATATATGTATGTATGTATATGTATGTATGTATATATGTATGTATGTATGTATGTATGTATATATATATATATATGGGTTTTTCATGGATCATTATGTGTTTATTATATGATGTGATGAATTTTATTTGATGTGATGATGATGGTGAAACAAATGTATGATTGGATGGTTACTTTGGATGTGCATGTGTAAAATGTGTGACGTGTTAATGAGGATTAGGACTATATGTTTTGCGTTTGAATTTGATCATGTGATTAGAATGTGTATGGATAATATTTGAGGAAAATAATTTTGAGAATGGATGTGATTAATGATGAATATAGGTAAGAGTAAGTGTGTTGTAAGATAGATAGATAACACATGGGCGATTGAGATAAAGAAAGGTATGTGTTGTAACAAAATGAAATAGGTATGAAAGATAGATGTGATAGGATTAAGGATGAAACATAATGCAATGGTGGTGACCGTTGAATGATGATATGTCACATTAGGGAACATGTAAGGAAAATACTCCTCTAATCGTGTTAAAGATAAACAAGAAGGGGATCCGGGTAACACAAGGCACATACAACCAAACAAAATGTTAGCATATAACGAATGACAGTTAGTCATATAAAATATCATAAGGATGCAATGGATGGAAAGAACTCATACACCTAATGTTGAAAAATCGAGGGGTTTGAGATGTACTTATACAATGGAAAAGGGTAAAATTGGTTTTCCCTAAAACTATGCCCAAGCTCTAGGAAGGGGAAATAGTAAATTGGTCAATGCAAGAAGTCTGCTAGAAGAAATTTGATCAATGTGGGAAGATTTATTAAGATGCTAATAAAATGGAATGTTGATTAATGCAGAATTCTTCAAACATCATAAATGAGTAGCAATCCTTCAAGGGTATGGTCTACTTTATACATAATATAGATGGCATAAATAATATATGATAGTCATCCTTCAAGGATCGGTCTATTCTTTTTCTTTCTCTTTTTGTTTTGACTTTGATTTTGCATGTTTTTCATTTTTTTGCATGGAAAGTTGTCCTTTAAGGGATCAGTCTATTTTTAATCACTTTGATTTTTGACAAGAGCATCCATGATTTTTATTTTTACATGGGGAGATATGGGACTAGCTAACTAGACCACTTAAGATGGGATACTTTTTGAATGTACAAGAAACATCCCTAGACCCTTTACATGGTTCTAATAGGTGAATAATAGGGTGATGGATGTAATGATTGTGGAGTTCTCTCAAAGAAGGAAAAATTATCCATAAGGAAAAATATATGGGAAGAGCCATGGTACCCATATTTAAGGTCACACCTAGGAAGTGATGATAGACCACATAATTCTAAATCATCACAATGGAAGATGGAAGAGGTTGAGCGGAGGAATGGTCTAATGATATGACTAAGGACACACTGGTAAAAGTGATAACAATAGAATGGTTGTAAGTGCAATGCGTTAAGTGGTTCCACTTTCAGGTTTACCCTCGAGGGAGACGAAACAATAGGATCCCAACCCATACTTATGCATGATAATGTATAATCCAATCCAGTTAGGGGAAATAATTCATGTTGGCTCCTTTCTACAAAGTGATAGCATTCTGATTTAAGTCATGATAGGATAGGATGAAATATGAGATGAGACATATAAGCAAAGAATGAAAAACTATGCACTTAAGGAAGTGAAAAATTATGCGTCCCTAACGAGATGAAGAGATGGTCCCCCAAGCGAGAGATGAATATGACCACAACGGTGGATTTTGGATGAGAATAAATGATCCCTCAATGGAGAGACAAATATGGCCACAAAGGTGGACTTAAAATGTGAATATATGGATTGGATAAGATTGGATGAGATAACTAAGGTAATTTCAAGGAAAGGAGCTAATTTTATATCTAAATGATGCTAAAGTGAAGTCCCCCAGTGTCCATGAAGTTTTCCAATGGATCAAAGGATGAATGGATGTGCTTAGGATGTGAGGATGTGAGGGGGCTAGAAGTGAGGGATAGATGGTCCCCCAATGAGATATGTCACATTACATTAAGTAACTTGAATGTGGATGTAGATGGATTGGCAGATGTGGATGATGGAGTAAGATTTTTAAGAGCACTAATGATAAATTTGGATTTTGGTGGGATAAATGATTGAGGATCATAGGGCTGATTGGTTATAGACAAAATAGCAGATGGAGAAGGATGATTCTCTTAGAAAAAAATTCATCCCTCTCAAATAGATCACAGATGATAACTTAGAGGGCCTTACAATACTCAGTTTCATGGCCCGAGGTATGATGATAGGCACAAACATGATTGGGATTGAACCATGAAGGTTTCTTACTATGCGGGTTAAAAGCTTTGATAGGTGGAAACATGATGGCAGATGTTTGGATTAAATGTCTAAGGATCTCTGTGTAAGATCTAATAGAATTAGTGAAGGGAAGATTACTCTTATGAGGTTGGGTAAGAGATTTTGGCTTGGATTTAGGGGAAGGAGTGGATGTAGATTGAATGGGTGAATTGGATATCTCAAAATATGGATCAAATTTGGGAAGAGAGTTAGATTTCTTGGATCATAATTTATTATTATGAGGTGTCTTAGATGAAGGGATTGGTCCTAAAATAGATGAGGGGGTTTTGGGATGGATTTTGTAATGTTGGATCACTAAGGAGAGATAAGGTTTAATTTCTTACAAGGGTGCATGGGAGACTTTTGGGGATGCCTACCAAGATTCATAGATCTTGATTGAGATGGTTTACCCTTGGCAGGGATAACTGCAATTTCAACCAGTGGATTTGAAGATGTAAGTGTAGGTTTGGGATTGGTTAGTGTAGAAGCAGTTAATTTTGTAAAGGGATAATGAATCCCCTTTGTGTTTTCATTTTTCCTCGAAGGGAGGTGGATTTTGAGATAATAAATTTCAAGTATGTTGATGTCTTGATGGTCCAGGTGTAGTTCTAGCATAGGTTAAGGTTTTATTATTGGATGAATTTAATTTAGGTTGATGAAATTTTCTTGATGAAGAGGTCATTGTGTTGGATGGTTTAGAGCAAATAATGTCAAGTTTCTTATAGAAATATACAAGATATTTTTGAGGTAATGTAATAATGGTTATAGGCATTATTTGTAAGGGTGTGTCCTTAGGAGGAGCATAAAAATTTCTTTCGAGGACCTGGAGGTGGTGTCATAGTTGGTATAGACATAGGAAGCAAGTATTTGTTCGAGGGTACCTAAAGATTGATTTGATTTTGTCAATGAGATAAATGTTCACTTTAGGTTATTTGAAATTGAAATGTTTTCAAAGATTCTTTGAATGATAAAAATGATGTTAAAGAAGAAAGAGGTATGAATGTACTTTCAACAATTGATGTGGGTAAAATATTTGAAAGAGGTACTGAACCTCAATTTTGAGGATGGTATAGCAGGTAGAAGTGGGGTGGATGTAGGTGAGGTAGTCAGATCTAGTGAAGTGGATTTGGTGGATAATGAAATGAATATAATAGGTAGCATAGTACGAGTGGATCTAATGCCAACCATGGAAGTAGGTGGGAATGGTTGTTTCATAAATACTTCTAGGGGCAAGAATGATATGTGTGTAAATGGAATCCTAGTAGTAGGAATTTATGTCAAGGTAGATGTAGATATGATTGGTACAAATGTGGATACAATTGTTAACAAGCTTACATATGTGGGAATAATACCGACAGGGGATTGATGTGATTTGTGATGAAGGAGGAGAAGTTGTAGGTTTTTGATCAAAGGTGTTTAAAGTGTTTATAGTATGAGCATTAGGTGTTTGGGTTGTGGGAGTGGTGGCATCTTCGCTTGTTGGTAAATTAGTGGAGATGTCTATTTAGATAGCCCCCTAATTTATAAGTTGTTGGATGTGATCTTCTAATGACTGACAATTCTCAATGTTGTGACCTTTAACATGATGATATTTACAATTGTGGGCTTCATGATACCAAATGGGCTTGAGTCATAATTCGTCTATAGGTTATATGGGAGGAAGTTGGATGGAGTGTACTACCATCAACTTGTCAAATACTAAGCTATAGGATTCCCCCAAGGGGGTATAGTTGGGTGTTAATCTAATGGTTCGTTTATGAGTCCCTATACTAGATGTGGGTGTAGAAGAACACTTGGTGACCACGAAATTGGCCTCACTCTTAGATTCATCATTATGTGCAGATGGTTTGGTGAACTCGACTTTGGGTTTGTTTGAGTTAGGTTTTAATTGGCCTTGATCAAGGGCATTATTCTCAAATTTGTGATCTATGGTAAATGCTTCTTAGAATGTTTGGAAAGATTGGATTTACAATGTAGGGGAAATATGCTTCACATAGTAACGTGAGATGAGTTTGATGAGTTCAATTTTTGGAAGGGTAAATGATAGTTGGCTTATAATTTCATGCCATCATGCGAAAAAATATATGATAGACTCATCATCAAATTGTTTAATGGCATATAAGTCATTGATGCTTATTTTGCACGCAATATTAATCAAAAATGCTCTATGAACAATTGTGTGAGTTGGGTAAAGGAAAATAAGGAATGTTGAGGAATCTTGTTATACCAATCCAGTGTTGGACCAGCCAAGGATATAGGAAAGGTGTGAAGCATAAGTTTCTAATCATATGCGATAAGGTAACATGCATGTTTAAATGCGTGGAGATGTTGTTGGGGATATTCCTTGTTGTTGAACTTAGTAAACTTAGGAAGGTCCCAATGAGGAGGGTAAGGCTTAATTAGAACCAACAAATGAATGGGTTCATTACAAATTTGTTCATAATATAATGTAACTTTAGGTCCCAAGGTAGCCACCTTTAGATTATGCAACCTATTCATTAGGGAATGCATAGGATTGTTTGTTGTGATGATTGGTTAGGATTTTGATTGTATGGTATGAAAAGTAGCTTGGTAGGGTGGTTGATAAGTTTGTGGATGTGTAGGTGTTTGGGGAATCTGGTGGGGGTGAGGGTAATTCATGGGTTGTGATTGAAGGGATGGTGGTTGAAATAATTTTTGTTGGGAGATGGGCACATGATATGACCGTTGAGATTGGGAAAGTTTTGAGGTAAATGATGTGCGGGAAGATGAGTGTTAAGATGTTAAGATGGTGGGATAATATAACTAGTAGTGGATGGAATACGAGATAAAGTTGGCATATAGTGACATGGATGGAATAAGATCCTCCAACTGAGTATATTGATAGGATTTAAAGGTTGTATGATATCTATTAAGTAAAAAATCGTAAATGGGGCTAGAAGGAAGTTGAAATGCCTCTAAAGGAGTGGGATATGGGAGTGTAGTCGGTCTACAAAGGTTAGATTGATAAGAGATATAAGGATTGGTTTTAAGATAAGGACAATTTTGGAGGATTTGATGTACCTCAAATGCGATGTAATGGATATAGGCACAAATTGAATGATGGATCCTCATTGTGAGATCGATGAACCTAAAATTAAGAATCACTAGAGATAAAAATTGATTAGATGATATATGTGGGGGTTTCCCAAAAAGTGGCTCTAACAAGTCTTAGCTTCCTTTCACAGATGTCAATCCTCGTTTTAAAGAAAGATTGATAAAGAAATTTTGTGCGAAACAAAATTACAAGCCGAATCTCGAGAAATACATGGAATTGATCTAGAAGTTGATTTGATTAAAATAACTATAAATTAAAGATCATATGGTCTAGGTTGACCGTGACCCATCTTGTCTGAGAGGTAGGTTGATGGCAACCTAGGAGTGAGGATCTAGAATGTAAGGTGAATATGCAAACCCTATAAGATTAAGATACAACAGAGGCTTTTGTATGTTAGAGTAAACTTGTATAAGGGATCTGAGGGAGTAGAAGCCATGGAAATGGTAGAGAATGAAAGTAAGAGAGGATTTATTAGAAAATAAGACCCTGTTCGGTGACGGACAGGATGAGTCAACAAGCGTAGCAAATTTTGGTAAGTTTGATGTCAAAAGGATGAAATAGGAGACCTTCAAGAAAATAAACTAGAAGGAAAGACTGATAATAAATCTTTGAGAACTTCTAGACTTGTAAGATATGTTCAATGCAAAAAAAAAGTAATAATATGATATTAATTGAATAACATAATACAAATATGATGATAATCTCACAAATAAATGTCCATGATTGATGCAATCAGGGTAGAAAAAGATCTAAGAGGTTTGTCACTATTGCAGGAATTCTCGGAACAAGATGGAGTACATGGGTTGTAGAAAATTTCTAGTATCTCCATGCATCTCCTTATTTTGGAAAGGTGAAAGTATTTTTTAAAGGGGTCAATGGTGACCAAGTTGGGTCTCCCCCATTACGAAGGAAGTTTCCCTAATGGACCAAATTTTTGTGTTTTTGCATGATTTTGTGTTTTTAAGGGTTGGAAGGGTGATTTAAATCTTATGTGTAGGATTATATTTGTATGCATGAGAAGATTAGTTATGTTAATAAACAAGAAACTATCACAGTAGTTCCATGATCTAACTAAACCTATCATAAACATCAAGATGAGTGCTAAACAAGATAACTTCTACAATAATGAATTAAACTAAAACACTATCATTTTATCTCTAACTACTATATGATTACTTAAAACATAAATTTAACCTAGTTAAACCTATGAGCAATCAAATTAGATTTGTTGTTTAGTTTAATGGAGGTGAAGAAGTCTCTCTAAAATGGATACAAGGCCAAGTTAGATACCCTCCTACTAACCTACTATGAAGTTATGGATGCAAGATGGAGGAGCTTCAACAATGGAGGATAGCCAAGATCAAATGCTTATTAGCTTGGCTAATGCAAATGAGGTCTAATGCCAATATCTCCAAATATGAGAGAGAAGGACTTGTGAGTGAAGTTGTAAGTTTGAAAGGGAGGGGTGACCCTTCTTTTTATATATTTCCAAATTAGAGGATGTTGAACTTTGGGTTCATGTGGGAGTAAATCTCAAAAAGCACTTTATAGATATGATTAGGATAAACATGCTTTAGGCTTAGTTAAGCTTGGTTTAGGCTAGTTAAACTTGATTAACAAGTGATTAGAGACTCATTGAGAGTTGGGAGGGGTTTGGTTAACCAATTGTGACTGATAGATAGCCTACAAAGCCAATAGAAGTGGTCTAGAGAGAACTAGGGAGGTTCTGAATGGTCGAAAGGAGGAATGTTTAGCTAATAAGAGAGATATTAGCCAAATAATCTGATTATAGGAGGAATGTGACTGAAAGAGTGTCGTCAATGGGCATCCGAGAGTGGAATAAAGAAGGGGAATTAACGAAGTGTCATTAATTACCTAGATGGGATGAAATGCTAAGTGTAAGCATATTTCAGGTGTCTACATTTTCCCCTCTTTGAGGTGGCATAAGCAACGTCACTTCAAATAAAGTAGACAAGCATAAACAATTAGAAAATTTTGAAGGGATAAAAGAAAAATGAGTAGAATGGAGGATGCCCCCTTGATTGTTGATGGGGTGAAAGAAGAACTCAATTGACAATCGAAAAGATGAAAAAAGATAACAGAAGAAAGAATAGTGTGAAGAAGAAGAAAAGGGATATAGAAGAAAAAGAGTATATGAGGAAGAGGGAATGAGCTAACACCCATCCAGTGCCTTTTAAACAACTTTATTTTCATCATATTACTAGATGTCTTCATCATCATCACTATTAAAAAAGAATGAACAAAAGTGTAGTATGACATGAAAAAGTCATATACGAAAAAATGTCCATTGCTAAAAGCACTAACTCCATGCAACATACAAAATTCAATGCAATACGAGAAATTAAACAAGCTAAACTAAAAGAGAAACATAATGTAATACTTTTGTTATCGAGATTCATTTTTAATCTATGAAAATTAATGACCAGGGGTTGGAGATGGTTCCCTAAGAAAGGATACATGCGAGGAGAATAATGGAGGACACTTCAGTCCTATGAAAAAGTAATGTACGCTATGAAAAAGTGCCAGAAACTCGGTGTTCCTATGAATACGAGATGAAGTAAGTACACTAGCTTTTGTTAATGGAGGTAGATCAAGATTATTTGTGAGTCACGCACATGAACAGGTGAGAACTAAAGAGTGACATTTTGTAGGATAATTTTTTATTTTTAGAATTTTTCTTAAACATATTTGAATGTTTTTGTGATTTTTCTAACATATTTTAATTTTTTTATTTTTCTAACATATTTGAATGATTTTGATTTTTTTAGAAGTTTTCTAAAACTATGTACATGAAGATGAGGAAGCGTGGATGCCCCTAGTGATATATGGGATGTACAAGGGCATAAGGCCACATGGGTGTGAGAAAGGTGAAGATGTAAAACTTCCCTAGTGATTAGGTGGGAGTATTCAAAGGCAAACTCTTCACGGTAAAAGCGGGACCCAAGGCCATTATGGATAGGTTCAACATGATGGTGAATATAAACCAATGAAGTGTTGGGAAGAAGCAAGGATGCCCATGTTAATGCAAAATCACAACACCCCCAAATGAGTTCTAAAAATCTATTTTTCTAAGGTAAACTCATTTGGTGTGATTGCATAACATTGAACTTTCCCCAAGGTGTGGGACCTTGCAAAATGGAAAATCTCTCCAAATTAAAGGTTGGTTCCTTATTCCTCTATTTAGGTGCATATGTAGAAACTTGCAGAGGATCTGTTCTTAATCCTAATCTAAACTTTACCAAGGAGGTAGGGATAGAAGGAATACAAAAATTAAAACAAAGCTAAACTACAGGTGATGCACAAAAGGAATGATGAACACTTGGTTTGTTAATAGACACAAACTAACAAAATTCATACAATAAAATGGCACAGAGATAGCCAAATATATAATGAAAGGCCGATATGAAAGCAAAAGAGACAAGAGAGGATGTAAAATCGAACACGAGACGTGTTTTATTTCTCTGTAGATTGATATAGTCCATTAAAAAGTAGCCAAGACGAAACATATTAAAATTTTAGTGTAAGGCGTGAACCCCACGGATCCCATTTCTAGAAGGAAGACGGAGCTTACAAAAAAAAGAATGTCCAACCCTTTATAATGAATCTTGCCCCGTATTTATAAATTCAACTTTGAAAGAATGAAAGAGAGATAAGTGAGAAAATAGGTTGAAGCTCAACCACTTTGTTAATGCCTCTCATGAAATCTCTTCCTAAATCCTTCTTTACTACATCAATCCTTGGTTTAGTGCCTTAAAGGAAGAGGAAATGGTGGAAATAGATTGAATCTGATTTGGTTGTTCGACAAATGGATCCTGCATTAAAAGGTCCAAGACGTTTCCTCCATTTTCTTCACATAACCTCCTCAAAATTAAATTTTCAAACCACATGACATGCATGAGGCCAAGATATTTCTAATGGAATCAGATTTGTAATTGTTGATGGTGAATCATAGCACCCTTGAATGTCTGCAACTCGATTGGTTGAGACTCTCAATGCGATTGCATAACACGGAGCTTTTCCCAAGTGTGGGACCTTGCGAAATCGAAAAGCTCTCTGGATGAAGGCCGGTTCCTATTCCTATGTTCAGATGCACACATAAAAATGCAGAGGGTTTACTCAAAACCTAATCTAACTTGCCAAGGAGACAGGGTAAGAAGATGCATAAAAATAAACCTAAACTAACAAAGGTGATGCACCAAGGAATGAAGAACACCTGTCTTTCCAATAAACACAAACCATCAAAATGCAATGCAAGATCATGCACAGATAACAAAAATTGCAGTGAAAGATTAGGAGGATGCAAATGAACACAGAGAGGGTTGAGAATCATCCACAGACATGTGTTATTTGCTCCAAAGATTGATACAATACACTACAAAATGCCAAGAGGCAAAGTTGCATTACAGTTTTAGATGGGAGGTTTGAACTCCACAAATTCACCTGCCAAAGAGAAGAAGGGAGGGGAAAAACAAGAATGTCCAACCTTTAGAAAGAAGCCCCTCCTTACAATTTATAGGAAGAATGAGAGAGAAAAGAGAGAGAGATTCCAAATCTACCCCAACCACCTCTAGGTTGCATTTAATTCATCTCATTATGGTGGTAGGTGAGAACCCTAGCAAACCCAAAAAGTGGAAAACTGTATTTTGTATTTTTAAGAACTTGTTCTCACCCAATTAAAGATATCTAGTTGTAGTTGGATAGAGGACCTCGTAAGATTTCTGAAAAGTCCAACCTTGCATGAATCCGAGCTCCCTGTGAAAAGTTATGGCCATCCAATATCTCGCGCTGGGTTTGCTTCATGTCGCGTTCGAATGTTGCGCCTCCCGAAGATGTGCCAAGGTGCATCCATCCTTATGTCGACATACCCTTACATGCACCAAGGTGTAAATTTTTCCATGTCGACACTTCTTACTTTGTGCCTTTTACTTGCGCCATGGGCGCATCCATTTTTGTGTTAACACCTTCATGTCATAAATGCGCCTTTTACCTGCGCCATGGGCGCATCCATATTTGTGTTGACACTCTCTTACCTGCGCCATAGGTGCATCCACATTTGTGTCGACACTCATTTACCTGCGCCCTTTACCTGTGCCATGGGCACATCCATATTTGTGTCAACACTCTCTTACCTACACCATGGGCGCATCCATATTTGTGTCGACACTCATTTACTTGCGCCTTTACCTTTGGTGATGCAATAAATATCGGGCTCTGAGTTTCTTTGATTTCCATATTCTTCTACTTGTCTATATCTACCCGGGGGAGATATTTACAACAATTTGGTGACTCAACGGGATCACCTACCTACTAGGTAGAAGATCAGTGGCCTTTTAGCAATCCATTGGGCATGGAGTCATAAGCAATAACTTGAAACCAACTTGATCTCTAATCCCGAGCCTGATACCGCAACTCCTTCTCCAAGAGCATGCTTGAACTATAGAAATTCAACCTGAGAGAAACAAAACCTATGCCAAAGCACTTAGGGAAATTGAAACCTAACTACAACAAGACAATGTGCATACGCACTTAGAGGAATTGAAATCTAGGCTAATATTTACAAGGGCAACCTTTTCCTTTTAGTAGCAATGTTTAAGATAGATTCTGTTAACCGGAATCGGAAGTTCCTCTCTATCCAATGTAGAAAATTGGAAGGCATTACTACTTTTACATCCCGTGACCATGTAGGGACCACTCCAAATGGCATCAAACTTGGAATGCCTTCCTGGTTTTGCCCGATCTGCATCCCATTTCAGAACTAGGTCCCCTTCCTGGAAGGTCCTTGCTCTTACCTTCTTATCAAACCATATTTTTACTAAGGCCTGATCCTTTTCAATCATCAGAACTGCATGTTCTCTTATTTCTTCCAATTCCATCAACTCTGCATACCTGGCCTCCATTGGTTCAAACTCAGACAACTCCAACTGCTTCATGAGTTCCAATGCTGGCAATTCTAATGATATTGGCAAATAGCCTCTTTCCCATAGACCAACTTGTAGGGAGAATTACCTGTAGATCTCTTTGGCGTTATCTTGTTAGCCCATAATGCTGATTTTAGCTTGGTATGCCATGTCCTTTGGTTTTCATCCAAAGTCCTTCTAATGATTCTTAGCAAATTCTTGTTCGTGGACTCTGCCTGTCCATTACCCTGCAGGTAATAATGTGAAGAGGTGCTCAAATAGATTCCATTCTTGACAGTCCATTCTATAATCTTGGAACCTATGAATGCCAATGCATTATCTGATATGATAGTGGCCGGTACACCGAACCTGGTCACTATTCCTTCATAAAATTCTAGTATGTTAGACTCATTTGCTTCTTTGAGCGCTCTTTGCTTGATCCACTTGGTGAAATAGTCCATTGCCATGAGAATCCACTTGTGGCCTTGGCTTGAGTTAGGATTTATGACCCCAATGAAGTCCAATCCCCACTTTGCATAAATGGTTGGTTAACCAAAATTGGGTGCAATGGGAGTGCTACTAGTCTTTCTTTGCCTATGAAGAGTGCACATTTCTTGCACTTTCTTATCCATGTATAGCAGCCATTAAACACTATGGGCCAATAATACCACTGCCTTCATTATCTTGAGAGTCATACTCATGGGGTGAAATGTCCTCCGTAATCTCCATCGTGAAAATATCGTAACACCCTCTCAATTTGACTTGTCCCAATACACCTCAATAGAACTCCATTGATGTCTTTCTTAAACAAAACACCATCAATAAGCACATATGGAATGGCTTGTAATCTGAAGTATCTCCTCTTCACTTTGCTCATTTCTGGAGGGCATAGGCCTGTCTGTAGGAAGTGTATCATATTCTGAGTCCAACAAGGAGCAGGCACATCATCATTTTCCTATTCTTGACCATCCTGTAGTACCATGGCAGTCTCTTTTTCATCACCTACTTCAACTTTCCGACTCAAAGCTAGTTGTTCACATAGTCCTTTTCCACGTACTAGCTTAGTGACCTTAATTTCGATGTCATATTCCATGACACGAGTGATCCATCCTACACATTTCTCATTCAAATCCTTGTTTAGAAGGAAGTCCCTGACTCCCGCATGAGAGACCAATAATTGGATCTTGTTGTTTGAGACTAGGTGCTTGAATTTCTTTAAGCTTCTAATTACTGCAAGGACATGCTTTTCAATGAAAGAGTACCTTGTTTCGTATTCCTCTAGGCCTTGACTGAAGAAAGCAACTGGTTGTTCTAATCCTTCTTTATTTTGTTGTACCAAGATTGCAGAAATTGTGTCTCCACCACCGAAGGAATACAACATGAAGTCCTTGGAGAAGTCTGGATTGACGAGAGTCGGAGCTTGAGATATAGCCTCTTTTATTGCCTCAAAACTTGCCTTGCCTTCAGCTGTCCACTTAAATACCATGCTCTTCTTCAACATCAGCGTTATTGGCTTCACGAGAGTGGAAAAATTTGGCACAAACCTACGGACAAAATTGATCCTTCCTAAGAAGCTTTGAAGAGCCTTCTTATGACTTGGCAACGGCAACGCTCGAATTGCTTCAACTCTTTCTGGGTCAATCGTCAATCCCTCCTTTGAAACAATATGGCCTAGAATTTTTCCCTCGTGAGCCAAGAATATACATTTTTTGGGATTCAATGATACCCCAAATTTTCTACACCTCTGAAATACCTGCCTCAAATGAAAAGGTGATCTGCTGCATTTTTGGAGAATACAGTGATGTCGTCAAGATATATCAGAACTATTTTATTGATCAACCCTTGAATGCCATATCCATTGCCCTTTGGAAAGTGGCTCCAACATTTGATAGACCAAATGACATCTTCTTGTAGGCATAGGTGCCCCATTTGGTGGTGAAAGCCATCTTAAACTGGTCATCTTCTTTCACCATTATCTGATTATATCCTGAGTAGCCATCTAGGAGAGAGAATCTCTCTCGACCATTGAAGGAAGTGGGTAATGGTCTTTGAGAGACACCCTGTTGAGGTCTCGGAAGTCCACACACAACCTGATTTCTCCGCTCTTCTTCCTAACCGGAACCAAGTTTGCAACCCAACTTGAGTGCTTGATCGGGAATATAATGCTTTCCTCTATTAGCTTGTTTAACTCTTTCTTCATTAGAGGCTCAATGTGATGGTTGACTGGTCTCTGCTTCTGCCTAATGGGCTTAGCATCTAGATCCAATTCTATGGTATATTGTGCCAAATTTGGATCGAATCCTCTCAAGTCTTCATAGCTCCAAGCGAAGACATCTAGAAATTCTTGGCAAAGTTGTATGAAATCTGATTTCTCCTACTCTGTGGCCACTTTACCAATTTGAAGTGTTTTGCCTTCTCCAACCAGAATTGGCTCTGAATCTTCTCTCTTGACCTGTATGTTAGCCTTTTCCTTACGGAACTAGTCGTTAGGGTTGAAGATAGACTCCAATGTTACTAAACCCTTGGGAAGCTTGTTTTTCTGCAGCTTGCACTACTTGATCCCCATCTTCTTTGCTCTAATCTGTCTTGATTCCTAGCTGAGAATTCAACCTCTTCTTGTAAGAAATTGACGATCTGTTGATCGTTCTCAAACACTTGCCAGCTTGTGTTATTATCTGGAACTGCTGGCCTCACAACCACATGGATATGTGGTTGTGTTTTTTCCCTTTTGATGTTGTCAACCACATCAAATGTTGCTCCAATCTCTTTGTGAGCCTATCCGCAGCTTCATTTTTCTTCCCGGTATGGAAATGATGTTGAAAGATTCGAAATCCTCAACGAGGTCCCACACCTATTCTTGTAGTTCTTCAGCAGGTCATTCTTTGTAGCATGTTGTCCCTTGACTTGATTGACGATCAACTCGCTATCCCCAAACACCTACAAGTTCTTTATGCCCTTTTCCTAGCCCAATGAAGTCCGTGAATCAATGCCTCATATTCACTGTGTGTTGTTTGAACAAGAAAAATGGAAACGAAAAGCTGAATAATATTTGATGCCTTGAGGTGAAAGAAGCTGTTAGTGCAAAATTACAAAGCACTCTGACGACGCATCGCTTTTAGGTTGATGTTTCAGAATCCAGTGTGATTTCACAACATGGAAACCTCTCTCTAAGTGTGGGACTTTTGAAACTGAGAGAGGAATCTCTAGATTAGAGGCTGGTTCCTCAACTCCTCTAATTTAGATCTATATTTGCACAACTACAGAGGTTCAGATCCTAATCCTACTCTAAATTGCAAGGAGACAGGGACAAATGCAAAAAATTGAAACTAACTAAAGATGGTGATGCACCAAAAGGAGTGGTGAATATTTTTGTCATGCAAATAGACACAAACCAAAGATTGCAGCATAAAACATACACAGGCTGATAAGATATAATTTAGGATCTGAAATGAAGCAAATAATACAAACAAAGGACTGAAACTCATTCACAAAGCTTGCATTATCATTTCCAATGTCAAAACCACTGCATTACAACCTCAGAGAGGTAGAAAAGTTGTTACAATATTTGAAGAGTTCGATTCTTGCCACAATCACTTCCTAGAGGTGAAATAAGAAGTCTGCTATGCCAAAAAGTGTTCCACCTTTTAGAAATGAGCCAAATCTGGCTTTTTCATTACATGGGTTGAGCCCAGGAGAGAGAAAACATACAAAAACATGGGAGCCCATTCCTCATTGACTACAAATGCATTAAAATGGCATGGGAACCTTACAAACCCATACCCTGCCATTTTTGACCAAATTGGAGGAGAATGCGACCCATTCTGTATTAAATTTGGTCGTTGAAATGTCACTTCTAGCCATGAACACGCATCAGAGCCATTTCTTAACTTTCTCTCTCCAGATTGAACCAAAATTCAAGATTGACCTTGGAATCATGTAGAGAATTTTATAATCTTTCCAATGATATAAAGAACATGTAAATCTGAGCTCTGGATCGAAAGATATGGCGATCTGAAGATTTAGGGCACAAAATAGGCAAAAATGGGTTTTGAAATTTTTTCCCGCGCTCCACCACCTAGACGACACGTGTCGGGCGCTGATTAGATGAGAAATTCTCTCTCCTTCCCTTAGCCACGGGTTTTCCTTGAAATTTTTGACTTTTTGTAATTTTTGGAAATTTTTTCATTTTTTCCCCGCGTCCCCGCCACTTGGGACATGTGGCATGATCTGGTTGGAGGACAGGGGCGCGGGGTCATCCTTTACCTTTTAGTTTTTGGCCAAAACTTTTGCCAAATTTTATAATTTCTCCCCGAGCTCTGCACTCCCCTTCTCCTTAGGACATGTGTCCTCTTTTTATTGGCTCGGGCTAACGCTTCAAACCTTCCCCTTTGAAATTTTAGACGTTTTCCCTTATAACACGTGGCATTTCCTGATTCGTTCGCGGGCCTACTGGCTTTTCGCGTCCCTCGTGTATTTTCGGCCCAGGTGTCCCAAACCATCTGGGAAAAATTCCTCCAATCCTCCCGATTTAGGCTTCCCTATCCCTCTTTGAGGTGAAGACACGTGGCATTATTTGATTGGCTCTCGGCTCCTTCAACTCTCCATGTCCCACGCGTCCCTATGTCCCAACTATACCAGTGCTAAAGTTCTCTGTTTCGGCCGATCCGGTGGTTCGTGTCCTTTGCGTCCTTGTGGCTTAGATGTCCCAGCTTGTTCTACATAGCAGTTAGTCAATTTTGCTTTTACCTTCAGCCGGTTTGCCCTTTCGCGTCCCTCGCGTCCCAATGTCCCACCCGTCCCAAGGTCTTTGTGTAGACCGCTGGAGGCTTTTCGGCCGGTTCACACCCCGACGTCCCAACTATCCCAAGGACCGCCTGGACTAGGACTTAGCCAATTTTCATGATTTTTCTGGCCCAAGCTTGTTTTTTGCAATTTTTCACTCTTTTTTAGAACTTGCTCCTTTCTTCTTGGACAGGAGAGTTAGAAAAAATCCGAGGGGACCCTAGAAACATGATTTTTGCCTTGAATCAATCTATTTTCCTAGGACTTGAGTATTCTGATGCATGTTATCAAATTTTACCCTAGGGGTGAAAATTGGATAACAATTTGGTGACTCAACGGGGTCATCTGCCTGCTAGATGAAAAGACCAGTAGCCTGAAGTAGTCCATTGGGCATGGAGTCATCAAATATTCTGTTTAGAACCCCTAACTAATTCAGAATGTGCAAGGAGGAAGATGGAATATCACCGATGGAAGTGAGGACTGCAAAACATCTCTATGGACAGCAAGTGTGCCAAAGTACTTAGGGAAAACAAAACTAACCTACAACAAAACAATGTGCACAAGCACTTGGAGGAATGAATATCTAACCTAATATTTACAAGGTGATGAACTTCCTCTAGAAGCAACGCTTGAGATAGATTCCATTCACTGGAATCAGTAGTTCTTCACCATCCAATGGGGCCAATTGGAAAGCATTATTGTTCTTGCACTTTGTGACCATGTATGGGCCACTCCAAATGGCATCAAATTTTGAATGCCTTCCCGGTTTTTCTCTATCCACATCCCATTTTAACACTAGATCTCCAACCCGAAAAGATATATCATTGGCCTTCCTATCAAAGGTCTTCTTAATCAAAGCTTTGATCCTTTTCCATTGCTTGGGATACCTGATTTCGATCTCTTGCAGCTCCATCAACTCGCATACCTCACCTCCATGGGCTCAAACTCTATCAACTCTAGCTACTTCATGAGTTCCAATGTTGGCAATTCAAGTGACATGGGTAAGATTGCCTCTCTTCCATAGATAAGTTTGAATGGAGAGTTACCTATGGATCTTTTGGGAGTTATCCTATCAGCCCATAAGGCTAATTTCAGTTTGGTATGCCAAGACCTCGATTCTCGTCAAGAGTCCTCCTAATGATCCTTAACAAGTTCTTGTTTGTAAACTCGGCTGGCCATTACCTTGAGAGTAATAGTTTGATGAAGTGCTTAGGTAGATACCATTCTTGACAGCCCACTCGGTCACCTTAGATCCAATGAATGCCAATGCATTATCGGAGATTATTGTAGCAGAGCACACCAAATCTGGTTGTTATACCCTCATAAAAGTCTAAGATGCTAGATTTAGTTGCCTCTTTAAGTGCTCTTTGTCCATTTGGTGAAGTAGTTCTGTGGTGTCAAAATCCATTTATGCCCTTGTCTTGAATTGGGATTAATGACTCCAATGAAGTCCAAACCCCATTACATGAATGGCTGGTCAACTAAGATTGGATGCAATGGAAGGGCAGCAAGTCTCTCTTTTCTGTGAAGAATGTACAATTCTTACACCTCTTGATCCATGCATAGTAATCACTGAAGATTTTAGGCCAATAATAACCAGCCTTCATGATTTTTAGAGCTATCACTCTTGGTGCAAAATGACCACCAGCTGGTCCACCATGGAACTCTTCCAACACCCTTTGAATCTGATTTGTGCTAATGCATCTCAGCAGCACTCCATTCACATCTTTCTTGAACAAAACTCCATCAACAATGGCATATGGGACAACCTGCAATCTAAAGTGTCTTCTTTGGGTCTTGTTCATCTCCGGAGGGCATAGGCCTGTGCCTAGGAAGTGCATTATACCTTGGGTCCAGCAAGGAGTGGGGGCAGCATTGTCTTCTTCTTGATTGCCACTTGGCTCATGGCTGTCCTGGACTGTCAAAACAGCCTCTTCTTCATTGCATACTTCCTTTTGCTTCCCCAAAACTAGTTGCTCACACAATCCTTTCCCTCTTACCAGCTTGGTGATCTTGATCTCAATGTCATACTCCATGACACGGGTGATCCAACCTGCCCTTTTCTCATTCAAATCCTTGTTGAGGAGGAAGTCCTTGACTCCAGCATGTGAGACCAACAACTAGACCTTGTTGTTTGAGACTAAATGCTTGAATTTCTTCAAGCTTCTGATTACTGCAAGTACATGCTTCTCAATAAAAGAGTACCTCACCTCATAGTCATCTAGGCTCCGATTGAAGAAGGCAATTGGCTGCTCATCATTATCCTTGTTCTGCTGTACCAAAATGGTAGAAATAGTGTCATTACCTCCAAATGCATAGAGGATGAAATCCTTGGAGAAGTCTGGGTTGATGAGAGTTGGTGCTTGGGAGATGGCTTCTTTGATTGCTTCAAAACTCTCCTTGCCTTCTGCTGTCCACTTGAAAGCCATGCTCTTCTTTAACATTTTGGTGATGGGCTTGACAAGGGCTACAAAATCTGGGACAAACCTCCGAACAAAGTTTATCCTTCCCAAGAAACTCTGAAGGGCTTTCTTGTGGCTTGGAAATGGTAGTGCTCTTATGGCTTCAACCCTCTCTGGATCAATTGCTAATCCTTCCTTGGAGACAATATGGCCAAGGAGCTTTCCTTCATGTGCAAGAAAGATGCACTTCTTAGGATTCAAAGACACTCCAAATCTCCTACACCTTGTGAAGACTTGCCTCAAATGAGAGAGGTGGTCTGCTGCATTTTGGAAAAAACAGTGATATCATCAAGGTAAATCAGCACCACGTTGTTAATCAAACCTTTGAATGCCATGTCCATTGCCCTTTGGAAGGTAGCACCAGTGTTGGACAGCCCAAATGGCATTTTCCTGTATGTAAAATTTCTCCATTTGGTTGTGAAGGCTGTCTTGAACTGGTCCTCTTCCTTCACCATAATCTAATTGTAGCCTGAGTAGCCATCAAGTAGTGAAAACCTCTCGGAGCCAGCCATAACTTACAAGATTTACTCCATGGAAGGGAGTGGGTAATGGTCCTTGAGAGAGGCTCTATTCAAGTCTCTGAAGTCAACACACAGTCTGATCTCTCCACTCTTCTTTCTAACTGGAACTAAGTTGGCAACCCAACTAGAATGCTTGATTGGGAATATGATCCTTGACTCAATCAGCTTGTCCAATTATTTTCTCATGAGAGGCTCCATGTGTGGATTGACTGGTCTTTGTCTCTGCCTGACAGGCTTAGTATTTAGATCCAATTCGATGGTATGCTGAGCTAAGTTGGGATTGAAACCTTTCAAGTCTTCATAGCTCCAAGCAAACACGTCAGGGAACTCTTGGCATAGCTGTATGAACTCATACCTTTCTTGTTCAGTTGTCATCCTTCCAATCTGCAATGGTTTGTTCTCTTCTACCAAGATGGATACTGAATCCTCTCTATTGACCTGAATGTTTGCTTTTTCCTTTCTAAATTGGTCATTGGGATTAAAAATGGACTCCAAAGTGATAAGTCCCTTGGGCAGCTTGTTAGTTCTCACTGTACCACTTGGTCACCATCTTTGCCGTTCCAATATCTCTTGATTCTTGGTGAGAACTCAACTTCTTCTTGCAAGAAATGGATGATTTTCTGTCATTTTCAAACACTTGCCAACCGACATTGTTATTTGGCACTTTGAAGGCCTCACAATCACGTGGATGTTTGGTTGTACCTTGTCTTGTTGAATGCTTTCCACAATGTCAAAGGCTGCCCCTACTTCTACAAGCTGTCAATGACTTGATTCTCTTTCCGGGAATGGATTTGATGCCAAAACCCTCAAAATCTTCCACGAGGTCCCATACGCTGTTCTTGTAGCACCCGAGAAGATCATTCCTAGCAACATGCTGTCCCTTGACCTGATTTACAATCAATTCACTGTCCCCAAAAACTTGCAAGTTCTTTATTCCTCTCTTTATTGCCCAATGCATCCCTTGTACCAAGGCTTCATATTTAGCGAGTGTTATTGGAGCATGCAAACTGAAATCTAAAAGCTGAGTAGTACTTTACTCCTTGAGGTGAAACAAGCATAGCTCTACCTCCCGCACCTTGTCTACTCCTTGATCCATCAAAAACAGCTATCATACCTCATTGTCATCTTTGTGATTTGGCTTGGTGATGTTAGGAATAGGCTGATTTTCTTTGTGTATACAATAGACCCCTAGCTCGCATTCTTCTACTTCTTAATAAGGATCAAAAACATGTATCTTGTTTGCCCATTCATCAAGAGTTATATCCAAGATGCTTCCAACCTTGGTGTCACCCTCATCGGTGCTTGGGTGATCTTCTTGATCAAATGTTGAGAAATTGGCATTAATCTGACTTGGAGTGTAAGGCTCAATATGGAAGTTTGCAATAGGTTCTGACTTGATTGTAGCTTTGGTTCCATACCTCGTTCTAAACAACATGTGTGACCAATCGGTAGAAATATAGCCTCCATTTTGGTGTGAAGTCTCTTGACAAACATAGGGAAAAGAGTGGTGGAAGGTCTATGACTGATACATCTTGTAAAACAACAACATTTGGACATGCATGCAAGGTGAGACTCAAATTTCTAATCACCCCAACTATTGTTACTGCTGTCCCATCAAGCTGCACCACCCCTTTGGATGTTGTTTCATACTGGAGCCCTAGCTGATCAGCTATCTGTTTAGGCATTATCAAGCTACTTGCCCCGGAGTCTATCATGCAATTATGTACTAGCTGATTTCCAATGATTAATGAAACATAGAAAGGAGGGGGCTTCAACATTTTACCTTGCTGTCCTCCATGATTTCCCTTAGGCTGGGCAGCATTTGTGAGCACTTTGTCTTACATCTGAACTTGCTGATTTGAAGTTGGCCAGTCCTTCATGGCAGCTTGTAGCAGATCTCTTTGGCCTGGGATAGATAGGGATTCCCACATTGATATATTGACGTTTGTCTTCTTCATCTGATCAATGATACTGAATGGTGATGAAGGATCTCTTTGCTGTCCCTTTTCTTGTACATTCACTCCTTGCACGTGGGCAGCAATAACTGGTATTTGAGTTGGTCTAGGAGCTGTTCTTGGCTGCCCTTGTGCATTTGAAATTGGATTTTGCTTGCCAACCACTTGTGGAACCATAGAAGGTCGTGGATTGGTTGGGGCTAATGGCTGTTCTTCACCCAAATTCCTCCTTTTTGACCTTGTGTTGGCTGCAACACCTTGAGAAACTGCCTGGTTCATGCCACAAAAATCCTCTACTTGCCAATTTACCAATGTGGTGTCATTTGGGGCTGATTGCTTTGTTGGAATGTTTCTTGTTGTTGGTTGTTTCCTTGACTGCCCTCACCCTCCACACCAGTAGTTGTCACCATTAGTGCTTGATTCAAAGCACCATTGAAGCACATGGATTGATTATGAGGCTCATTGCATGGAAAACACCAATCATACTCCTGAGCAATGTTGTTTTGTGTTGGCACCAATGCCTTAGAGGCAGATATGGCATTTGGATTATAGGGCTGAAATGGTCTATTGGCAGGAGGCCTTGTTTGATTCATATTTGCAGCTGGGTTAGGTGGCCTTTGTGGTTGGTATGGCTACCTGTTAGGCTGAGCTTGGGGTTGATAAGAAGGTCTAAAACCTTGGGCTTGTTGCCTCTTGAGAGTAACCAGCTCATTGCCTAGGTTTTGCAATTGCTTCATGACCTCTTGAAGCTCATTTGGGGCACTTGGAGATGAAGTGGAAGCTTCATTTGAACTCTGATTTCTAGGAGTGGGAGAAGGAGCCAAATTAGGTGCTTGATTGGTGTTTGGACTCTCTAAACTTGGAAACAATGGCATGGGAGGTCTAGGGGCAAGTTTTCCAGCTTGGATCAAACAATTTTCAGCCCTAATGGCAATGCTATAAGCCATAGGGATGGTTATGCCTCCCATGGATTGAATCAACATAGAAATATCAGAATTTAGAGCTTTGAGATAGTAGAGAAAAGAACCTTCTGCTGTTGGCCTGACTACCACTGGAATTCTCTCCCAAGTCTTTTGAAATCTAAAGTTGAAATCGGTCAGCTGCTCATTGGGAGCTCTCTTGATGGTTGTCAGCTACTCCAAAAGAGACAAGTTGTCTCCCTTTTCTCCAAATTACTCGTGAAGTGCTATACACAGCTGATTCCAATTTGTGATAGAACCAGCTCCAAGGCTCCTAAACCATTGCAATGCTTTACCCTTGAATGAAGATGCCAGTAACTTGACAGCCACTTGCATCTCATTGATTTCATGAATTACACAAAGGTTAGCAATATCTTTAACATGATCACCTGGAGTAGTTTGATTTTCTCTAGTGAAGTATGGAATATTCTTCAAGGCTGCAATAGGAATTAGATGTTGTGCATTGAGGGCAAGTGGGCTGCTACTACTGTTAAGTTGACATAGGGATTGTTTTGTGCCATTCTAATTGGTATTAAAACCCTTGTTGACTGAATGAAAGGCCTACCAGGTGGAGGAGTTGAGAGAGTTCTGTTTGGTGGAGATGGAGACCTTTGAGTCCTTCTTCCTCTTTGCCTTCTTCTTGGAGATAATTGCAGGTATTCAAACAACACTTCTTCTTCTCCAACTCTTGACCTTGTGGTGACTCTTCTCATGAGTTTTCAGGCCTGCACTGCTGAAACCAGTTGATTCTTCCCCTTGGAGTCGCCAGATATGTAAATAATAGCTCTTTTCAAGCAAGAAAATTGTAGCAGATGCACATCAACTTTTCTGCAAATAAAAATGAGACCTCTAGTGTCCCACCGGGTGTGCCAAAACTGTTAGTGTAAAATCACAGCACCCCTGGATGCACATCAGGCTTCTAGGTTGATGTTTCAGGCATCCAGTGTGATTGCACAACATGGAAACCTCTCTCCAAGTGTGGGACTTGTGAAACTGAGAGAGGAATCTCCAGATTAGAGGCTGGTTCCTCAAACTCCTCTGATTTAGATCTATATTTGCACAACTACAGAGGTTTAGATCCTAATCCTACTCTAAATTACAAGGAGACAGGGATAGAAATGCAAAAATTGAAACTAACTAAAGATGGTGATGCACCAAAAGGAGTGGTGAATATTTTAGTCATGAAAATAGACACAAACCAAAGATTACACATAAAACATACACAGGTGATAAGATATAATTTAGGATCTGAATTATGAAGCAAATAATACAAACAAAGGACTAAAACTCATTCACAAAGCTTGCATTATCATTTCCAACGTCAAAACCACTGCATTACAACCTCAGAGAGGTAGAAAAGCTGTTACAATCTTTAAAGAGGTCTGATTCTTGCAACAATCACTTCCTGGAGGTGAAAGAAGAAGTCTGCTATGCCAAAAAGTGTTCCACCCTTTAGAAATGAGCAAAATCGCTTTTTCATTACATGGGTCAAGCCCGGAGAGAAAAACATACAAAAACATGGGAGCCCATTCCTCATTGACTACAAATGCATTAAAATGGCATGGGAACCTTACAAAACCATACCCTACCATTTTTGACCAAATTGGAGGAGAATGCGACCCATTCTGTATTAAATTTGGTCGCTGAAATGTCACTTCTGGCCATGAACACGTGTCAGAGCCGTTTCTTAACTTTATCTCTCCAGACTAAACCAAAATTCAAGATTGACCTCGAGAATCATGTAGAGAATTTTATAAGCTTTCCAATGATATAAAGAATGTGCAAATCTAAGCTCTGGATCGAAAGATATGGCGATCTGAAGATTTAGGGCACAAAACAGGCAAAAATGGGTTTTGAAATTTTTTTCCGTGCTCATACACAGACGACACGTGTCGGGTGCTGATTGGATGAGAAATTCTCTCTCCTTCCCTTACCTGGGGTTTTCCTTGAAAGTTTTGACTTTTTGTAATTTTTGGAAAAAATTTCATTTTTTCCCCGTGCCCCCGCCACTTGGGACACGTGGCATGATCTGGTTGGAGGACAGGGCGCGGGGTCATCCTTTACCTTTTATTTTTGGCCAAAACTTTTTCCAAATTCTCTAATTCCTCCCGAGCTCTGCACTCCCCTTCTCATTAGGACACGTGTCCTCTTTTTATTAGCTCAGAGCCAATGCTTCAAACCTTACCCTTTGAAATTTTAGACGTTTTCGCTTGTGACACGTGGTGTTTCTGATTCGTCTGGGCCTACCGGCTTTTCACATCCCTCGCGTATTTTCGGCCCAGGTGTCCCAAACCATCTGGGAAAAATTCCTCCAATCCACCCGATTCGGGATTCCCTATCCCTCTTTGAGGTGAAGACACGTGGCATTATTTGATTGGCTCTCGGCTCCTTCGGCTCTCCGCGTCCCATGCGTCCCTATGTCCCAACTATCCCAGTGCTAAAGTTCTTTGTTTCGGCCGATCCGGTGGTTCACGTCCTTCGCGTCCTCGCGGCCCAGATGTCCCAGCCTATTTTGCATAGCAGTTAGTCAATTTTGCTTTTACCTTCGGCCGGTTCGCCCTTTCGTCCCTCACATCCCGATGTCCCAACCATCCCAGTCTTTGCCGCGACCACCCGAGCTTTTTCGGCCGATTTGCGCCCGACATCCCAACTATCCCAAGGACCACCTGGACTAGGACTTAGCCAATTTTCATGATTTTTTCTGGCCCAAGCTTGTTTTTGCAACTTTTTCACCCTTTTTAGAACTTGCTCCTTTCTTCTTGGACAAGAGAGTTAGAAAAAATCCGAGGGGACCCTAGAAACATGATTTTTTTCCTTGAATCAATCTATTTGCACAGGGAATTGAGTATTACGATGCAATGTTATCAAATTTTACCACTGGGGTGAAAATTGGATAACAACAACCATAGCTCCTCTTGCACCTTGCCTACTCCTTGATCCATCAAAAATAAGCTGTCATACCTCATTGTCATCTTTATGGTCCAGTTTGGTGATGCTAGGAATAGACTGGTTTTCTTCATGTATGCAATAGACTCCTAGCTCGATTCTTCTACTTCTTGGTAGGGATCAAAAGCATGTACCTTGCTTGCCCATTCATCAAGAGTCAAATTTGGAATGCTTCCAACTTTGGTGTCAGCTTCATCTGTGCTTGGATAATCTTCTTGATCAAATGCTGAACAGTTGGCATTGATTTGGCTTGGAGTATGAGGCTCAATATGAAAGTTTGCAATTGGTTCGGATTTGATTGTGACCTTAGTACCATATCTTTTTCTGAACAACATGTGTGACCAATCAGCATATAAGTACCCTCCAATTTTGGCTGTGAAATCCCTTGATAAGCATAGGGAAAAGAGTGGTGGCAAATCTATCACTGACACATCTTGTAAAATGGTAACGTTGGGGCATGTATGCAAGGTAAGATTCAAACCTTTAATTACTCCCATGGTTTCTACTGCTGTCCCATCCAATTGCACTACCCCCTTTGATATGACTTCATATTGGAGACCCAGCTGATCAGCTATTTGCTTGGGCATGACAGAACTACTTGCCCCAGAATCAATCATGCAATTGTGTACTAATTTATCCCCGATGATTAATGAAACATAGAATGGAGGGGGTTTCAAAACTTTACCTTGTTGTCCTCCATGATTCCCTTTAGGCTGAGCAGCATTTGTGAGGACCTTCTCTTGCATATGGGCCTGCTGGTTCGAAGTTGACCAATTCTTCATGGCAGCTTGTAGAAGATCTCTTTGGCCTGGGATGGATAAAGATTCCCACATCGATATATTCACATTCGTCTTCTTCATTTGATCAATGATGCTAAATGGGGATGAAAGATCTCTTTGCTGTCCTTTGGCCTGTACATTCCTTTCTTGCACATGGGCAGCAATAGCTGGCATTTGAGCTAGCTTAGAAGGTGGTTTGGGCTGTCCTTGTGTGTTTGGAACTGTATTTTGCTTACCAACACCTTGTGGAGTGATGGAAGGTTGTAGATCACTTGGAGCCAATGACTGTCCTTCACCAATATTCCTCTCTTTTGATCTTGTGTTAGCTGCTACACTCTGTGAAATTGTTTGATTCATGCCACAAAAATCCTCAGCTTGCTAATTCACAAGTGTAGTATCATTTGGAGCTGTGTTTTGCTGAGATGTCCCTTGTTGCTGATTTGTTTCTTGACTCATTTCACCCTCAACGCCGTGTTGTCACCATCAGGCTTGGTTCAAAGCACCATTGAAGCACATAGATTGGTTGTGAGGTTCATTGCATGGGAAACACCAATCATACTATTGAGCTATGTTGTTTTGTCTTGCACTAAGGCTTTAGAAGTAGATGCAACATTGGGGTTATAGGGCTGAAATGGTCTATTGGCGGGAGGCCTTACTTGGCTTTGATTTTGATTTGTAGCCTGAGTTGGTGACCTATTTTGTTGGTATGGGGGCCTAGCTAAGTCCTGCACTTGAGGCTGATAAGAAGGTCTAAAGCCTTGGGCCTGCTACCTCTTGAGTGTAACCAGCTCATTTCCCAAATTTCGCAATTGTTTCATGACCTCTTGGAGTTAATTTAGAGCACTAGAGGATGAAGTAGAAGTTTCATTTGAACTTTGATTTCTAGGAGTGGGAATAGGAGCCAAAGTGGGTGTTTGACTAGTACTTGGATTTTTAGGTTTGGATACAAGGGCATGGGAGGCCTAGGAGCCAACTTACCACTTGAATAAGACAGGTTTTCAGCCCTAATGGCAATGATATAAGCAGCAGTAAGGTTGTGCCTCCCATAGATTGAATTATCATAGAAATATCAGAATTCAAAGCTTTAAGGTAATATAGAAAAGAACCTTTAGCTGTTGGCCTAACGGCCACTGGAATCCTATCCCAAGACCTTTGAAATCTGAAGTTGAAGTCAGTCAGCTACTCATTGGGAGCTCTCTTGATAGTCGTCAATTGTTCTAGTAGAGAAAAATTGTCTCCCTTTTCTCTAAATTGCTTATGGAGAGCTATGCATAACTCGATTCCAATTTTGAATAGAACCACTGCAAGGCTCCTAAACCATTACAATGCCTTCCCTTTGAACGAAGATGCCAACAATTTGATAGCAACATCCATTTCATTTATCTCATGGATTGCACAAACGTTAGCAATGTATTTGACATGATCACCAAGAGCGGTATGATTTTCTCCAGTAAAAAATGGAATGTTCTTCAATGCTGCAATCGGAACTGGATTTTGTGCATTGAGGGCAAGTGGGCTGCTTGCCAGTGAAATTGACAAAGGGATTCGGTGGTTGCACCATTCTGATTGGCTTGAGAACCCTTGTTGATTGGATGAAAGGTCTACCAGGTGGAGGGGTTGATAAAGTCCTATTAGGTGGAGATGGTGATCTTTGTGGTCTTCTTCCTCTCCTTCCTCTTCCTGGTGATAGTTGCAAGTGGACAAATAGCCCCTCTTCTCGAGTATCGAACTGGTTCAAATTCTTCTCATATGCCTGGGTAACTTTTGCTGCTACACCGTTGAATTCTACCCCTTCGGAGTTGCCAGATGTGTTAGATAATGAGCCTCAAAAGGCTGGATTTTGCCAAGTTACACACCAAACCTGACAATATTAAAAATAATTTAAAACTTGAAGGACCCAGAAGATACAACTCTTCAATTTGGTTATGGGGGTATTGTTGTGCAGCTACTAATCTCCGAAAGGTACAGGTGAAAACTCAGGTCATGTAAGGCAACTGGGAAAACCTGAAATACCAAAAACCATGAAATTTTGAAAGTCAAAATCTCAAAAATCTAAGAATACCCTTTTGAATATTATCCCCCAATCTATCAACTGGTGAAATTTTGACTTGTTTTGAGCAAGTTAAGCCCTTAAAAATCAATTTCAAAGTTAAGCCTGGAAGGTGATAAATCTGAAATTGTAAAACTGTAATTTTTGTCCAAATTTCTTAAAAATTCCTTCAAATCTTGTGGAATGACCTCTTGGTCCCACCGGGCGTGCCAAAACTGCGTGATGGTGAATCACAAGCACTTCGAACGTCTGCAACTTGATTGGTTGAGACGCTCAGGTGTGATTGCATAACATGGAGATTTTCCCAAGTGTGGGACCTTGTGAAATCGGAAAAGCTCTCCTGGATGAAGGCCGCTTCCTATTCCTCTATTCGATGCACACATAAAAATGTAGAGGGTCTACTCAAAAACCTAATCTAACTTACCAAGAGACAGGTAAGAAGATGCATAAAAATAAACCTAAACTAACAAAGGTGATGCACCAAGGAATGAAGAACACTGTCTTGCCAATAAACACAAACCATCAAAATGTAATGCAAGATCATGCACGATAACAAAAATTGCGGTGAAAGATCGGGAGGATGCAAATGAACACGAGAGGGTTGAGAATCATCCATAGACATGTGTTATTTGCTCCAAAGATCTACATACACTATAAAATGCCAAGAGGCAAAGTTCCATTACGCTTTTAGATGGGAGGTTTGAACTCCACAAATTCACTTGCAAAAGAGAAGAAGGGAGGGGAAAACAAGAATGTCTAACCTTTAGAAAGAAGCTCGTAAGCTTTCCGAAAAGGCCAACCTTACATGAATCCAAACTCCTTGTGAAAAGTTATGGCCATCCAATATCTACGCTGTGAGTCCTTCATGTCGGCTTAGAATGTTGCGCCTCCCGAAGATGCGCCAAGGCACATCCATCCTTATGTCGACATACCCTTACATGTGCCAAGGTGCAAATTTTGCCATGTCGACACTTCTTACTTTGTTCCTTTTACCTGCGCCATGGGCGCATCCATTTTCGTGTTAACACCTTCTCGCAGTGCACCTTTTACCTGCGCCATGGGCGCATCCATTTTTGTGTGTTGACACTCTCTTACCTGTGCCATAAGCACATCCACATTTGTTTCAACACTCATTTATCTATCCCCTTTACTGCACCGTGGCACATCCATATTTGTGTCGACACTCTCTTACCTGTGCCATGGGTGCATCCATATTTGTGTCGACACTCATTTACTGTGCCCTTTACCTTTGGTGACGCAATAAATATTGGGCTCGAGTTTCTTTGATTTCCATATTCTTCTGCTTGTCTATATCTACCCGGGGGGGAGATATTTACAATAGTAATATTTCAAGCCATGAGTCAAAAGATACGACCCTTGAAGTTTGTATAGGGTCTATACAGGAGGTTAGGAAAACAACTCAAAAATGGGTCCCCTTTCATCTAATTCCTACCTTGGCTTTGGCTTGGGCCCAGGATGCTTGACTTTTTCCTTGGGTGGAGTTGCGGGTCATTTTGCAAATTTTACTCCCTTTGAGATTATAAGGGGAAAAGCGAACTTTTTTCCCAACATTCTCGCTTTTGATTCTGTTTCCTCTTATGTGGGATCGCAGTTGATCCAATATTTGGCATGGGGTGAAATATGGATAACAATTTGGTGACTCACAGGGGTATCTGCCTGCTAGATGAAAATACCAATTGCCTTGTCATATCCATTGGGCATGGAGTCATGGGTGATAGCCTGCTACTGATCTGAACTTAGAAAGCTGACCCCTGGGCCACTTGGAAACCCATTAGAACCGAAACTGATCTTGACCAAATGCCGAGTCCAAACATTATATGAGAGAAAAAAAAATAGCACCACACTATATACAAAATTTGAAATCATACATGCTCTAAATGGAACATGCAGAGCATGTAAATCACTTAGGAGAAAAGCAATCTACACTACAGTAAGACAATGTGCATAAGCACTTAGAGGAAAGAGAAAACTAAACTAATATGTACAGGGTGAGAACTCCCCTTTTAGTAGCAGTGCTTAAGATAGATCCCATTTACTGGAATCTACAACTCTTCACCCTCCAATGTAGACAATTGGAAAGCATTGCTACTTTTACATCTTGTGATCATATAGGGGCCACTCTAGATGGTGTCAAATTTGGAATGCCTTCCTTTTTTGCTCGATCTGCATCCCATTTCAAAACTAGGTCTCCTTCCTAGAAGGTCCTTGCCTTTGTCTTCTTGTCAAAGAATTTCTTGATTAAAGCCTGATTCTTCTCTATTACTTGGAGAGCATGCTCTCTAGTTTCTTCTAACTCCATCAGCTCCGCATACCTGGCCTCCATTGGTCCAAATTTAGACATCTCTAGTTGCTTCACGAGCTCCAATGCTGGAAACTCAAGTGATATAGGCAACACCACCTCTTTCCCATAGACGAGCTTGAATGGAGAGTTGCTGTAGATCCTTTGGGTGTTATTCTATCAGCCCATAAGGCTGTTTTTAGCTTTGTGTGTCAGGTTCTCTGATTCTTATCAAGAGTTATTCTGATGATCTTTAGCAGGTTCTTGTTTATGGACTCAGCCTAGCCATTACCTTGAGGGTAATAGTTTGATGAAGTACTCAAATAAGTCTCATTCTTGATGAACCATCCTGTGATCTTGGAACCTATAAATTCTAATGCATTGTCTGATATGATGGTGGATGGCACTCCAAATCTGGTCACTATCCCTTCATAAAAATCTAGGATACTAGACTTGTTTGCTTCCTTGAGTGCCATTGCCTCGGTCCATTTGGTGAAATAATTTGTCATTGTCAGGATCCATTTTTGACCTTGGCTTGAGTTTGGATTGATGACTCCAATGAAGTCCAATCCCCATTGCATGAAAGTTTTGTTGATTGAGATTAGGTGCAATGGAAGTGCTGCTACCCTTTCCTTGCCTTTGAAGAATGCACAATTCTTTCACCTTTTCATCCATGTGTAGCAGTCACTAAACATTCTGGCCCAATAGTATCCTACTTTTATGATTTTGATTGTTGTCAATCTTGTAGAAAAATTCCCTCCAACTTTGCTTCAATATGGAATTCTTGTAGCATTCTCTCCACCTGATCTACCCTAATGCATCTCAACAGAATGCCATTGATGTCCCTCTTGAACAAGACACCATCAATAAGAACATATGGGATGGCCTATAGCCTGAAATGCCTTATTTTTTCTTTACTCATCCCATGAGGACACAAGCCTATTCAAAGGAAGTGTACCATGTCTTGGGTCCAACAAGGAGCAGTACATCATCTCTCCCTTCTTCTTGATCATCTTGTAGAACAAAAACAACCTCCTTTCCACTATCTATCTCATCTTGTTGACCTGAGGCTAGTTGTTCACATAACCCCTTCCCATGGACCAGCTTGGTGACCTTGATCTCAATGTCATATTCCATGACACGAGTGATCCATCTTGCATGCTTTTCATTTAGGTCCTTGCTGAGAAGGAATTCTTTAACTCCCACATGGGAGACCAATAGTTGGATTTTGTTATTTGAAACCAAATGCTTAAACTTCTTCAATCCTCTAATTACCGCTAGGACCTACCTCTTAATGAAGGAGTACCTCACCTCATAATCTTCCAGGATCTAACTGAAGAAAGTAATTGGTTATTCTGTACTTTCTTTGTTCTGCTGCACCAAGATTGCGAAATTGTGTCGCTACCACAAAAGGCATACAATATGAAGTCTTTGGAAAAATATGGGGCCATAAAAGTTGGGGCTTGTGATATGGCTTCTTTGATGGCCTCAAAACTTGCTTTTCCTTTAGCTATCTAGGTCTAAATGTTAATCTCTTCTTCAGCATCTATGTTATTGGATTAACAAGGGCAACAAAGTTTGGAACAAACCTATGGAAAAAATTGATTTTTCCCAAGAAGCTTTGAAAATCCTTCTTATGACTTGGCAATGGCAATGCTCTTATTGCTTGAACTCTTTCTAGGTCAATTGCCAATCCTTCCTTTGATACGATATGGCCTAGAATCTTACCTTCATGGGCCAAGAATATGCATTTTTTGGGGTTCAGTGACACCCCAAATCTCCTACATCTCTGAAAAACTTGCCTCAGATGGAAGAGATGATCTATTGCATTCTTGGAAAAAATAGTGATGTCATCCAAATAGATCAGCACTATTTGATTAATCAGCCCCTTGAATGCCATATCCATTGCCCTTTGAAAAGTGGCTCCGGCGTTGGATAATCCAAATGGCATTTTCTTGTATGCATAGGTGCCCCACTTGGTGGTGAAAGTTGTTTTGAATTGATCATCTTCTTTCACCATGATCTGGTTGTACCCTGAGTAGCCATCTAGGAGGGAGAACCTTTCTGACCTAGACACTACTTGCAAGATCTGCTCCATTGAAGGGAGTGGGTAGTGGTCTTTGAGGGAGGCTCTGTTCAAATCCCTAAAGTCAACACATAGCCTGATTTCTCCATTTTTCTTCCTGACTAGGACCAGATTTGTAACCCAACTTGAGTGTTTAATTGGAAATATGATGCTTTCCTCTATCATCTTATTCAACTCCTTCTTCATTAGAGGCTCAATATTTGGGTTAACTGGTCTCTACTTCTGTCTGATGAGCCTAGCAGTTGGATCCATTTTGATTGTGTGTTGTGCTAGTTTTGGATTGAATCCTCTTAGGTCCTCATAACTCCAAGCAAACACATTAGGGAATTCTTGGCAAAGTTGTATGAATTCATACCTTTCTTGTTTGGTGGCCACTTTTCCAATTTGAAGTGTTTTGTCCTCTCTAACTAGGATCGACTCTAAATCTTCTCCTTTGATCTACATGTTAACCTTCTCTTTTCTGAACTGATCATTAGGATTGAAAATACATTCCAGTGTCACTAATCCTTTAGGAAGATTGTTTGTATGCAGTTGTACTATCTGATTCCCATATTGTTTCTCTAGTCTACTCTAGTTTATAGCTAAGAATTTAGCTTCTTCTTATAGAAATTTAATGATCTGTTGATCATTCTCAAACACCTACTAGCATGTATTATTATCTGGCACTACTGGCCTCATAACCACATGGATATGTGGTTGTTCTCTATCCCTCTTGATGTTGTCAACCACATCAAAACTACTCTCAACTACTGCAAGTCTATCAGCAGCTTCATTCTCCTTCTTGGGTATGGACACAATACTGAAGGCCTTGAAATCCTCCATGAGATCCCATACCCTACTCTTGTAGTTTTTGAGTAGGTCATTTTTGATAGCATTAAGTCCTCTGACTTGATTGGCAACCAGATCACTGTCACCGAATAATTACAAGTTCTTAATTCCCAGCTTCCTTTCCCAATAAAGATCTTGGACTAAAGCCTCATATTTAGCATTGTTATTTGAGCAAGCAAACTAGAATCTGATGGCTGAATAATATCTCATACCTCTAGGGGACAAGATCATGGCTCCTCCTCTAACTCCTTATCTACTCCTTGAACCATCAAAGAACAATTTCCATACCTCATTGTCGTCCTTGTATTTTGGCTTGATTAGGTCAGGAAGAGACTGGTTCTCTTCATGTAGGCAGTAGACACCTAGCTCAGATTCTTCCATCTCCCTATAGGGGTCAAAAGCATGGCTTTTATTGGCCCAATCATCGAGAGTCAAGTCTGGGATATATCCCACCTTGGTATTTGCTTCAGAAGTGCTTAGGAGGTCCTCTTGATCAAAAGTCTGAGTAGTTGGCATTGATTGGGCTAGGCATATAGGATTCAATATGATATTCAGTAATAGGTTCAGATCTGATTGTGTCCTTTGCTCCATACCTTGTCCTAAAGAGCATATGTGACCAATCAGTAGACAGTAACCTCCAATTTTGGCATTGAAGTCTCTAGATAGACACAAAGCAAAATGTGGTGGCAGGTATATGATTGACGCGTTTTACAAAACAGTCATATTAGGGAAAGCATGTAGAGTGAGAATCAAATCCTTGATGATTCCCACAGTAGTCACTGCTTTCCCATCTAATTAGACTACTCCTCTAGAGATGACCTCATATTAGAGACCCAACTAATTAGCTATTTGTTTGTGCATGATAGAACTACATCGCCCTGGAATCAATCATACAATTGTGTGCCAACTTATCTCTAATAATAAATGAGACATAGAAGGGAGGAGGTCTCATGTTTTTACCTTGTTTTTCTCCATGGTTCCTCCCAAGTGAACTAAATTAGCAAGCATTCTTTCTTACTAGTTAGGGGCTGATTTAAACTTGACCAATTCTGAATGGAAATCTACAATAGATCCCTCTACCCTAGAATGGCCAGTGACTCCCATAGTGAAATTTTCACACTTTTCCTTTTCATCTACTCAATAATATTGAATGAGTCATATTTTTGCTGCCCCTTCCTAGACACATTTCTTTCTTGCACATAGGCTGTTATAACCAATGCTTTACTAGATTTGGGAGGTTCTCTAGATTAGGTCAACATGTTGGGAGTTGTACTTGGAGCACCAGGACCTTGTGGAGAAATGGAAGGTTGAGGGTCACCTGAGCTTAGTGGTTGGCCCTCTCCAATATTTCTCTTTTTGGACCGTGTATTGGCAGTTACACTATGAGGGGATTGATTCATCCCACAGAAGTCTTTGGCTCCGCCAGTTGACAAACATATTCTCGTTTGGGGGGCCACCTTACTGCTGATCTTCCTCTTGATCAAGTTCTTGTATCACCACACTGGTTTGCACCATCAAGGCCTGATTTAGAGCACCATTAAAGCATGTTGATTGGTTATGTGGTTATGTCTGCATGGAAAACACCAATCATATTCCTGTGCCATATTGTTCTATGTAGGAACCAATGCCCTAGATGTTGAAGCTGTGTTAGGATCATATGGCCTAAAAGGTCTAGCAGCTTGGGGTTGTCCTTGGTTCTGGCTCTAGTTTACAGTCTGAGGTGGTGGCCTATTCTGTTAATACTGGGGTCTGGCTTGATATTGAACCTGGGGCTGGTATGGTTTGAAACTCTGAGCTTGTTTTCTTTTGATGGTCGGTAGCTCATTCCCAAAGTTCTCAAAATTTCTTCATTACCACTTCCTGAAACTCTTTATTTGTATTAGATGATTAAGTGGAAGCTTTGGCTACGATTTGACTCCACGGGTGGGTATAGGAGCTAATGTAGGTGCTTGGCTAGTATCTATGCTTCCTAACTCATGGTATAGAGGCATGGATGGCCTAGGAGTGATTTTTCCATCTTGAATCAAATGGTTCTCAGCCCCTATGGAGAGGTTATAGGTTGCAGGTAATGTAGTGCCCCCCATTGACTGAATCATCAGAGAAATATCAGAATTCAAAGCCCTAAGAAAGTATAAGAAGGAACCTTCATTAGTGGGTTTTACTACTGTTGGAATCCTATCCCAGGTCTACTAGAATCTGAGGTTGAAGTCCATCAGCTACTCATTTGGGGCTCTCTTGATTGTTGTTAATTTCTCCAACAAAGACAAGTTATCACCTTTTTCCCCAAACTGATCGTGAAGAGCCATGAACAATCGGTTCCATTATGGATAGATCCTCGCTATAATACTCTGAACCGTTGTGAATCTTTCCCTTTAAATCAATAGGTGAGCAGCTTAACTGCAATGTCCATCTCATGGATCTCGTGGATTGTACAGACATTTGCAATATCTTGGACATGGTCACCGGGAGAAGTTTGATTTTCCCCAGTGAAATATGGGATGATTTTTAATGCTTTGCAATTAGAACTGGGTTTTGTGCAATCAAGGTGAGTGGACTACTTCTAGTGAAGTTGACATATGGATTTGGTTGTGCCATTCTGATTGGCCTAAGAATACTTATAGACTGAAATAAAGGCCTCACAGGTGGAGGTGTTGACAAGGTTCTTCTTGGTGGAGATGGAGACCTCTGAATTCTTCTTGGTTTCCTTTCTCTACCTAGGGATAGATGTAAGTATTCAAATATACCTTCTTTCCTTGCTCTAGACTAGGTTTTTCTCATGAATCTTCCAAGCTTGGGCTGCTAAAACCAGTAGATTTGTTTCTTTTGGAATTGCTAGATGTACAATTTTAAGGGCTTCTTAAAACCCATAATCATAGAAAGTGTACATAAATTCCTACTATAAAGATGGAGACCTCTTAGTCCTACTAGACATGCCAAAACTATTAATGCAAAATCAAAACACCCCTAAATGAGTTCTAAAAATATGCTTTTATAAGGCAGACTCATTTGGTGTGATTGCATAACATTGAACTTTCCCCAAGGTGTGGGACCTTGAAAAATGGAAAATCTCTCTAGATTAAAGGTTGGTTTCTTATTCCTCTATTTAGGTGCATACGTAGAAACTTGCAGAGGATCTGTTCTTAATCCTAATCTAAACTTTACCAAGGACACAGGATAGAAAGAATACGAAATTAAAACAAAGCTAAACTACGAGGTGATGCACCAAAGGAATGATGAACACTTGTTTTGCTAATAGACACAAACCAACAAAATGCATACAATAAACTAGCACAGATAGCTAGATATATAATGGAAGGCCAGATGAAAGAAAAAGAGACAAGAGAGGATCTAAAATCGATCACAGACGTGTTTTATTGCTTTGTAGATTGATACAGTCCATTACAAAGTAGCCAAGAGGTAGAAATGTATTACAATTTTAGTGGAAGGCCTGAACCCCACAAATCCCTTTTCTAGAAGGAAGAGGGAGCCTGCAAAACAAAGAATGTCCAACCCTTTACAATGAATCCTACCCCCATATTTATAGATTCAACCTGAAAGAAGGAAAGAGAGAGAAGTGGGAAAATAGGTTGAAGCTCAACCACCATTGTTAATGCCTCTGATGAAATCTCTCCCCAAATCCATCTTTACTACATCAATCCTTGGTTCAACACCTTGAAGGAAGAGGAAATGATGGAAACAGATCAAATCCAATCTGGTTGTTGAGATAGATGGATCCCACATTGAAGGTCTGAAGACATTTCCTCCATTTTCTTCACCTAACCTCCTCAAAATTAAAGTTTCAGACCCCATGGCATGCGTGAGGCCGAGATCTTTCCAACGACATCAGATTTGCAATATTTTGAGCCATGAGTCGAAAGATATGCCCCTTGAAGTTTGTATCGGGTCTATACAGGAGGGTAGGAAAACAACTTGAAAATGGGTCCCCTTTCTTCTGATTCCCGCCTTGGCTTTGACTCGGGCCCAGATGCTGACTTTTTCCTTGGGCGGAGTTACGGGCCATTTTGCAACTTTTACCCCCTTTGAGATAACAAGGGGCAAAGAACCAACTTTTTCCCCGACGGTCCACTTTTGATTTTGTTTCCTCTTATGCGGGATCATAGTTGATCCAATATTTGGCATGGGGCAAAATATGGATAACAACCCCAATGTAAGTTGGGCTAAAAGCACATGATAGAAATGAAGGAGAATATTTTTTTGTGAAAGGTGAAAAATGTGTCTACAAATATGGAAAACAAGTAATCTTATACACATGGATGTTCTAAACCAAGTAGAAGAATGATATGAATGTAGATTAGAAGCCTTGTGATGAAGAAGTGATTAGCCAAAGGCACAAATCATGAGATAAGATATGGACTAGAGTAAGAGTCTGAACAAGGTCCAAAAAAAGACACTTGGTAACATACTAATCATGTTCAATCATAGAGATTCAATGTGTGCACATGGAATTTATTACCTCTTGAAGGGAATATTTAATAGACAACAAGCGAAGACACCCTAGCCAATGTGTAGGAATGATTTGTTTTGATAGGTGATTGTGTGAATGAAGAGTCAAGGATAGCCGTACATTACTCTCTTGTCACCAAGCATCCATAGCCCCGATGGAGATGCATTTGATTCTAATCACAACATTGCTCTACTACTAGTCAGGAATCCATAGCCCCTATAGAGATTATTAGAAATACCCCAAGAGAGAGTAATATATCAATTTTATTTTTATTTGTAGCTTTTAGTTTTGATTTTTTGATTGATTTTGATTCTTTTGCTTTCTGAAAAATTATTTTAGCTCTCTTATTTGACAAGGGGTTAAGAACCACATATGGCTTGATGGAAGGAGGTGGAAGTGATTGTGAGGATTCCATTGGCTAGTTTCAACAAATATGTCCAAAATTTCTTCGCAACAAGTTTATTAGATGTTGATTGTGATAGGATCTCTAAGAGGTCAGTCGTTTTTTAATTTACCAAGGTGATGAAAGACCAAGGTCAAAAAAATACCATAGATATAAATGTCACAAAATGCGTGTGAATAGGCTAACCAAAATATCACCGAAGGGATGAAAATGGTAGGAAGACTTATAGAGGAATGATAATAAAGGGAAGAAAGAATCATCCATGTGTACGCAATACCTGATTGCAATGTGTGATCTTTGTACCTTTGATTTTTCTTATGTTTTCTCAATGTTTTTGTATTTTTGAATTGTTTTTATTTTTAGATTTTTATAGTTTTAAGAGATTTGGACTGTAAAAATTCACTCCATGTGATAGGATCCAAAAACAATGTTTACGAATTCCTTGATAAGGGAGACTAGGTGCATTTTTTTATCAAGAGTTATATTATCCTGATCTCGATGATCGTAGCGAGATCGTACTCAACAAGTGATTGCAATTTATCCTAAAACATGGATTTCGTATGTGGGATCTTGAGTTCCCTATCCATATTTTTATGCACTTTGTGCCATACTTAATGGTTACATTGATGTGCATTCTTGAATCGTGCTTGATTTAAAATTTTGAGATTGTTCGAGTTATTGGGGGCTTTCAAGCTCTTGGAAGTTTTGACCTAAGCTTGATTAAGAAAATTTTGGGTTTCTTATAAGCTGACGTGTGACTTTTCTGGGCCCGAGAAGTGGGAGAAGAGAGTGAACATTTATGATTTATGATAGGAACGAGATAAATGATGGTGGCCATGCCCCGTTTATTGGTAGAAGGATGATGTGATGGAAAAATAGGATATGGTCTAAGAATTTAAGAGGATGGAATACCAGGAGGTGAGCCACTAATACAATATGATGAAGGGTTACTAGAATACGGCCCTAAGATGGAAGAAGTTGGGATACGAGGACATGGCCCAAGAATAGAAGAAGATGACAAAGGGCTACTAGGATGTGGCCCAAGTATAGATAAGGAGGGACTACCAGGAGGTGACTCACAAGTAGAAAATGAAGGGCTACTAAGATGTGGCCCCATGATAGAAGAAGACGATGGGCTGCTCAACGAATGACCCAAGGCAAGATTTTGATTGAGGAATGATGATAGATAAGGAATGATTGGGCAATGAGAAGATAGGCCATGGATCAATTCTAGACCCCGACATCTCATCATGCTCGAGAAAATGGTGAAGATGGAATAACAAAATAAGAATCAAGTTCCATGACTTTAGGATCTTCCCTATGTTCGATAGTCATTCATTATTGGCGTCATTCCTAAATTCCATGATAGTCATTCATTATTGGCATCATTCAAGAAAAAATTTCTAAACCTAGATAGTGTGATGGAAATCCTTCAAAGGAAAGGAAACATGTTAATTTGAGTAGCATAACAGAAATCAACTAGACATCTCGTAAGTATAGAGATGTGTGTGTGATTTTTTGAAGGTCTAAGAAAAATAGACATTGTGATGATGCAATCTTGATGAGATCAAAAGGATTGTCATAGAAAATAATTTTTCTAGATGAATAATCATAAGGAACAATTATACAAGTGTGAAACACAAATCCAATCAACAAGGACATACTCCCTATGCAAATGTGTGTGCAAAGTGATAGTTTGATGTAAATATGATCAACACAATGTCAATATTTACATAAAGATTGAAATGAACAAGGCATAAATATTAACAATGGGTAGATTTGACTCCCAATCAAAGGATACAATGATGCGTTCAACAACCAACAAGGCCAAAATGTTAAAGGGTGAGGTTTACAAATGTAATCCACGTAACTAAACCAATTGGACATGTTAATCAAGCTTCACAAAGAAGTGAGATATTAGTGCCAATGTGGTATCGCAATGACACAAAAAAAGTAAGCGACACTCTTCAATATTTTGGACAATGTTTGAAGTAAAACCAAGTCAAGGTATATTGAGGATATGTTAAAATGTGTGCAGCGTAATGCCACAATGTGGATACTTAGATCACATTTACGAAAAACATGACATAAGTATCTTAATTGTGTCGAAACAATATGAACTAGGTGACACGTCAAAGGGAGATCAAATGATGAATCAATCGTAACTATGATGATGATCTTGAAATCAAGATCAAGTGGCCATCAAAGATATAAGGACGCATCCATGTACTTTAGATAGTTAACAACTTAGCCACAAACATGGATGAGCGTAAACGGACAAAAACTTTGTGAACACTCTCTATGAAAACACTCTCAAAAGATGCCTTATGTTGTCCCAAATGGGAAACAAGAATGCAAAGGTATAGATAAAAAGATGAAAAATAAAATAAGCTCCACTTGGCGAGCTTCACCCCGTCTCAAGGTGAGAAAAAAGCTAAGCTAAGTGAAACGTCATCTAATTTCCATAATGAAAGATACACTTAGATCCAACTTAAGTGGATTCTTTGCCTTATTCAAAAAACAAGGCTTTGAATCCTAACAAGTTATCACTTCGTGATGGCCAAGACGTGACAAAGGACTAGTAAAGTAGGCCTCAAGACAAAATGTCCTCCTTCATAAGATCTCTCAACTAGGTGTTACAAAGCCATCTAAGAGAGGGCACAATTTACCCAAAAAGTTACACTGAATTTTTTGGGAGTATCTTGACTTTGCCTCCTTCAAGTACAGTGGAAAATAAATGCATCCATTATGTACTCTTACCAGGGTAGCGATATGGACAAATTTGTAATGCTAACTCACAGGGAAAACTAGTCAAGTGGGTAAGTGAGATGTTTCTTGTTTCATCCACAAGGTTACATAGCGGTGGAATACTTTATGGTTCATTGAACCACCCCCATTTTATAGCTTCGGTGTTATGCCAAAGGCATTACATTCGATTAAGCGAGAGAGGGATGTACCCTTTTCTGAAACCTACAATATAGTGTTTTGAATATGGTGTGTTTTTTTATCTTGCTTAACTTAATGTGGTTTTAAGTAGCACACCATTTGGCAACCTGCAAGAACACATGTATTAGAAGTTTTGTATTTTTGTCTTCAACACCTTTCTTTAACAAGCGTTTTAGGTCCTGTAGAAAACAATTTTTAGTAATTTCCTAATTCGTAGATTGATGTCAAGAAATAGAACTTTACACTTTACTTTTGATTCCTAAGATCACCAAAAGGTGCGAAGGAAGAGCATATGCAATGTGAACAAGTCCTACTGAAATCATATGAAAGTTTACTTTTTCCTTTATAAAATAAGTGTTTTTGAGTGTTTGATATATGTTTGGTATAAATGTTTCTGATATCCAAGATCACTTTTTAAGGTGTGAGGAGAGAGCACATGCACTTTTACAAACTTAGTTTTGGGCTAAAAACCAAAACAAACACTTAACTATGCAAACCGAAAGATCAAAGAACTCTATTTTTAGCTTGTTAGTCTTATAAATTTTGTAGAAAAGATCAGAAAAAATATATTTTATAGAAAATTTTCCAATCTTTACATAGACACCTGCGTGCTCAAACCAACAATAGCACTCTCAAACCGATGGGTATGCACCCAACTCAATGGATACACCTAAAGACAAAAATTAGTGAAAGCCAGTATATCAAAACATAAACACTTGTAACCAGATAGGGACGCTTGTTTATTAACGTGGATGCTTAGGTTTTGACAAGTACGTGCCCAAGCATAAAATAGAATTTTAAAAATTTTACACAAATAAACTATTTTACGCATACGCGTCTAAAGAGGCGGATATGCGATCCGGAGGAAGGAGACACATGCACGTCCCTACAAAGACAAAAATTTACAAATTTTCACATAGTCAAGCCCCACGTATACACATCCCAGATGACGAGAGACATGTGTGTGTCCCTATAGAGGTGAAATTTTTAAATGATAAGAAATGTCAAATAGGTACATGCCTATTCTAATGGAGACGTTTGGGTGTGAACGTGTACGCACCCTTGTTAACACCTATGCGTACCTATGAAAAACTCGTAAAACTCACAAATTTTCAAATTATCAAGAGAAAATAGGTTAGTGTTTATTCAAAGTGTCCTCTTTCTATATCAAACCCACAAAATGCATGTAAATGAAGGTCATTTATCTAGTGTTAGAAACAAAAATGAGGAAATAACAAATGATTTGACCCAAAAACTTGAAAATGAACTTTGAAGAACTCAAAATACCTCCATTAATGGAGGATGGACATAATATTCCCATCGGGTGTGCCAAATTTGTTTAATGAAAAGTTGAAAAATCCATGGATTTGGGGTAAGAATCTTGAAAGAAACCACAGAAAGGATTTTAGCAAACCGATCAAGGGACCATCGATAAGAAATGAGCAAGGTTTTCTTCTTTACATACATTAATTTGAAATAAACATGCTAAAGTCAAGGGACCGTGACAACATTACATTAGTGCTTAGGCCTTGTTAGGGTTCTAACATGACCTACATATTGATACACAAGATTATCGATATCTTTTTTTAGGGCATAAGCTTGGTAAAAACAAATTAAGTGATCATTACATTTAGGTGTGCATATATGTGTTCCTTAATAAAAATGACTACATAACACTCCATCTAGGATACACTATAGTGTAGTTAAAACATCATATTGAGTGGCTTGCAGAAACCATACACTTAGGGGTCACGCTAGCTACATACAAATGTTTGCTAGTAATGCCTAAAATCATAAATATGGCAACCAAATCAAACAAGCATGATATAGGAGAAAACCCTTTCGAAACCTTCCCATTTAGAGGCAATAATTTAGCACCTCTCTTTTCTCAATTCAAAGATACAGAGGCATTAATTGACCATAGTGGAGAAGAGTCAAACTCTTCCAGATAACAACAGAGGTTAGACCTAAATAGATTTAATGAACTCTTATATTATAATAAAAATCAAGTACTCACAAGATTCTTAACATTAGGAGCTAAAATTTTACACGAGCGTGAAGAAGAAATAAAGGTCATTAACCCTAACCTAGGAGAATTAATATTTTTCTTAGACACAGATAACCCTTTTGATGTGGGATATGCTTCCACTTCTGGGAAACATAAGGTCGTTGTCGAAGGAGAACCATCATGAAAACATCACTATAAAGTTTCATGTAAAGCTAAAATTGAGTGTAAATCTTTCCCTCCTCCCCAAATTTGATGAAGAAGAGGACCCCTTAGTTGAGGAGGAGATCCTCCAAAAGCAAATCTTGAAGTTGAGCTAGAAACTAGCAAACCTAGGCTCTTCAAGAAGAAACATATACAAAGACAAAGATAAAAACAAATTTAACGAATTTCAATTTGATCCACACATAGACTATACCTTTAAGGCGACTCAAGTACAAAGACCAATGTCACCTACTAAGGAACAAATCTTTCAAGAAGAGTTAAAATATATGAAATATATGTTTACTACATTACAACAGGAAATGTAGGCCAAAATAAGAAATATTCGTATGAAGAACTATGCCCTTACCCCTTTGACAAGGAAATGTTACAACATCCTTTCCCAAAACACTTTACCATTCCCAAGTTTGATAAGTATAAGTGCAAAAGTGATCCTCGCGATCATAAAAATACCTTTACATGGCTTGACAAGAGTTCACATACAGCGATAATTTCTTAATACAAATTTTTCCTCACACCCTAGGGGTCTTGGGATTGGAATGGTTCTATAGCATACCCAAGGGCTCCATTACAATGTGGCCTAAATTAGCAGAAATTTTTTTAAGGCATTACTCATATAATGTGGAAAGTGACATCGCAATGAAGAATCTATGTAATACAAAACAAAAACCGAATGAGACATTTGCATTATTTTTACAATGATGGCATGGGTTAGCTAGTTATTTTCCTTGTGCATTACTAAAAAAATAGTTAGTGAGCATATTTGTTCCTAACTTGAACCCTAAAATTGCCTTTCACTTATAAATGCATTGTTGCTCAAACTTTGAAGAAATCATAGAGACGGCGGTCAAATTCAAAGCCCACATTACCAAGGGAACACTTAAATCATTTGTTAAGAACAAACAAGAAGCCAAATCCACGACAAACCTAAATTCTTCAATAAAAATAAACATGGTGTTGTTGATGGCAATATGGACTCCAAGAGAGTCCAAGTTATGCAGATAGGCCCACTTTTAAAGCTTTCGAGAGGACCTCATCCCAAAGCACCTAAAAAATGTACATTTACATCCTTAACAGAGTCCTTATCTACCATCCTAAAACAATTGGATGACGTGAAAAAGGTGGAATATCCAACTACAATGGTACAATACCCAGAGGATGCTCGAAAATTTGTTTGGTTCAAAGATCATGAATATTGTGATTTCCACCGTGTTAAAGGACATAAAACGGATAGGTGTTTAAGAATATGCCATTATATACAAGACCTCATCGAGGAAGGAAAGATCGTTGTGGATTCTCCCCATGAGTCTGGGAAAGGCCCAAATGAAAAAATGGGTATTTATAAGGAACCTTTTCCTAACCATGTGGATAAAAATAAAAGGAAACCAGATCAAGGGAAAACCTCCAACGACTATAGGATTGTTGCTTATGTTTACCCTATAAATGATAGTCCTTAAGATTCCCTCATTGGATGTATTAACTCATCTAATGAATAGATCAACACCGTTAGGATTTTAGAGAAGAGTTGTGCAGTAGGGACAAGACGTTCCCGCTTAGTCATACCAGATCTTGTACCTATTCCTCAGGAAGGTCAATATAATTTAATAGAAAAGTTAGAGAAAACACCTGCTAGGATATCTATTCTTGATCTCCTCAAGATCTCTAATGCCCATAAGAACATATTGTATAAAACTTTACAAAACTCGAGGGTTTCCACAGGACATAAACCCCACCAATCTTCAAGCTATGATTACATGCATAGATGCCAATGATCATATTACTTTTGATCATACTGCAATCCCACATAACAACCGAGAATATAACTTACCCTTGTGTCTCAAAGTGGTGGTTACCCATCGCTAGATCAAGAGATTACTTGTAGATGGCATATCGTGTCAAAATATTTGCACTTTTAAGCTCATTAAGCAGCTAGGCCATTCGAAATAGAACTATGAGCTAAGACTATCCCAATCACGGCTTATGGAAACAAAGAAAGAGAATCAGCGGGGACTATAGTGGTTCCCATAGAGGTAGGACCAACGTGCCATGACACAACATTCCATGTCCTTGACTTGGACCTTCCATACAAAATGCTCCTAAGGTGCCCATGGATCCATGTCATACAAGCTATTCCATCAAATTTTCATCAATGCATCAAGCTATATCATGAAGTTCAGGTGGTTACCATTTTGGGAAACCCAGAACCATTCACACATTGTAGGGCATTGCATATTTTTTCTCATGTTGCTTATGAATTTCCTTTTGTAGATGTAGTTGTCCCCTTACAAATAGAAGCTATGAAAAATGGGTAGATCCAGAGTCCCTCACGCCTTGCAATCAAGAATTTCCTTCATTGGTCAACCCATTCACTTCATGGGAGGTAACATCAACAAAATACAGCCCAGACAAGCCATTCACTCTTGAATAGGCTCTATTGATATCAGACTTATCAATATCCCCCAGGACAAGGGGTAAGCCTTATTTTCAGTTTAAGAGCACTCACGAGCAATTCCCTAAACCATTGGAAAAATTTGTCCATAGTGGTCTCCTATATTAGAAGAAAATGTTAGAAGATCCTAACAAAGAGAGTTTCGTAAGGCAATTGGCTTCATGCAATCAAGCACCTTAGTATATCAAAGGTCCTCGCATGATGTTTGTCATGGGCTATAGCGGATTTGGATGTGGCATTAATGTAAAAGGCCGTTAGATCCTATTCCCATCCCTCATTTTTAAGTTGGATAAACATGGCCTTGGGATAAAGCCTCATAATGTTCTTGTTGTTGCAAATCAGTACCACCCCCTGGATGTTGATCAGATTTCTAGTTTGATCATACTAGCATCCAGTGTGATTGCACAACATTGAATCCTCTTCCCAAGTGTGGGACTTGCAAAATGGAAGAGGAATCTCCATATTAGAGGCTGGTTCCTCAACTCCTCTGATCAGCTATTTTACTTGCACAATTGCAGAGGTTTAAACTCCTAAATCTACTCTAAATTCCAAAGGGACAAGGATAGAAAATGTAAAAAGAAAGAACTAATGCTAATAGGTGATGCACCAAAGGAGTTGTAGACACCTGATGTTGCATGAAATACACAATCCACAAGGAAACACAACACAAAACATGCACAAATGCTCAAAATGTAATGAAAGATCAAGAAAGCAATGATAGATATATGAAAGGATTGAGGGATTTTAATCACAGAACATATATCAACATCTCAGATCCAATACAGTACATTACAGTGATCCAGAGGCAAGAAAAGGTGCTGCATTACATGGAAAGGTAAAAAAATTTCACAAATTCTGCCAAGGAGGAAGAAAAAGGAAGTTGCAGAGCTGAAAAAGTGTCTCCCCTTTGCAAAATGAACTCATTCTGGCTTTTACAGTGCAAACCACGACCCCAGGAGAGAGAAATGTGGGAAAACATGCAAGGGGTTCAACCATTGACCAAAATGCCATCAAAACAGCATGGGCACCCTGAAAGACCCATTCCCTGACATTTTTAACCATGCTGGGAGAGAATGCGAGCCATTCTTCATTAAAAATGGTGGTTGAAACATCATTTCTGTCCATGACCATGTGCCAGAGGTGTTTCTTTATTTTCTCTCTAAAAACTCCACCAAAATGCAAAAATAACCCTAGAATCTTGTAGATAATTTCACCAGCTTTCCATTTATATAAAGAATGTGAAAAACTGAGCTCTGGATTGAAAGATATGGCAATTTGAAGTTTTAGGGCAAAATAGGGCCAAATCGGGTCGGTTGGAAATTTTTTTGAATTTTTACCTTTTTGGACATGTGGCATGTTTCTCTTGGCTGCAGGCCTTTCAAGGGAAAATTTCCCACAAAAACTCCATCGAGCCATAACTTGAAAAATACATGGAGTTAGGAGGAAAACTTTACCTTTCTGGAAAGCTGAGAAAGAGCTCTATCCAATGGTGCCATTTCCAAAAGGTTTTGAGTGCCTAAAAAGCAAAATTTTGTGACTAAGGCACAAGAGAGGGAAGAATGGGAGGAGTTAGCCACAAAATGAGTAGGGGGCACATTTTGGATAACAATTTTGGTGACTCAGAGGGGTCATCTCGCTTCGCTAGATGAAGATACCGATTGCTCAAGTAGCCCATTGGGCATGGAGTCATAAAATTTTTGTTATGAACCCCAACCGACTTAGAATGTTGCAAGGGAGGAAGATGGAATATCACCCGATGGAAGCAAGGTCTACAAAACATCTCCGGGACAAAGAAAGCCTATGCCAAAGCACTTAGGGAAAGCAAAACAACCTACAAAGAAAACAATGTGCACAAGAACTTGGAGGAATGAAAACATAAGCTAATATTTACAAGGTGGAGAATTTCCCTTTAGTAAAGAATGCTTTAGATAGATTCCATTGACTGGAATCAGTGGTTCTTCTCCATCCAATGAAGACAATTGGAAGGCATTGCTATTCATACACTTTGTGACCATGTATGGGCGACTCCAAATGGCATCAAATTTTGAATGCCTTCCCGGTTTTGCTCTATCTCGCATCCCATTTTAACACTAGATCTCCAACTTGGAAAGATCTACTCTTGGCCTTCCTATCAAAGGTCTTCTTGATCAAAGCTTGATCCTTATCCATTGCTTGGGATGCATGATCTCGATCTCTTAGAGCTCCATCAACTCTACATATCTCACCTCCATGGACCCAAACTCTAGCAACTCTAATCGCTTCATGAGTTCCAATGTTGGCAACTCAACCGACATGGGCAAGATTGCCTCTCTTCTATAAACAAGCTGAATGGAGAGTTACCTATGGATCTCTTGGGAGTTATCCGATTAGCCTATAAGGCTGATTTCAGTTTGTATGCCAAGACCTCTCGATTCTCATCAAGAGTCCTCCTAATGATCCTCAACAAGTTCTTGTTTATAGATTCAGCTCGCCATTACCCCGAGGGTAGTAGTTTGATGAAGTACTTAGGTAGATCCTGTTCTTGACAGCCCACTTAGTCACCTTGATCCAATAAATGCTAATGCATTATCTCGAGATTATTGTAGCAGGTATGCCGAATCTAGTTACTATCCCCTCATAGAAGTCTAAGATGCTAGACACATTTGCTTCCTTGAGTGCTACTTGCTTGACCACTTGGTGAAGTAGTCTCAGTGGTCATTTGTCAAAATCCACTTATGCCCTTGGCTTGAATTGGAATTAATGACTCCAATGAAGTCCAAACCCCATTGCATGAATGGCTGGTCAACTGAAATTGGATGCAATGGAAGGGTAGCAAGCCTATCTTTACCTGTGAAGAATGCATAATTCTTGCACCTTTTGATCCACGCAAAGCAATCACTGAAAATCTTGGGCCAATAATAACCAGCCTTCATGATTTTTAGAGTTGTCACTCTTGGTGCAAAATGACCACCAGCTGGTCCACCATGGAACTCTTCCAACACCCTATGAATCTGATTTGTGCTAATGCATCTCAAAGCAGCACTCCATTCACATCTTTCTTAAACAAAACACCGTCTACTATTGCATATGGGACAGCCTGCAATCAAGTGTCTTCTTTGGGTTTTGTTCATCTCTAGAGGGCATAGGTCTCGTGCTTAGGAAGTGCATTATACCTTGGGTGCAGCAAGGAGTGGGGATAGCATTATCCTCTTCTTGAGTACTACCTTGCACATGGTTGTCTTGAATCAAAACAGTCTCTTGTTTATTGCATACTCCTTTTTACTTGCCCGTAATCAGCCGCTCACACAATCCTTTTCCTCTTACCACTTGGTGACCTTGATCTCAATGTCATACTCCATGACACGAGTGATCCAACCTGCACTTTTCTCATTCAAATCCTTGTTGAGGAGGAAGTCCTTTACTCCCGCATGAGAGACCAACAACTGAACCTTGTTGTTTGAGACTAGATGCTTGAATTTCTTCAAGCTTCTGATTACTGCAAGTACATGCTTCTCAATAAAAGAATATCTCACCTCATAGTCATCTAGGCTTTGGCTGAAGAAAGAAATTGGTTGCTCATCATTGTCCTTGTTCTGCTGTACCAAAATGGTAGAAATAGTATCATTACCTCCAAATGCATAGAGGATGAAATCCTTGGAGAAATATGGGTTGATGAGAGTTGGTGTTTGGGAGATGGCTTCTTTGATTTCTTCAAAACTCTCCTTGCCTTCTGTTTTCCACTTGAAAGCCATGCTTTTCTTTAACATTTTGGTGATATGTTTGACAAGGGCTGCAAAATTTGGGACAAATCTCTGAACAAATTTTATTCTCCCCAAGAAACTCAAGGGCCTTCTTGTGGCTTAGCAATGGTAGTTTTCTTATGGCTTCAACCCTCTCTCGGATCAATTGCTAATCCTTCTTTGGAGACAATATGGCCAAGGAGATTTCCTTCATGTGCTAGGAAGATACACTTCTTAGGATTCAAAGACACTCCAAATCTCCTGCACCTTTGGAAGACTTGTCTCAAATGAGAGAGGTGGTCTGCTGCATTCTTTGAAAAAATAGTGATATCATCAAGGTATATCCACACCACGTTGTTAATCAAAGCTTTGAACGCCATGTCCATTGCTCTTTGGAAGGTAACTCCAGTGTTGGACAGCCCAAATGGAATTTTCCTGTATGCATAAGTTCCCCATTTGGTTGTGAAGGTTGTCTTGAACTGATCTTCTTCCTTCACCATAAGATGATTGTAGCCCGAGTATCCATCAAGTAGTGAAAACCTCTCGGAGCCACCACAACTTGCAAAATTTGCTCCATATAAGGGAGTGGGTAATGGTCCTTGAGAGATGCTCTATTCAACTCTCTCAAGTCAACACACAATCTGATCTCTCTACTCTTCAATCGACTAGAACTAAGTTGGAAACCCAACTAGAATGCTTGATTGGGAATATGATTCTTGACTCAATCAACTTGTTCAATTCCTTCCTCATGAGAGGTTCCATGTGTGGATTGACCGGTCTTTGTTTCTGCTAGATGGGCTTAGTATTTGGGTCCAACTCAATGGTGTGCTTGAGCTAACTTGGGATTGAAACCTTTCAAATCTTTGTAGCTCCAAACAAACACATCAAGGAACTCTTGACACATCTGTATGAACTCATACCTTTCTTATTCAGTTGTCATCTTTCCAATTTCCAATGGTTTGTTCTCTTCCACCAAGATGGATACTGAATCTTCTCTCTTGACCTGAATGTTTGCTTTCTCTTTCCTAAACTGATCATTGGGATTGAAAATGGACTCCAAAGTGATAAGTCCATTGGGCAGCTTGTTAGTTCTCAGCTGTACCACTTGGTCACCATACTGCTATTCCAAATTTTCCTGATTTTTAGCTAGAACTCAGCTTCTTCTTGTAAGAAATGGATGATTTGCTGGTCATTCTCAAACACTTGCCAACTAACATTGTTATCCAGCACTAAAGGCCTCACAATCACATGGATGTTTGGCTATACCTTGTCCTGTTGAATGCTTTCCACAATATCAAAGGCTGCCCCAACTGCTGCAAGCCTGTCAGCAGCTTGGTTTTCTTTCCTAGGAATGGATTTGATGCCAAAACCCTCAAAATCTTCCATGAGGTCCCACACCCTGTTCTTGTAGCACTTAAGTAGATCATTCTTGGCAGCATGTTGTCCCTTGACCTGATTTACAATCAACTCATTGTCACCAAAGACTTGCAAGTTCTTTATTCCTCTCTTTATTGCCCAATGCATCCCTTGCACCAAGGCTTCATATTCAGCAATGTTATTGGAGCATGCAAACTGAAATCTAAAAGCTGAATAGTACTTTACTCCTTGAGGTGAAACAAGCATAGCTCCACCTCCTGCACCTTGTCTACTCCTTGATCCATCAAAAAAAAGCTGCCATACCTCATTTTCATCCTTATGGTTTGGCTTGGTGATGCTAGGAATGGGCTGATCTTCTTCATGTATGCAATAGACCCCTAGCTCAGATTCTTCTACTTCTTGATAAGGATCAAAAGCATGTACCTTGTTTGCCCATTCATCAAGAGTTAGATCCGGATACTTCAAACCTTGGTGTCGACTTCATCGATGCTTGGGTGATCTTCTTGATCAAATGTTTGAACAATTGGTATTGATCGACTTGGATTGTAGGGCTCAATGTGGAAGTTTGTAATAGGTTCATACCTGATTATAGCTTTATTTCCATACCTCATTCTCGAACAAAGCATGTGTGACCAATCAATAGACAAATATCCTCCAATCTTGGTTATGAAGTCCCTTGACAAGCATAGGGCAAAGAGTGGTGGAAGGTCTATAATCGATACATCTTGTAAGACAACAAGATTTGGACATGCATGCAAGGTAAGACTCAAGTTTCTAATCACTCCAACTATTATTCTTGCTTTCCCATCCAACTACACTACCCCTTTGGATACGGTTTCATCTGGAGCCCTAGCCGATCAGCTATTTGCTTGGGCATCACCGAGCTACTTGCCCCAAAATCAATCATGCAATTGTGCACCAATTGGTTTCCAATGATTAATGAGACATAAAAAGGTGGGGAATTCAACATTTTACCTTGTTGTCCTCCATGATTCCCTTCAGTTGGGCAGCATTTGTGAGCACTTTCTCTTGCATCCGAGCTTCTTGATTCGAATTTGGCCATCCTTCATGGCAGCTTGTAGCAAATCTCTTTGGCCTGGGATAGATAGGGATTCCCACATTGATATATTTACATTTGTCTTCTTCATCTGATCAATGATACTAAATGGTGATGAAGGATCTCTTTGCTGTCCCTTGGTTTGCATATTCATCCCTTGCATGTGGGCAGCAACAACCGATATTTGAGTTGGTCTAGGAGTTTTTCTTGGCTGCCCTTGTGTATTTACAACTAGATTTTGTTTGCCAACCATTTGTGGAGTCATGAAAGGTTCTGGATTGGTTGGAGATAATGGTTGTTCTTCACCCAAATTCCTTCTTTTTGACCTTGTGTTGGCTACAACACCTTGAGAGACTGTTTGATTTATGCCACAAAAATCTTCTGCCTGCCAGTTCACAAGTGTGGTGTCATTTGGAGCTGATTACTGCTGCAATGTTTCTTGTTGTTGGTTGTTTCCTTGACTGCCCTCACCCTCCACACTAGTAGTTGTCACCATTAATGCTTGATTCAAGGCACCATTGAAACACATAGATTGGTTCTGTGGTTCATTACATGGAAAACACCAATCATACTCCTGAGAAACGTTGTTTTGTGTTAGCACCAATGCCTTAGAGGCAGATATAGCATTTGGATTATAGGGTTGAAATGGTCTGTTGGCAGGAGGCCTTGCTTGATTTAGATTTGCAGCTGGATTGGGTGGTCTATGAGGTTGATATGGTTACCTGTTAGGCTGAGCTTGAGGCTGGAAGGAAGGTCTAAAACTTTGGGCTTATTGCCTCTTGAGAGTAACCAGCTCATTACCTAAATTTTGCAATTGCTTCATGACTTCTTGAAGTTCCTTTGAGGCACTAGAAGATGAAGTGGAAGCTTCACTTGAATTCTGATTTCTAGGAGTGGGAGAAGGAGCCAAATTAGGTTCTTGATTAGTGTTTGGGCTCTCTAAACTTTGAAACAATGGCATGGGAGGTCTAGGGGCTAGTTTGTCACTTAGATCAAACAATTTTCAGCTCTAATGGCAATGCTATAAGCAATAGGCATAGTTGTGCCTCCCATGGACTGAATTAACATAAAAATATCAGAATTTAGAGCTTTGAGATAGTAAAGAAAAGTACCTTCATTGTTGTTGGCCTGACTGCCACTGGAATTCTCTCCCAATTCCTTTGAAATCTGAAGTTGAAATCAGTCAGCTACTCATTAGGAGCTCTCTTAATGGTTGTCAGCTACTCCAAAAGAGACAATTTGTCTCCCTTCTGTCCAAATTGCTCATGAAGTGCTACACATAGCTGGTTCCACTTCTGAATAGAACCCGAGGCAAGACTTCTAAACCATTGCAATGCTTTCCCATTGAATAAAGATGCTAGCAATTTGACAGCCACTTACATCTCATTGATTTCATGAATTGCACAAAGGTTGGCAATGTCTTTAACATGATCACCTGGAGTAGTCTGATTCTTTCTAGTGAAGTATGGAATGTTCTTCAAGGCTACAATTGGAATTGGATGTTTTGCATTGAGGGCAAGTGGGCTGCTACCTGTGAAATTGACATAGGTGTTGTTTTGTGCCATTCTAATTGGTCTTAAAACCCTTGTTGACTGAATGAAAGGCCTACCAGGTGGAGGAGTTGAGAGAGTTCTATTTGGTGGAGATGGAGACCTTTGAATCCTTCTTCCTCTTTACCTTCTTCTTGGAGATAACTATAGGTATTCAAACATCATCTCTTCTTCTCCAGCTCTTGACCTTGTGGTGACTCTTCTCATGAGTTTTCAGGCCTGCACTACTGAAACCAGTTGATTCTTCCCCTTGGAGTCGCCAGATGTGCAATTTATAGCTCTTTTGAAGCGAGAAAATTACAGCAAATGCACATCAACTTTGCTGCAATAAAAATGAGACATCTAAGGTCCCACCGGCACGCCAAAACTATTGTTACATTCAAGAAGACACCCCCTAGATGTTGATCGATTTCTAGTTTGATCATACTAGCATCCAGTGTGATTGCATAACATTGAATCCTCTTCCCAAGTGTGGGACTTGCAAAAATGGAAGAGGAATCTCCAGATTAGAGACTGGTTTCTCAACTCCTCTGATCAGCTATTTTCTTTCACAATTGCAGAGGTTTAAACTCTTAAATCTACTCTAAATTCCAAAGGGACAAGGATAGAAAATGTAAAAAAGAAAGAACTAATGCTAATAGGTGATGCACCAAAGGAGTTTTAGACACCTGATGCTACATGAAATACACAATCCATAAGGAAACACAACACAAAACATGCACAAATGCTCAAAATGTAATGAAAGATCAAGAAAACAATGATAGATATATGAAAGGATTGAGGGATTTTAATCACAAAACATATATCAACATCTCAGATCCAATACAGTACATTACAGTGATCTAGAGGCAAGAAAAGGTCTTGCATTACATGGAAAGGTAAAAACATTTCACAAATTCTTCCAAGGAGGAAGAAAAAGGAAGTTACAGAGATGAAAAAGTGTCTCCCCTTTGCAAAATGAACTCATTCTGGCTTTTACAGTGCAAACCACGACCCCAGGAGAGAGAAATGCGGGAAAACATGCAAGGGGTTCAACCATTGACCAAAATGCCATCAAAATAGCATGGGTACCCTAACAGACCCATTCCTTGACATTTTTAACCATGCTGGGAGAGAATGCGAGCCATTCTTCATTAAAAATGGTGGTTGAAACATCATTTCTGTCCATGACCATGTGCCAGAGGCGTTTCTTGATTTTCTCTCTCAAAACTCCATCAAAATGAAAAAATAACCCTAGAATCTTGTAGATAATTTCACCAGCTTTCCATTGATATAAAGAATGTGAAAACCGAGCTCTGGATCGAAAGATATGGCGATTTGAAGTTTTAGGGAAAAACAGGGCCAAATCGGGTCGGTGGGAAATTTTTTTGAATTTTTACCTTTTTGGACATGTGGCATGTTTCTCTTGGCTACTGAGACATTTCAAGGAAAATTTCCCACAAAAACTCCACCGAGCCATAGCTTGAAAAATACATGGAGTTAGGAGGAAAACTTTACCTTTCTGGAAAGCTGAGAAAGAGCTCTATCCAATGGTGCCATTTCCAAAAGGTTTTGAGTGCCTGAAAAGCAAAATTTTGTGACTGAGGCACAAGAGAGGGAAGAATGGGACGAGTTAGCTAGAAAATGAGTAGGGGGAACATTTTGGATAACATTTCTACCTTTTGAGAATGATTCCACCTCTTTTGAACATGAGGACATTTCATCTCATTCTGATAGTGATGCGATTCCCAATATAGCCTCTACGAGGATCTTTCCTCCACAAACCTATTCCCAAATTCATCGATCCTTACCTTATCCAAGTCCATCCCCTTAAAAAAATATCCAATAGCCCTTGTATGTCCTGAAATCATAGATTGGGATCAACAACTTCACGTGCCCTTGGATTTCATTAAAAATGAGGAGGCATTCACAAAGTTCATGGGTCTCGTGGATTTTATTCCTACCGTGGTGACCACAAGAAAGGATTTAAGATTCAATTAGACACCGGTGCCTACTTTAGGGAAGAAGCTAAGATGTGTGGACAGTTGAATAGGAAGGCAATAAATAAAGGTACGACCACTTTTGAGAAACCTAGCAAAAAGGATAAACAAATCACATAAATGACCAACTCTTTGATAAAATCATAGACAAACTAATGAAGACTCTAAATATAAATTGATTTATCCATTTAAATATGATCATGAACTACCACACGAGGTTGATCTTAATCTTCCCTTGATCCTACACAAATGGAAGATACTTTTAAAATGCTTGTTGAGGAAACAATCAACATCAACATTGGCTAAGAGGAGCAACATAGAATACTAAAGTTGGGAGCTTCACTCCCACTTAGGAACAAAATATCTTTGTAGAGCTCTTAAAAGAATATGCGACATATTCCCATGGACATATGTAGATATGTCTAGTTTAGACCAGAGCTAGTTGTGCACAACCCATTGTGCACCCAGATGCCAAGCCAATCAAGAAAAAGTTGAGAAAGATGCATCCTAAAGTGGCACTCCTTGTTAAAGAATAATTGTAAAAGTCATTAGTGCTGATTTTATTAAACCTATTGATTATTCGGAATGGATCTCTAACATAGTCCTAGTACAAAAAAATCACATTGACATAAGAATCAGATTAATTTCCATGACATTAACAAGGTGTGCCCAAAGGATGATTTTCCCTACCTAACATTGACATGATAGTTGATTCCATAGCTGGTTATGAAATGTTGTCCTTAATGGATGGATTTTTAGGTTATAACCAGATACGAATTGTAGAGGAAGATCAGCATAAAACAACATTCATCACCCCTTGGGGAACATTTTGCTACAAAGTCATGCCCTTCTAGCTCAAGAAATATGGGGCTACTTACCAAGAAAGCCATGACAGAGTTATATTCCATGATATGAAAAGTGACATCATGGAAGACTATGTTGATGACATCCTAGCAAAATCCAAAAGTAGAAAGGAACACCCTGGAGTATTGAGGTGTATTTTTCAGCATCTACGAGACTATAAGGTTCACTTGAACCCTAAGAAATGTGTCTTCGGTGTCTTGTCAGGAAAAATCCTAGGGTTCATTGTTTCATAAAGAGGGATTGAAGTGGACCTTGCAAAGGTTACAACTATCATAGAAATGCCACCACCTACCACTCTCAAGCAACTAAGGAGTCTACAAGGAAAAATTTAGGCAATCCGTCACTTTATTTCACAACTTGTAGATAAGTGCCACCCCTTTACCCATTTTCTCAAGAAAGATGTCACATTCAATTGGGGACCTGACTGCAGAAGGCCTTTGCATTACTCAAATAGTACTTGGCCAGCCCACCTGTACTCATGCCACCTACCCCAGGTGAACCTCTCCTCTTATACATTTTGGCTACCTAGTTTGCTATTGGTGCATTACTTTCCCAATACAACTTAGACCATAAAGAGAGAGTATTTTACTATCTCAGCTTTGCACCTTGATCGCATACAAGTTGAATTACCCCCAAATAGAAAAGGCACTGCTTGACAATTGTTTTCACATTCCAAAAGCTTCGCCATTATCTCCTGAACAATAAAACCAAACTCATATCAAAATTTGACCCTCTCAAGTACCTTTTATCCAAACCCACCTTAACGTAATGAATGGCTAATTAAATCATTCTCCGAGTGAATTTGATATCAAGTTTGTGAATCAGAAGTCTTTAAAAGGATAGGTATTGGTTGATCAGTTGGCATAAGCTCCTCTCCTAGAATGGAACCTTTGTGCTTATATTTACCATTTTCTTCTATGATGTATATTGAACAATCCGTAGAATGGTAAGTCCATTTTGATGTATCTTTCACCTTCCATGGATCTAGAGTAGAGTGATCCTCATCACTCCAACCAATGATTTCATACAATGGGCATTCCGGCTGGGATTCCCATGCACAAATAACATTACAGAGTACAAGGAACTCATCATTGGCCTCAAGCTAGCTATTACATGGAACATCAGACAACTACGATTCATTAGGGACTCTCAACTCATCATAAATTAGGTTAATGATGAGTACAAGGTTAAAGATGAAAAGCTTATTCTTTATAAAAATATGGTTGAAATATTAAAGGAATATTTCACATAGGTCATATTTGAGAAAAAACGAGGTCACATAATAGATCCACAGATGTTATGGCTACTATTGGGTCTCTCTTACGCATAACACCAAAGAAAGTAAGATGTCGTTCTTCATAGAGAATTTACAAGTTCCTACATATGATATGCTGGATTTATGTTTGGAATGTGAAGTTGTTGGTCCTTTATCCCCTTAGTATGACCCTCTCTTTCAATACCTACAAGATGGCACTCTTCCACCAGACATCACCCATTCTGAAAAGAAATCCCTTATCCACCACATAGCCCGTTATACCCTCCTAGGAGGTACCCTTTATCATCATGGCTATGACGGGAATATACTTCGTTGTTTGGATGTTATTGATTTTATCTAGGCCATTAAAGAAGTACATGTGGTATTTGTGGCGTGCATACTAGTAGCTTGGTCTTAGCTAAAAATCTATTGAGGGTAGGCTATTATTGGCCTACCATGGAATTTGATTGTTGTAACTTCGTAAAGAAGTGTGAACTATGCCAAAAATATGGGAACTTAATACATGCGCCAACACAGCCTTACAACCTATTGCAACGCCTTGGCCATTCTCTAAATGGGGCCTGGATCTCATAGGGAAGCTCCATCCTTCTTCTTTAGATGGTCATACTCACATCATCACTGCCACTCGAATACTTTACCAAATGGGTAGAGGCTATCCCTCTTACCTATGTCACCGGTGTGTAAATTTCAAAATTCATCATGAACCATCTCATATGTCATTATGGGATCCCTTCGGCCATTGTCATTGATAATGGTAAATCCTTCAAAAACAAAATGGTTAAAACCTTGTGTCAATGCTTCCATATCTAGCTCAAGTGGTCTACCCCCTATTACCCTCAAGGTAATGGACAAGAAGAAGCCACTAATAAAACCCTTGTATGGATTATGGAGAAAATGGTCGCAGAAACAGTCATAATTGGCATCTACAGATACATCCCGCCCTCTGGGCCTATTGTACCTCCATTCGCACTCCTACTGGTGTGACCCCATATTCACTTGTCTATGGCACTAAAGCCATCATACCTTTGGAAGTGGAGCTTCCTCCCTGAGAATATCTCTCAGAGACTATCTTGATAAAGATGAAGACTACAGAGTTTCTTGCCTGGCGGAGTTAGAACTATTAGATGAAAATCATATCAGAGCACTCAATCACCTAAAATTCTATTAGAACAGTTGTCCAGAGGATATAACAAATGCATCATTCATCGGGAATTTGATATAGGGGATCTAGTTCTCAAAGAAAATCAGAATAACACCGTCAAAGACAGAGAAAAGAAAGGAAAGTTTGAGGTTAACTGGTTAGGTCCTTATGCAGTGATTGAAAAATATGGATTAGGAGCCTACAAACTTGCATATTCGTAAATGTGAAGAGCTTCTAGAACCTATGAATGCCATGCACCTCAAGCGGTTCTACACTTAGGCATGACAATAATATCAGATAAGAACTAAAAATTGGAAAAACAAAGAAAAAAACAAGAAAAAAATGGAAAAATGAGAAAATAGTAAAGAAAAAATAGGTCATCCTCATGTGAAAACCACACAATTGTGGTGCAATGGACAAGTATTTGAGTGAAAACTAGTTTTTAGCACTCAAGGAAGATTCACCGGATGTAAGTTACTCTTACATCAAGATGGGTAATCGTCACCACTTTCTAGGTATGACTTCTTCTGCTAGGTCTAGGGATCCTGCTAGAGCCACCTTTGTCATACCATGATCTGGTTTATTTGCTCTTATATCTGCATGGAGGACATTACCTTTGTATACTCCCATCTAATGCTAAGCATGAAAACACCATTTCCACTTTCGTATACATACGCGCGTGGAATTCTACCTTTTGTATATTCCCACATCATGCTGGGGGAATCCACGCTTCTTTGTTCTTGTACATTGCTTTCAGAACATGACCTTGGAAAATACAAAAACATTTGGAAAAAGATACACAAAAACCTAAACATCTGGAAAATTTCCCTTTTTAGGGATAAAGCTACTTTCGTTTCACAACGTTATCTTAGGGAAACCTAGACAACAATGAAGACCGTAGCTGTGAAAACTTATCTTTTTAGATAAACCCAAAAACATTAGAAAATATGTCAATGTTGTCCCGCAAAAACAAGGTAATGCTTTAATTAATTTTAGTTGTTGGTTTGTATAGTTTTGATGTTCTTAGCCTGTTGAATTGTTTGTTATTTGAGTGGTTCATTTGCTTACCTTATATTGGATCTTGTTTGATTTGATTGTGTATGGAATTACATTCATTTAGGAACTCCCATGCTTGTAAAAAATTGTTGTAGATTTCTTTGTTTGTTATATGCATCTATTAGAATTTGTTTTACTTGCTTAGATTAGATACCATTTTTAGTCTCTTGTTGGCATGTGCATGTTTTTGTTTAATTGTATTTCATGGCGTTGTTCGAATGTGTATATTTGGTTAGTTTTGTTAACTTTTGCTTGTGTATTTAACACACGGTTGTTTGTTATCACATCTATCATCTATCATTTCATTGCATTTTTAACATCATTCACTACATCATATATATCAAGAAAATGCTAAGTATTACATCATGCATGTATTCTAAGATAATCATCACATATCGTATCATCAATGGGGCAAGAGGGGTTATGCATAATCACAAATCTATCCCCCCTCACACCAATATCATCTAGTATCATCCCACGTGCTAGAGTAAAAACTCATAAACAACTCATAAATCTAAAAATACATGTAGTGCTATCTGCAAATACATCATCAATATGAAAGCATGAAACAAACACATCTCTAAATCTAAGGTATGTCACATACATAAAGGAAAGAGAAACCATAAATCATAATCAATGCTTGTACAAATCATAATCATAGTATAGTACATCAAAATGTCCATATATACATGTATAATTTTCCAAGTCAGTGCTCAAAATATACATCATTGATATAATATGCCATCTAAAAAGGGCATGCATCAAAAAGAATCAAGCCTTCATCAAGAGGAATCATCAAAAAAATTGTACATACAACTATACATCAAAATATTCCTTTATAAGAGGCATGTAGACAATACATCAAGTACAAAGAAAAGATAAGGATATCAACCACAGCTCTCACCCTCGTCGGGCTCCTTGTCCATGACTTGGTCGATGGAAGAGTGGTGGATAGGATGGACCTGCACTAGGGGTATCACCCTACTGTCTGGATGGTTGTTGTCTAGCCAGCCTACGCCGTAGTGGGCTGCCTAACTAATCTCACCGATTGAACCGATCACCATGACTTGGAGCCTATCGTACTTGCATCTAAATGTTAGAAAGAACCACTGTTGCTTCTGTCAAGACTACCCTGAAGTAGGTAGTCCTATAGTACAAATCCTCACCACCGGATCTCATATCAAATCTGCATCTCTTGAGGCAAGGGCTTCCTATAGGGAAGCATCACGGTCACCGTCACCCTGCCTATATCAGCCTAAGCCTGTCTAGAGGCAACAACCTCTTAGAGTCTATTTGCTATGATAGCCTACATCTAGGCCGGGCCTCGATCCTCTCGTATAATGTAGCCTGTGTGACTGCATGTTTTTGGTCCCTCCGGGAGATAACCATATGTACTTGAGTCTAAGACTGGTGTAAAAGGCTAAATATCTTAGCCCCCTTGTGTAGCCATCTCACGAATTTGACTCTATCATAGAGTACCGTAGCTTCCCCGTGTGTCCCGTGCTCGACTCCGATCTCTCTCAGCTATTATAATATACACCGTAGTATGTGTCTCGATCTCACTCTGTTGTAAGGGCATGTACCTGTGCCCTAGCTTCATCTCTCTCTCCAACCACCTGTGAATCGCACAAAGAATCATTTCCTGTAGATGTTCTTTGAAGGGCAACAACTTTCCACCACCACCCTCACGGAACATCGGTGGTGGGCCCCGCTTCTGGAAGTACCTACTGGAGAGGGGTGTAGATCCCTCCTAGAATGCCTACTAGGGATAACTCTATATAAACTACCTCAGTAAACTTGTCTCGGCCTAGGTTTGGTATCCTATCCCTAAGGCATTGCGATGTTAGACCCTATCTCCTACCCCTGACATACTTGGGTGTGTTGGGCCCACCATCATTATCATTGTTATCAGCTCCACCAATAGCTCCACCCTAGTCACCACTAAGAGGCCCCACTAGAGGGGCTCTTAGGCCAGCGTTTTATACCACCCCTGGAAACAGTCAAACGGCATGGAAGCACACCATGATACCATGGCCCATACTTAGGTGTAGTGCCTAGATCTCTAATCTATCTCAGTGGCACCCACATAGCAGGTACCACCTGTCAAAAATTGGCCAATGCTCTATCACGAGCAATCTGTGGAGCCATATAAAATGCTCTCGAGCCTGCGAGCATACCACCTATTTGGCCTAGGAACATCCTGGGTAATGCCAAACTACCTCTGGCACCAATCCACCCTATATAGCTCTCACATATAGCTATGACTGCCTAAGATAAAGTGCTCTATGGTGGTAGTACTGATCTCTAAACCATCCTTAGGCCACTAGAAGTGTCTGTAGGGTCTCCAAACCATGGAAATCTATTGTAGCTCATCTACCACACACCGATAGTGATAAGAATCTCCCATGTAAGGATACATGTCATCCCCTGCTAGGACCCAACCCATCGTAGAAGGATCCTCGAGAGCCTGAACTATCAAAACACCTAAGGGGTGACCAATGTCAATGTGGTCCCACGCCTAAATCTGCAGCAAGCACACTGGTCCTACCATCTTCTAATGGTAGTAGGTAATCAAGAGGAGGTCCAATATAGATGCACTAAAACACACTAACCCTAGCAGTAAGTCTCTCCCTCTACCAAACCACGTATCACCCCAAGGAGGCCGAGTAAAAATGAAGCACCAGTCTTGTCAGGGAGCAAGACTTCACTGACAAAGGCCATCATATAGACCACTACTTGGTCTAGCTCTGGATCATCAATACATCATGATAATCTAATAGAAATCCCGTGTCGTGGTATCATCGGGATGCCAAATAAATCTACGATATAGCACTAAATGTCAGTCTAGCGGTTCGTAGTCTCGATAAGTTGCCCTTGAATCGGGACCCGTATAATGCACCATATGTCCTCTAGTATAAAGGTAATCTCCCTGGTCGGGAGGTGAAAGCACTAACTCTCGTTGTGCCATCACTCTACTATAGTTGTCAAGAGGCCATGGTCCAATGTAATCTGTGGCATCTCGGCCACATGAGTCAATCCCGTCACATATAGGAGGCTCTCCAGGGTCACTCTATCATCCTCATCAAACTGAGCCTCTATCGTTGTTAACCTCCCATAACACTCACGAGTCTGAAGGATAGGTAATATACTGTAAAATCAACACACGTGTTAGGCACTTACTTATTTTTATCTATTTTTCTAAGGGAAAATGCTTCTTTAAAATCATCTAACTTACTAATTATTCTTTTCTTCTAAAATCTAGGCTCACGTATTTTTCTCTATACTTGGCTATTTTATCTAGGCCCCCTAGTTTGACACACACATGCGCATCTGCAACTTTCCTCCCCAATGTGTGTGTGTGTGTGTGTTCACTATCAATGGATGTGCATGTGCATCCCTATTTGTTTTGACACATACACATATGCGTACCCATCAAATCGATGCATACACCCACGTACATGCATCAAATTGGTCCTACTTACCCTAGAAAATCCTTAAAAGTACAATAAATGCGTAAATTAACTAGGAGGGATAAGCCACTCACGTAAGGTCCATCTGCTTGTTCCTGCATGAACTCTTGGATGTGATCCGTGCATCTCCTCCTGCTTAGTATTCTCGCCATCTCACTCCAAGGTTGTCACTCTCACTCGTGGTAAAAATTTGCAAGAGCTTTGGTAGAAATGAATTGGTTGTGATTGTTTTACCGACCCCAAGTGGGTATATTAACCCATCACAATGCCCCTAGGGCATGTTTTCTCCGTCGTGATCATTCTAACCTTCTTCTATCCGCTGTGATAATTATTTTTGTATTAAAATAATTATTTTTACTAATTTTCACATGTTGGGGCACTTCGTGCCACCCTACGGTCACTTCTCCGTCGCATTGAAATAATTTACTGAACCTTTCAGGCACCTTTTCCCGCCTTTTCCTCTATTTTTCATCTATTTTCCCCATCATGATAATTATTTATTAATTTATTTTAAATAAATTATTCTCGACCCATCTTTCTTCTTGTGGGAATATATTCCAGCTTTCTGATAGCCCTACCTTCCCACTATCATGCATACACGTACTTTTAGAAGATCTTGGATCTTTTAAAATTCTTTTCACCAATCAAAAATTTAGAAAATTAAAAATAAAAAATAAAACCATTTAAAAACCAAAAACATTGAAATACTTTGAAAATGGCTCAAAATTGGTTAAACCGATCATCTACGGCTGAAATCTGTGTCTATTGCATGGCACTCATCCTAGATCTTGCTGACATTTTCAAATATTTTGAAACAACGACTCGTGCATCATCTAAATCTTCAATCACCTACACAAGCTATGTTGCTTACTTCGTCTGTACTCTGGGGCACTATCAGTTGCCTGGTACTATTTTTCGTCATGCACATTGCTTTTTCACGGGACCCAAGTGTCCTCCGTCTTCCCCCTTGCATAATACACCTTGCTTGGGGCATCATTCTTCACCCTTGTCATTTATCAAAACATTTGGGACTTCATCTTGATAACAAAATATTTGTGCAACTATCTTGAACGTTGTTGGTTTAAGTGTGTGTGATTGTACTTATTTCCCTGTTAGGTGATATTGTTTATTTCTCGTATTGCATTGCATTCATGTATGTTGCATGGAGTTGGTTTTTTTAGCACAAGACAGTTATTTGTATCTTGGATTTTCATGTCATTTTACGCTTCTGTCGCATGCTCACATTTTAATAAGGACCGATGAGGAGGATTCTAAGCATTATGATGATTATATATTAATAGTAATTGATTTGTGGATAGCTCAATATCCCTCTTTCTTCTTGATTCTCATCTTCTCGGTACACTTCTCTTTCTGTTGTTTTCTTTTTCAATCGCTGATTGAATTTCTTTGTCATGCCATCAACACTTGAGGTGGAATTCATCATCCTTCATCCTATTAATTTTTCTTCTACCCCTTCAAAAAAATTCTACTCGTTTACGTTTGTCTACTTTCTTTGAAGTGACGTAGCTTACGTCACCCCAAAGAGGGGAAAATGTAGACACTTGTATTTTGGTCAATGCATTATTATTCCTAATATTGCACCCCCTATTCTTCCCTTGGAAATTTGACGGCACGCCGCCAATTAGACCTATATAACTCCCTTCTCACGACATCTTTTTGGTCATATTTCCTCTTATAAACCACTTAAACAGGTTGTCATAGCCTCATTCTGACTACATTAGCTTCTTATTCCTTTCTATTTTTCTTCTTTTAGCTCCTCTGGACTATCAATCCATTTCATTGGATTGATTAGACCTTCCAGAACCCCTCTGGAACCCTTCTAAAACCCTAATTACTCTCTAAACGGGATTAATTAGTCTAACCTAGGTTAATTACCCTAAACATAGTCAAAACACACTTTGACTTGCTAAAAGTGATTTTTGGACTTTAGCATTTGTCCCACATGCACCCAAATCTCCCATTTTCCCAAATAGAAAACTATAAATAGGGCTATACCCCTCCCTCATTTCCTAAGAATTCTCTCTTCTTCGTAGCACAGATTATAGTATTTTGTTTAGGCTTTAGATTGTATTTCATATTTTTCCATTGAGCTAGTAGCATTTGCTTTTGTATTTCATAGCACCAATATGGAGTAAAAGGGAATATCCATTAACCTAAAGCCATTAATGGGGAGATATCTTTCTCTTAAACACATAATTGAATGCTTAGATCCTCTTAGGTTCATTATTTCACTCTTTCAAAGAATAGAGGTTAGCTTCATTTGTTTATTTTTCATGTTTATTTCAAATTAATGTATGTAAAGAAGAAAACCTTGCTCATTTCTTATCATATGGTCCCTTGATCAGTTTGCTAAAAGCCTTTGGGGTTTCTTTAGAGAATCTTACCCCAAATCCATGGCTTTTACAACTTTTCATTGAACACAATATTTTTAGGGATGAGATATGGATGAGTTGGAGATAAGGATAAGTTAGAAAAAGCGTAGGATAAGGATTTAGAATGAAAACATCTAAATGGAAAGTCCACGAGGGCATGATTAGGGAAAGTTAAATAATGGTTATTAACTAATTAATAGGAATTAATTAATAAGGATTTAATAACGATTAATATGGATGGATAAGAGGGCATTTAATTAAATTAAAGGAGGTGGATTTAATAAATATGCATATGTGGGTAGACAAGGGTAGAGATATTGAATCTAGGTGTCTACATACAGAGCCGGTATGGTTCTGATTTCCCCATCAGGTGAGTTGTTTCATTTTACTTTTAAGCTTCAATTTAAAAATACCAACAATACTACAAAAGATGAAGCTCTTCTCTTAGGAATGGATGCATTTGATTCCATGGGAATTAAGTAATTTAAATTCCTAGTGGATGTAGAGGTAATTGTGAAACAAGTCTGAAATCAATACCAAGGGAAGAATCCATAGCTCAAAATTATAGGAACATAGTGCAAGTTTGTAATGAATCCTTTGATGTTTTATCTATACAAGTTGTTCTCTGGGAAAAAATGAAAAATTTGATTCTCTTATTGTATCAAATTCCTTATTAATACATCACCCTTCCTTTGATAAAGATAAATATTCCATGAGATGATTTACAAGCCAAGTGTGCCTAATAATGTCAATCATTAGTAAGTGTTCAATGATGATAAAAATATCCTCTCTTTCCTCGAGCAGAAAGATAATTTTAATAACCTTTTCTTTGAAGGAAGTACTTCTTCACCCCATGAGGTAATGTTAGACCCTAAAGTATTGGCTAAGTACTAAGAGGCACATGCACATAGGTTCAGTAAATAGAAGGGTGCTTAGGGGAAAGTGCGTAGGAAAAAGGGGTTTAAGAAGGTTTTAAGTGAAATCGGGCACGCGGGAGGCGAACAAGGGTTTAAAATACTAAGTCATATTTGGCATCATGGAGTCACTTGAGGAAAAATGTGAGGACTTGACTAGGCATGATAAGTGGATAAGGTGTCAGCTTGGAACCTTGGAGGTCAAGAAAATGATATTCCATGCGGGGAATATTCCCAGAGGCATCATTACAATTAGTGGAAGGTTTGCAAAGAGGATAAGAATTCACTAATGGAGGACCACATCAACACATAGAACATGATCTAATTAGGAGAGAAGACATGGTGGTGGTCGATGGTCCTATTTTAAAAGTTCTTGGGATAGGAATAGAGACATAGATAGATAGAGAGATATACGGGTGGAGAGTGCAAATGGGAGAAGAAGAAGATAAGGAGAGTAACTAAGTACTACAGAAATGTTAGGAAATGTGAAGGTTTTGGAGTTTATGGTGCTAGGGTTAAGAGTGCTTAGTGCTAGAGGGTTGTAAGGGATACCATTAAGCATATATATAGATGCTGGGATCTATATTAAGGGATATAATGGGAAAAATCATAGTTATGATCTCGATCATATAGGTTTGTGGGATTTTAGTCTCTTCCATTTGATTTATATGGTCTAAGATGACCCTTTTGAATGTAATATGGCTACCACAACTCTGTTAAATCAATATACATGGATCTATTCTATACAACTTGCTTACAGGTGTAAACCCTCATATTATATGGCTTATCATGACTCGATCTAGCTTCTTGTACTTCTTGCAATGTTTATTACTTTTTGAGCTGCATTAATTTGTAGGCATGTTAGTTATATATTTTTCCTTTTTAAAAGTAGATGAATATACTTCTATTTCTACAAATAATCCTCCAATAATGGCGAGAACCCTCTTGCAAAGCTCAGATAACAAAGGGGTTCAGTGCCCACGCATGCCTCAGGTGAATGCCCAGGTATGATGGATGATAGGCTGATGTGTTTGGGGTTAGAAAGAAGTATTGAGGGTAAATTAATGACTACATATTGGTTTCATTTCTGAGAACTCTTTTGAAGCTATTGTGAGAGAAATGTGTAACGATGGAGCACTTGACCTTGGACAATGTTGAAGTGTGGCTCAAAATCATAGAGGATGAGTTTTCTCATAGGTTTAGTACTGGATCTGAGTTAGATGCACAAAAATGGGTGGAGAAGAACTTATACCATGAACTCTATGAGACATTCTTATGTTGTTTCCCAGTAGAGTTGTATGAATGGCTATCATCATATGCATAAAGGATGATTTGGTACTATAGACTTCGTGGTTGGACCCGGGAGGAATATTAGCAGGTTGTATGATGTTGATCCAACATAGACCTATGTTGTTGATCACTAGTGGAGTGTAACATTCCCATTTTAAAGCTTTAGAAACAAGGGGAAAAAATTGAATAGCATTCTCTGTTCTAAATTATCATAAATTAGAGCACACATTTCAAGTTTTTAAATAATGTTTTTTGTTCTAAATGATCATGATTTAGAACACACATTCCATGCCAATCAATCTCATAACAAATAACCATATGCAGTTGTAATGACTCGATGAACTATCGATCTCTCATTTCATGACTCGGCTTCTTATTGATCCTTCATGTTAACTCAATGTATTTTATACTAATTATACTTGGTTCTCTTACCTTTTTGGTGTATTGAAGTGTTTTGTTTAAGTGGCCTATCTAAATATTTGTTACCAATATAGGACAATGTAACCAAAGACTTGCAATACTTTGGCCAAATATTTTCACATGCTTTGCATGATCATATTCCTAGATGGCATACTCATCAATGGAATACATCCTTCACCACACTTCATCTATTATCTAGAATGGTCTTCACTGACTCCTATCATTCCTCTTATCCAAGGCTTTACCATAACCCAAATTAGCAACATAGAAAGGTATAAAGCATCACTCATGGTGACTAAGGGTACATAGACATACTCAATCGACCCAAGTTGATTGCATGTGTCTAGTTACCTTTATTCATCATGAGTTGATCCCTATACAAAGGCATGTCCATAACCCGACCGTAGGTAAAATTAGTTTCAATTTTGAGTTTATGTAGATCTAGATGATCCAACTCATAAGGGTGATGTGACGTGTCACCGCAATGTTATTGTGCCATTATGAAGACCCCGGTCTTCATGATGTCATAATCTTGCAGGTTGGCATGTACCAACATCCTCTACGAATCACCTCATCTATAAGTACATATCTAATTAAGAAGTTAAACACTTACTTATCTTCTTAATTAAGATTTAATTTCAGAAACCCTATTGAATCCTTAATTTATTTGTTCATTAAGGTTGCTAACCATAATGATTGATAGTTACCATGCAAATAAATCTGCAATCAATCCCTCTTCCCAAAGGTTTTTATTTCATTCCATGGTATCTTATCATAAGATTCAAGCTCATAAACAGAATCAGTATACCACAGTAAGATTATCTTACTTTGCTTAACCAAGTTTAAGCATGATTAAATTTAGATTCTGGTTCCTTATTAATAGACTTCATTAAGATGAAGTCTATTCATTACGTATGTATTTATTTCATTTTGGTTACCTTATTCTGATTTTGATTTAACAAGCGGGAGTATGTTTTCTTTCTTCCGAACTTCATTTGAGTATGATTCTCAAAAGGTATTAACAAAATGCTTATCCCCTTAGAATGATTGTCTTTCTTTTAACTTTATATTCTTTTAGGGTTCATTGCTGCCATTTACTTTATACAAGAGTCATAAGTAAATTTCTCTTTTATTTATGTCATCTAGTAAACCATAATGACCTAGTTGTATTTTCATCTATTCATGCCAACTTAGAAGTTACATTCGATAAAGGAATAAAGTATCAATTCCCTTCCTATCAGTTTCATTTGAGTTCAACTGAAATGATTCAAAATAGATAGGTTCACGAGAGAATAATGACAAGTTTACAAAATTTCCTTTACAGTAAACCCAAAGTGAATGATACATCAAATATAAATAACAATCAATCCTTTTTCCCATTCCTCAACTAAATTATACATTTTACAAATCTCAACATTTCATACTTCATTCCCGCCAATAAGCATTGATAAACTAAAACTAGAATACAAATTTTCTCTTTTTCAATTACATTACAATAATAATAATAATTCCTCATAAAAGATGCAGCCTTTAGGTAAACACAAGAAGCATCATAAAAGAACTTTTCTTCTTTTATCACTTACGGAATCCATCTGCAAAAATTTCTAGCACGAGTCAGTTCATCAAACTGAGCATGATAAGCACTAAACATTAAAATGATGTGCTTTCAACTAACTATCTCATAAAAATAACTCTGCTTTTATGAAACATTAAAGCAATTTAGATAGATATCTCATAAAGGAATAAGGATCCTAACAAGAAGGTCAAAATGAGCAATCCACAATACATTATGTAAGGATCATGATCAAAGCAACACTCTTCAATTAGTAATTTCACAAGAAGGATTACAACAGATAAGTGATAATACATCTCAATTACTTATTGGACTCGTATTATAGATCCACATAATTCGTTCTTGATTCAAACAAGTGTTCAAGAAGGGTACCAACCCTACGAGTTCTCAAAACTAAACTATTTTAAAGAAGCAATTAATCATAATCCACATCTAACATAATTCTTTATGCAATATTAGAATCCAAATTTATTCTATATAAAATGATGGAATTTAGGATGAACCAATAATATTCTACACAGAATTCCCTTCTTTCCAACATTGAATCAATATCAATCCAAATCCAATTTATTGATTCAAGGGAATAAGAATCAGTAGGATTCCGCCTAATTACCCATTCAACCTCATCATGGTTAATATAGATGAAAGGCATCAAAAAGTTGACAAGAAAACAACTTAAGTCATCCTTCGGTGTTAAACGAACAACATTGCGATCGAAATTCGGAGAATAGAAAGAACCGAATGTAAATATTTTTTTTACATTTTGAAGAAAAAAACAATGGATACCTAACTCAAAAATAGAGAGAAGATCCCAATAATCCATCCTATTAAAATTTTAAACATAGTCAACATCCCAAGAAGACCAGACTGATCCTTACCTAACAAAGATCCAAATTCAACAACCACTACCACACAAACAACCTACAAAAGGTTGAATAAGGCCACACCCTTTCAGTTGGTGATTGACATAGAAGTAGTTCTTCCCATAGAATTTATGTTACCTTCTTTACATATTACGTGCACTAAAGGTCTAGCTGATGAGCAAGCATTGGAAGAAAGAATTGACAAATTAATACAACTTGATGAGAGGTGTGCCATAACACATTGGAGTCAGAGGCAAGAAAAGGCCAGAAAAAGGCATGACATGACAAACATATCAAGGACAAGAAGTTTGAGGTTGGGAAGATGGCGCTTCTTTATGATTCAAAGTTTCGTGCCACCTAGACAAGCTTAAGGTGCATTGGTTGGGACCGTATGTTATCACTCACATACTTGAATCAGGTGCTTGCCAGTTAGAGGTGCTTGATGGAACATGGTTACTGATTACTTCAACGGGAGTAGGCTAAAGCCCTACTATAAATAATCCTTCTTGGTGTTTGTAATAAGGTAGTATTGCCATTTAGTATATATTTCCTTTAGTGGGTTTCCTTCTTTGTCGCTATGCTTTGTCAATTGAGTTTAGATTTTTGTGTAATAAGCACATTTGCATGCTAGAAGTTGATTCAAATCTGAAGTGTTTTTATGTGCGAGAGGACTACATGCACCCTTGGTGTGGGGTGGCTGTTATTCAAATATGGGTACACATAAGAAAATACTATTACAGGTGATTTCTCTTGTTAAAAAGTGCAAATACTATGAAAAGGTGCTATTAGAAAGAAACTTTCTCATAAGGAATCATTATCCAAATGTGCCCCTTTCTCATTTTGTGGCTAACTCCATTCATTCTTCCCTCTCTTCTACCTCAGTCATAATTTTTTTTGCTTTTTAGGAACTTAAAAGTTTCTAGAAATGACACCATTGGATAGAGCTCTCTCTCGGCTTTCCGAGAAGGTAAAGTTTTCCTCCTAACTCCATGTATTTTTAAAGTTATGGCTCGATGGAGTTTTTGTGGGAAATTTTCCCCTGAAAGGCCCGAACCAATGAGATGTCGCTACGTGTCCAAGGAAGTGGCGGGGGTCAAAGGAAAATTTTGTTTTTACCAAGTGTTTTGGTGAAATTTCAAAAGGAATATTTTTCCCGTAGGCCGACGACGAATCAGATGATGCCACGTGTCCAGGGGAGAAATTTGAAAAATTTGGCTAAGTGTTGTGCATGGAAAATTTTGGAGGGAAGGTCATGCCCAATCATATTGTGCCATGTGTCCTATGGCATGGGAGTTTTGGAGGGCAAAGGAGAAGTTGGATTTTTGGTGAAGTGTTTCGCCAAATTTCAAAGGAGGAGTTTTGGGCCCCCTACCCCCACGCTCAATCATGTTTCGACACGTGTCCTCAGGTGTCGAGCCACTGAGCGCGAGAGGAATTTGAGATTTTTCCCAAAGCATTGGTGCAAGTAAAAATGGAGCAGATGGGCCCACAACCAATAAAAATGTGCCATGTCGCACCTAGAAAGGTGGAGCGTGGAGAGAATTTGGAAATTTTCCCAAAGGAAATAACGAAGGAATTTTCAAAGGAAAAAGCTGCCTAAATGCAAGCCAATGGGATCTCGCCACGTGTCGGGTGGCGGTAGAAAACAAAGGAAAAGCCCACAAGTAAAATTTGAAGGGGAAAACCCACATCCAATGGGGTTTCACCACATGTCCAAAGGAAAATGGTCAAAAGCGGCCCACGAAAATTCGGGAGGAAAGGCCCACGCCTAATCGGCACGTGCCACGTGTCCTCAACTCACTGGCCTGGCGGGGATTTTTTGGGAAATTTTCCAAAGGTGAATCTAAAGAAAAATGGAGTAGGATGGACCCACACCCAATAAAAACATGCCACGTGGCACCTAGAAAGGTGGAGTGTAGGGAAATTTTGGAAAAATTCCAAATGACCAAAAAGGTAAAAATTCAAATTTTTGCCTTGACCCGATTGGCCTGTTTTGCCCTAAAACTTCAAATGGCCATATCTTTCGATCTAGAGCTTGGTTTTTCACGTTCTTGATATCAATGGAAAGCTGGTGAAATTATCTACAAGATTCTGGGTCATTTTTGCATTTTTATGGAGTTTAGAGAGATAAAATAGAAAAACACCTCTGGCACGTGGTCATGGATAGAAATGACGTTTCAACCACCGTTTTTAATGAAGAATGGCTCGCATTCTCTCTAGCATGGCTAAAAATGTCGGGGATAGCTTTGTAAGGATTCCCATGCTATTTTGATTGCATTTTGGTCAATGGTTGAATCCTTCCATGTTTTCCCATGTTTCTCTCCCCCAGGCTCGTCCTTGCAATGTAAAAGCGATTTGGCTCATTTTCAAAGGGTTGAAATTTTTTTCCATGTATTGCAAGATCCCTTTGTCACTTAAAGTGATTTTTTGTGGAAAACTAGACCTCTTCCAAGACTGCAACTTGTTTTTCCTCTCAGGTGTTGTAATGCAAGTGATTTTTGATGTAAAATGACAATACAGGCTCTGTGAATGAGTTTTAATCCTTTGTCTGTGTTGTTTGATTCATTTCTAACCCTCCATTACAGATTATCGGTTTGTGCATGAAGTTGTTGTTGAATTTTTGTGAACTATGTCAATTTGCGAAGTAAAAAATGCTCACCAATCCTTTGGTGTATCACCTTCATTAGCATTAGTTTCAATTTTCTTTTTTTGCATCCTCTATCTCTGTCTACTTTGGAATTTAGAGTAGGATTTTGAGTTTTAAACCTCTGCACTTGTAAGTGATAAATATGATCAGAGGAGTTGAGGAACCAGCCTCTAATCTGGAGATTCCTTTCCCATTTTACAAGTCCCACACTTGGGAAAGGATTCAATGTTGTCAGTGCATCACACTCGATGCTTAGGATGATCAAACTAGAAATATGATCAACATCCGGGGTTACTGCTGATTTGCCACAATAGGAACACCATAACTAGAAATGAATGAAAGAAAAGTATAACATGAGGTAAGATGTTCTTTGTAAACAATACTAGAGGAAGGAAAAATGGTGAGATACTTTAGTGTATGGAAGCATGTAGAAGGAGGTCTATAGCCAAAGGTAGGAAGGCGTCTTTAGAAGGTTATAGTTGTGGTGCGTAGGTGTGTTGCTTGGAAATTAGGAAAATTGTCAATTAATGAGAGGATCAATGGTAGGTAAAGGATAAATAAATGTGTTAACTTTTATCAACTTGATATAAAGACGTGATGCATGTTCATTCCTACCTTTACGATAAAAATTATTCGAGCAAGCTATTTGCAACCAAACTGAGAAAAATGGTTGAGGTGTAGAGAGTTATGAAACTAGGCGAGGAGTGTAGATTGGTGCACAAAATTGGCTTATGTACCCATTTGAGAATGGTTTGAGTGAAGATGAAGCATTGAGAAGAAGCTAGGGCACATGGTTTCGAGCTAGGGCATGAGATATTTCTTGACGAGAGGAAAAAGGCGCAAATTTTATCATGGGCCCAGGAAAGCACCGATGCGAGAAAAAAGGGGAAGAAGAAGGTGGAAACCAAGGTTGAGGATGCTTTCCTCAGTTTCCACCTTCTTCTTCCCCTTTTGCCTCGCATCAGTGCTTTCTCGATTCCATGATAAAGTTGCGCTTTTTCTCTCGTCAAGAAATATCTCATGCCCTAGCTCAAAACCATGTGTCCTAGCTTCTTCTCAATGCTTCATCTTCACTCAAACCATTCTCAAATGGGTACATAAGCCAATTTTGTGCACCAATCTAAACTCTCGCCTAGTTTCATAACTCTCTACATCTCAACCATTTTTCTCGGTTTGGTTGCAAATAGCTTTCTTCGAATAATTTTTATCGTAAAGGTAGGAATGAACATGCATCACGCTTTATATCAAGTTGATAAAAGTTAACGCATTTATTTATCCTTTACCTACCATTGATCCTCTCATTAATTGACAATTTTCCTAATTTTTAAGAAACACACCTATGCACCACAACTATAACCTTCGAGCATGCCTTCCTACCTTTTGGCTATAGACCTCCTTCTACATGCTTCCATACACTATAGTATCTCACCATTTTTCCTTCCTCTAGTATTATTTACAGCGACATCTTACCTCATGTTATACTTTTCTTTCATTCATTTCTAGTTATGGTGTTCTGTTGTGGCAAATTAGCAGAACCCCGGATGTTGATCATATTTCTAGTTTGATCATCCTAAGCATCGAGTGTGATTGCACAACATTGAATCCTTTCCCCAAGTGTGGGACTTGTAAAATGGGAAAGGAATCTTCGATTAGAGGCTGGTTCCTCAACTCCTCGATCATATTTATCACTTACAAGTCAGAGAGGTTTAAAAGTCAAAATCCTACTCTAAATTCCAAAGTAGACAGAGATAGAGGATTCAAAAAAAAGAAAATGAAACTAATGCTAATTAAGGTGATACACCAAAGGAGTGGTGAGCATTTTTTTACTTCGTAAATTGACACAGATTCACAAAAAATGCAACAAAAACTTCATGCACAAACTAATAACAGAATGGAGGGTAAGAAATGAATCAAACAACACAAAAAGGATTAAAACTCATTCACGAGCTTGTATTGTCATTTTACATCAAAAATCACTTGCATTACAACACCCGAGAGAAAAACAAGTTACGATCTTGGAAGAGGTCTCGTTTTCCACAAAAATCACTTTAAGTGACAAAGGGAGCTTGCAATACATGGAAAAATGTTCAACCCTTTGAAAGTGAGCCAAATCTAGCTTTTACAATGTGCGAGGATGAGCCCAGGAGAGAGAAATGTGGGAAAACGTGGAAGGGATTCAACCATTGACCAAAATGCAATCAAAGAAGCATGGGCATCCTTACATACCCATCCACGACATTTTTAGCCATCTTTGGGAGAAAGTAATGCGAGCCATTCTTCATGAAAAATGGTGGTCGAAAACGTCATTTCTCCATGACCACGTGCAAAGGCATTTTTAATTTTCTCTCTCCAAACTCCATCAAAATTCAAAATGACCCCGAATCTTGTAGATAATTTCACCAAATTTCCATTGATATCAAAACGTGAAAAAAGTGAACTCTAGATCGAAAGATATGGCCATTTAAAGTTTTAGGGCAAAACAGGGCCAAAGCGGGTCAGTGGGCAAAAATTTGAATTTTTACCTTTTTGGTCATTTGGAATTTTTTCCAAAATTTCCTATGCTCGCATTTCTAGGTGCCATGTGGCACATTTTTATTGGGTGCGGGACCATCTGCGCCCATTTTCCTTTAGTTTCACCTTTGGAAAATTTCCCAAAAATTCCCGCCAAGCCGGTGAGTTGAGGACATGTGGCATGTGCTGATTAGGTGCGGGCCTTTCCTCCCTAAATTTTCTGCGGGCCATTTTGACCATTTTCCCTTTTGGACACATGGCAAAACCCCATTGGATGTGGGCTTTCCCCTTCGAATTTTACTTGCGGGCTTTTCCTTTGTTTTCTGCTGCCACTCGACACGTGGCGAGATCCCATTGGCTTGCATTTAGGGGGTCGGATTTTTCCTTTGAAAATTCCTTCGTTATTTCCTTTGGGAAAATTTCCCAATTCTCTCCATGCTCCACCTTTCTAGGTGCCACGTGGCACATTTTTATTGGTTACGGGCCCATCCTGCTCCATTTTTACTTCTGCACCAATGCTTTGGGAAAAATTCTCAAATTCCTCCCGTGCTCCACGGCTCCGACACTGAGGACACGTGTCGAAACATGATTGAGCGTGGGGGCGGGCCCAAAACTCCTCCTTTGAAATTTGGTGAAACACTTCACCAAAAATCCAACTTCTCCTCTGCCCTCCAAAACTCCCATGCCATAGGACACATGGCGCAATATGATTGGGCATGGACCTTCCCTCCAAAATTTTCCATGTGCAACACTTAGCCAAATTTTTCAAATTTCTCCCCTGGACACGTGGCATCATCTGATTCGTCGGCGGGCCTGCGGGGAAAAATCTTCCTTTGAAATTTCACCAAAACACTTGGTAAAAAACCAAGTTTTCCTCCGACCCCCGCCACTTCCTTGGACACGTGGCGGCATCTCATTGGCTGCGGGCCTTTCAAGGGAAAATTTCCCACAAAAACTCCACCGAGCCATAACTTTAAAAATACATGGAGTTAGGAGGAAAACTTTACCTTTCTGGAAAGCTGAGAGAGAGCTCTATCCAATGGTGTCATTTCCAAAAAGTTTTGAGTGCCTAAAAGCAAAAAAATATGACTGAGGCACAAGAGAGGGAAGAATGAATGGAGTTAGCCACAAAATGAGCAAGGGGCACATTTGGATAACAATTTTGGCGACTCAAAGGGGTCATCTTCCTGCTGGATGAAGTTACTAGTTGCTTGAAGCAATCCATTGGGCATGGAGTCATCGAATTCTCTGTTTGATACCCCATCTGACTAGAACACTGCAAGGAGGAAGATGGAATATCACCTGATGGAGCAAGGCCTGCAAACACATTCCTAGAAACAATGACTTATGCAAGAGCACTTAGGAAAACAAACTAACCTACAAGAAAACAATGTGCACAAGCACTTGGAGGAATGGAAACCTAAGCTAATATCTACAAGGTGGAGAGTTCCTTTAATAGCAATTCTTTAGATGGATTCCATTGATTGGAATCATTGTTCCTAGCCATCCAATGAAGACAATTAGAAAGCATTGATGTCCTTACACTTTATTACCATATATGGGCCACTCCAAATGGCATAAAAATTTGAATGCCTTCCTAGTTTTACTTTGTCTCGCATCCCATTTTAACACCAAATCTCCAACTTGGAAGGATCTATTCTTGGCCTTCCTATCAAAGGTCTTCTTATCAAATCTTGATCCTTCTCCATTGCTTGGGATGCCTGATTTCTGATTTCTTGGAGCTCCATCAATTCTGCATATCTAACTTCCATGGGCTCAAACTCCAACAACTCCAACTATTTCATGAGTTCCAATGTTGGCAACTCAAGTTACATGGGAAATATTTCCTCTCTTCCATGAACAATCTTGAATAGAGAGTTACCTATAGATCTCTTGGGAGTTATCCTATCAGCCCATAAGGCTGATTTCAACTTAGTATGCCAAGACCTCTGATTTTCATCAAGAGTCCTCCTAATGATCCTCAACAAGTTCTTGTTTGTAGACTCAGCCTGGCCATTACCTTGGGGGTAATAGTTTGATGAAGTACTTAGATAGATCCCATTCTTGACAGCCCATTCAGTCACCTTGGACCTAATGAATGCCAATGCATTATCTGATATTATTGTAGCTGGTATGCCAAACCTGGTTGCTATTCCCTCATAGAAGTCTAGGATACTAGCTTCATTTTCCTCCTTCAGTGCTGCTGCTTCAGTCCACTTAGTGAAGTAATATGTGGCTGTTAAAATCCACTTGTGCCCTTGGCTTGAATTAGGATTAATGACTCCAATGAAGTCTAAACCCCATTTCATGAATGGCTGGTCAACTGAAATTGGATGCAATGGAAGGGCAGCTAGCCTCTCTTTACCTGTGAAGAATGCACAATTCTTGCACCTATTGATACATGCGTAGCAATCACTAAAAATCTTAGGCCAATAATAACCAGCCCTCATGATCTTTAGAGTTGTCACTCTTGGTGCAAAATGACCACCAACTAGTCCACCATGGAATTCTTCCAACACCCTATGAATTTGATTTGTACTAATGCATCTCAGGTAGTACTCCATTCAAATCTCTTTTAAATGAAACACCATCAACAAGGGCATATAGGATAGCCTACAATCTAAAGTGTCTTCTTTTTTTCTTGTTCATCTTCGGAGGGCATAGACCTATGCTTAGGAAATGCATTATGTCTTGGGTCCAACAAGGAATGGGAACACCATTATTTTCCTCTTGAGTGCTTCCTTTCTCATGGTTGTCTTGCAACGCCAAAACAGCCTCTTTCTCATTGCATTCTTCCTTTTGTTTGCTCAAAATCAGCTGCTCACACAATCCTTTTCCTCTTACCAACTTGGTGACTTTGATCTCTATGTCATACTCCATGACATGAGTAATCCAACTTGCCCTTTTTTCATTCAAGTCTTTGTTGAGGAGGAATTCTTTAACTCCCACATGAAAAACCAACAATTGGACCTTATTGTTTGAAAATAGATGCTTGAATTTCTTCAAGCTCCTGATTACTGCAAGAACATGCTTCTCAATGAAAGAATATCTCACCTCATAGTCCTCTAGGCTTTGGCTAAAGAAAGAAATTGGCTGCTCTTCATTGTCTTTGTTCTTTTGTACCAAGATTGCAGAGATAGTATCATCACCTCCAAATGCATAGAGGATAAAATCCTTGGAGAAATCTGGGTTGATGAGAGTTGGGGCTTGAGAGATGGCTTCTTTGATTGCTTCAAAACTTTCCTTGCCTTCTGCTGTCCATTTAAAAGCCATGCTTTTCTTTAACATCTTGGTGATAGGCTTGACTAGGGCTGTAAAATTTGGGACAAACCTCCGAACAAAATTTATTCTCCCCAAGAAACTTTAAAGGGCCTTCTTATGGCTTGGCAATGGTAGTGCTCTTATGGCTTTAACTCTCTCTGGATCAATTGCTAATACTTCTTTAGAGACAATGTGACCAAGGAGTTTTCCTTCATGGGCTAGAAAAATACACTTTTTAGGATTCAAGGAGACTCCAAATCTTCTACACCTTTGGAACACTTGTCTCAAATGAGAGAGGTGGTCTACTGCATTTTTTGAAAAGATAGTGATATCATCAAGATATATCAGTACAATTTTGTTAATCAAACCTTTGAATGCCATGTCCATTACTCTTTGGAAGGTAGCTCCAGCATTGGACAGCCCAAATGGCATTTTCCTGTATGCATAAGTTCCCCATTTGGTTGTAAAGGTTGTCTTGAACTGATCTTCTTCCTTCACCATAATCTGATTATACCCTGAATAGCCATCAAGTAATGAAAACCTCTCAGAGCCAGCAACAACTTGTAAAATTTTCTCCATAGAAGGAAGTGGATAATGATCCTTGAGATATGCTCTACTCAAATCTCTGAAATCAACACACAATTTGATTTCCCCACTCTTCTTTCTTACTGGAACCAAGTTGGCTACCCAACTAGAATGCTTGATAGGGAATATGATTCTTGATTCTATCAACTTATTCAATTCTTTTCTCATGAGAGGCTCCATGTGGGGGTTGACTGGCCTTTGTTTTTGCCTAATGGGCTTAGTACTTGGATCCAATTCAATGGTATGTTGAGCTAACTCGAGATTGAAACCTTTCAAATCTTCATAGCTCCAAGCAAACACATCAGGGAATTCTTGACAAAGTTGTATGAACTCATACCTTTCTTGCTTAGTTGTCATCTTACCAATTTGGAGTGATTTGCCTCCTTCTACTAAGATGGACACTGAATCTTCTCCCTTCACTTGGATGTTTGCTTTCTCCTTCCTAAACTGATCATTAGGATTGAAAATGGACTCCAAAGTAATAAGTCCCTTTGGTAGTTTGTTGGTTCTTAGCTGCACCACTTGGTCACCATACTACTACTCTAACTTTTCTGATTTTTAGCTGAGAACTCAGCCTCTTCTTGTAAGAAATGGATGATTTTCTAATCATTTTCAAACACTTGCCAACTTACATTGTTATCTGGCACTAAAGGCCTCATAATCACATGGATGTTTGGCTGTACCTTGTCTTTTTGAATGCTTTCAACAACGTCAAAGGCTGCCCCAACTACTGCAAGCTGTCAGCAGCTTGGTTCTCTTTTCTAGGAATGAATTTTATGCCAAAACCCTCAAAATCTTCAATGAGGTCCCACACCCTATTCTTGTAGCATTTGAGTAGATCATTCTTGATAGCATGTTGCCCCTTAACTTGGTTGACAATCAACTCACTATCACCAAAGACTTGCAAGTTCTTTATTCCTCTCTTGATTGACCAATGCAATCCTTGTATCAAGGCCTCATACTCAGTAGTGTTATTAGAGCATGGAAACTGAAATCTAAAAGTTGAATAATACTTCACTCCTTGGGGAAACAAGCATAGTTCCCCCTCCTGCACCTTGTCTACTCCTTGATCCATCAAAAACAATTGCCATACCTCATTATCATCCTTGTGGTCTAGCTTGGTGATGCTAGGAATAGGCTGATTTTCTTCATGCATGCAATAGACTCCTAACTCATATTCTTCTATTTCTTGATAAGGATCAAAAGCATGCACCTTGTTTGCCCACTCATCAAGAGTTAGATCTGGGATACTTCCAACCTTGGTGTCAGCTTCATTAGTGCTTGGATAATCTTCTTGATCAAACGTTGAACAATTGGTATTGATCTGACTTGGAGTGTAAGGCTCAATGTGAAAGTTTGCAATAGGCTCAGATCTGATTGTGGCCTTAGTTCCATATCTTGTTCTGAAAAACATGTGTGACCAATCAGTAGATAAGTAACCTCCAATCTTGGCTATGAAATCCCTTGACAAACATAGGGAAAAGAGTGGTGGAAGGTCTATTACTAAGACATCTTGTAAAACAACAACGTTAGGGCATGCATGCAAAGTAAGACTCAAGTTTTTAATCACTCCAACTATTGTTACTGATGTCCCATCCAATTGTACTACTCCTTTGGATATGAATTCATACTGAATTCCCAACAGATCAGCTATTTGCTTGGGCATCACTGAACTACTTGCCCCGGAATCAATCATGCAATTGTGTACTAACTAGTTCCCAATGATCAATGAAACATAAAATGGAGGGGGCTTCAACATCTTACCTTGTTGTCCTCCATGATTCCCCTCTTGCTGGGCAACATTTGTGAGCACCTTCTCTTGCATTTGGACCTGCTGATTTGAAGTTGACCAGTCCTTCATGGCAGCTTGTAGCAAATCTCTTTGGCTTGGGATAGATAGTGATTCCCACATTGATATATTTACATTTGTCTTCTTCATCTGATCAATGATATTGAATGGAGATGAAGCATCTCTCTTGCTGTCCCTTGGCCTGCACATTCATTCCTTGCACATGGGTAGCAGCAATTGGCATTTGAGTTGGCTTAGGAGCTATTTTAGGCAGCCCTTGTGCGCTTGGAACTAAATTTTGTTTGCCAATAATCTGTGGGGTGATGGAAGATTGTGGATTACTTGGAGCTAATGGATGTTCTTCTCCCAAATTTTTCCTTTTTGACCTTGTGTTGGCTGCAACACTTTGGGAAACCATTTGATTCATGCCAAAAAAATCTTCTCGCTGCCGCTTACACAAATGTGGCATCATTTGGAGCTGATTGATGTTGGAATGTTTCCTATTGCTAGTTACTTCCTTGGTTACCTTCACCTTCCACACCAGTAGTTGTCACCATTAATGCTTTATTCAAGGCACCGTTGAAGCACATGGATTGGTTATGAGGTTCATTACATGAGAAACACCAATCATACTCTTGAGCTACATTGTTTTGTACTGGCACTAATGCTTTAGAGATAGATGTAGCATTGGGATTATAGGGCTGAAATGGTCATTGGCGGGGGGTCTTGCTTGGTTTAGATTTTTAGCCGGATTGGGTGGTCTTTGAGGCTAGTATGGCTGCTGTTAGTCCGAGCTTGAGGCTGGAAGGGAGGTCTAAAACCTTGGGCTTGTTGCCTCTTGAGTGTAACCAGCTCATTACCTAAATTTTGCAGCTGCTTCATGACTTATTGAAGTTAATTTGAGGCACTAGAAGATGAAGTAGAAGTTTCAATTGAATTCTGATTTCTAGGAGTGGGAATAGGAGCTAAATTAGGTGTTTTATTAGTGTTTGGGCTCTCTAAACTTGGAAATAATGGCATTGGAGGCCTAGGAGCTAGCTTGCCAACTTGAATCAAACAATTTTCAGCTCTAATGGCAATGCTATAAGCAATGGGGATAGTTATGCCTCCCATGGATTGAATTAACATAGAAATATCAGAATTTAAAGCTTTGAGGTAATAAAGAAAAGCACCTTCTTTGTTTGGCTTGATGCCACTGGAATTCTCTCCCAAGTCCTTTGAAATCTGAAGTTGAAATCGTCAACTTGCTCATTGGGAGCTCTCTTGATGGTTGTCAGCTGCTCCAAAAGGGACAAGTTGTCTCCCTTTTCTCCAAACTACTCATGGAGGGCTATACATAGTTGGTTCCAATTTTGAATAGAACCTGAGGCAAGACTCCTGAACCATTGCAAAGCTTTCCCTTTGAATGAAGATGCCAGCAGTTTGACAGCAACTTGCATCTCATTGATCTCATGGATTGCACAAATATTAGCAATATCCTTGACATGATCACCAGGAGTAGTCTGATTCTCTCCAGTAAAGTATGGGATGTTCTTCAATGCTACAACTGGAATTGGATTTTGTGCATTGAGAGCAAGTGGGCTGCTGCCAGTGAAATTGACATAGGGGTTGTTTTGTGCCATTCTGATTGGCCTTAGAACCCTTGTTGATTGAATGAAAGGCCTCCCGTGGAGGAGTTGAAAGAGTTTTGTTTGGTGGAGATGGAGACCTTTGAATCCTCCTCCCTCTTTGCCTTCTCCTTGGGGATAATTACGGATACTCAAACAACACTTCTTCTTCTCTAACTCTTGACCTTGTGGTGATTCTTCTCATGGGTTTTCGGGCTGCTTTAAAACCAGCTTGATTCTTCTTCCTTGGAGTCACCAAATGTGTAATTTAGGGCTCTTTTAAGTAAGAATCTTGAAAAAATGCACATCAATTTTGTTGTAATGAAGATGAAGACCTCTAAGTCCCACCGGGCCCAAAACTGTTGTGGAAAATCAGCAAAGCACCCCTGGATGTTGATCATATTTCTAGTTTGATCATCCTAAGCATCCAGTGTGATTGCACAACATTGAATCCTTTCCCCAAGTGTGGGACTTGTAAAATGGGAAAGGAATCTCCAGATTAGAGGCTGGTTCCTCAACTCCTCTGATCAGATTTATCACTTACAAGTTGCAGAGGTTTAAAACTCAAAATCCTACTCTAAATTCCAAAGTAGACAGAGATAGAGGATGCAAAAAAAAGAAAACTGAAACTAATGCTAATGAAGGTGATACACCAAAGGAGTGGTGAGCATTTTTTACTTCGCAAATTGACACAGTTCACAAAAATGCAACAAAAAAATCATGCACAAAATAATAAGCAGTAATGGAGGGTTAGAAATGAATCAAACAACACAAACAAAGGATTAAAACTCATTCACAGAGCCTGTATTGTCATTTTACATCAAAAATCACTTGCATTACAACACCTGAGAGGAAAAACAAGTTCTAGTCTTGGAAGAGGTCTCGTTTTCCACAAAAATCACTTTAAGTGACAAAGGGAGCTTGCAATACATGGAAAAAATGTTCAACCCTTTGAAAATGAGCCAAATCTAGCTTTTACAGTGCAAGGGGCGAGCCGGAGAGAGAAACGTCGAAAAACATGGAAGGGATTCAACCATTGACCAAAATGTAATCAAAATAGTATGGGTGTCCTTACGGACTCATCCCCTAACATTTTTAGCCATCTTTGAGAGAGAATGCGAGCCATTCTTCATTAAAAATGGTGGTTGAAACATCATTTCTGTCCATGACCACATGGTAGAGGCGTTTTCAATTTTCTCTCTCTAAACTCCATAAAAATCCAAAAAGACCCTAGAATCTTGTAGAGAATTTCACCATCTTTCCATTTATATCAAGAACATAAAAAACCAAGCTCTAGATTGAAAGATATAGCCATTTGAATTTTTAGGGAAAAACAGGGCCAAATCGGGTTGGCGGGCAAAAATTTGAATTTTTACTTTTTTGGTCATTTGGAATTTTTTCCAAAATTTCCCCATGCTCCACCTTTCCAGGTGCCATGTGGCATGTTTTTATTGGGCGCGGGCCCATCCTACTCCATTTTCCTTTAGTTTCACCTTTGGAAAATTTCCCAAAATTCCCGCCACCACCACAACACGTGGTGAGATCCCATTGGCTTGCATTTAGGGGTGGGCTTTTTCCTTTGAAAATTCCTTCGTTATGTCCTTTGGGAAAATTTCCAAATTCTCTCCATGCTCCACCTTTCCAGGTGCCACGTGGCACATTTTTATTGGTCGCGGGCCCATCCTGCTCCATTTTTACTTCTACGCCAATGCTTTGGGAAAAAATCTCAAATTCCTCCCATGCTCCGTGGCTCCGACACCCGAGGACATGTGTCAAAACATGATTGAGCGCGGAACAATGGGCCCAAAACTCCTTCTTTGAAATTTTGCAAAACACTTCACCAAAAATTTAACTTCTCCTCCACCCTCCGAAACTCCCACGCCATAGGACACGTGGTGCAATATGATCGGGCACAAACCTTCCCTCCAAAATTTTCCATGCGCAATACTTAGCCAAATTTTTCAAATTTCTCCCCTGGACACGTGGCATCAACCGATTCATCGGTGGGCCTACGAGGAAAAATATTCCTTTTGAAATATCACCAAAACACTTGGTAAAAATAAAGTTTTCCTCCGACCCCGCCACTTCCTTGGACACGTGGCGGCATCTCATTGCTTGCGGGCCTTTCAGGGGAAAATTTCCCACAAAAACTCCTCCGAGCCATAACTTTAAAAATACATGGAGTTAGGAGGAAAACTTTACCTTTTGGAAAGCTGAGAGAGAGATCTATCTAATGGTGTCATTTCTAGAAATTTTGAGTGCCTTAAAAGCAAAAAATTATGAATAAGGCACAAGAGAGGGAAGAATGAATGGAGTTAGCCACAAAATGAGCAAGGGGCATATTTGGATAACAGATTCCTTATGAGAAAGTTTCTTTCTAGCAGAGCACCTTTTCATAGTATTCTCACTTTTTAACAAGAGAAATCACCTGTAATAGTATTTTCTTATGTGTACCGATATTTGAATGATAGCCACCCCACACCAAGGGTGTGTGTAGTCCTCTGCACATAAAAACACTTCAGATTTGAATCAACTTCTAGCATGCAAATGTGCTTATTACACAAAAATCTAAACTCAATTGACAAAGCATAGCGACGAAGAAGGAAACCCACTAAAGGAAATATAGTAAGGAAAATATATGCTAAATGGCAATACTACCTTATTACAAACACCAAGAAGGATTATTTATAGTAGGGCTTTAGCCTACTCCCGTTGAAATAATCAGTAACCATGTTCCATCAAGCACCTCTAACTGGCAAGCACCTGATTCAAGTATGTGAGTGATAACATACGGTCCCAACCAATGCACCTTAAGCTTGTCTGGGTGGCACGAAACTTTGAATCATAAAGAAGCACCATCTTCCCAACCTCAAACTTCTTTTCCTTGATATGTTTTTCATGTCATGCCTTTTTCCGGCCTTTTCTTGCTTCTAACTCCAACATGTTATGGCACACCTCTCATCCAGTTGTATTAATTTGTCAATTCTTTCTTCCAATGCTTGCTCATCAGCTAGACCTCTAGTGCACGTAATATGCAAAGAAGGTAACATAAATTCTATGGGAAGAACTACTTCTACGCCAAACACCAACTGAAAGGGTGTGGCCTTATTCAACCTTTTGTAGGTTGTTCTATATGCCCAAAGTATAGCATAAACTTTATCATCCCAATCTTTCCTTCCAACATCACAAATTTTTGTCAAGGTCTGGCTCAATATCTTGTTGAAGGCCTTAGTAGTCCCATTTTCTTGAGGGTGATAGGGTGTGGTCTTGTGGTGCATGACCATAAATTCATCCAATAATATTTTGATTGTCTCATTCAATAAATGTGTGCCTAGTAAGAATATTTTCCCATAAGAACCTTGTTGTTGTAGTTGTTGTGTAATCATTTGTAGGTGTTGCTTCTACCCACCTTATAAGATAATTTGTACAAGTGATGATGTAGTGTGATCCAGTTCTACACGCGGCTAGAGAAATAGGACCCACAAAGTCTATTTCCCATTTTTCAAATGGTTCTGCACTAGTAATATGCCTTAAAGTCATTTCATCTCTTTTCCCGTGTTTTCTAAGATACACGCCAATGATCACATGCCTTATAATACTCCTTGAGATCCTTGTACAAGGTTTCCCACCATAAACCAATCGGTAGAATCTTGTGCATGGTGGCATCACCGATATAGTTTCCTCCTGCAATATTGTCATGATCTTCTTCCATGATTTTCTTGAACTCATTCTCCAATACACATCAACGCAATACTTCATCTTGTCCTATTTTGTATAGGTCACCACTGATCAACATGAAGGTACGGTATGAATTGTAAGTTTTTTCTTTTCCAAGACTTTCATTCCTTCTGTCGTCTCCATACCTATGCGTAAAAGATAGAAATATTATCTAATTCTCAAGGCGACAGTTTAACCTATACAAATGTGTATCCGACATTGTATCTTTAATTATATGTATGCCCTCTCTGATTGAATTCTTGATAAGTGGTCTGGGCCAAAATTACTTTTACCTAGCTTTACCATAACTATAAATTCAAACTCTTGGAATAAGAGAACCCATCGACATATGTACCCCTATAAAATGGGCTTATTTACCAAGTATTTCAATGTCATGTGATCTGTATAAAACAAAAAGGTGTTGCTAGCAAGTACTATCTAAACTTATGCAGTGTGTAGATCATTGACAAGGCCTCGCACTCTGTAGTTGTATAATTTTGTTCTATAGGAGTCAAATTTCTACTAGCAAAACAAATAGGATGATCTATAATACCTTCTCCAGTTGAGCTAATATTGCACCAATGGCCATGTCGAGGCATCCATATGTACGTGAAAAGGTTGGTTCCATGAGGGAAAGCACATAATAGGTGCCGTAGTAAGCCTACAACTAAACCTGCAAGAATTTGTGAATAAATTCCTAGAATGCTTGAACCACAATGTGCAAAAATACTACATGTGCATTCTTCAGTCCAAAGGGCATCACCATGTATGCAAAAAATACCCATTTAGTGGTGAAATTTGGTTTCTCTTGATCCTCCTTTACAATTATTACCTGATGATATCCATAGAATCCATCTGTAAAAGAGTAAATTTTACACCCTACAACACCTAATATTTCCTTGGTGAAAGGTGTAGGAAAAGGATCAATCATACATGTAGCATTCATCTCCATTTATTCCACAAAAATTATTATCCTACCATATTTCTTTATATTGATTACCATGGGGCTGACCCACTCTGATTCTTCTAGGGGCTTAATGATGTCGATTTCAACATCTTGTCAATTTCTTCTTTAAATTTTACATGCAGGTTAGGGTTCATCCTATAAGGTCTCTTCCTAACTGGGTGCGCACCTTCCTTTAACTTAATCTTCATCTCACCCAAAGACTCATGCACTCCCTTTAACTCATGGTAGCCCCTAGGAAATAAGTCCTGGAAATCATATAGTAACTCAATTATCTTAGCCACCTCAGAATCAAACCAATAATCTCCAATTATGGCCTCCTTAGGTTCAACATCCATGTCAATGTTCACTTTCTTGGTCTTCATAGGTTCATGATAGGCGTGTTCCTTCTTATCTACATTTTCTAAGACTTTGCGCATACCCTATAAATGATCTATGTCCAAATTTTATACTTCTTCATCATCCACTATATAGACCATATTTCCTTTCTCCTTCTCAAGGAAAGTGTACTCAAGTAGTTCAGCATCTGTCTCATCTACTTCATCAAAACATGCTCCTAGGTCTTCCTCACTAAATAACTTTTGAATGAGATCTTTATCCTTTGAACTATATCCCATAGTTGATCACTCCATGGCTCTTAATACTTCTATCACCAAAGGTTTAATGGAGAAGTAGTCAAAATTTTGGATCATTCCTGCAGTCAAGTCTTGCCAATTTCTAGTCTCCTTATGCAGCTCCACATAAACATACCAAGCGCGTGTGTAGCCTCGCAAGGTGAAATAAAGTTTGTGCACCCATAGTGAAGGTGGTAAATCTTCCTACCCCTCTGTCCAGAGTCTCTCACACTATTGAATATGGTGTTGAACAAGATTATTACCATGATATGTGAAAATTTTAGTAGGTGCATTTCTCATGAGAAACCGAGGTTGTTAGAGCAATTCTCACTTCATTCCATTCTATGATATTATCCCTGTGAACCATCCACCAATGTGCTGATATCCCGCATATGGTATACACTAAAATATTTCTTCTATCCACTTGATCCTTCCACTATTCCTCCATGGTACACAAGAATACCATAGGGTCTCCTTCTCTAGTGTACTGGGGTACAAATTTGTTACTTATCCTCCTAATACAACGAGGTTTGCCTCCTCACGTAGATGTGCTTCTTATGTCGTGCCCAACCATATCAGAAGTTCCATGTAACCAATTATCACAAGAAATACTTGTATTATCACTAATAGACTATCCATCTTCCCACTAGAGGATTCCTTCCTTATATGGCTCAAGTACTTCCGAATCTCAAATGACACGCACATAAATTATGTTCAGTCTTCCTCACTCAAAGGTTCAACATAAGGTACATATTTCTCATCTTTCAAAGGGATAATAACTCATTCTTCCTTGTTCTCAAAGCTTATATACCCCTTTTTGAACTGTAGATCAACATTATTTGCATAACACCAAGGGTGGTAAAATAGAGTTGGGAAGTCTCGCTTCTACAAGTGCTAAAACCTCAAAGTCCCTAGTGAACTTGGCCCCTTGTATAGTAATGGATACATCCTTTAAAACCCCTATTAGAGTGGCCTTAGTTTTATTTGCCATAAATAATACATTAGAGGATGGTTGTAATGGAGGTATTCCCATCTATACCCATGCATCTAAAGTAAGCATATTAACTTCTACACATGTGTCAATCAATATATTTCTCAAAATCCCCATCCACAACAACATTCGAGTGATCTCCTTATCATAACCCAAGCTATGAGGGGGAGATTAGCATGAAGGATATGTCATCCATTCTAAATACCTACACACAAAGTTTTTCCCTTTAACCAATTCCCTAATAATGGAATAATATTCTCTTGGTGTAGCATCTTGCATACCTATTTCAAATCATCAACAAATGACTAGATCGTCTCGTTTATCTTATTTTATTCCAACTTCCGTGAATTTTCTTTTAAACATTATATCTCACCCTAAATATTTTTATCACCTCCATGTTTTCCTCATAAACCTCCTTCGATGTGTAGGATCTAGATATCCTGCAAGCAAGACCTCTTCCCGATAATGGTATGATTTTTTTGCAATGCTTCTCTAACACACGCAGCTTCAGGTAGCGTGTAGTAATTTTCACATATAATACCTCAAGTTACGGTGCCAACTTTCACATCCATTGGTTTTCCATCACATGTTTTATTCTAACCATCCTTATGCCCTTGTTCTTCTCGTTTATGTTGCTCACTAAGATGCTCATTTAAGTTTGGGAACTCCTCATAGTTATGATTATTCCCAAAAAAAAAGTAATAATTTGAGGGAATTCACACTTGTAGTGGTCCAGAGATCCACGTGTATAACATGTTCCATGAGGAAACTCGACTCATCCACCACCATGGCCTCGGCCCCTAAATCCACCACAGTATCCTCGACCTCTACCACGACCTCATTCAAAATGCCCTTTGTTCTTATTGTAGTGCCCTTGAGTGTGATCATAATCATGGTGCTCACTTTTACCTTTATAGTTATCTAATACACCTATCTGTCATACACCAATATCAATGACATCATGGATCTAATCAATCAACCTACAATATTTGGTATTGTGAGTCGTGGACTGGAAAATCTTACAGTAGCAAGATACATTCTTCCTTATCATGAGTTGTAATAATGGGCAGTGTCTTGCATCATGGTCTAAATCACATATCTCTTAATCTATCAACAATGAATGCACTAACCTATGGGGACAACTATCTTTATTGTGCCCCTTAACTTCATAATATCTACACCAAATCCTAGTGCACATCTTGTGTGCTAATGGCGATAGTTACTCCAAATTCTTTGCCATAGCTACAATATGAGCTACTGAATGGGATCACTCTAATGTCTATACTTCCAACCGTCAGTAGCATGCAATGATTCTTTAAGCTCTTCGTGTGGATTTGTATATGTATTATGTGACAAAGCACCTCCAAAAAGGTTTGATTAAGCTGTGATGAGCCATTGTGCATGCTTTGGCTTGCATGGATATCATACAAAATTTTAGACAAAAGCATTTTTAAATGGGCATCATATTCCCAAACACTCTCAGTATTTACATGCTTAATATCCTTAAGCATGCTTATACTCATCTACTCAAACTTAGGGATATAAAATTCCTTAAGAAAGGCATCCCATAACACTATATAATCTACACAAGTCTGATAAGGGTCAAACTTCATGTACCAACTATACACGTATCCCTGCAACATAGTTGCAAACTATCTTGCCTTGCAATTAGATTAGAGTTATGATCCCTTTTACACACACATTATCTCGGACATGTACACATGCTCGAGTGAGCATATTTTATTCCCATATACTCTTGAATATTTAGATACTTCTCCATGTAAATATGTTGGGGTTGGTGAGGACCGTGCCCACTAGATCCAAAACCTCATGTATTACCTCTACCTCCAAACCCAATAGATCCACTAGAACTAGAGCCACATATGCACCTTGATCCTCCAGTTATAGTAGGAAGTGAACCAGAGGATGTATTTCGATCTGTCCCAATAATGGTACTAAACTAAACTCCTATAATCTGTGAGGTGGTACTACTCTCATAGGTGAGTCCAAAATTTTACACGCCTAAGTTCTTCACCGATGACATGCCTAAAAGGTACATCCAAATAACAAGTAAGACATCTTCCCATCCATAAATGTACTTGTTATTTGATTTACTCATGTTATTTTACTACCTAAACAAGCTTGTTGGCAACTAGTTATACTAGAAAACTGGAAAACCAAGAGATAGGTCTAGTTTTCCAAGTAGATTTAGATGCATGCCCATGACCCGAATTTTCTATGGTTGCACACTCTCAAAAGACGTTGATGAGGATTTCCTATCATGTTTTCCTAAATGGGGGAGTTCCAAATACTCTAGCTCCATGCCCTATGTGTGAGCTCCAAATCCTTCATGATCTATCTCTCTCCTCATTACCATTCGTTATGTAATCTCACGCTACTTCCCTAACTTCCTCTCGTGCACCTCATTATACTTAAGCCACCTTTCTTCTCTTTACCTTTCTACCGCTAGGTTTGTCATCCTTCACTAAACCTACTCTTTCCCCACATGTGGAGGGGTTTAGCTAGCCATCATATTCTCTTCCAAATTCAAGGTTACCATAAAGATTTTGATTGCCAGTGGAATGCCTTGTAGATAGGTTCCCTTGGGATAACATAAAAATTGAAACTCAACTACCTCTGGGAAAGAATAAGTGGAAATTGAGTACTCCAAAATATAGCTATTCAGAACACCATGGAACCAAGTTTCCACAGTGTACATCCAAATCAAATCAACATCATAGAGTGCATGAAATTCTTCCTACATCCAGACAAGTGTGCAAAGCCTCCAATTCCTTTTAGATGCATAAGAAACCAGTCATTCATACAGTTCTATCAGAAAGATAGCAAAGAAATTGTCATATAAACACTCATAAAATTTCTGCTCCACCCATGTGCGCATGTCAAACTTAGATCTAGTGTTGAATCTTTGAGCGTATTCTTCTTCTAGATCTACTATCCAGTCCTCAACACCTAATAAGGTCAACTGGTACATCTTCATAATGAAACATCTTAAAAATAGCTAAAAAGAGGTCCCGGCAATGGAACCAATAATGCAGCCTAAAATTTACTGTGAATAACCTAGGTGCATTGGCACATCACTCAACCTAAGCTGATCACTCACCCAAAGTGTACAAAGGTACCAGGTCCCTCTTTAGAGTTTCTTGTACATGATGTTAGCATGATGATGTTTAAACATATTTAGATTCATAACTAGACATAAGCATTCCACAATGCATAATCCATATTTATATCTTAGAGAATCATAATAAATGAACTAAACAATAACTATGATAAGATTAACCATACAGGAACTAGATTCATTATGTCTAATATCATTATCCAGCTAATATACTCCATTGAATTAATACTATAAAACACAAGCTTCTTACACTATATCGGTATCTCCATGAGTCATGTACTCTACAATAATTCACCACCTTCTAAACTACGCAAGTCAATACATATTTATAGGAGTGGGGAATTTCCCTTCACCACCCATGCACTTCTCAAAATAGATTGCATGCTAATAATAGCCATGTGCCTTTACAATAGTATGCACAACATACAAGTGCTCTAACAATAGATGTCCTATAGTTAACTATAAGTAGAAATCCTATTATTAGCTTAAACTATACATGGTGCTTATCTTCCACTTGTTCCCAAAATATCATTGCGTGTAGTGCAAGTCTTCATCTCTATGTGTGCTCTACATGTTATCTCTAAAAATATCCCTTATCCACAAAAATAGCTAAGTCCTAAGCCAAAGTGTTACTCGGCATTTTTCTTTCATATCTTCCCGCACCTTTAAATGTGCCTTGTTCTTGCGCACACATCCTTTGTGTGTCTTCTCATTAGAGAAAAATTGTTTCTACTCAACATCATTCTTGCATGATATGCCACTAGCTATCAATATCTTGGTCATTACTTTTAGTTTGGAATCCTTTCCCATGGTTAGCTAAACTCCTACTAAGCATAGGGCAAGGAGGCTGGCGTGGTAGAGGATGGCGAACATTGTGGTAGAAATGGAGAGAGAGGATAGGTGGCTCAAATATAATGAAGCTTGGGAAAGGGAGTTAGAAAGATAGTACAAAGCTACAGGAGTGATGTATTTATGGAGGTAGACATTACATGAAGTATTTGAGGTTTGTATGGAGGACGTGGAACCTGAGCAATCTGAGCTACCCCATCTTGGCAAGTGCGGAAGAGAAACCCCTCGGCTTCTGGAGATATCTCATTATATGAAGAAAGGAGAAGAGCCATAGGTGCACTTCTTAACCCATATGGCAACCATACCTTTGTACTTCATTTTCCATTTCCTAAGATAAGTGGTTATAATCCAATTGGTATCGTATTTATAGTCGAGCAACATCTAGGAGGTATACTTTTTCATTTGGTACATTTATGGCTGCATAGTTATTTCCTATGTTTGGGCATATTTTGTTTGGCACAAAATTTGGTCAAAGTTTGGGATCAAAAGGTTTGAGTATCACATCTACGACCAATGCGGGAAAGACATTTGGGATTAATCTGGTATCAAATACTATAGGCATGTAGTTTATCATGATGGTGGGCCTACAGGGCACAACGTGTTTAGGCCCCTTACCTATAATAGGAGGATCTATTGGATCTGAGGGTGTTGGCACTAGTGGATCTAGTGGGTCTAGTGGTGGAGGTAACATCAAAGGGAATCAAGTTCTTGGATCTAGTGGACAAGGTCCACAACACCATCAATAGGTGTTTTATGATATGTCACTCCACTTACCTGATTACAAGGGCATTGAGGATGTTGTGGAACATGTACACAAGTGTGATTTACTATGGCATGTAAAGGGGATCACTTCCACAGGAGTGAAATGCAATTCAATTTGTAAGGATGTGTGCATAGTTGGTATATGAAGTATGACCCATGCTAGAAAAATGGTAGATTACATTATGTTATATAATGCCTTTTTGGAAGAGTTCCACATACCTAAGTTTGAATAGAAAATAATTAGTGTGTTGAAGGATATTCAACAAGGAATGGCAAAGAGTTTATGGGAGTATGATGTGTATTTCAAGACTCTCCTATCTAAGTTATATTAATGCATTCACCCTTCATAGCATGCTCATTGGTTTGTCAAAGTACTGATCACACCATTTAGGAGGGAGCTTTCACAGAAGACTTTCATAGATCTGTGTGAGGCCTTAGAGGCTGCCTTATGCACTAAGGTAGTATGAAGTTTTGATACAGGAGTTAGTTTGTTCCTATGAGCCCAAATTGTTGCAATGGAAAAACAGCTGGAGAAATTTTCTATGAACTCAGCTCATGAGACTCACAGTGGGTTATGGTGTACAGTTATGAGGTAGAAGGTCATATGGAGGATATTTTTCCTCGAGAGATCGATGCACGTAATGATGGTAGACTATGAGATCTTCCATAGAGATCAGGATGCAAGTAGGTGTCTACTACTACAGTGCGTGATCCGTAAGAATGTATCTTTTATTGTAAATTTTTCACCTCTACTTCATGACACCAAGGATTGTAGATTTATCGACCAAATACATAACATCATTGATATTGTTATGTGCCGGACTAGTATTGCATGTAGTTCTAAGGATGAGGGCCATCATTATGAATGGCACACAGATGAAGGAAGTCATGGAAGAGGATTTCACGAGAGGATTTAGAGGCCGTGGAAACCACGGAGGAGGAAGAAGTGAGTTCCCACATGGAAATTGTTACAACTATGGGTCTACGTAACACTATAAGCATGAATGCCTTGATCTATTATAATGCTCTTGGTATGGAAAGAAGCACAAGTATGAGGAGTACCTGAAATTATTTGAGCACATGATCCGAGTAGTGGAAGGATAAGGTCATTGGGATGGTGAGCATAAAATGTGCTTTGATTAACGGTGAATGTGTATAATGACACGTGAGTCAAAGTTAGAACTTGTATTGGTGAAAACGCGAGTTAAGGCTGCACACACCAGGGAGATACCAAAGCAAAGGTCACTGATTACAAGAGAAGAGGTGGTACATGGGAAGTATCTAGACCCTACACACCAGAAGGAAATCTATCAAGAGACCATGGACATAATCAGAAGTCTTCAAGGGAAATTTGGTGTCTAAAAGAGCAATCTAGGAAGTTGGAATAGAAGAAGACCACCGAGGTTCCAGAGTTAGATATAGATGATGTTAGAGAGGTGTGTAAGATGTTGCACCAAAATAATATCATTCCTCTATTAGGATAATGGTTGAGAGATAAAGTACCAAGCACTAGAGGAGAGCATGAGAGGTAGGTCTTGCACGCTAACCTTCCTCCCCATACAATTGACTATGATAAGGAGGTTACCTAGAATGCGGTAGTTGATGGATGACTTGTAAGCAATATTCTAATTGACATGGGTACATGAGTTAATGTTCTCACCATAAGCACTTCGAATAAAATGGGAAGTCCCCCATTACATCCATCTTCAAATGTGTTTTATATGGCTAATAAAAAAGGTAATGCCCACTCGGCGTCTTAAAGGATGTTGTTATCACTATCCAAGGGGAAAAATTCACTGGAGATTTTGAAGTCTTAGTGCTTGCTGAAGTGGACAAATTTATAGTGTTACTTAGGTGCCCCTAGTGATATAATAGAAATTTTGACTTACGTTTCAATAAGGGGTATATAAATTTTTATAAAAAGAGGAATGTGTTATCATTCCTTTGATGGATGGGAAGTCGGCACCCTATCTTGAGCCTTTGGAAGAAGAAGACCTAGATGCAGAATCTATGTGTGCACAATAAGGGACACGAGGTTTTTGTTATCTATATTATCCCCCTCCCCAAAAAATGGATTAACCTGAAGGTTTGGGCATTGATAGTTAATGGGGAGCAGTTTGAGGGTATCTCGAGGTGAGCTTACGATTTGCGATGAAGGTTTGGAGCCGAGTTTTTTAACGGTCGAGCTAGAAAAATGTATGTATTTTCACCTTGTTTTCATGTGTCAACCATTTATTCTTAACACATGTAATTGCCCCTCTTCCCGTCATGTGTTAATCACACTTCATTGAGATGCATCAACCATACGTCATCTTCCTCCTCTGTTTTGTGTCAACGAATTCATCCTAACATGTGATAACCTTTCTTCTTGGCGCACGACAACATTTCTTCTTAATGCATGACAACCATTTTTTTTTCTTGTCAAGTGACATAATTCCATCTTGACACACGACAACCATTTTCTTCTGTCATCACGCGATAGCATTCCATCTTGATGCAAGATAATCATTTTCTTCTGTCATGTGACAACATTCCATCTTGACACACGACAACCATTTTCTTCCTATCGCATGACAACATTCCATCTTGACACTCAACAAACTTCCCTCATCGGTAGCGACACTCCCCATTCTTTTCAAGCATCACCGGAGGTTACTTTCAATCGTCAACAAGGAGTTTCTGATATGGCCTAACATTAATGACATTGTACAAGGTAGCTCAACAACCAGATTAATGAGGTATGACACCCATGTTCATCATGTAAGTAAAGTACCATTGGAAAGTGAACCGGTATGAAGTATGGCACCCATGTTCCAACACTTTTGTGAGTGCAGGCTTTGAATTTATGCATTTTGTGAAGGATTATTTCCTTGTGCCTATATTGTAATGGATTGTGCATCATTTTAAGCAATAAAATTAGTGTTTTGTGGATTTTCTTTCCCTAGCTTGATTTATATTGCATTTCTTTCCTTCTATTATATTTTGCAAGTATATTGTGCATATTGTGTTCCTTTATAGGGTTTAAATTTGTTGTGCTCTATGAAATTGGAGGTTTGAATGTGTTTTGGGACTATGGCACTTTTTCTTCCCTCTTCTTCCCCATTTTCCTCCACTTTCACTCACTAGGAATCTCTCTAGTATTTTTTGGTGCTTATCGCCTCCCTTAGTTTAGGATTTACATTTTTATGTATTTCTCTCTCTCTCTCTCTCTCTCTCTCTCTCTCGGTCCTTGGAATTGATAATTTAGGAGTAGGTTAGCATTAGAATAGGTCAGGAACCAGCCTTCTCTAGAGGTTTGTCTCAATCATAAGGGTCCCACACCTTGAGACAATCCCATGTTAGTCAAAAGAAGGGTTTTGTAATGTGCAAATCCTAGGGTGTTAATTTTTGACATAATAGTTTTGCATGCCCAGTGGGAAAAAGTCAATATTTTCATTTTTATCAAGATTAGGTGTGTGTCTTGGTGAATTTCTAGCCTTTAGAGGCTTTGTAGAAACACATATGGTGACTCTATCATTCAAATCCAATGGTTTTAGCAGCCCAAGTTTATCAAGTTCATGAGAAGAGTGCAAACCCGATCTAGAGAAAGAGAAGAAGGTATTTTTGAATACTTGTAGTTATCTCTAGGTAGAGGAAGGAGAGGAAGAAGAGTACAAAGGTCTCCATCTCCACCAATCAAAACATTATCCACACCTCCACCTAGTAGACCCTTTATTCAATCAACTAGGGTTCTCAGGCCACTCAGATGGCTCATCAACAACCACCAAATAAGCCACCTCCAAACCCCTATGCAAATTTCACGGGAAACATTCCACTTTCCCTTAATGCACAAAATCTAGTCCTGATAGCAGCATTAAATAATATCCCATACTTCACTAGAGAAAATCACATAACTCCCATCGACCACATTCAAGACATTACAAATGTTTGTGCCATACATGAGATTGTTGAGATGGATGTTGTGGTCAAGTTGTTTGCTTCTTATTTTAAAGGAAAAGTGTTGTAGTGGTTTAGAGGCTTGGGAGTAGGATCAATTCAAAATTGGGATCAATTGTGCATAGCTCTCTGTGGCCAATTTAGGGAGAGGGCTAATAACTTATCCCTTTTGGAGTAGATGACTACAATCAAAAGGCACCAAATGAGCAAATGACAAACTTAAATTCTAGATTCTAAAGAACATGGGAGAGGATCCCAATTGCGGTCAGACCAATAGCTAAAGGTGCATTTCTCTATTTTCTTAAATCTCTAAATTATGATATATCTATTATGATACAATCTATGGGAGGAATAACCCTACCAGATGCCTATGCCATAGCCATTAGAGCTGAGAATTTCCTAATTCAAGCTGGTAAACTTGCACCTAGGCCACATATGCCTCTCTATCCAGATATGGGGAATCCTAATCCTAATCAAACACCTACAATAGCCCCCATCCCTACTCTAAGAAATCAAAGTTCAAATGAAGCTTCCACTTCTTCTTCTATCCCTTCAAATGAACTCTAGGAGGTTATGAAACAATTACAAAACTTAGGAAATGAGTTGGTAACTCTTAAGAGGAAACAAGCTCAAAATTCTAGACCTTATCAGCCTCAGTTCCAACCCAATAAACCTCCATATCAACCAAACAAGCCACTTGTTCAAGCTACTAACTAGAACCAAGGACAACCCTAAGTTGCTAAGCCATTCCAAGCATATAACCCTAATGCAGTTTCAACATCTAGGGCCTTGGTTCCAACTCAAAACAACATAACACAAGAATATGAATGGTGTTTCCCATGCATCCAACCACACAATCAGAAACATGCTTCAATGGTGCTTTAAATCAAGCATTGATGGTGACTATGGTGGGTGTTCCTCAAGAATCAAACCAAGAAGAAATTCAGCAACAGGTAGCTAATCAAGAAACACCTCCAAACAAGACAACACTTGTGAATTGGCAAGTTGAGGATTTACTGTGGAATAAATCAGTCCCCTTCTCAAAGTGTGGCAGCCAACATGAGGTCTAAGAAGAGGAATATAGAGGAAGGGAAGTCATCTAATCTAAGTACTTCTCATCCTTCTATCACACTTCGGGGTATTAGCAATCCAAGTGCAGCCCCAAACATTCAAAATCAGCCCAAACTACCTTCTAAGCCAACTCAGGTACCGGTTGTAGTAGCCCATGTGTAGGAGAAATTCATGTTGAGTAAGGGGTAGTAGAAGGAGAATCCATCTCCTTTTAACATTATTGATCAAATGAAGAAGACCAATGTAAGAATTTCTATGTGGGAATCATTGAAAATTTTAGGCCAACGGGATTTGTTACAAACAACCATGGAGAAAATTGGTCAACATCAAATGAGTTGTCCAAGAATCAAGAGAAGGTGCTCACTAATGCAGCTCCAAAAGAAGGATTTCATGGAGGTTAGCAAGGTAAAAACATGAATCCTCCTCCATTCTATATATATCTTTTATTATTGGGAATAACCTTGTACACAATTGCATGATTGACTTGGGGCTAGCAGTTTGGTAATGCCGAAACAGATTATAGATCAATTGGGCCTGAAATATGACCTAGTTTCCAAAGGAGTGGTACAGTTAGATGGGACAATAGTGGGAACTGTTGGGATCATAAAAGGTTTAAACCTCACATTACATGCATTTCCTAATGTCATAGTTTAGCAGATATATCATTGATTGACTTGCCACCACTCTTTGCATTGTTCTTGTCAAGAGACTTCACCACAAAATTAGAGGCTACTTATCAGCTGATTGGTCACATATGCTCTTCAGAACAAGGTATGGAGCTAAGGCTACAATCTGTCTGAACCTATCAAAATTTCCATATTGAACCTCATGTACCAAGCCCAATCAATGCAAATTGATTAGCCTTTGATCAAGAGGATTTCCCAAACACTCAGGAAGTAGATACCAAAGTTGGGGCATCCTGGATTTGACTCTTGATGAATGGGAAAAAAAAGACATGGATATGATCCATACAAGGAAATAGAGGAGGCTGAGTTAGGATTTTATTGTTTACAGGAAAACACACCTCTTCCTAGCCTCACCAAACCAGATGATAAGGGTGATAATGAAGTATGGAAGTTATTCTTTGATGGCTCAAGGAGTAGGCAAGGCGTTGGAGGAGGAGAAATTATTTTGTCACCATAAGGTATGAAGTACTACTCAGCTTTCTTTTTAGTTTACTTGTTCAAACAATACAACTGAGTATGAAGCTTTGATACATGGATTGAATTGGGCAAGAAAGAGGGGTATACAAAACTTGCAAGTGTTTGGGGATAGTGAGTTAATTGTCAACTAGGTTAGGGGAAAACATGTTGCTAAGAATGATCTTCTCAAAGCCTACAAGCATCAAGTATGGGATCAAATTGATGATTTTGGAGCATTCAATATTCAATCCATACCGAGGAAGAAGAATGAGGTCTACGAACAGTCATTGTGGAAATTGGAGTGACATTTGATGTGGTGGACAATATTAAAAGAGATAAAGCATCCACATATTCATGTAATTGTGAGGCCATCTGTACCGAAAATAACACGAGTTGGAAGGTATTTGAGAATGATCAATAGATCATTAATTTTTACGAGAGGAGGTTGAGTTCTCGGTTAAAAATCAAGAGAAATTGGAGCATTAGCAGTATGGGGATCAAGTGGTACAATTTGTATACAAAACAAATTTCCAAAGGGTTTAGTGACTCTAGAGTCAATATTCAATCCCAATGATCAATTTCGGAGAGAGAAGACCAACATTCAGGTAAAAAGGGAAGATTTAGAATCCATTTTGGTTGAAGAGGGTAAAATGCTCCAAGTTGGAAAGGTGAGCACGAATCAAGAAAAATATGAATTCATACTTTTTGTCAAGAGTTCCCAGGACATCTTTTCTTGAGCTACGAGGATCTGAGAGGGTTTAATCCAAAATTGGCACAACACACCATTGAGATAGATCCGAATCCAAGCCCATTAGACAAAAGAAAAGACCAATAAACCCTCACATTGAGCCTCTCATGAAGAAGGAACTAACAAGCTCATAGAGGAAAGCATCATCTTCCCGATCAAGCACTCTTCATGGGTAGTGAATTTGGTGCCAGTTAGGAAGAAAAATGGGGAAATCAGGTTATGTGTGGATTTCCAAGACTTAAATAGGGCCTCTCTCAAAGACCACTATCCACTTCCTTCCATGGAGAAAATATTACAAGTAGTAGTTGGATCGAAAGGTTTTCACTTTTAGATGGCTACTCGGGCTATAATCAAATCATGGTGAAAGAGGAAGACCAATTCAAGACAACCTTCACTACGAAGTGGGGCACATATGCTTATAGAAGATGTCATTTGGACTATCAAATGTCAGAGCCACTTTCCAAAGGGAAATGGATATGGCATTCAAAGGGATGATCAATAAGATAGTTCTTGTGTATCTAGATGACATTATTATATTCTCCAAGAACACAACAAGTCACCTCTTTCACCTCAGACAAGTATTCCAAAGATGTAGGAGATTTGGAGTGTCTTTGAATCCAAAAAAGTGCATATTCTTATCTCATGAAGGTAAGCTCTTAGGCCACATCGTGTCTAAGGAGGGGTTGGAAATTGATCCAGAATGAGTTGAAGCTATTCAAGCATTTCCATTGCCAAGTCATAAGAAGGATCTCCAAAGTTTTTTGGGAAAATTAATTTTGTTAGGAGGTTTGTTCCTAACTTTTCCCATCTTGTCAAGCCACTCACATTGATGTGAAAAATAACATGGTTTTCAAATGGAATACTGAAGGAAAATAAATCTTTGAAGCCATAAAGCAAGACATTACACAGGCTCCAACCTCATTAATCCATATTTCTTGAAGGAATTCATTTTATGAACTTTTGGAGGCATGGATGCAATATCCACCATACTAGTACAACCAAATCAAGAAGGACTAGAGCATGTATTATTTCTTCAACCAAGGTCTTTAGGATTATGAGGTGAGATATTCATTCATTGAGAAGCATGTCCTTGTTGTGATTAGAAGTTTAAAGAAATTTAGATCTAGTGTCAAATAATATAATTCATCTATTAGTTTCACATGTTGGTGTAAAATATTTTCTTTTGAACAAGGACCTTAATGAAAAGAGATTTGGTTGGATAACCAAGGTCATGGAGTATGATATTGATATAAATGTGACCAAATTAGTTAGGGGAAAGGGTTGTGTGAGTAGCTAGCTTCTAACCAACATGCTGAATCAAGAGAGGAGGCAAAAGTTGTTATGGTGTTGCAAGATAATCAAGAATAGGATGCATGTGTGGTATACCCATTCCTTGTTGGACTCAAGATATTGTATATTTTCTTCAAATAGGTCAAAGTCCTCAAGGATTGAGTAAGTCCAAAAGGAGGTATTTCAGACTTCATTACATCCCATATGTGCTTGTAGATAATATTTTGTTCAAAAGGGATGTGAATGGTGTCCTCCTAAGGTGCATCAAGATAGATTAGATAGAGAGGGTATTGCATGAGTTTCATGATGGAGAGGTAGGTGGTCATTTTTCCCAAAAGAAATAGCTATTAGAATCATGAGGGCTAGTTATTATTGGCCTAATCTTTTCAATGATTGTTACTCATGGATCAAGAAATGCAAGAAGTGTGCCTTCTTCATAGGTAAAGAGAAGCTAACAGCCCTCCCACTCCATCCTATCTCAGTTAAACAACCTTTCATGTAATGGGGGATGGATTTTATTGGGGTGATCAATCCAAGTTCTAGCCTAGGTCACAAATGGATTCTTACAGCCACAGACTACTTCACTAAGTGGATAGAAGCAGTTGCACTTAAGGAAGAAAATGAAGCTAGCATTCTAGATTTCTATAAAAGTATTGCAATAAGGTTTGGTGTTCCTTCCACTATAATATCAGATAATGCCTTAGCTTTCATTAGAGCAAAGATATCTAATTGGGTTGTTAGAAATGGCATCTATTTGAGCACTTCTTCTAATTACTACCCCTAGGGTAATGGGCAAGCAGAGTCCACGAACAAAAATTTTTGAGAATCATAAGAAGAACCCTAGATGAAAATCAGAGGACTTGGCATACCAAATTGAAATCAGCCTTGTGGGATGATAGAATCACTCCCAAGAAGTCAACTGGTTATTCCCCTTTCAAGTTGGTTTATGGAAGGGAAGAACAACTACCAATATCCTTTGAGTTACCAACCTTGGAGCTTATCAAGTAGTTGGAGTTGTTTGAATTTCTAGCTCTATGGAAGTCAGGTATGCAGAACTCATGGAGCTAGAAGAGATAAGGAACTAGGCCATGAAAACAATGGAGAAGGACCAAGCTCAAATCAAGATGAGCTTTGATAGAAAATCCAAAAATAGAACTTTCAGAAGGAGACTTAGTTTTGAAATGGGATGTAGACAAAGCCAAACCAGGAAGGCACTCCAAGTTTGATGCAATATGGAGTGGCCCTTACTTGATCTCAGGGTGCAAAGAAAACAATGCTTTCCAATTGTCAAAAGTTGGATGGAGAATAATTACATATTCCAGTCAATGGGATCTACTTAAAGCATTATTGTCAAGGATGAATCTCATTTCTATACATACTAGTTTAGGTTCTTAATTCCTCTAAGTGCTTATAGCACATTGTTTTGTTGTAGTTAGGTTTGCTTTCAGATAAGTGCTTGTGCACTCTCTACATGTTCCATTTGGGATATGTATGATTTTTTATTTGTACATAGTTGTGCTTTGTTGCTATTGCACTTTCCAGTTTCAAGAAAGTTATGGTGATGAAATAATGTCCCAAAGTAGTGTTTTAGAGGTTTAAGAGGTTTCAGGCATTAGACCAGTTTCAGCAATTAGAATGACTCCATGCCTAATAGATGCAAAATCACTAGTCTTTTAGATCTAGCAGGCAGATCACCTCGCAAGTCACCAAATTATTATCCATATTTTCACCCCCTATAAAATGGATTAACCTAAAGTTCTAGGCATTGATAGTTAATGGGCCGTAGAGAAGGTTTGGAGCCGAGTTTGTTTAAATGGTCAAGCTTGGAAAAATGTATGGATTTTCACCTTTTTGTCATGGGTCAACCATTTATTCTTCATGCACATCATCACCCATCTTCCCATGTCACACATCAATCACACTTTTTTTTTCGCACATCAACCATGCATCATTTACCTCCTCCTATCATGCATCAATGATTTCATTTTGACGTGATAACCTTTCTTCTTGATGTGTGACAACCATTTTATTCCTATCACACAATAGCATTCCATCTTAACGCGTGACAACCATTTTCTTCCTATCACATGACAGCATTTCATCTTGACATGTGACAACCATTTCTCTTCTTGTCACACGATAGCATTCCATCTTGACATACGACACCATTTTCATCTTGTCACATGATAGCATTCAATCTTGACATGTAACAACCTTCCCTTATCAATGGCAACACTCCCCATTCTTATCGGTGTAAGCTAGTGGTTACTTTCGATTATCAACAAGGATTTTCTGATAAGTCCCGACATTAATAACATCGTACAAGGTAGCTCAACAACTAGATTAATGAGGTATGGCACCCATGTTTTCCGTGCAAGAAAAGTACCATTAGAAAGCAAACTAGTATGGTTTCTCATACCTCCATATGGGTAATTAATGAAATATGTTGGTTAGTAGCTCCTTTTCTCTATATATATGTAATTTCCCCTTCATTTGGAGGAGACATTCTAGAATGTAAAGGAACTCTGCCAAAATTGTTCTAACACTTTTGTGAGCTACAAGCCTCAATTTATGCATTTTGTGAAGGATTCTTTCCTTGTGCCTATATTGTAATGGATTATGCATCATTTTAAGCAATAAAATTAGTGTTTTGTGGCTTTTCTTTCCCTAGCTTTATTTATATTGTATTTCTTGCCTTCTATTATATTTTGCAGGTATATTACGCATATTGTGTTCTTTTATAGAGTTAAAATTTGTTGTGATCCATGAAATTGGAGGTTTGAATTTGTTTTGGGACTATGGAACTTTGTCTACCCTCTTTTTCCCCATTTTCCTCCACTTTCACTCATTGGGAATCTCTCTAGTCTCATTTTGGTGTTATCACCTCAATTAGTTTAGGATTTACATATTAATGTATTTCTCTCTCTCTTAGTCCTTGGAACTGATAATTTAGGAGTAGGTTAGCATTAGAATAGGTGAGGAACCAACCTTCTCTAGAGGTTTTTCTCAATCTCAAGGGTCCCATAGCTTGATATAATCCCATGTTATTCAAAAGTAGGGTTTTGTGATGTCCAAATCTTAGGGTACTAATAGTTGTGGAATTAACAAAATAAGGTGTTATCCAAAGTGGGAAGATGCTCACTATAAGTGATATAACTAGTGTGGCATGTGACAATTGGGTGCACATGACATATGAGTTAGTCGGGAAGGCGTTAAGGGGATCTGTGATAAGAGTAACAAAGGCATGCTTAGTCGGGCACTTGGAAGGAAAGAAGTTGCAAAGGTATAGTGGGGGACCCGACCACGATGTTTTTCTATGAGAAATGCACCCGGTGGATATGTATGATCGAAAGGAGAAGGATGTTTAGTTGTATTTTACTCAAGTATCACATGTTGGTTAGAGACCCATCGCAATAGCCTTCTAGAGTGGCATGAGGTAAGAATCGCATTCTCTGTTAGGTTTCTCCAAAGCAATGCACCTACTATTATATAATATTATCATGGGAAGAAACCCACCTTGTTTCACATCATGGCATGCGAGAAGTCCTAGATGGAAGGCATGGAATAATTTCTCCATCTTTATGGGTGCATAAAATTTACTACACCTTACAAGGCTACGCACATGTATGGTACATTCACTCAAAGTTGCGCCACAAATAGAAAATCGGAAGGAGTTGACGATCGATCTTCTTCAATATTTCGAGTCTTTGGAATACTAAACCATTGGTAAATGAGGCACTATAGGTTATAAAATTTCTAACTATGAGAGATAATTCCATGGAGGAGGATAGGATACTAGAATTATTGGGTGAACGTAACTTGAAGTGAACTTTGATAAGGAAGAATCATATGAGGTACAACTTGAGCGCACGTGCATGGAAAAAGAGAAAGGGAAGATTATCTATGTGATCAATGTTAAAGAAGTGGAGAACTTGGATGTTAACCATTATGTGGGTACATGTGAGGTTATCGATAAAGCGATGAGAAATCATGCGCCTACCATGAACCATTAAAAACCAATAAGGTTAATATTGGCTTGGAGGTGGAACATGAAAAGGCTACTTATGGAGATTCTTGGATAGAAAAGGATGTTTCAAAGATCATCAATCTATTGTGTGAATTTTAGGATTTGTTTCCATGCAGGTACCAAAAGATAAAATGATTTCACCACTCCTTGGGAGAAATGAAGATCAAGTTAAAGGAAGGTACGCACCCAATTTGGAAGAGACCTTATCAAATGAATATGAATCTGTGTGTCAAAGTTGAGGAGGATATTAACAAGATGATTGCATTAGGCCTCATTGAGGTTGTTGACGAATTAGAATGGATAATTCCAATAGTCATTAGCATTAAAAAGGATGGAAGGATAAGGATTTACATCGATTACGAGATTTGAATGTGGTATGTGTCATTGACCCTTTTCCAACCCCCTTCACCGAGGAGATCTTGGAAGGAGTAGTGGGCACGAGATCTATTCTTTAACAGATCGATTCTCTAGATATCATCAAGTTATAATTGCGAAGGAACAAGAAAAGACAACTTTTGCCACCGAATAGGAATTTTTCCTACATGGTAATGCCTTTTGGACTTAATAATGTGCCTATCGTGTTTTCACGGATTGTGGTTCGCATTTCAGGACTTTATCCACAAGTTTCTACAAGTTTACCTAGATGGCTGGATAGTATATGTATTAGTGAGGGACCATTGTGAAAATATGAGGCTAATGTTTGAGAGGTGCCAGCCAGCTGATTATATCCATCAACATTAAGAAATGTGTTTTCATGACTCTATTCGGCACCCTATTAGGACATATCATATGTAAGTAAGGCTTCTTTGGTGAATACTTGCCAAAGTTTCCACTATTGTGGGGTTGGGGAAGCCTACTAGCTAGAGCACAAAGGTGTAGATTCCTTGGGTATATAGGGTACTACCATAAATTTATTAAGGGCTATGCCAATATGGTTGCGTTGTTGGAAAATTTGTTAAATCACAAAAGTACATTTCATTGGGGAAAGGCATAGTATATGTAATTTGACACATTAAAGAATAGGATTATCACTGTGCCCATATTATGCTTTCCCTATTACAATAAACCATTCCATGTACATTTTGATGCTTCATGGATGGTGATTGGAGAAATCTTAGCAATACCTAGAGAGGTAATTGTTGACTACCCTTGTGCTTTCTTTAATAGGAAGATAACCCCAATAGAAAAAAACTATACTACTACTACGAGCGCGAGGCATTATCGATGATCTACATATTGCACCATTTCAATAAGTATCTATTGGAAACACCCTTTATATTCTACACAAATCATGTGGCAATTCAAGACTTGGTAAACAAGCCCGTTATACAAGAGTGCATATGTAGGTGGGTCCTAATATTTCAATAATTTGAGTTTACAATTGTTATAAAACTAGGTAAGAGTAATTTGGGGCCTAACCATTTATCAAGGATAGAATCAAGAGAGGATGTGCATAACATTAAAGATATAATGTCGATGCACAACTGTTTAGATTGTAGTGTGTGGCCTCGACACGGAAGATATTGCGGTGTTTATCGAAACAGTGTGGCGTAGGAGGGAATGAAGACTCTAGAAAGGAAGGGGTTATACATATGTTTTGCACCCTACATGTTAATTAGTTGAGACTTATACAAGCTAGGCTATGATAAGGTTTACATCAGTGCATGTTAGAGCATGCACGCTCTGCAATCATGAAACAATCAAATGATGGAATTGCAGGAGGACACTATGTAGGAATGCAACCATGCACAAGATCCTTCTAGCAGGATTTTGGTGGGAAATGGTTTACAAATATTGTATCAAGTATTGCAAGGCTTGTGACCACTTCTAGCACCTTGGTAAACTAGGGAAAAGAGATGAAATGCCATTAAGACTGATTTCCAATGCAGAACCATTCGAGAAATGGGTAATTGACTTTGTAAGCCCTATTTCTCTAGTTGTGTGAAGGACAGAGTTCATGTTATATCATTACATACACAAATTACCTTACAAGGTGGGTAGAAGTGGCACCTACAAGGGATTACACAATGGTAGCAGCTAGGTTCTTGTGGGAAAATATAATCAGTAGATATGGATGCCCGTTGAGCTTAACAAGTGATAGGGGTACTCATTTCTTAAATGAGATAGTTAGAATCTTATTGGAAGAATTCATGGTATCCCATCACAATACTACCCCTTATCACTCACAAGCTAATGGGATCGCTGAGAATTTTTAAAAAAATTTGAATCGCGTGTTAACCAAGATTTCTGATTGGTATGATAAAATATTTGTTGTGTTATGGTCATATCAGACTACTTATAAGATACTAAACAAGGCCACACCTTTTCAATTGGTGTTTGGCGTGGAAGCTATGTTACCTTTTGAATTCATGTTGCTATCACTTCATATAGCACACGTAAGAGGGTTAGATGATGAACATGCACTTGAGGAGAGAATTGATAAGTTGATCCAATTGGATGAGAGGGCAGTTATTGCTCACTGGAGTTAGAAAACATAAAAATCTAGGTAGAAGGCATGGCATGATAGACACATCAAGAAGAAGAAATTTGAGGTTGGGCAGTGTTTCATTGTATGATTCAAAGTTTTTACACCATCCTTGGAAATTCAAAGTCCATTGGATGGGCCCATACATTGTATCTTATATAATTGATTCAGGTGTTTTCCAGTTACAAGTGCTGGATGGAACATGGTTTCTAGTCCATTTCAATGGGAGTAGGTTGAATCCCTACTATAAATAAGTCTTCTTTGTGTTTGTAAATAAGGTAGTATTTCCAGTTAGCCTTCTTGTTGCTTTTTTGTGCATGTTTGTGTGCTAGTAGTCACTTATTATTTTTAAAAAAATTCTATGTGCAGAGGACTATGCATCTATTTTTGTGTGGGGTGGAGTAATGTGACAAGTGTTGGAAGCTATGGTTGTGGAAGGCCTAGGTTTAAAAATCAATAACACGTGGATTGGAAGATCACACGTAGAAGATGTGAACATAAGGGAAGGATGGTGTCAAAAGGCTTCATGGAAACGACATACAAGGGTAAAAAGTATAGGAGAAACATGAGGTAGGCAATGGAAATAACTTAGTCCAAGACATAGAGGAAGAATTTACTTTGACATGGGAGAAAGCATGAAGAATTCTATGGTCAAGGCATTTGTGCACTAGAAGGTTGTGGAAGTGTTCACATAGGATTGACCGCGGAGGAAAATCATGAAAGGTTGGCATTGGAAAAAAGATTCCTTTATTACAAAAGTACATTGGTAGGTGGTATGGCATTTATTGTGGAGAAGAGAAAAATTATAAATATAATATTGGGGGTGTGTTATTTTCTACCTTTCATTTTAAGTTATCAAAGATCTCTCATGAACTAGGGCATCCTTATGAAGAAGGTTTGAGAAGATTTGTGAAGATTTGCATGCATAGCTAGTTTGATCAGCAAACCAAAGTGGAAAGGAGTACACAGGCATAAGTGGAGAAGGTTGTGTGGAAGAATCATGTGTGTGTCATGTCATCTTGTGGAAAAAGGGTTTTTTAGGTTATGATTGCATAGTTAGGGCACGGGGTTTGAAGGAATTTTCAAAACAGAGTGGAGCCATAAAGTTGAGCAGAGCCATGACTAGGAAAGAGGAAGAAGTTTTAAGGACCCAATGAAGGAATGGCATAAAGAAAACTAGCTAATGTTTCACCAAATAAGGGCAAGGGAAAGGTAAAACAAGTCATTTCTATCATTTTTAATGAAGAATGGTATGCGGAAATACAATACCTAGACGGTGTATTACTTGGTAAAGAATGGGTGTCTCACGTCAATAAGATGGCCATCAGTGATTACAACCATCGAACGAGCACCATAGAAAATAAAATGACACTAGAATTGGTTCACCCTACAAAGAAGATGACACTAAATGGAATGCCCATCTATGACGACAAGGTAAAGGTGAAAATGGAGAAGGTTGGGTTATTGCAACTCTATGAGTTTCCCTATTTCGAAAGCCTTAGTGACTATACCAATGGTTGATATCACGCATGCATGAAGACCACTTCTATTTCACAGTCGGAGGATATGCATAACCCCTAGCTAATTTCTAAGTTCATCAGCCTTATCTGTGAAGGAGATTCATTAGATGATGATTTAGAAGACAAGGAAGCCATTAAGAAGACCATTGAGGCTTATGACTACAAGAAGGGTTCATGCTACTTGAAATTTCTACAATAACTCGACCCAATGATTAGCATGGCCATGAACTTAGTTACAAAGTTGAATTGGAAAGAGATATGGACATAGATCAACAAGGCTTGGTTGAATGTGTGCCGCAAGATCTCGAAGGAACCATCTATAACCTCTCACTTTTATTGCAAAGGATATTATAAACACCGTACATGACAAAGAGAAGATCATGTTTGGTAATTTCCTCCTCACCATTGTCTTTTCAAATATTAGAGTGCTTGATGGGCTGGATAATTTTGTTTGGGAATACCCAGATGAGAACCCCTCCCCCACTAAGAGGTTTGAATAGTATACTTATGACACCATGACAAATTGCTCGTAATATGCCCCTAGAAAACCGGTATAAGTGGATGTGCGATGTAGTTCGGGGCTGAGTGGAGAATACTCTAGTAGCTACCCTCATTAGTAAAAGGACATAGTGAGTTCACCATATATTAGCATTTTTGTATCAAGTAGATTTACTTTGGTGGATGGCACTAAGAGTCTTTGGTGTAAATTTCCTTTCTCCTTCACAACGCAGTACTTCCAAGTCGGGGTTAATCGATTCAAAGAGGTGAAGAAACTCATATTCAATCTAAGTGTAGTAGATCAAGACTAATTCAATATATGGAGGAAACTATTATATCCCAAGAAGTGCACCTATGTGGAGAAGTATGTCTCTCATGACATGCACATGTTAAAACTAGTAACATTGCTTGTTGTAGGGAGGACATCAGTGAGGGTGTATTTGTGCATAAGGCCTAAGTATGAAAATGTCACTTATGTTGAAGATTATTTATCCATTCTTGGGGACCCCACCATGTGGAAAAAGACTGTGCTAAGGAAAAGAGACAGAGGAGAGGCTCCTAAGAAAAAGGTGCCAAGCGCATAGAAAATATAGACATTAGGGGCATAAGATTCATCTGCGGGCATAAGTACTTACGTCCACCAAAAGAGGTATCCCATGAGAAAATATTCATCACATGAGGAATCACCACAGAAGGAAGAGCCACTATAAAAGGAAGAGCCACCGGTAAGGGGAGAGTCACCTAAGAAATAAGAAAAAGAGAATTCCCCTGAATTGGAGACACTAGTAAGGAAGAACTAGAGGATGACATAAGGGTCTGACTCAGGTGAAACATAAATCATGGAGGCTGAAAATGGTGATGAAGATAATGAAGAGCATGAAAATGCTCATAACCGTCGTGTATGATGTACACGAGTCAGATGAATAAGGAAATGAAGAGAAGGATGAGAATGAGGAAGGTGCTCATGACAAAGGGGGAGCGAGGAAGTAAACATGAAGGATCAGAAGACCCTAACCCTGACCAAGGAATAGATGGATAACACTATAGAGAGGGAAGTGACAGGAATTATCCAATAATTAGTGGAGCATGAAGTTTAGTGAAGCACCAAAGAAGTTTTGAAGGAAACCGAGTAAGGCATGATTGTGGGAAAAGAGTATGGAAGCATGGGTGGAGATCCCATCTTAACAAAGAAGCTTCCTTAAGGCAATGCGCATAGGTGGAAAAGGCATAGTAACAGCAGTAGGAAAAGAAATGAATTACATTAATGATCTCGAAAAGGTACTACGCCCGTGCTTCCAAAGTACCGTGCCCACAACCCAACTCCTTGTTTAGTTTTATTTTGATGAAAAAGGTGTATACCTATGCACAAGGAAGATGTTATCTTGGGATTTTGAGTCCCATGTTGATGAACCTGAGCTTGAGGTAAATCAAGATACATTGATGAAGATACCAGATGCCAAAGGAGTAAAACCTATTTTAAATGCCCAACAACTATTTAATGAGAAATTTGACATCATGCTCAATAAAGCATTGATGGAGGTGGAGGCAAGACTCTTCAGCAGAAATAGTAGGATAAGGGTCTTGGAGGAAGATCTTGAGAAATAGAATGAGGAGATCATTGAAGAGGACAAAGAAAAAAAATAGAAGGAATTGATCAGTGTGTAGTTAAGGCGTGAGCTAAGGGATGAAAAGGAAAAGGTGCAAAAATTCCATAAGAAGATAGAGGCCATTTCATATGCCATTATCTTGAAGCACCTAGACCTGGCCCCACCGAGAAAAATATGATATAACCATTCATTTTTTGGAAAACGGACCCACATCCTCACCATAGAAAGGTGGCCACTTGCATTAGAGTTAGAAAAGGAGGTGATGGCACACTAGAAGGAGGAAAAATAAGAAGAATGGGGAGACAGAACTCATTAGTTCAAGCTCCTTGCCACATTAAATACCTTCACATAGATGGTTGAAGCCATGTATGAAAATTGTGCCAACAGAGATAGGTAGAAAGCATATTGGTTACTACACATGAGGTGGATTTAAAATAATTTTAGGAGAATCATAAAGGCAATTGTGTCAAGTGTAATAAGAGCCTTTCAAGTTGAGAAGAATTTAGAAGTAATCAAAACCTTGCGTGGATCAATTAAGAATAGGCTAAAGGAACTATACCCCCAAGTCACTCGCAGGATGGATGTGTTAGGTAATCTTAGCAAGCAGTTGGAAAGCATTGTAGATATGCTGAAAGCTAAGAGTGAGGAACTTAGTTTTGATGAAGTAAGTGCATTAGTGGGTGACCTACTTCATCGAACAGGAGAAGTAGATGCTTGGGAGAAGATTGAGGCATCCATGAAGAAGGAGTTCCCACTCCTCATGTAGCAATAGCATATTCTTCTATTCTTCCATTCTTCCATCCTTTCATTCTTTAATTTTTTCAATACCTCTATTATTTATTCTTTGAGGAAGAAGAATGTTTCGAGGATAGAGAACACGCATAGTGTGGGGTGATGTTGGACCCTAAATTATTGGCTAAGTACCAAGAGGTACGCACACACGGATCAGATGAAATGTATGGGCGCTCAAGGAAAAGTGTGTATGAAAAAGGGGTTTAAGAAGGGTTTAAGTGAAACTAGGGCACGCGTGAGAGGCGTAACAAGGGTTTAAATAACTTAGCATATTTGGAATCATGGAGTCACTTAAGGAAAATGTGAGGACCCGACTAGGCATGATAAGTGGATAAAGTGCCACTTGGAATCTTAGAGGTTAATACAAGGATAGTCCACGTAGGGAATATTACCAAAGGCATCATTACAGTTAGTGGAATGTTTGTAAAGAGGATAATCATTCACCAATGTAAGACCACATCAACACTTGACACGTGATCTACTCGGGAGAGAAGTTATGGTAGTGGTCAATTTTCCTATTTAAAGAAGTTCTTAGGACATGAACAGACACAAAAAGATAGAGAGATACACAGTGCAGATATCAAAGGGGAGTAGATGAAGAGAAGGAGAGTAATTATGTGCTGCAGAAATTTTAGGAAATGTTAAGGGTTTAGAGTTCATTGTGCTAGGGTTTAGAGTACTTAGTGCTAGAGGGTTATAAGGGTTACCATTAAGCATATGTATGGGTACTGGGATCCATAATAAGGGATATAATGGGAAAAATCATAGTTAATATCTCTGATCATATAGATTTGTAGGAGTTGAGTCTCTTTCATTTGATGTATATGGTCTGAGATAATGTAATATGGCTACCAAAACTCTCTTAAATCAGTATACATTGATATAATCAGTACAAATTTCTTATGGGTGTAAACCCTCATATTATATGGCTTATCATGACTCGATCTAGTTTCTTGTACTTCTTACAATATTAGCTTTTGATATGTATTAATGTGAAGGCCTATTATTTATATCTTCTACTTTTTTAAAATTAGATGAATGTACTTTTATTTCTGTGAATAATAATCCATTAATGGCACAACTCTCTTGCAAATCTCACATAAAGGAGGGGCTCGGCACCCATGTGCACCTCGGGTGAGTTCCCAGCATATGTTGTATGATAGCTTGGTACACTTGGGGTTAGAAAGAAGTATTGATGGTAAATTAATGACTACAAGCAACTTCGAGGAAGGTTAAGGTGAAGTTGAAGAGGTTAATTATGAAGAAGTTATTAAGCTAAAAGGTAATAAGATTCCTAAAGGCCTAATCTCACTTGAAGAATTGTTTGATAGGCATGATATATTTGTGAAAGCTAGAGTTAAGGAGTCTCCAAGGAGCACTACTAATTTTAAGAAACTAAAAATTGGAATAGAGAATCAACCTTAGTTAATGAATATAGAAAAAGTTTTTCACTAGAGGAAAAGAGAAACTTTGTTTCATTATTGAAAAATTATTTAGATGTATTGTCATATTCTTATGATGATCTGAAATATTTTAAAATAAAAGAGATGTAACAATCAGTACCTCTCAAGCCTTATGAAAACCATTCTAGTAGAAGGAAAGGAAATACAATCCAAAAATTGACAAAACAATCGAGAGGAAGTTTTGAAAATTCTAAATGCAAGAATTGTTTTCCTAATCCACCACTCTAGGCGGGTGGAAAACATTTTCCATGTCCGGAATAAAATTGGGGAAATAAGGATTTGTGTAGACTTCTAGAATTTGAACCAAGATTCTCTAAAGGACAATTACCCACTCCCAATCATGGATTAGATTCTACAAGCAAATCACTAGTTCATAAATGATTTCTATGTTGGATGGATTCTCCAACTATAATAAAATTGAAGTTTCCCAAGAAGATCAATATAAGACTACTTTCACAACTCCGTGGGGAACCTTCACCTACATTCGGATGCCATTTTGTCTCATCAATGTTGGGGCCACTTTTCAAAGATAAATGGACTTGGCTTTTAAGGATTTGAAGAAAAAATGTATTGTCATTTATCTTGATGATCTCATAGTCTTCTCTAAGAAGAGGAAAGAACATTTGATACACCTTGAACAAGTCTTGTTAAGGTTTTGAGAACATGGCATATCATTGAATCCAAAGAATTCAATATTTGGAGTGACTAAAGGAAATATCCTTGGACACATTATGAATAAATAAGGAACAAAGATTGATCTAGAAAGAGTGCAAGCCATTCAAAAACTCTCCTTTCCCATAAGAAATTAAGGAGTTCATTCCTTCTTTAGTAAGGTCAACTTTCTTTTCCACTTCATTCCATATTTTTTTGAGTTAACCAAACATAATATAAGAATAATGATGCCCCAATAGAGCTTCAAGTGGAGTAACGAGGAAAAATATATTTCTCGAACATCAAACAAGCCATAGCCAAATCTCTCACCATGTTATGTCCTCGACTAAAGCAAAGATTTCATCATGTAGTTTTATGCATCTGAGCACACTATTTCATCCATTTTAGTTCATAATAATGAAGAAGGAATCAAGTCCCCTATTTCCATCATGAGCTTCCTATAGACACCAAAATTGGGTCACACTCCCCTTGGTCCCTCGTCAAACAAACACCTTGAACACATTCACCTAACCATGGCCCCTTTCATCCCACTCTAATATTAATTTAATTAATTTAATTAAATTAATTCATTATCTCACAATATTTATTATTTTAATATCCTAATTGAGATAATGCCCACATATCCACCTCACCTAGACACCTCATCTAGCCACCTCACCCTAAGACCTATTCTTAGTATGTTGCCATAACTAACTAAGACCTACCTAAACCCTAAAAATCAAAGCCTATATTCCCTCTAACCACATTCCCGCATGTTAGAAAGGAAGCTTCTATTCTAATCCATGGAGCAAACAAATGAGATCCCAAAAAATCAAGGGGATCTGCCTAGTTTAGTAAACCTAGGAAATCCCACCCTAATCGATGCTGGTCACCCTAAACCGCCACCAACCTAGAACCACCATCGGTTACCATTTAACCCCCAAAATAACCTTATTTCAAGGTTGGCACATTTCTGAGAGGTTGACACATCTTTTGAGAACAAGAGACGAAACCAGAGTTGCATGTAAGTAGAATGAGCATTCATACACACATCAGAGCACCCATAGCCAGATCATCGGAGCACCCACAGAGCCATTTTCCTTCATGCAAGCATCTAGGAAGCATCAACACCACATCAAGTTCCTTCCATTTGATCACCCACCATTGCCAACCAGACATCAAGCTCGTACAAATAGTAAGTGCTTTGTTAACCAACACTTGTCCATTTATCATTTGGTAGATTCTTTTACTTTTATTATTAGTTTTTACTCCCATTTCCATTCCCCCACCATCTACCTCCATGCAAACTAGACCATTCCTTCACCCACACCATTGAACTACCCATATCTAGATCTTAATCATCCCTGTGCATATCTAAGACCCCCACAAACCTTGTCATTGCCCTTCCATTTTCACCTAGCCTCAGATCTATCACCTAACAAATTTTCTTATTGAGTTTCTTATACCCTGACCATACCGCCCGGTTACCCACAACCGTCACTAGTTAACCTAAACCGACACCGGTCATACTAGACCAACGTTGGTCTCTATGTTTTTTACCAAAAACCAATAACAGAGCTTCCACTCTCTACCCAATACCCAAAACAGCCCAAAACCTGACCCTAACCAATACCTGTACTCTAATAGAGACCTTGACCTTCAGATTCAAGTCATAGCTTAGCCTGTTGTGAATGAATTTGCTTATTGTAGACGAATGAGATACCTAAATCATTTTAACTATAGTAGGATTTTCTTTATTGTTAGCATTAAGTTGTTTTTAAATAGTGGATTGACAATTGTCTAGGAAGTATCACACTTCCTAGATCTAGCATACACTAGGAAGTCGGCTATTGCATTTAATTTTTTTTCATTTGATGGTCTTGTTTTCATTTCGGTAGTTCCTCCAAGAAAAAAGGAATCTCTCATGATTAGCTATGGATCAAGAAGTCATACATGCACAACAACCTATAACCAACATTCTAACATGTATTCCTCCTATCCCTTTACCCTTATCTATTTCGTCAACATTCGAAGAAACACTCTAGAATCAATTGAAGCATTTTGGCATGTCCAGTGGGACCCATTCAAGTTTCTTTGCATTCTTTCATTTCTAGGTGAAAAGTTTCATGTTTTTTTCCTTTCTAAAGGTTCTTACATTAAAATTTCTCCCTTGGAACCTTCTCTTCTTCTATTATCTAAAAGCAATCATATTTTGGTGCTTTAAAAATAACACTTCTTCCCTTTCATTAGTATTGCATTAGTGAAAGAGCATCCCTTCTCCTATTCATCTTTTTGTGTCATCAAATTCAACATTTCAATTTGGGTTTAAAAATCATTTCATTTCATTCTACTTCTCTGCATTAGTTCACATTAATTGAGGGAAACCTATACACTAGAATTCATTCCCATCTAATGGTTGACAAACAAATCATAGAAAAGCACTTCCTTTCTCTTTCTCTCTCCGATTCTTACCAAACATCACAAAATTAAAAATATATACACATTCTTAAAAAAATCTCACCCGAATGAAGTTGTAGGTGATCACACAATCATGGTATAGTGGGCACCCCGCTAGTTATCTCTGTCCAATACCCCATCAGAGGATGGCCCACCCCCACCATAACATAACCTGAAACCTCTCCTTGTAGATCTCCTTCTTCATAGGAAGCCATCCTCACCAAAAATTCTATTCTAAAGTTCATGAGTCAGTCCTTAAATAGCATAAGCTAAATAAACATAATAGAAAAAACACTCTTAGGATCATATTTTTCTTAGTGTTTCCGTCAGCTTTGTTTTGAGGTGAGAGGATTCATTCTTCATTTTCTTATTTCCCTTTACACGCTCCTCATCATAGTTGGTGTATTCTAGCTTCATCTGAGTGTGCCTGAGACCATATTCTCATCATTCTTAGAATTTTGGGTTTGATTCCACATCTAATTTTAACTCACAACCATATTTTCTTCATCACTGTTTCAATTTCATAGTAACCGGTGTCATTCTAGCGACCATCATCGGTTATCCTCTGACCGTCATCGGTTTCACCCAACCGGCATCGGTTTACTGTTCTTTTGGTTAACCTACCCAAAAGGACACTTGTTTCACCTTCTTTTTGTTCAGAGTCTCTGTCACTCTTATCATATTCATTTTCTTGGTAAATTCCATCAACACTTGCATACTTGGCAAATTATTGGCCTTTTACCTTGTTTTGAAAAATTGTCCATTCTCCATAGTGACCGACATCGGTTAACTATGAGTGTCATCGGCTTAACCTTAACCGACATCAATTATCCTATGTAATTTTTCCAGCTGACATCTTAGCTCCAATTCACCTACCACCGCTTGTTTTTCCTATTTTTACTATATTTCTATGTCATTTATAGAAAGTAGTCTTGCCACATCAGTACTTGTTCACATGGTGTTGACCCAAAGCAAGAAAATGCCCTCATATTCCATGTCAGTCATCAACCACTCCCACCTAGTCCTTCACCACCTTCTATTTTATCACCCATGGATCCTACCCAACCTATCACTATCACCATAGGAGATGAGGAGTTCACATGAATCCTTGACCAAAATCCTATCACCTTGTGGTTTTATTTGTCCCACTCATCCACTCAAGATGCCTCGGGTCAGTTGATATACAACATGCCCATATCTATCCCCCAAACTCACTCCTACTTCTACATCAGCCCTCCTTTGGCCGTGTTTCCCAAACATTTTCCTTTCCCCTAGTCATTTCGTAGTTAGGCCCCATACCTGCTATGACCACTGCCACATATATTATACCCGCTCTACATCCACTATACCTTCTCCAACCACCCAGAACATAACCTCATCCATGCCTATTGTCTCACATATACCCATAGCTACACAACCACCCCTAGTGTTGGTGACCCCTACCCCTTTTCAAAATGTTTTTCTTTCTATTCCACAATCTTTAGCCCCCATTTCCACTAGGGTCACCATGACCCTTCCACCTCCATATATGTACTATCAATGAGCCTCCCATTTCATCTATCATTCATTCTAGGTACGTACCCCTATTTCACTTCCTCCTTCTCAATCTACATGTTAGTGTAAATTCACAATACCCCTAAATGACCTCCATCATATGCCCAACACCAACCACCTTTCAGTCTAGAATTGGTTCATTTAGTGTGATTACCTACATGGAGTTTTTCCTTAATGATGGACCTTAAAATGTGGGAAAATCTCTAGATTGAATCATTTTCTACACACTCACACTTTAGGTGTATGCATGTAATTTTAATGAGGTTCTAATTCCAAATTCCTATCTTTCTACCAAGGAGACAAGGTTGAGAGAAAACATGCCTAAATGGAAACAAAACTAAGCAAAAAAGAACGGTGATACACCAAAGGAGTGTTGAACTTCTTGCTTTTAAATAGACACCCATGATGATCATAAGATGAGGACACTTCCCATGTCTCTAAATTGCTAAAATGTAATGAAGGTATCGTGGGTTAAATGCAAGAAAGGATTGAAAATTCATTCATCAGAGCATGCTTTATCATTCCTTTTGATACGATGCATTTTCCATGGAAAGGAGGCAAAAAATTATTGCATGGCAAATGGGAGGACTAAAACTCAATGAATTCATGTGCCAAGGGGAAGATGGGTTAAGAACTCTCAAGAATGTCCAACATTATAAAATGAGCCAAAACTAGCTTTATATTGATTAAAAGCTGAAGAAAGATGAAAAAACATGGGCAAATTGATTCCATCTGTTTAGGTGCACTATAAGATTCATTAAAATAGTAAGGGCACCCTCAAAATCCATTCGCACTCAATGAGATTTGAGAAAATGAATAAAATAATGCCATACTTCATCAATTTTGGTGGTTGCACCAAAGGAATTATTCTACATTTTTTTGCAAAGATGTTTCTTCAATTTTATCCAAACCATCCAAATTTGCCCAAAACTCAAAATTGCAAGAGAGACCACTGGAACACAATGAATACATAGATTTCAAATCATCCATATTTTTTATTTTTGCAAAATTTACAAAATTCTCATTCTGATGGGTACAGAGGCACAAAAAGTGCCATGTGGTTTAAATGGGCTTCATGGGTCCAAAGATCACTCCAAAAGCCAAAAAACTTTTAAGAGAAATACCTCCTGGGCCCGGGGAAAACTTCTTGATTTACTTTGACTTTTGGTCTCGAAACCCACCTTATAATTTCATCCCTTTGAAAAAGAACTAAAAGAGAGTTAAGTTCTAAATTCCTCTATCCTTTGCCTTCTTCTTTGTTTGATTTAATTCACGTTTCCTCCTTGAACCTTAGGCAAATTTTCTTCGTTTTGCCCAAAAAATGGTGGGCCGAAAATTACCTTTATGCCCTCTTCACCAAAACTTGTTCTCACCCAAATAAATATAAGTATCAAAAGTTTTCCACTTCCCTTGTGAATCTCCTTTCCAAAATTTCTTCCTCCATGAATCCCAAGACTCCTTGGAAAATTCTCCTCCTTACCCGTCTGATCGGGCCTGCCAGTCTAAATTTTCACTATAAACTCCACCGAGCCATAACTTAAAAAATACAAGGAGTTAGGATGACTTATTTACCTTTCTGAAAGGTTAAAAATTATCTATCCAAAACCATACCTAGAAAAATTTGAGTTGCCAAGCATGCAAAAATCCATTTTAATTTGGGTTTGGAATTGGAGGAGTTAGCCAAAATAAGCATGGGCTTATTTTGGATAACAATACCTATGCATCACTACTATGTTTCCCGAATGCCACCTCCATCATATGTCCAACAGTGTTTCCTTAACTCCCAAGTACCCAGCAATCATGTCCTATGAAAGACCTAATTAAGTTAATGATGGACAAGATGCAAACATTAGAGGCATCGGTTTCTGGCACACATAACTCTCTCACCTATTATAATATTTGTAAAGAGCTCATCCACCCATCCATTCATATTCGTCCATATCCCATACATTGGGAAATTTCTAAATTTAACCATTTCAATAGCAAACCCGCAATGAACACTTGTGGTTTTTAAACTTGTTTGTTATTTGATCACCCATGATGACGCTCTGATTTTAAGGAATTTTCCCATGTCTCTTACTAGGCCTACATTAGACTGGTATAGTGGGTTACCTAGACATTCTATCTTCTCATTAAATTAGGTAGCCCAAGCCTTCTTGGATCACTTCCCCATAAATGTTGTTAAGAAGGTTACCATGACTGACCTCTACTCTACGCATCAATATGATGAATCTATCGCAGATTTTGTCACTCATTGGCATAGCCTGATCAATCAACTCACATTCCAACTACCACAAACTGAACTCATAGATATCTTCACGTGGGCTTGTGCTAGACATATCTCATTGACCCTATAGGTCCATACTTTCCAAACCTTAGATGAGGCATTGACCATGACACGAAAGCTATAGATTTGGGCCATCAAGAAAATAAAATCCAACTACGCAATAAGAACTCAACATTCAAATCGAATGATACCTCTTCTTCTTCAAAACCATAGAAAATTATTCAAAATTTAAGGGAACCACTAACACATTGGTACTCAAAGCTGGCCCATCTCATCCATTTTATCAGGTAGCCTTATCTAATCTTTCTCCTTTCTAGACTTTTCAATTTAGAAAACAACTTATTACAAGTTGGGAGCTATCTTACCCTTCCTACCATAAAACCACACACTAGTTTCCTGATCCACACACTACTTTTTGACCCACCCTCACCTACATAAATAGACACTTTTAACTATCATCGGGTAAAAGGTCATAGTGATGGAAATTACATCACTTTCAAGAACATTTTCCAAGAAATGCTTGAGAAAGGTGAGCTAACCTTGGATAATCCGAATGCACCTACCAATCAAAACCTACACATCTTCAAGAAACCATTTCCTAATCATGCCCCTTCTTCTGATCAAACCGAGAGACCTCAACACATGATACCCATACCCACAAGGTCCATGCTATTTTTAACGACACACCCGTCACTTCCCAATTACCCCATATTCCTTCCATAGAGGAAATCCTAGCCCAAAGTCCTCTACCTACACTTGAACCCACCTCACCTATTCCTCCACCCACAGAGGAACACCCTTCATCCCCTCCCTCACCTGTGAAGGAGCCTCTTGTTAACATTGAGATCATTTCACCTTTGGCTTCTCCACCTAGAGATTTGTCACCCGCAGTACATCTCGACCCACGGAAGAGGCTTGTTTATCTCCTCCACCCATAGAGGAGCACCCATCATCTCCTCCACTCATAGAGGAGCACCCATCATCTCCTCTACCCACAGAGGATCACCCATCATCTCCTCCACCCTCAGAGGAGTACCCATCATCTTTCCCACCCACAGAGGAGCACCCATCATCTCCTCCACCTATCAAAAATCTAGTAAAAATGCCTTTACCTTTAGGTGACCACTCTCCATCAGTTACCCAAGATCCTATGGACTTACTTTCAGCTCTCTTACCCACAAAAGCTGAAGTGAGAAAATTCCCCATTTCTAAGACACATTTTACTGGAAATTTCCATTGGATCCTCATCAACCTCACCTACAATAGTGCCTTTTTCACACCTAGCTGATCGCCTAGATTATGTGGATAGAGCCTTACTTTGGGGGCATCTTCTACTTCTTGTCTCAACACAAATGTAGATGTCACTTGCTGACACTTCCACTATCTACCCAAAAATATTTCAGCCAATCGAACCAAACACAACCACAACTATCAAAATTCCACCACGATACCACTCATGGCTCAACTCACACCCCTACCCATAACCCATCAATGCATCTACATCCAAACCTACACCTACATCATCTTCCTCACCTAAACCTATTACTACCTTAGGGGTCATCCCAATCTGCCAACCTTACTCATCCACCCATCAAATTAGATTTAGCTACATCCTCCAAAACCAACACCAAGCTTAATCCAACACCCAACCAGAAGAGCCAATCCCATAGATCTCATACTCCAACCTCACCGATCACACCTTCATCACCTTCACCCTTTCCATCCATCTTAGGACCTCGCCCTTCCAACATGGTTAAGAAACCTCCACCCACTGGTAAACCAAAAACACAATAGCCCATTCCTCCCTCACAGACCTCTAACATACCCAAGTGCACCTGACATGACTTATGCCCACACCTACAACATCTTTACCACCCATTCCTCCAATACCATTGGTAAATTCTTCACTACCCACTACATTTAATCTCTTTCCCTCACACCTCCTGCATGACTGCATGCCATCTACCTTCACAAGACACCTCAGTTATCCCCGTGGGTAACTCACCCTCTTCCCCATCTACTTTCCCTCTAGATCTCGTGCGCCCATATCACCTTTACCCAAGAAGGTGCAACCTAAAGACAAAAATCTGCTACCCTCCAATAAGGTAGTCAAAAACCACACACTCTCCTGCCAGTTCATCTACCATACCCCTACCCAAGAAACATGACCAACACCCAAGACCACACCAACACCTAAAACCATAGCTCGACCCACTCCCCCTCATGCAAAGACCCTTCCTCTATAGTCAGCCACACCTACACCCAAACCCACTTTCACTTCCCATTGTGATCCACTAGCAGGGATCCTATGCCAAAATCTTAACCAACCTCCTTGAGACTTCTGTCATCACATTACCACCACTCAGACCTTATGACCCTCTCAAACCCAAACCAAACATGTTTGATGACCAAAATTATGCATACCATCATGTGCCGGGCACAATGTAGAGAACCACAAGGCTTTAAAACCATTCTTATCCAGTTATGTCCTCTTGAAGGAAATTTTTGACGATAATTACCTTCTTTATGAGGACCCCATTTCACCAACACCCATTCCCACAGTTCTCCCCTCACTACCTACTCAATGACCCAGACCTTCACCCCTACAACTCCTAACGCCACTCCCAAGATTCAAAATTAACATGGTTCACATCAGAGAAATTTTCAAATGTCGGTGTGCTCAACTCATCTCACAAGGTTCCTTCCCACCACTTGGATTTTTCCCCTCTTGTCACTATACTTTTCATGGCTCACCCACTCCACCTACCTCTCCACCTCAAATCAACATGATCCACATTACTACCCATGCTCAGAAGGACAAAGGCAAGGAAAAGGCAACCGACCCACCAACCCATCCTATACCCAACATACCATCTACACCTACACCTAAAATCACTATCCATGGCCCCACATATCCTATTTCTAATGGGGTTACACACCGTGTGATGCTTAAATAACTACACCAATCCCCCCTCAAAATGTCCCTATATGACCTCATCCAAACTTGGAATCCCATCGTCAAGCTCTCATGAAGGTCCTTCAATCTATTGAGGTTTTACCCAATGACCCTACACTCGTAGCCTCTCATTATTACACCCCATCATGTAGCCTCTCTCACCAAATTACACCTTTATCTACACCTCCACCTACTCACCAGGTATCCTCCCTTAGCTTCTCGGATGAAGAGATCACACCACACCAAACCGATGACCTAGATCCAGCTCTCTTCATCTCTGTCCACATCAATGATATACATGTACGACATGTTATGATCGATGGGGGTGCTAGCATTAATATCATTTCCTCCCATGCATTCACTCAAATGTGCATACCTAACAATTGCATACATAAACATCCCATCATGTTGCATTCATTCAATGATGCTATCACCTCTACACTTGTACGGTCATCCTCCATGTTCGTGTGGGCCCCTATATTGTTCCAGAGTTATTTTACATCTTGGAGGGGAAATTCAATATAACCTATTGCTTGGGAGACCCTAGATTCATGTCATGGGTTGTGTTCCTTCCACTTTGCATTGTTGTGTAAAGTTTGAGCATGAAGGACACACCTATACCATTTCGGCTAACCCATCACCTTTCAAAACTTGAAACATGCCTTATCAACCCAATGACATGTTTATACCCATTAAAGCATCTACCTCCATAAATACTGCCTATTCACCTACACCTCCACCCACAAATGCAGCCACTACTTCAATCACACCTACATCCTCCATTCCAACCGCTTACCTCCACCAAACCTCCACGGCCAAAAATCACCTCCCACTCCATTAGCTCCACCTTTGAGCTAACCTCTAACACATCATCTATTCCATCTACCCACATACAAACCACCGATCCCTTGGAAGGCATTTTTCAATGCCTCACTCTGGGGGAGTATTGCTTATATAGTGTGAACACATTCCTTACTCCACAAGTGTATAGAAGTCTTCACCGACACCTCGCTTATGATCACCGTATAGGAGAGCACCTCCTTTATGGTCCTCCTCACCTTCGTACCAGTCTCACCTATGGGGGACTTGATACTACCACTTACACACCTGAACCACCATCACAAACCACCCATTTTCTACTAACCTCCAATCACTCACCAATCGTTGTTTCACCCACACCTTCCTACACCGATGTGCATGGAAGGGTTTTGGTTTTGATTTTACAAGAAAGTTTTCATACCATTATTCCATGTACTACCCATAAACATAACAACCATAGTGGTATTGGCTTTGTTGAACCACCTACCAAGAAGGCCCACATTGAACTCATTGAGGACATCAGCCCTTCTCCACCTTCTTCACCTGCTCCACCTTCTTCACCACCTTCACCGACAAAGTTAATGGATCCAGAATCCATTCCTCCTAACTTTTTTCATAAACACCATCTCCTTGGGGCCTCTGACTTATCAACGCGAGGGTGAGGCTCCTTCCTCTCTTCCCTTCCTGTATCCTAAAATGATCGATGATGATACACCTTTGATTAACATCATTCAATGTCAGGATGATGAATCTATACTCACCTACCTTGGTGCAGAAGAATCATATATTCATCATTTTTACCATCTGAGATGTAAACCATGTTGAATAAATCGACTATCGAGATCAACATTCATACTCAGGATGACCCACACATTCTAAAGATTGGATAATCTTTAGATGTTGCTGAACAGGAAGCCATCACTTATTTTCTCAAAAACCATAACCACATTTTTTCTTGGTCTTACGTAGATATGCCCGGTATTGACCCCACTATAGTGGTCCACAATATCATAACCATTACCGATGCGTAAACCCATCAAACAAAATATGAGGAAAATGCACCTCGCATTGATATTTTAGTCAAAGAATAACTTCAATGCTCCTTTCGGTTTCTTCATCTTACCCATTGATTATCCTAGATTTCTAACATTGTCCCTATCACTAAGGTGACAGGGGGACTCCGCATTTACACGGATTTTTGTGACCTCAATCTAGCTTTCCCAAAAGATGACTTTCCCTACCTGGTATTGACCAATTGGTTGACCTTACTACTGGTCACGAGATGCTATCACTCATGGATGGTTTCTCTGGTTATAACCAAATCTTGCTTGCCCTAGAGGATCAGCACAAAAATGCATTCATTACCCCTTGGGGACCTTCTGCTATTGAGTCATGCCTTTTGGCCTTAAAAATGTTGGTGCCACATATCAGTGGGCTATGACTTATATCTTCCATGACATCATGCATCGTATATTGGAATATTACGTGGATGACATCCTTTCCAAATCCAAACACCACTCCAAGCACCTCACCATCCTAAAACCATCTTTGACCGCCTCATTAAATATTGTGTTCACCTTTAGCCCAAGAAGTGTTTCTTCATGGTTCTCTCATTAAAAATCCTAGGGTTTATCGTTTCCTTACATGGTATAGAGGTTGACCATGCTAAATTCAATGCCATTTTTGAAATTCCTTCACCCACTAATATTAGGCAACTCCATAGCCTGCAAGGCAAGTTGCAGTCTATTCACTACTTCATTTCACAATTGTCTGATTGGTGTCAACCATTTCATCATCTTCTCAAGAAGGATGTATCCTTTAAATGGGATGATGACTACCACAAATCTTTTAAGGCCTTAAATAATACCTTCTCCAACCACCCATACTCATTCCACCTAAATACGATCAACCCTTCTACCTATACATCTTAGCTACCGATCACTCCTTGGGGCCATGCTCACCCACCACAATGAACAACACAAGGATCGGGGTTTACTACATAAGCCATACTCTTTTGGACTACGAAACCCGATACACTCATGCCAAAAAAATTTTCTTAGCCTTAGTTTTTGTTTCCACCAAACTCCGCCATTACCTACTCAACCACAAAACCTATGTTGTGACCAACACTGACCCCTTACACTTCATGTATGCCAAACCATACCAAAATCAATGTGCCACATGCTAGCTTATTATTTTAGCTGACCTCGACCTCAAATTTATCCACAAAAATTCCATCAAGGGCCAAGCTATTGCTGACCAATTGGTTGACGCACCTATTTCAAGGATCAACTCTCTAACTTTGACTTTCTAGATGAGTCAATTTCTACCCTTTCCCTAGATGAACCCGCTTACCAAATGACACTCTTCTTTGATGGTTCCAAGTGTCAACATGGGGTGGGGCTTGTGTTATCCTCATTCCACTTGATGGTGAACCCATGCCTTTGTCTTTCAAACTCAATTTTCATTGTACAAACAATATTGTTGAATACGAAGCACTCGTATTGGGTCTCCAAGCTACCTATGCCTTAGATGTTAAATCACTCAACATCTTTGGTGATTCTCAATTGGTCATAAACCAAGTCAATGGTATATACCAATGTCATAATGAGATACTTCAAAAGTATAAACATCATGTAGACATACTTTTGACTACCTTTGACTATTACACCCTTCAAACCATCCCGCATTCAACCAAAAAATTTGTAGATACCATGGCCTGCTTGGCTTCTCAAATACCCGCTTCACCCGCCGATTCTAAAATCTTTGTCACCATACAAAGACTCCAATCACCCTCTTATTTACCTCATGAAATTTACTCTATCGGAACCACTACCCCCGACCCGAGTGACCTTTGGTATAAACAATACTTAGACTACCTTTCCCTCTCCATCTTGCCTCCCAACCTCACTCGTAATGGACAACGTGCCTTTCTTAAAAATTTATCTCATTATGTCATTATGGGTGGCCTCCTCTATAAGTACAACTTCATGGTATTCTCTTACGGTGCCTTACGAGTTCAAATTCCTTATACCATTAAGGAAGTTCATGATGGCATATGTGGAGGTCACTTCAGTGGCCTTGCTGTTGCTAAGTGTATTCTTCACCTAGGTTATTATTGGCTGACCCTCAACCATGATTTTTGTGACTACGTTAAGTGTTGTGTAAAATGCCAACAACATTCCAACCTTCATCATACACCCATTCATGCCTTACAGGTCACCCGTGACCTTTGGCCCTTCTCTCAATGGGGTTTGGATCTTGTTGGAGAAATCAATCCTCATTCTTCCCAACAACATCAATGGATCATCACTACTACCGAATACTACACAAAATGGGTTGAAGCCATACCTCTCATCTCCACAAAATCCAAAAATATGTGATTCATCATATCATCACACCATCTTTTGCTTTCATGTCCCACATCGCCTCATCACTGATAATGGAAAACAATTCAAAAATAAAACCTTGCGAAAACTTTGCGACACCTTCGGCATTCAACTAAGTTTCTCATCACCTTATTACCCACAGACCAATGGCCAAGCTGAATCCACCAATAAAACCTTGAACAAAATTCTCATGAAAGTGGTTAATGATACTAGGAAGGACTGGCATACGCACATTCCTTTCACCTTGTGGGCATACCACACTAGTATCCGCACTTCCACTGTTGCCACACCTTTTCTCTGGTCTATGGTATAGAGGTTGTTATGCCTCTCAAGTCCATATTCCCTCACTCTGCATTTCTCTCCATGACATGCTTAATGATGATGACTTTCGTCAGGACCGTTTAGCATAACTTGAGTTATTAGATGAACATTGTCTTAATGCTCTTGACCATCTTCAAGTTTACCAAAAACATATCAAACGTGCCTATGAAAAACATGTCCATGAATGAACCTTCCAAGTTGGTGACCTTGTCCTGAAATAAAATCAACATGTAACTAAAGAAAAAAAAGTAAACGGAGAAAATTTTCTCCTAATTGGCTTGGACCATACATCATGACTCATACTTATGGATCAGGTGCTTATCATTTATCTTCACTAGATGGTAAACCAAAACCTGAGCCCCTTAATGCCTTGCATCTTCACCATTCTATTATTGACTTTTAGTCCTACCTCACCTTCTTCCTCTTTCCATGCTCATCCCTTGAGTGCTTTTCAATTACCTCCCTTCACTATACCACCCCAACAATTAAATAATAATCATGTGTATACCCATCACTTTTTTATCTTCTCTTAAATATGTGTACCATGGCACTGCACATGCATGATTCTCATGGATACTTTTCATCTATTTTTAGATGAGATCCTATGGTCATTTCACCTTGCTTTCTTATGACAATAATCTTATCCTTCACCTTAGTCTTGTCCATGACTTAAAATCCTCACATGGGATTCAACTCCTTGAGTCAAACTTCCAATAAAAGATGACTCCCTCAAAAGGACATCTCTTCTCTCTACATCGCTGCTATAAATAGACTACTCCCTCGAAGGATAGCTATATAAAAATCATGTTTTAAAAAAAACAAGAAGAAGAAAGAGAGAGAATCTGAAGCTTCCCGCATCGATCAGCTTCACGAAGACCTCAAGGATTTAATTTCCTCATCCCATATAGACTTCCCGCATCAATCAGTCTATCTCAAATATCAAATCAAAAAAAAAAATCCTTTTAGTCATGGACTTGCCCATTGTGACCTTGGATCTCTTGCCAAAAGGCATGCTACCTAGTACCATATAAAAACTAACCACTTTTCACCCTCTCACCATTCACACTTTCATTTCCTACCGCCTCAAGGGACCTATTGACCATTGACATTTGATAATCATCTCGACTACTTTTTCACCTTTAGAATAATCAATCATGCAATGCTTTTAGGGTCTTACGTTCATCACCCATCTAAGGTTTGATCCACCTATTATGATCCTTACCAATCAGGTCACTTTCTTGCCTCCTCTTATATTTTAAACCTTCTTCATTACATATTGATTACCTTATACAAGACTTGATCCTTGACGCTTATTTTTGGGTAATTTTCTCCTCCTTCACCATAATCAACTCAAAATCACCTATACCAATGTGCCCACAATTCACCCATACCTAAAATACCTAGACTCAATCATGCCTATAACATACCCACCCATACTCATACCTCCTCACATTCTTCCCTAGCTTATGGGAGAACTACATCGTCCTGAGGTCCCTTTTCACCGGGACTATGTAGGCAACACTCTAAGGGCATGGGGCCCTTGAGGTTAGCTTGACCACTCTCTACCCTAACCAATTCATCTTTTATTTTCCTAAATCACATTCTACCCTATTTAGTTTCCTTTTATATCAATAATTGGAAATTAAACCCATCAAACAACAAATTGCTTTCCACCTTTATCATCATCAAACATACATCCATTATGTCTACCCTTTCCTTACCACTATCATGCATGTACTATAAAACATCTTAACCATGACCCATATCATCATTCATTGCACAAATTAATGAATTACAACCTAACTCACTTCACCCATACCTAAAGGACCTAGTCTCAATCCATGCCTAGACCACAACCTGACTCAACTATGCCTAAAACCTAACTCAATCCATGCCTAGACCACAACCTAACTCCACCATGCCTAAAACCTAACTCAACCATGCCTATGACTCCGACTCAATCAATCCTAGATCACAACCTACTCAATCCATGCCTAGACCACAACTTGACTCAACAATACCTATAACATGACTCAACCATGCCTATGACCTGACTCAATCCATGCCTAGACCACAACCTAACTCAACCATGCCTATAACCTAACTCAACCATGCCTATGACCTGACTCAATCCATTCCTAGACCACAACCTAACTCAATTCACCCATGCCTACACTACTTGATTTCCATCACATATACACATCAAAATAACAAGATAACCACAACCATGTATACACATAATGACCATAATCATCATCATCTCTATAAATAAAAATATCCAAACATGTGTCTCCATATACATAACTCTCAAATATATTTGGCACGCAAGCCGATATATATAATCAAATCTCTCAAAACTCTCATATACAACCTCACCATCTTTGGCACGTAGGCCGGTATATGATCAAAAATATACAAAACTCTCATACATCCTCACTCTCTTTGGCACGCAAGCTGGTATATATCAAAAATGACTAAAATACATCAAAATAAAGAGATGTGCATCAGGCATCATCCTGCTAGACATCCTCCATATCAGTCTCTCTTGTCTCCTCCTCGGCTCATGTCTCGATGGCTGCTTGATAACATCTCACCACCCACCATGGGACATGGCCGAGTCCCTTTTGGTACATCACTTAGAGCTGGCATCCGTGAACTAGTGGCCTCACCCTGATCATGTCTCAAAGCTTGATGGCCCCTATGCTCTCCATGCTGTGAGTCTGGGATCTAGTCCTCTCACTTGAGGCCTATTGTGCCTGTACTCTCCATAGGATAGAAAATCTATCCCAACCACCATCAATGATCCTGATAATATCTAGCCTCACCTAGGGCATCCCGTAACTCGGGATAGGGGCACTATCTGTGGTGGCCCCATCGGCCTCGGCCCTTGTACCTATCATGTGGGACCCTATCCCGCCCCTACCTGTGAACTGGGACCTTGTCTCGGTGCCTATGGAGGTGCCATCGACCTCACACCCTGTGCCTGTACCTACACCTGTAATGCCTAAATCTACTTTGTGCGTGGCTAACTAGCCCTATAAACTCTATAACCTGCACTATAGGGCTTACCTACTCCTCATCTCTATCTTTGTCTCCACCTTGGGCCATCTGGGCCTATAAACTTGCCACCTGCACATGTAATATGGCCACCTGTGCCTTTGAATCGATTAACTATCCTGTATAATCCCAAACTAGGTAATTAGGATAGCCACTTGCCCCTGTAGGCCATCTCTCTACATAGTGATGGTGGTTAAATCTAGCTACCCCAGCCTGGGAGGTACTAGCTTATAGATGGGCTTCCCACCACTGTCTATACCTGTTTGTCACTCTGACATCATCAATCTGTCCATCTCAACTAGCTCCTCCTACCCCATGGTAGGTATCGGTCGATTATGGAAGTGGTAGTGTGACTCCACACCATCTCTCTCGATACTATGGGAAGGGTAGTGGTATATCTGCAGTAATAATCCAAACTACCGGACCGACCTGTCTCTACTAGGATCATCTCGTGCTCCCCTGCACGATGCCCCTCAATCCATCTAACTATCTGCAAACCATCTAACTCATCAGCCATTTTTCTATATGAGGGATAGCCCACATATGGTCTCTAAATAATTTCCATGTTGAACAATCCCTCCAGTAACCGCCTATAAAAGGCTACATCATGTGTAACCCTGCCCACTCGATGCTCTCCAATAACTGGCACCCATCACCTGTAGCCCACTCTAACAAACCCGGGCTCAAATGTGTCAGCCTAGGGCATCCCAACTGGGCACACACACACAATGTGCTCATAAGCCCAACAATGTAATAGGAAAGTGCAGCAAAATAAACCTCTAAATCTGCCCCATAGCTCCTATATATGCACTAGGAATGGTGGCACCCATGAAAAGTAGGTACTATCCATAATCATGTCATGTAGTACCCCCATTAGTGATTGTGGGAATCTACCACCCTCTGCATCTAGTAGTGCAAAATAGCAGACTGCCTCCATCAGTAATACTACTAACCTCATCTCCTCTCGAACGGACTAGGCACATCTTTTCATAGCTCAAGTTGGCACTATAGAATGTCAGCTCCGCCATCCCTCACCAAATACCGTCAGCATCAACTCCTTTAATGCCTCTAGGAGATCAAATATACATGCATACCCAATATAGGTAACTGTAAGATCCTGTACACATCCTCCAGGGTGACTGTCATCTCCCCATCGGTAGGTGGAACATGTTGGTCATTGAATCCCATCTATCGATGAGAGAGACCATCAAACTTGGTTGTTAGACTACATGTCGATAGTGTCAGACCCCGATAAGGCCCACATCTGTGACATGTCTCCACTCCTCGACTTTCACCACCCCATGAACTATCATGAGCAGGGGTGGCACCCTGTCTCGCATCCGTAATTGATCTCTCACCGCATCCAACAAAACAATCACATTATTAAAACAAGACCATATCTACATTCACCCATACCCATTACCCTACCTCTTTTACTTTGTTACTTACCCATTTATCCCATGGCTTCCCCTCCACCCCAACCCAACCCTCACCTACCTACTTACCCAATCCACCCCTAACCCACTAACCTACCCACCCTAAACCTACCCAACCCAATATCACCTTACCTATTTGCACCACCCTAATCCCTCCCCTACTTCCATTTTGACCCACTCCCTGACCTTACCTATTTTCCCACACATCTATACATTTTTCTCTAACAGCTCCACCCTTACCTATTTTTACCCCTTACTTATGTTATGATTTTCACCAAACCCACTTCTCTTACCCCTACCTACCTCACCCACCCAACCTTGGACACCTTTTTGGCCCCTTTTCCTCCAATTATGACCAAGACTAGATTACTCCTAACCGATCCTGGTCCCCTTTGACCGGCATCAGTCACCTACATCATGACCAATACCGGCACTAACACCGATGTCAACTAACCTTCAACCGATGCTTGTCATTTGTCGCACCAAAACTCGTGACGCCCCAAACCCCATTTTTCCTTCAAATCCCCTTTTTTCTCCCTTCTACCCACCCAATCCTACCCAAATTCCCCCTACACCCTTCCCCACCCCTTCTTAACCCAATCCCCTCCCTCCCCATTCCTATTTTAATTGATTTCCATCCCATAATTTAAAATTCATTCCCCCAAAAACTCATTTTCACCCACCCGACCTCTAATTCATTCTAATAAACAAAACAAAGTGTAGGATTGAATCTTACCTCATCGCACTTGTCATCTACATGGTGGCACCTCAGCAGCCACTGGACTCGTGGTCCCCCCGATCCCTCTCCTACCTCTGCCATCACCAAATGACCTCTCACTATCCAACCAATCAATCTAATCAAATCAATCCCACCTAGCTCATGGATCCACCTATCGACCAACTATCACCTGCCACATGGCTTGCCAACTCAATCCTCAGTCTCAATCTATCACTTTCCACCTTTTTCGCTCTCTCTTGTCATTTTCCCTAATTCAATAAAAGACAAATGATTTGAAAAATATGACATTTTTTTTTTTTTTTATAACCTACCCGACTTGACGGTGACAGTTTTACCTAAACTAACATTGGTCCTGTGCCCTAGCTTACTGTGGTCGGTTAAGCTTGACCGGCATCGGTCCCCTTCAACCATCATCGATTTACCTGCTTAGTCTTTTTTCTACCCCCTACCCCCAATTTTTGACCTGAATCCTTTTTTATCTTACCCACACCTCACTTGGCCACTTCACTTGACCCTCTTGACCTTATCATTTACCCCCTCACCTTGTCCTCCTTCTGGGACTCATTATTTTACCCATACATCAGCCCTACCCATGTCGTGACCTAGATACTTGGACCTGGAATGTTGCTAGTGACCTTTGACCTCATGTGTTTGTTATACCTTGCGGCACTGTTACCTGTGTTGATGGACATACTGACCTTACCTTTCCTCTTGCCATGACCGTTTATCCCGACTCCACCCTTTGGGTGTACTAAACATACCTACATGTTCCCGCCCTAACTTGCATTGTGTTTCCTTACCATATCCTATACCTTGGATACTACAATCACTTCAATCTTGTTTGGATAAACCTATTGACCTTAGACGATAGAGAGTTTGTATGTTCTTTAACCTAGTACCATGCTTCAATTTATACATGTGTGTGTTTTGATTATTACTACCTTTGACCACGACCCATTACCTAGATTACCCAAGTAGACCTTTTTAATTTTTTCCCCCGTTACCCAGCTCCCTCTTCATCACATTCACCTTTTATCAAACCACTCACCAATTCTACCTTCTGGCTCGTCAGTTCCTGGTTTGAGGGGATCACCTTCACCCACACATGAGGTAACCACATCTTATTTTTGTCAGCATCGCTTACCAATAAAAGCTACTCAACAAAAAGGGGCAAAATGTAGACACCAAAATTGGGTCACACTCCCCTTGGTCCCTTGTCAAACAAACACCTTGAACACATTCACCTAACCATGGCCCCTTTCATCCCACTCTAATATTAATTTAATTAAATTAATTCATTATCTCACAATATTTATTATTTTAATATCCTAATTGAGATAATTCCCACATATCCACCTCACCTAGACACCTCATCTAGCCACCTCACCCTAAGACCTATTCTTAGTATGTTGTCATAACTAACTAAGACCTACCTAAACCCTAAAAATCAAAGCCTATATTCCCTCTAACCACATTCCCACACATTAGAAAGGAAGCTTCTATTCTAATCCGTGGAGAAAATGAACAAGATCCCAAAAAATCAAGGGGATCTGCCTAGTTTAGTAAACCTAGGAAATCCCGCCCTAACCGATGTTGATCACCCTAAACCACCACCGGTCAACCCGGAACCACCATCGGTTACCATTTAACCCCAAAACAACCTTATTTTGAGGTTGGCACATTTCTGAGAGGTTGACACATCTTTTGAGAATAAGAGACGAAACTAGAGCTGCATGTAAGCAGAACAAGCATTCGTACATGCATCAGAGCACCCATAGCTAGCATCAGAAGCACCCACAAAGCCATCTACCTTCACGAGAGCATCCAAGGAAGTGTTAGCACCACATCAAGTTCCTTCCATTTGATCACCCACCATTTCCAACCAGACATCAAGCTCGTATAAATAGTAAGTTCTTTGTTAACCAACACTTGTCCATTTATCATTTGGTAGATTCTTTTACTTTTGTTATTAGTTTCTGCTCCCATTTCCATTCCCCCACCATCTACCTCCATGCAAACTGGACCATTCCTTCACCCACACCATTGAACTACCCATATCTGGATCTTAATCATCCCTGTGCATATCTAAGACCCCCATGAACCTTTCCATTTCCCTTCCATTTTCACCTAGCCTCAGATCTATCACCTAACCAAGTTTTTTTTGAGCTTCTTATACCCCAACCATACTAACACCGGTTACCCACAACCATCGCCGTTAACCTAAACCGACACCGGTCATACTAGACCAATGTCGGTCTCTGTGTTTTTGACCAAAAACCAAGAACAGAGCTTCCACTCTCTACCCAATACCCAAAACAGCCTAGAACCTAACCCTAACCAATACATGTACTCTGACAGAGACCTTGACCTTCAGATTCAGTCATAGCTTAGCTTGTTGTGAACGAATTTTCTTATTGTAGATGAATGAGATACCTAAATCATTTTAACTACAATAGGATTTCCTTTATTGTTAGCATTAAGTTGTTTTAAACAGTGGATTGACAGCCATCTAGGAAGTATCACACTTCCCGGATCTAGCATATGCTAGGTAGTCCACTGCATATATTGTTTAACTTTCATTTAGTGGTCTTGTTTTCCATTTTAGGTAGTTCCTCCAAGCAAAAGGAAGCTCTCACGATCAGCTATGGATCAATAAATCATACGTGCATAAAGAACCTACAACCAACATTCTAACAAGTTTTCCTCCTGGCCCTTTACCCGTATCTTGTTCATCAACATTCGAAGAAACGCTCTAGAATCAAGTGAAACACTTCCCATTAAAGAATCATGAGCTCAAATACTTTACCATAGAGAATCATGTTTATGTTATGGTTAAGATGGTCAAGAATTTCATATTCTACATCCTAAACTCTCACACCATTGTGATGGTTTTGGGATCATCTATAAAATCTATCTTGACTCAACAAGACCTTAAAGAAAAAAGAGGTAATTGGGTATCAAAATTCAAGAGTATGACCTTGAGATAAGGCCATATAATTTGGTTAGAGGAAATGGATTATGTAGGCTAATGGCTGAAGATGAATTTGTTATGAGCCAAAAGGAAAAAGATGAATTCCAATGCTTTAAGTGCTTAAGTGAATATTTTCCTTAGGTACTCTTTGTGAATACCACTAATGAGTGGTACAATGATATTTCTTATTTCCTCACTTATGGTTATCGTATGAAACATATGGATTATAAGAAATCAAGAACCCTCAAGCTCAATGCTATAAGATATGTGATTTAGAACCATGTACTATACAAGAGATCCCTTAATATATGTTTCTTAAGGTGTGTTGAAAAAGAGCAACAAGAAAACTTTCTAAAGGCATATCATTATCAAGATTGTGGAATAAATTTCTCTTTCATGGTCACTGCACACAAGATCCTTCAAGATGCTCAATAAGGAGGTACTACTGGTATAATCTCTTTCAAGATGCTCAATAATGGGTGTCTAAGTGTGATCCTTGCCAACAATTTGTGGGAAGACCACAACTCGTTACACTCCCGCTTAATTCGGTGGTGATTGAAGAGCCTTTCCAACAATGGGGTATAGACTTCATCAATGCTCTTAATCCTCATTCAAGTGCAGGTCATACCTTTGTACTCATAGAAATGGATTACTTCACTAAGTGGGTGGAGGTCATACTGGTCAAGCAAGCCAATTCGGAGATGGTATGTAACTTCATCAAAGAAAATATTATTATCCATTTTGGCATTCCACAGAAGATAGTTGTTGATAATGCCACATATTTATCTTCTATGGAATTAACTAATTTATTCTATGGATAAAAAATATCCTTAGCCCATGCATCTGACTATTACCCTCGGGAAATGGTCAAAATATTCTAGTAACAAAAACCTTGTGATAATTTTGTGGAAGCTCCTAGATCAGAATCAGATAAATTGGCATAAAAACATATATGATGCACTATTGGCTGATCAAATCACTCCCAAAAAGGATATTGGTATGTCCTTGTTTCAACTCATGTATGGAATAAATGCACAAGTTCCAATCATTATAGAGTTATCAGTATTACAATTTATTAAAGTAATGGAAGATGGTGAGTCCCAAGATTCACTTGATAAAATGATTTTGTACTTAGAAAAGTTATGTGAAGATATGATGTTGGTGGTTGATTGACTAAGAGACCATCAATTGAAAGTAAAGAAAATATTTGATAAGAAGGAAAAGAAGAGAGATTTTCATATTGGTGATATTTTCCTACTATGGGATAAGTGGAGATAACAAAAAGTAAGTCACATGGAGTTTGATTCACTATGGCTTGGTCCATTTTATATACGAAACAATGTGGGAGAACACTTTCCAATTATCTTATCTAGATGGAACTCACTTGGAATTTCCTCGCAGTGGGAAATATTTGAAATTATACAAACAATGAAAGCGGGTTGTCCCCCGCATGTACCATAGGTGAATATAGGTTTGTGTGTTTCCATTTTCATCATGTGTTTCCCTTTGTGTTTTGTATTTTTTTATCATGTGTTTTGTTCAATCAAGATGTTTTATTGTATTCATCCTTTTTTTGCTATGACCCCTGTAGCTGAATGGCTAAAGCACCGGTCCTATTAGTGTCTTACGATTATGGGGTTCCTACTTTATTTTTCCTTAATTTGTTCAAACTGAAACAAGTCCCTAATCTAGAGCCATGTTTTTCATACTAAATGTGTTGGTGAGACGATTTTTTGGGGAGAAATTAGTGGATTTCTTGCCAACGCTCTGGGAATCTAAGTCCCTCTACTTAACCGGTGCAATTGTCATATATGCATGCGTGGGTAAAAAGGTGGGTTTTCTTGGTGGCATTTTGGTTGAGGATCCAACAGGGGTACTCCACTAACCCTGCAAAAAAAAGCTTACAAATATATGTAATGAAGGAATTTGTTAAGAGAGTGGGAAAGGGAGTGATAATGTTAGACAAGGAAAATTAAAGTTACAAGTAAAAATTGGAGACTTGCATACACCACTATAAATTACATGACATGCACTAAAATTCAAGAAAATAAATATACATAACATCAACAAGACCAAATGGCATTTTATGAGCACAAAGTATCAATAAACTCCTTAGTCAAAAAGGCTAGAAACTACTTCTTCTTGTATTGATGCTCAAGTAGAAATTTTACATACAATAGAAATAGAAGACATTTTAGAATAGGGAGAAATGGAAGAAATTTTTCTATCTCTTTTTTCTCTTCACAAGGATATCTCTCTCATGAATTCACAAAAATAACTCATAATTCTAAGAAGATCTAAGAAGACCCTCAAATGAGGAGCTTGCTACAATTTATAGAAGAGAAGGCAACTCTTCATCTTCCCAGTGAATTTTCAAATACCATATTCTGACTTTAGACTGTTCATATTCCAATTAAATATTTAAGTCCCTTTTATAAAAACAAGGTGACTTAAATTTTACATTATGTTTCTAAATTCACTTAAAGATATATCAAAAAGTGAAAACCCCAACACAAAATTATAACATTGAAGAGAGAGAGTGTTGGGTGAGAAGAGAAGAGAGAGAAAGAAGAGGAAGAAGGACAAGAGAGAAGGAGGAAGAAGGACAAGAGAGAAGGAGGAAGAAGAATTATTCAGAAGAATGCCCTATTGTAGTGGATTTGATCTTAGTCCCTAACTGGTCTCCATCTTGTGCTGCTGAGAAGATCTTTGTCCCTCTAAATTCCTTACTAAAACAAGCTATTACAGGTTCTACTTTGTCATCATGAGGAATGTGAACCGAACTCAAGGTCTATGTCCATGTATCAAACACACAATTGATATATTTGCACTTCCTAAACCATGATGGATGTTTCTCTGTGATAAGTGCAATGGTGGCTTGAATCTCTGAGAGGAATTCCAGGGTATCCTTAGTGAAGGAAAATGGATTACCTACCTCTTTCTTGACATATTCCTTAAATGGGCCAACCAACTCAATGGAAGTTTCTTTTTATCCCATTGCGGTACTCTAGGCTTCTAAATTTGATGATTTATACTATCCTACAACTTGTACACTTGTCCCTCTTTTTCCTCTAGTTCAGTGATGGCCCGATTGACTGCTTTAAATCTAATTTCCAAAGACTTTTCCCATACACATGATAAGTCTTCTGAAGTATTTTCAAAAAAATCTTGTTGATCAACTCCTGATGACAAGTTTTTCTCATTTCATTCACTATTAGGCCTAGAGGTTCCTAGTAAACCATTTCTTATTCCAATTTTTCTTTGAGTGCCCGCATCCTATTTTTGTCACACATATGTGAGAGAGGAGTTTGAGCAGGTCTTTGAGCATAGAATTTCCCTTTTTAGAAATTGAATTGATCTATTCATTGTTATCTCACCCTTGTATTGTGAACTCATGCATCCTCTTGATAGATTTTGGATTGAAGCTACTGATGGGTGTAACTTCTTCGATGGGAATTGTCATGGCATTTGGATCTACCAGATGTTGCACATAAGATGAAAGAGTTTACACCTATTCTTTTAGCTCATCAATATTCTTCTTATATTCCTTATTCCTTTCCACCATGTGAGTAGAATATTTTTGATACATATGTAAATCCCCTTCATAAGTAGCCAGCCCTAGTTGGAGTTTTCTCATCTCATAGTTGGTCGGTGTCATCTTGTCTCTCGCTTGATCACCTTTGGTTGAGCTACCTCAATGTATTTATTACTTGTTTCCTGCTATAGAACTATGAGGATGTGAGTGCAAACTTTCTTTTCTTTCCCTTGGCCAATGAGGTAATTACTAATAAGTCGGGGCTGCCACTTATTGAACAAAGTGTGAGATTTAGGGGTTATTGTCCTGTAACCATGGGAACATCTCATCGGACTCAGGTTCTACAACAGGTGCATCAACCATTCCTTTTTCTAGAAGAGGAGGAACATCTTGGATGGGGGATACATTGGTGCTAACAAGAGGTGAGGTCTCCTATGGCGGTTTGAAGACTGGGTCTTGAACGTCATGTTTTCCCTCCGCTTGTGCTTCTATCACTAGATATTCTTCTTGCATTGTTGCAACTAAGTCTTCTTCCACCCTATATTTCTTTGGTGACCTTCTATGAGAAGAAGTCTCCAATTCTATGGATCTTCATTTATAACTTGCTCTATAATGACTTGAACTTGAGGCCATTTCCATGGCTCTTGATGATGGCTGATGAGAGGCTTATTTCTATCCTGGGAAAAACCTCATGATTAGATGATCATGGTTCTCTTCCTCTAAAACCAATCCCTCATTCTCTTGACCACCTTCTCAATTCACTCCTTTATATCCCCTAATTCACGAATGTACCAGTTGACTTGAGGAAATGGAGAAACCTTGACTACCACGTACTCAGGATCATACATCTCTATCCCATCATCCTGCAAAATATCTTCATACCAAGAGAAATTGAATTTCTTCATTTCATTGACTATCAACCTCATATGATCCTTTTCTTGTACTTTAAATTCATCAACACAATTGGCCCAATAGTCCTCAATTTTTGTATCATGGTACAAGTCTGGAATGTGGAATGAATCAATATCATCTTGGATGTCAAAATTAGTCTTGGCAGTGTAGGATTGCAAAGTTAAATAACTGAAGGTTCCCTCCATATGAGATGCATCATTTTCATTCTTACATGTGAATACCCCGAGAGAGATGGGAAATGAGATCAACTTCTTCTTCCTACTCTTAAGCCTGTTGTTTACCTGTATGATTTTCTGTAGAGCTTAAATAGTAAAATTTGATCGCTAAGGTACTTGGGAAACCTTAGTGGAGCTTGGTCAAAGTTGATAACTCATAGGTAGGATAAGGTTGAGAATTAGATGAATTAATAGCCATATCTTTTGATTAAGGACGCCACTTTTTTGGACCATGTACATTTTGAATTTGTCATTCACATGAGTGAAGTGTCTTTGGCTCTCCTCTATCACCAACTATGGAAGTTTCTCAAATACAGGCACCTTGGCAGCAATTTTTCGTGTGAGATCCAATCCTTTGAATGATCTTGAGTTGGCGAGAAAATAGACCAAGTATGAAGGCATGTGGAACTTCTTCATCATGGGCACCTGGAGAAGTTGTAGATGTAGATTGTCAATGATGATTTTCTCCTAGTCAATTCTCTACTTTCCTTCAATTAGTGTCAAAATGAAAAGGCTCGTCCACTCCTGGAAGTCTTTAGTGTTCACTTCTCCCATCACCCTATTGAGGAGGGTGATTGCATCTGAATATCCCTCATGAAACTCACACCTTGGAAGGGTCTTGGGAATCCTTGAGGGCTTTCTCCTTGTCTTCATCCACAATCCAAGTGCAACCCCTTGTACATATGCATCCATCATTTCCCATTCATGCATGGATTTTTCCTTCGATATGACCGCCATGATAGGTGATGTCAGTATTTGTAGAGTGAGTGAGATGGTTTTGGGAATAATGACTTCCATTTTTGCTCGAATCATTCATTTTTGGGCTCAGTGGGGTGAGCAAAAAATACTAATTCAAGGCTTTGTACAAACACGGGGTTTACTACATTTGCACTGCAAACAATCCACTTGTGAATACCTGATACTCAATCTTCCCTCATTCCTTAGCTATCATGTGAGCCCTTAGGTCATTTAGGTCCATATATGAGACATCACTATCTATTACCTCATATTCGAAGTGAAAGGTTATGCCATCTTCTCGGCATGTCCACTTGTACTTGCAGTTTCTTCGAAAAAGATCTAACTATTTTTAGTAAGTATGAAAATTCAACTCCTTCAAACCTCAACTAGATGTTACAACTTGGATTTCCCTTTCTCTCTATGTTCCTCTCACCTTTTGGATCAATTTTATATTTTTGGCAGGTGCTCGTGAGACCAATTACTATTTTTAGTAAGTGTCAATTTTGGACCAATATTATATTTCAATCAATTTTCCACCATGATACCTCTTTTGTGTTCACCATCTGTTTCACAAGTTCTTGATTGATGACTTTCCTGAAAAATAGCATCCGCTATGTAGAAAACATGTTATTTTTAGACAGTGGACTTCTGGTAGTCGGATCACTGTAGAAAGAAGTTTTCTGATATAGTTTTTGGCCTAATATCACCCCTTTGAAATCTTAGACTTACCCAATCAGTGGTTTGGGAGATTTTAAAGTTTTAAATTTTTGACCTGGTGGATGCTCTGAACATGGAAGCCATTAATGAACCTTGAAAGTTATAGGTCTGGTTTTATTCTTTGTTTGCAAAAAAATTATATTTTTGTGGGTTTTTGCTTCTTATTCCACTAGTGAAATTTTTCTTTAATCCAACTACTGGTTTGGCGGGAAATCAAGCTTTTTCTTCGTTGAGCCGAAAGGAAGATTTCTTCATTGTGAGTGGTTTATGTTGTGGAAGGAGGATTTGAAGGTGATGTTTTAATGGATTTTTATAGAGAAGAGAAAATAAAATACGGCTCTTCATTTCGTGCACGGTTAGCAAGATCTATTTGAATCTTCATTCTATGGAAATGGAGTCTTCTGAAGAATTTCTCTACTTTTCTCCTTTGTTCTTTGTTCCTCTAACTCTTTCAATCAATACCTTCTTTGAAACCTATGTATTCTCATGGATCTGAAATATTTTTGATGTGGTGGAACTATTTTGGAGCAGCGATCGTGAACTGTGTAGGTATGAGCAAGTTGCAGAGCAATGGCAGGGTAAAGTTGTGGAAGGTTAGAAGTGGGAAAGTTAGATTTAAAACAAAATTTAAAACTGCTTTAAAAACTTGCATGTTAGGGATGGGGCGAAATTTTATGTCCTTTATGTCCCTAAAGCATTAAGTTACATGAGGGACATCAATTTTCACGTGGCGCCTCATCTCGACACTTGGCGGAGATCCAACAGTTGAGGGTTTAGCTCCACTAGCTCCGGGGGCTGAGAAAATGCACTGGAGAGGGTCACATGGGTGACCTGAAGAATTCTTGGGGCTGGGAAAATTTTTATGTCCCTCAGGTACAAAGGTAAATGAGGTTCAAAATTTTCACGGTGCACCGAGCCTCCACTTGTCACAATCTGGACACTTGAGGGAATGAGTTATGGCGAAGCACTGGGAGCTGAACCGGTCATCCGAGAGGTCGTATGTCTGTCCCGAGAGCTTATTAGGGCTGGTCACATTTTATTTTCCCTTATGTACCTTATATTGAGGGTTGAAAGCAACAAAAATTATTTCAGGCTCTTGGGCCGACAAGTGTCCTCTTGTAAATTTGACTAACTGTTGAAGCCTTCCTAGAGGACGACTTGAAACGATGATAACTTGAGCTCTCGATAGAATTTTTTTAGAAAAATTTTATATGATATTGACTTAAAATGGCCTTCTTAATCTAATTTTGGGGGCTTCAACTCTTGATTCCTCCATTTATTCCCTAAAAAGTGTATTTTTGATTTATCCTTTACATGTTCCTAGAAAAAACCAGTTATAAACCTATTATGCCAAAGTGTTGTGAAAACTATTATTTCACCATCTTTTAGGGCTTGGAATTCCCTTTCTGAAGATGTTTTTTTGGCTCCTAACTCCATCCAAATCTCCCAAAATCACCTCCCAAAGTTTAGTATCTCTTTTGACCATGTGCACTGTCTAGGCCTATGAACCCTATTTTTATCAAATTTCCCCGACTTCTCCAAATCCTTCCTGAATATTCCAAAATAACTTCCATGATGTTTCTAGACCTTAAAACCACCTCCACATTGGATTTGGATCCTCCATTATTCTCTATGGGATTACATCGGTCTTGGGAAAGCCAGTGGTATCCCTTCCCAACACTTCCCAGAAATAGCAATTTTCAAGAACTCCTAAAATCACCTTAGGGGTTGAATTGACTTTCCTAAATCACCTAGGGGACTGATTTAACATCATATGGGAGGTCATGGGACTAACTGGGTAGACATGGAATGCCTCAAAAGAGAAAAACTTCAAAGTTTCAACACAGGGTATTGTTTTCATGTTGGAAAATTTTTGATTTCCCTAGTGAACATTTGCATGACAACAAAATTCCTAACATGAAAAATTGAAAAACAATTCCATGACAACTAAGCCCACACTCAAAAATCCTTTAACCAAGTAATGTACACTTGCCCTCTGGAAAATTAATAACTATGTAAACCATTATACAGTGTGTTTCATGTGTAGGTAAGCTAGTGGGAAGTAATTCATGGATCCATTTTGATCCACTTTGAAGGAACCTGCTCCCGGAGGAATGAAACAGACTAATTTTGGGATTCTTGCACCTAGTAAGCACCTCTCGGGAATGTACATGGAAGAAAATTAATAATTAGGGAAGGGTTTAGAAGATATATGTAACCATCAAATGTATTTTAGGGAATTTTTGCAAAGAAAATAAGGTTTGGGAACAAACTTTGCAACATAGGGCTACTTGCGGCATAGTAGTCTTTGGAAAATGAAAATTAGCAAGAACCTAGTCGATTATTTGAGATGTTGCAAGAGCCTTGGGATATTTTTTGAAGTTACCAAATACTCATTGGAAAGATAATAATTCCTAATTCACATTTCAAAAAAATCGGGAGATTCAATTATCTCGTATTTTGAGATATTGGCCTAATAGTGCATGTGAAGATCCTCAATCTGGTGGAGATTTAACTAAGAATTTTAAAATTTATATGAATATTTGAAACCTGATTCAAATATATATATTACATACTCAATTCCCTCTACATGATCCATGTAATAAGTTTGATGAAATTATAATTTTTCCTCTGGTGGCAATTAGACCTTCTGGTGCACATGCTTGAGCATAATAAAAAATGGAGGTAAAATTAAAATTTGAAGAATAATTGCTCTTAAAAAATTTTTAAATTATCTCATCAGCCCTTTTTAATTCAAAATCATATATTTTTTCCCATGAAACTCTTAGGGAAGCTCCGGGGTGAAAAATCACTCTTTCATGTCTATTTTTGGTAGTTGTTAGTGAAGGCAAGGTTTCCAAATGCATACATGGAAAAATTTTGCACCTCTGATGCACTTTTTCACCTTTTCACCAAGTGAAAAGGTGCATGAGGTGTAAAAATTTCTACCACCAAGGAGGAGAGAGGATTTTATAAGCCTGCATCACTTAAAGTGACAACTTGCATGGTTAGGTAAGTGTTTGTGCTCTCAAGTCATTTTGGCCCCCTTTTCATGATATACCTAACCCTTGACACACCTAGGAGACATATTTTCACCTTTTCACTTGGTTAAAAATTTCATGAGGTGAAAAATTTCCACCACCAAGGGAGATGAGCTAATGTGTCACTTAAAACATAACATTGATGGTTAGGTGTTTGCACTTCCAAACTAGCCCCTCCTCATGTTGATCATTACCTGTGGCACCATTTCTTAGCCTTGTTTAAATTTTTCACCTAGTGCAAGGGTGAAGTAGGTGCAAAAATTCCACCACCATGCAATCACCCTCTCCTTCGTCACTAACACTTCATAACTTGTCTCCTAGGGCATGTTTTTGTTCACCTCATGTGCACAAGCTAGTCCCCCTCTTCATGTTGGTTGACCCCATGGCACATTTTTCCATGCTTTCTGATTCTTTGCACCATTTCACCTCATGATAAATGTGTTAAGGTGTAATGGAGGCTCCCAGAACCATTTAGTAAGTTTTAACTCTCTCTCAACTCGGGTTAAGGAGAAGGTGTGCAAGTGGGTTAAATGTGGGTTTAGCTTAACCATGGTTCAAGTTTGAATATTTAAATGATAGTTGCACATTTTGGATCCATTTTAAAATTATTTCTTCCCTCCATTTATTCTATAACTTTTTCATGATCTGATTTTTTTTTTTTTTTTTTAAACCATACCCGAGATGGAAAATCTACTCATAACTTACCCGTTTTCACTTTGTTTTGCTTGAAATTTTAACCAGCACTCCATGGTGAACACCTTGAATATGATCTAAGCATCATCCCCATTGATCATATGATTTTTTATTAGAACCCACCTATACATTTCTACCCAAAAAAATTTCCTTTTCAGATTAAGAGAAACCGAGGGTAGAAACACCTAAAAATTGGAGCAAGTGATAATAGTGAAATTCCTAATCCAACAAGACAATTTTCATCCCATCTAGCAACCTGAATTCCTACTTATATTTTTAGTAACTTAGACTCTAAGACTTAATAAAACATCAATTTTAATAACAAATAAGAAACCATGCGAGAACCTTCCAGAAATTCTTGAGTTCGGGACTCCAAAACTGGAAATAGTGAAATTGGGAAAAATTTGCTAAAATTGGAAAGTAAGGGTGAAGATTGACTTACTAAAAATAGCAATTGTGATAATCATATCCAAATATTGCACACGCCTTCCTCTCATAATCCCATCAATATTTTGGACAACCATGAAGATCAAGTACACTAGATACGATCTAATCTCTACTATGTCTACAGAATATCCACTTGTGGGAGACAGTGATGTAGCCCACCTAGATTTGGAGGAAATGAGAAATTGGATAAAAAAATGGGTTCAAAGAACAAGAGGAATAAAATATAGTTTCCAATGGAATTTTTAGAGTAGGATGTCACCTAATTTTATTCTAGAGCATTGAATTGGTCTTATCTTGTGCTAAACATTATGACCACTACAGCTTCTCGAACAATCTTTATAGATGACAACTCACTGTTGACAATCTTGACTCCCAAAGGAATTTCAAGTTGTCTACAAATCCTGACTTAGATCAATATGCTGATCATCAAAAAATATTTTATAACTTAGAAGTGGCTCAAGAAAGACTCCTATTTGTAGGGGATTGCAGTTGGCTCTGGTTGAAACTTGGGAGAAAAGCATCAAGGCTACCAAAGTCATTTTTCAAGGAGCGAGTTTCATGAAGCCTCCTCAGATGCCATTGTCTTACTCACTAGAGTAATGGGTGAGGAACACACATAGGAATTTGAATACTAGATGGACCAATTCATGTTGACAATCATGGAGGGAAATCAAATGATAGATTGGGGCCAAATCATCAGTGACAATATACACTAGCAGTTGATGCAACTGTTCACCACCAAGAGATTCACAATGACCTCCTATCTGGTGTATTCCCTTGCATACACTATACCTTACCAAGTATTTTCCATTGCTCATAGTGTTCCTCAAAGATCTCCTTCCTTTGAGAATTATAATAAAATCACCTTTAAGGGAATCCATGTTCATTTCACACAGGTGAATGATGCATTCACCATGTTAATCATCTGGCACCTCGAAGGGAACTCGAAAGAAGAATCTCTCCTTAGGAAAATAAGTTAATTGATAATTATATGTTTCACTTCACATAGTTTTATACCTTTAACTACATCAAGTTGAGTGGTTTTATCTTGCTCCTCTCAGTTTACCCAAGTACCCTAGTGATAAAATAATCTTAGTAGAGCTCAAAGATAAATTTCTCGGGTGCATCTCAAGTGAAAGGGTGAAAAGAGGAAGGGAATCACATTCCCCATCTCACTCGGTTTCTTCTCTTGTAATATCATGGAGGATTTCACAAACATCAATACCTCTATGGCTACATTTCACCTATTTTCATATGTTCCTAGGCCCAACTTTGACATAAGGAAAGATCCTGAGTCTTTCAATGTTCCTGGATTGCATCATATTCCCCAATTGGAAGAATATTGGGTAAATTATGTGGATTGACTTGAGGTCAGGGAAATATACTACATGAGGATGATTGTGGAAGAGATGGAAACATTCGGGTTTGATTGGTTCACTAGAGGATTTTAAGAAGATGGTTCTAAGTTGTTTGATCTAGAGTACTAGGTAATGAAGTCATCTCCCCTTCCTCCTCCCTCATGGAGTGTTCGTGAAGATGGAGATATCAAGGAGAGGATCAAAGTGGTGATTCAAAGATCAAGGGACTAGTTCAGAAGGAAGAAAGCCTCTAGTAAGGGAGAAGGCACCACTTCAAATCTACCTAGACAATTATCACACTCACCATCTCTCAAGGAGCCTAAGATAGCTTCCGGTTCATCCCATTTCAAGAATACCTATAAGAGGAAGGTTTTAGAAACCAAGATAACTGAAGTTTCACCTCCCATGGAGTCTCATGAGAAAGCTAAGATCAGGGAAGAACAAGTTAAAGAGAAAGAAGCACAAATTTAAGGGATATAACAAATAGATATTGACCACTCTCAATCTCACGTGCATCAAGTGGAGCTAAGTGTCTCATCTGAGGAAATTTATTTAGCTCACAATGATAAACTATTGGTCCCTCAACAAGAAATAGAGCTCCCTAAAATCTTTTCCACACCATCAAATCCATTCCCATGGGTCCATGACTTTCTCAGTAGAGAATCAAGAATGGTGCAACAAGTTGCAGCACCAAACTTTGAGGCCATCTTGAAGTACATGAAATATAAGAAGTCAAGGAAAGCACGGACTAATTTAATATTCTACAATGAGACTTATGGATCTCAGTTTGTAGAAGTTGCAAGACCCAAGGTGAACAAACCTTTAGAAGAAATGACCCAAATGATTATGAGATGACTAGAGTCTCACTTGGTCAAGCTACACATGAGGGTGATGCTCATCTTTTCAAGGAGTCTTCAACTTGGATATTGGAGTGGAATGAAGAATAAAAATGAACCATTGATCAATTGGAGGAACATGTGAGGACCTTGTCTTCATATGTGTAGTCATTCTTGGAACCAGGATCATCATCCTTTCCTCTAGTTGAGGTGGTCTCACCCATCAATAGCTTCAACCCACATGCCCTCAAGAAATCCCAAGGATTCACAATGCAAGGGAGATAAAATGACAAGTGGGTGGGGAAAATCATTGAAAAAGGGAATGTTCTTTTTCTGAGGTCCTCTCCTTATTCCACTTCATTTCAGATACCATATCAATAATCAAAGGCACCAGGGTGGAAATGGAAAAATAAAATATGATATGGGATAGTGTTCTCCCACTAACCTCTAAAATGGGGATCTTGACTCCTCATTCTTGATAAGAAAAATGTATTCATTGACTCATCTGAGAACTTGTCCCCTATTTGGTTCTACACCATGGTTGCAAGGTGCGATGTATTAAAAGGTGGCTTGAAAAATCTTGATGAGTTTGAGAACTATGCTCAAGGAATTCTCTAAGATATAATAAAATGTGTAGAAGAGCTCAAGGCCCCTCATATTAGTGAAAACACATACTTGGAAGAGCTCGTGACTCCTTTTCAAGAAATGTTCCGAAATAGATAAGATACCCCTTCTCTTTCAATGAAGACACTCTGGAGTCACTCAAAACAATCTATGGTTCTATTTCAAACATTGCTCAAGATCAAAAAATTTGGTTCATTGAATTCAAGAATATAATCCACATTTCATAGACTTGGATCAACACATTGGAGTATGTGAGCATTCCTTAGTCAAATAAGATCACACCGGTAGTCATCTAATTTTTTAGAGAAGTAAAATTTCTTGAGTTCAAACCAATTGAATTTCCACCAGGGGCATTTGGGGTGGAAGGTTCTTCATTGAACAATTGAGATACTTCATCCTTCTCTCTTCTCTTTATCCTTTTTCTATTCTCGCTCTTCTTCTACTCCCTTTCTTCGATTCTTCATTGTGTGTAATGATGACTTTTTCTATTATTCATTAAAGTGATTATGTGATATTTGAGAAATGTAAAATTCCCTTTTGCAATTATAAAAGGGGACTTGTTTTGTCTTTCCTAAGGATATTTGAAAAGTCACTTATAATGGGAATATGAAAATTCATGTGGGGGGTAGATGGAGAGATGGATTGTAAAGATGTAAAAGGAGATGACATCTTTATTGTAAAGGGATGGTTAATTATTATGTAATATCTCTCATTATATTTCTAGAAACAAGTTCCTTCATTTCCTCTATTCTCTTGTCTATTTTTATTCTATCTCCATCTCAACTTGTACTCCATGAGCATTGTAAATTGTGCAACATGATGCAATAAAACTTTGTGTTTCTTATGGATTGTTCCTCTTTCTATGTGAGTGGTTTCTTCTGATTGATGCAAGTGAAATATTTTTATTTTAATGAAACAAAATCAGTTATGTTATTTTTTGATTGAAATCCCCTTCTTATTTCCCTCTCATATCTCCCTCACTAAGAAATTTTCCTCCCTTGTATTCCATACAAGAAATTGCCACATGTTTAGGGAAGTATTCCTATGTGATCCCCAATCTTTGGGCCACCCCCAGAAATTAGTTTATATTGTATTCATTTCATTTCCTTTACTAAATGGAGCTTCCCCATTAAAAAAGAGGGACATAGTCCCAGAGCATGGGTGAAATTCCACAAATTTTCCTCACGATAAATTATTTCAGGTCAACATTACTTCTAATGGATCTTTGAGGAAATTCTTCAAGAATGATATTATTTTCTTCTAACCTCCTATTGACTGGAAATATTGAGACTAAAAATTCCTCCTTTTATGATATATGGACACACTCCTTGGCATTTAATGGGTGTTCGGAAATGCTATTGCGAGAAATTACACCAAGTAACTTCCGATCTTACAAACATGTTGATATTCTCCTATAACCACTAGGATGAATCAAACCATATATTCTTTTCGCAAAGGTGACCTTTTCAATTTTGAATAACCTATTAATAATGTCTTCCATTCTGCATATACTTGTTTTTCAATCAACATCCTTATTTTCAATTCTTTCGGTTTTACACTTGCTATATCATTTGTATTCTTTGTTAGGATACTCAAAGTTTGAAGTTGTAATTTTCTCCGAACTTGAGTGTTTGAGTTCCATGGTGACAACATCCTTTGAGATGAAATAGAGATGGTTGAGTGTGTGAATTTTTACCACAATCCCAACACCTGCTATTTTTAGTAAGTCTAATTTTAGGATGTATATTTTTAGTAATTGTCTCAATTTAGCACTTTTGAGTGTCCTTGGTAAGCAAGGAGCAATGGAAACTCAAATAATGAACCATCATGACATAAAATATTTATAGACTGTGAAGCATGGTAAGACTTACTATTTTTAGAAGTGGATCTTTTGGGTGTCGAAATGAGACGAGAGTGGTCTTATAAGTTTTTTTATTTTTAAGGATTCCCTGCTCTAAATTTTAGATGGTTCTATCATTTGGATTAGTGGAAAAGTGATAATTTCATCGAAGAGGGAATAATACTGAGAGAAAACTTAATCCTCCATATTTTGAAAAATACTTCACCTCATCATGCAAGCAATATCTTGAACAAAATTTGGTTTTACGAAGAACATTTGCTCCAAATTTTAGGTAATTTGGCTCATTGAATCATCGAGAAAAGGAAAATTTTGACAAAGAGGGTAGAATGTTGAGGAAAAATAATTCCTCCATATCCCTAAAAATATTCCAATTCATCATGTAATAAATGTCTTAGATTAAATATAATTTTACAAGCGTCATCGGATCCAAATGTTAGGCAATTTGGCTTCCCGAGTCACCAAGAAAATGCAAGCTTATTTTCAAATGTAATGGGAAATAATGGATTTCATTGCTGTAAAATTCTTTCTCAAATATAAAATAAATCATGCCATGTTATAGTGTAAGTGATACATCATGTCAAAGAATTTTTCAAGAGAATAATTTTGGCAAAGTTTCATGGAGATCCATTGCACGGTTTTGGAAATATGAGAAAAATTCAATCTTCAAGATTGATGTTCCAAGTAAACATCCATGTGCAACAATGGATTTTTCTCGTGGGGTCGGAACTTTGAAAATGTAAAAAACTTTAAATGATTGAGTTGTGGAGTTTATTCATTCACTTTGTAATTTTTAATTCACATTTGACCCAAAGAGGCTAAACTAGGGTTGAATGGGGGTTGGCATGTGGTTTCACCCTAAAAGATATGGGGAAATAGGTGAAATGGGACAAGATGGGAAAGGAAGTGAAATTTTCACCTGATTTTGACAAGTGGCAGGATGTGGTGTAGTGTGAGGGAGATGTAAGGTGTTGAAAATGGCTTTTGGGGGCTATAAACTGGTCCTTGATATGTCCTAGGGCTAAATGGAAGGAAGAGGAGAAAATTTTCATGTCCCCTGTGTCCCTTTTTCTATTGGTGAAATTTTAGGGGACACCATCATCTAAAAAATTTTCCATGGTTCATCATCTCATGATGAGGGGAGAAGTGGTTTGAGCGGGATGCAAGTTTGATGTTTCCTAGGGGCGAAAGTTGTGATCTACAAGTTGTGAGGAGATGGACCCCATGGGGTAACACTTTTTTGTCCCTTGTGTCCATTTTCACATTTTTTATTATAATAGGGGACATAAAATTCTCTAAAATGTGTCATGGGGTCTTGGGAACATGATAAGGGGGCCATATTTGACTAGACTTGATCTTGCACCTCTAACCCTCGCAACACTTGAAGTTGATTCTTTTAAGTGAGAAAAACTTACAAAAAGAACGGGGTGAAATTTTTTGTCTCCTTTTCCCTTTGAACCTTGGGTAAAATACAAGGGGACACTCCATGCTCCAAAGCATGCTCCTATTTTTATATGCTAATGTCATCTCGCCAACTCCATTTTAGAACATCGAGAATGCTTTTTTCATGCAAGGGATCATGGAATGGTTTTTTGGGGTCAAACCTTATATGATTTTGACTCAAAATAAATTTTTGAGTTAAATTAATTTTTTGAGATCATACCAACCACTTTAAGGATACAATTATGCCTAAAATTGATTTTTAGGGCCTGTTCCACTTTTGACTCGAAGGCACAACCGCAGTGTCATGGATTATCATGGAAGTTTTTTAAGTCTTGGAACAAAAGTTAGGTTTACATCATGTGGATTATTTCAAGATATTTCCATTGAATATTTTTTTCCTCCAAAATCCTCTGAGAACTCCTAAAATCATTCGAGACAAGTCATCTTTTCCGTTGGAGTACGACATCCCCTACACTCGTAATGACCTTATTTTGCTTGTTTTATTCCCGACATCACCTATATCCATATGTATGATTAAACCAAATTACCTTGAGTGCATTAAAAATCACCTACACAACTTACATATGGTTGTACCCTTGAAATCACCTTGCACGGGGCATTCATCGCTTGTGAAATGGCCAATAATAACCATTTTTAAGCCTTTGGGGATATTTTTTCTACTTCAAATCTCAAGTAACTTCTTCAATTACCTTAGGCATGCATCTCTACATATGAAACACACTTGAAAATATTATTATCACATTTATCTTATCCAAATCGAGGATGGAATAGACTCGAAGGGGTTTCGTGAGTGATGTGATACCTAGAGAAAGGGTTCATAATGACCGAGAGATAGGTTTTCAAATGGTGGGCTTATTTGTCATGGAAAAAAATTTCAATTGTGTATGCTAGAAATTTTTCATGACAATAGGATATTGTCACCTAGGAGAAAAAATAATTCCAAGACACTATTTTCCCCTTTGGGAGCTTCTTTCCTCATTCCCTCTTCTCTTATGTTTAAAATTCCACATCAATTATTATGTTTTGTTAAATACTATTTATCACTTTGGGTTGGATTTTAGAGTTTTTAATGAAAAAATTCAAGAAAATAAATCACACATGTGTGCACATGCGCATGACTTACTATCTATTCTAAAATTCGAGAGGAGAACTAGGCAATTGAGCTATTACTTTCTATCCACAACTTGGAAAAATAGTAACACTTTAAGACTACATTTGGACTACACTAATCACTTTGCATAAGAAGGGAAATTTTTGAATTCCATCACACACATTCATCTTGGGGGAAAATTAGTTGTATCTTGTTATCTTGGTGTGACTGACATAAGGGAAACCTAGCTTCAAGGGACATGATTCTATCACACACACACACACACCGAACTACATTGATTCTAAAATGTAGTGTAGCACTCATGACATTCACATTGGGGTGACTATCAAGGTTAGTATGAATTAATAATATGCATATTTTATTTCATATAATTATGTTTAAACCTTCTGCAGGTAGCTAGGGTTTATTTTGCGGTATATGTGTGACAAGAAAACCTGACAAGAAGTTAAAGCAATATAAAGTGAAGTGAAGGCAACATGATCATACCATAAGAAGACCAAACTCATACTCACTACCGGGACACTAATGCCCATTACAAACACTAGTTCCTAGAGTTTTCCTATCCCATTCTAGGTGCTACTGTCAAGAATACTTGTAGATCGATGTTCTCTGAGACGAAGCACATTCGACCCAAATCTAGCATGTTCAATCATTAGTCCATCCCAGATTTAATACAAATAGTCGGGAATAAAATAATTCACTCTCATCCTCTAATTAATTATATTTTTACCATTACATATTACATCTTCTATTTTTATTATATTATCTAATTGATCTTAGTCCTCTAATAAATATTTAATTTTATTAAACCAAACTTTACCCATTCTCATCTGGTACATCTCTAGGTCTCTTGTCTAGCTTGTTTGGTCATACATACTCATCTATTGATAGTTTATAAGAATTGAATGCATGAAATCCATTTAGAAACTCCACTTACTAGCTTCCAAACCTCATACTTCAAATTTATCCTCTAGGGTAAAAAATGTACAATAGATTTAGTTTGTGTCATATGGTCCTAACCCTAATCTATGGTTTTCTCTTACTCGATTTGATCATACACTTTCGATTTGCATATTATTCTACAAGTCATTTACTCCTCCTTAGTTAGTATTTTTGATTTATATCACCTTCGAAATCATATAAAAATAAGTGAAATTCACCTCATTTATAACATAACACTATTATGGAAAACTATTGCAAAAGCTAGCATAAAAGGCACCAAAAGATCCTGCGCACTTCGCAAATATATCTACATATTCATTAGGGTATCACTATCTAAAATTCTGAAGCTTCCCACTAGGTATAGGGGATTGTTTCCCACATTTTTAAACATGCAAATTAACTCACTCAAGTATATTTGCAAGAGATAAAATCAAGTCAATATTTTTCAAAGAAATAATGTCAAATCTTATTACAATACAACTAGATACCACATGCTAGGTGGAGAACGACGTGTGGTTTGATGACTCTTTAGAGTAGTACCAACATGGATGGTGTACGGGGGTTCCCATAACCCAAATAATATTTGTTTTTAAGACTCTCTATCCATGGTTAGGGTTTGAAAAGTTAAGAAGGGCATTCGGAGGTTACCCTAGTGTGACCAATAGTGATTGACAAAGAGCAAAAATATATTTAATCAAGTGACAAACCCAAAAAGTTACAAATCCTAGTTTGAATAAGGGTCAAGATAGTAAAAACATTCCTACCCCTAATGTATGGCCTACCTAAGAGCATCTTCAAGTCACAATTCTAGTTTTGAGGCATTCTCGGGTCCAGTTCTCCCACTCCATCATTAAGGTTTCCCAAACTTTCCTTGAATCATGTGTAATCATCTAAGTGTAGTCAAACCCATGTATCTATGAGATATTATTATATCATGTGTACATTTATTACATGTATTTATGCATTATTGTGATATTGAATGGTTAATGTTGAAAGTCAGTTAATTGAATAACCCCATGTAGCTTCTATTTCATTCCTTTTTTGTTATGTGTAAATCTTAATCAGATCTTAAAATTGTTCTCGTGAAAATGTTTGATTGAATCCTTCACCTAGTCTAAGATATTTCCAAGTTTCTATGGGTTAGGCTTGTTGATTTCTAAACCCTAGATCTGCCTTAAGGTGCATCAGGAAATTTTTAAGACCCCCAAAAAAAAACTCGTAGATATTACTTGGAAAATATGTGAAAGAGGCTTTCAAAATCATGGCGAATCGAAACAAAATGGATTTCAAACGGTTGGAAAATTATTTCATAATGTTGAAGGTTGGTAGAATTTTTGAAGGTAACCATTTGGTATAATTTAGCATGTTATTGTTCCAAATAATGCACGCCATTTGCTTCCCTATTCTATAAATAAACCAAATGCACTATTTTTTCACTTTTAGCAATCACTCTCACCAAAAAATCACAAGAAAAGGAGAACAAACCCTTCTCACCTCCACCACTCACCATATAGTTATAGAATAAAATATAAGGACCAACAATCCATTTTGTTTAAATCCATCTATAGATTCAAATCCACTACCATGGGTTGACCTAGGAAACAAATAAATAAAAACCAAACACTACTTAATCTAAAATTCACATACAAGATCTTGGTGTTTCCTCAACTCCTAAGGATACTTGGAGGATCCATATTGTTTTTCTACATGGATTGAATAGAGCAATTTTACTAGCCTCGTCTATAGTCCACAATTTGAAATAGACTACAAGTTACTTAACTACCTGGTATCAAATTTCAACAACGAGGATTATAATTTTCAAGTACAAATCACATCGTACACACTTTCATTTGGAAATCTCACGAAAATCACATTCACCTTTTATTAAACCACTTACTAATTCCACATGTTACCTCATCGGTTCTGGTTTGAGGGGATAACCTTCACCCACACATGGGGCAACCACATCTTATTTTTGTCAACATCGCTTACCAATACAAGCTACACAACAAAAAGGGGAAAAATGTAGACACTAAAATTAGGTCACACTCCCCTTGGTCCCCTCGTCAAATAAACACCTTGAACACATTTACCTAACCATGGCCCCTTTCATCCCACTCTAATATTAATTTAATTAAATTAATTCATTATCTCACCATATTTATTATTTAAATATCCTAATTGGGATAATGCCCACATATCCACCTCACCTAGACACCTCATCTAGCCACCTCACCCTAAGACCTATTCTTAGTAAGTTTCCATAACTAACTAAGACCTACCCAAACCCTAAAAATCAATGCCTACATTCCCTCTAACCACATTCTGCATGTTAGAAGGAAGCTTCCATTCTAATCCATGGGGCAAAATGAACAAGATCCTAGAAAATCAAGGGGATCTAGCCTAGTTTAGTAAACCTAGGAAATCCCACCCTAACCGACACCGATTACCCTAAACGCCATCGGTTAGCTGGAACCACCTTCGATTACCATTTAACCCCAAAACAACCTTATTTTGAGGTTGGCACATTGTTAAGAGGTTGATACATCTTTTGAGAACAAGTGACAAAACCAGAGCTGCATCGCAAGTGCAGCATCCATACACGCATCAGAAAATCCATAGCCAAAGACCTTAAGCAACCACGGAACCATTTTCCTTCACGGGAGCATCTGGGGAAGTGCCAGCACCACACCAAGTTCCTTCCATTTTATCACCCACAATTTCCAACTAGACATTAAGCTCGTACAAAAAATAAGTTTCATTAACTCGCACTAGTTCATTATCATTTGGGCGATCCTTTCACCGCCTTGTTGTTAGTTTTTGTTCCCATTTCATTCCCCACCATTTTACCTCCATGCAAACTTGACCATCCTTGTACCCACATCATTAAACCGCCCATATCCGGACTTTCATCCTTCCATGTGCATAGATAAGACCCACACAAACCTTGTCATTTCCCTTCCCCTTGTTAGGTTGTGGAGCATGTTTTCATGTGTGAAAGTGTTGAAGACTGTACACTAAGAGTATTGTACACTTTCCATGTTGTCTTCTTGGGGTCAAGGCACGATCCCCGATTTTTTTTGGGGCCTTAAAACGTGCCCGATATATCGGAAACATGCTTTTCTCATATGGGTGGGTTTTTGACCCATAGGTTTATGGGACGGTTTTTGCCCATGGTTTTGATACCCATGGTTTTGTAAAACTACTTAAGCAATTGTCTATTTATATGGTTTTGTGCATATAGTAGACATAATGTAAACATTACATATGTGTTTTGAATTCGGCTGTGAATTTTGTAGATTTTGTTGAGCATAGCTCCAAATGGATCTACGTATTGTATTGAGAGAGCGATGGCTTATAATAAAATCGAGCAAGTGATTCTTAGTGGATGTAGCCCAAATTGGGTGAACCATGTTAAATACTATCTCTTTGTGTTCTGTTATTTTATTCTACACTTTTATTTGAGATCTGTAATATTTCTTGCATATTACTTTCTCTATTGCGATTCTGTGAGGGATTATTCCACATATTTTATCCCTTATTTCCGACGACAATTGGTATTAGAGCATAGTTTGGTTTGCTGATGTTTTGAATAGTAGGAAAGTTTTATCTTAAGTGGGAGCTATGGTAGATGATGGAAGATCTAGGGATGATAAATTCAATGGGCGAGAATTTCGAGTCTTTGGAAGATGCGGATGGAAGATTACCTTTATCAGAAGGATCTTTATATTATGTTGTCTGAGAAGGTGAACAAACCCTCAAGCATGACAGATGCAGAATGGCATTTTCTTGATAGGAAGGCACTTGGGAAAATCTAGTTGTGTCTTGTATCTTTGGTATTATTTAATGTTTCAAAGGAAAAGACTACAAAAGAATTGATGGATGCATTAGGGAAGTTGTATGAAAAACCCTCTGCCTCTAATAAGATATTTTTAATGAAAAATTTGTTTAATATGAAGGACCCGCATCTCATTTCGCAACCTAACCTCATCACCTAAACCTTACACAATTATTTATTAATTACCTTGTAATTGATAAATCCACATCACCTTACCTGCCACCTCATTTTGCCACCTCATCATGACCTAGTCCTAACCCTAAACTAACCTAATTAAGACCTATAACTTGGTCCACACCTACACCCATGACTAATGACCCCTTTCTACTTTTAAAACCGACCTTCTAGTCACTTGACCAAGCCCGCAACTAATCTCTCGGGAGAAAAGCAGGGAAAGTGGGCTATTTTACTAAAAATAGCCTACTTTTTCCTTACCGATACCGGTTCCTACTCGACCGCCGTCGGTTACGTAACCGCCATCGGTTCCCTGTAAATGGGCTCCCTTAACCAGAAACAAGGTCGAAGGATTTTTGGATCGATAGAGAGCATCAGGAGCGATCAAGAGAATCCGGATCTTTACTTGGCTGAGCAGAGACAAGTGAAGAGACAAGAAGAGTTTGCAGCAAAGGAGATCAAGCCCAAGACTGCAACTGGATACCAGAGCCCTGTGATACTCAGCTGATCATCGGGAGGGAGATATCTCATCTTCTGTGTGTCAGGCCATCCTACCTCAGTTCTACCTTTGTCATCAGAGTTCTTGGACCTGCATCTTCGTCAATAACCAGTAAGTTACATCTTGCATGTCCTTTTAATAATACTTCTTAGACTTTTGAATCACAGTCCTCACAAATCCATTCCTAGATCCACTACCCGGCAACATATTGCATCTAACTATCCTTCATTTACTTCTCATCACCTCATTACCTAATATCACCCATATACTAGCCTTACAAACAACACAGCTACCCTACAACAACAACCACCCCACAACACAACTAACCCACAGATCCTAGACCCTACCGATATCGGTTATCGATGGCACTTAAGCGCGCCGGTTATTGTGGTTCAAAACCAGAAATCAGCCTTTCCCCTACCTGTTTCAACAAAGCAACTTAATTGATATTTTACAGTCTTTGGTGTTAATTCATATTAGCAGGGAAACTGACCACCTTCGAAAGGAAGTTTTATATTTCCTGGGCCCAAGGCAGTTTCCTCATTTATTGTCTAATCAAAATCTTGTGGTCTTGTGTTCTTATTTGCAGGTAGTCCTTCCAAGACAAAAAGGAGTTCTTCGCAGTCAGCCTGATCTTTCTCTACGGTACGCGCACACCATCTCGACATTCAACAGGTATTCCTCCTAGCCCTAACCCTTATCTGTTTCTAAAAGGAATGAAAGGATAGAAGCAACTCTATTCCCAGAAGCCGAAACATTCCGAGCGAAACATTTTGGCACGCCCGGTGGGACCATTTTGGGTTTCTTTATTTCTTGCTTGCTTTCATATAGGGAGCATACTTGCTGTTTTACTCTTCTAAAGATATTCACAAGGCTTTGTATAATTTCGGTAAAAGAACTTGCTTTGCTTTTACATCTTGCATTAGTGAAAGTCATCTCTTTTGCTTCATCGAACATAATTTTTGATTTGGGTTTAAAACACGTGCATTGCATTCCTGCTTGCTGTTTTCAATTCTAGTGAACGTAGATTAAGTAACAGGTCGTACACGTGGGGGTGATATCCACGGTATTGACAAGAAATTAATCTTACTTTCACTGCACAACACATACCGAATCACTTCACAATTAACTCAACAGCTCAAACATCCCCCCTTTTCCGCGGTATTCCTCCGCCCGATTGAGGTAACCTTATGAGCCAAAACAAACTGGACATTTCCCCTAAGTCTTTTGTTTAGGATTGACATCATTCACGTCTAAAGGCATAAGCCCACAATAATTAAAATTGACCCTAGGGTTAGTCTCTGGATTTGCGTGTGCATCTTGTTTGTTTTTCAGTTCTGTTTTCTCTGTTATACACTGTCTTCTGTGATTACCTTAGAACAATTTGATAAATATACTGAGCAAATCAGCAGCTTCTTATATTTTCTTATACCAGTCTTATTACACCGACATCGGTTACCTGACCGACGTCGGCTATAGTATAACCGACATCGGTTATCAGACCGATATCGGTTACTGTCTTTTCCAGTTCCTGACAAACCAATAACCTACCAATTTTACGATCGAGTTTGTTTATGTTCTGACATGATTGAAACCCTACTGTGAACTCCACCCATGGTTGTTATCACTTGAAAGCAAGCTGCCACCATGGTTTCACATGCTTTCTCTTTCTTTGCTGAATCACCCCCTTCACATTCAGCAGGGAATCCTACGGATACCGGCGAGGTTCCTAAAATTCTGTGGGAGATAAGGACTTTGCCAAGTTTACGGATGCTAATCCTAGTGTTTGTCTGATACTATTTGTCTCATGCCCACGACCTTACGCCCGATGGTCGGCTCCTTGTTGGTATGCCTATTAGTATAGCTGCTCATTTAGCTCCCACTCCGCCTGATGACACCGCCTTGCTTCCCGCATCTTTAGCCCCGTCTCCCAATCCGATGGCTTCAGAGGTTCATACGACCAGATTAGCTTTCCTTTGGTTAATCTTGGACCCCACATATCACTACCACCGACTGCCCCTACCTCATCTCTCTTGCAGACCGCTCCGTTCATGACTTGCTCTCTGCCACCTATCCACACGAGCTTTCCTTCTCAAGCTCCGCCTACCTTTTCATTCCCATACACGTATCCAGTGACCTCAACATCCTATATGGGACATCCCTATTCGGTCGCCTCAACATATTCATCCTCCATACCTTATCAACACTTAACCCCACCATTGTCTAGCGGAGGCCCTTGGCCCAATTTGCCTCCGTTTACCACAACCGCACCCTCATCTCATCCAACCACAGATTTCATCAAACAAATGATGGACAAAATGCATAATCTGGAGGCTTCTGTTTCAGGAAGTCGTAGCGCCTTGACATACGAGCAAGTTTGTCGGGAGCCTATTCACCCTTCTGTCCCCCTTCATTCATATCCTCCTCAATGGGAATTACCAAAATTTACCCGTTTTAATAGTAAGGAGGACCCTCAACAACACTTGCGATCATTTAGACATGCTTGTTATTTGATTGCTCATGATGATGCCTTGTTACTCCGCACCTTTCCCATGTCCTTATTAGGACCCGCCTTGGAGTGGTACAATGCTTTAACCCAGCACTCAATCTTCTCTTTTAACCAACTAGCCCAATCTTTCTTGGATCATTTCTCCATTAACATTGCCAAGAAAGTATCTATCACCGACCTTTATGCCATCCGACAATTTGAAGATGAATCTATCGCAGATTTCGTTGGACGATGGCGTGGCCTTATCAACCAACTTACGTATGCCTTGCCTCGGTGAACTTATCGAATCTTTTACGGGGCTGCGCTAAGCACATCTCTCCTACCCTCCAAATTCAAACTTTCCGTACATTTGATGAGGCCTTTACCATGGCTCGGAAATTAGAAATTCGAGCCTTAGAAGAAGAGAAATTGTGGTTGCGCAACAAAAACCCCAATTTCCGAACTCCAGATTCTACCAATAAGCCAACACCACCCCTCCTCACCCATCCACTTCTTGAAATCAAAGGAGCTGTCACGCGGTGATGGTCAAATCTCAAACACCGTCCAATACCCCACCAAAAACCACCTATAAGTACAAAGCCGAGCCCATCAATTACACTCCCTTGGGAGAAACTTATGGTGTCATCTTGGAAAAATTGCTCAAAGCCGGAGCTATCACCTTGCCTCCTGTTAAACCCCACTCCGGGTTTGATTCCACCCGCTCTATACCTTCCTGGTACAAAGAAAATGACTTACGTAACTTTCACCGCGTAAAAGGACATAGTCATGAAAACTGCAAGATGTTGAAAAACATAGTGCAGGAAATGGTTGATGCAGGTGATATAACCCTCGATAACCCTAATGCCCCTGCCAACCGAAATCTGAAAATATTCAACAAACCATTCCCAAATCACTCTTCTAACAGTAACATAAACCAGGATATCTTAGCCGAGGAAAGTGTTCATGAGATCCATGCAGTCTTCGACTCCCAGCCAAAAGCCTCTATCGAGAAAATTTTGAATCAAGCCTCTTCACTAACGCAGGGGCCCGAACCTCCTTCACCACCATCAAACCAAGGTGAAATCATTCCTTTACCCATAAAGGAGTTAACTACCCAGACTTTTCTTCTCATCGATGAGTCTTCTTATACCACATCCCTCTGAGCTGCGACGGATGTTATCTAACTTATCTATTTCCCAAACGTCTCCTCCTACCGCTCTTGTTGCCTGAGAGGAAGGCTCGCCACTCCTTTTGTCATCCTTAGGCGAAAATCTCTCGCACTTGACATCACCGAATTCTTTAACCATAACAGACCCTCTCAAACATGCCCTCCTGCTATTAGTTCTTCATCGCCTAAATCTTTTCAACGACCGATCGACCTCTTAACATCTATTGATACGATGCCTCATCTACCCCTGTATCACACCCACGATGGATTGGAATCACAACCCATCTTTCTTCCGTACAAAATTTACAATTCACACAAGATTGTTATTCTCCGAGAAGATAGGCGAGTCCTATGGGAACGTTTGAGTACCCCTATTCTACTCAAATGCGGATGACCGATCCGAGATACCTCTACCATATACCCGAAGTGTTTACGAAACTCAAAATGCCTATGTCCTCATCTTCATCCCCGAATCTCTACCAAGTATCTCATCCACCTCTATTAACCTAACCAAATCTTCCCCTACACTTGGGACCTCACCATACCCGACCTAACACACCCGCCTAAGCGACTAGATTTATCCAAAAATAAAGCCGCCCGTCACCTAGGAGACAAACTCCATCCGTGCCTCTATCACAATCAAAACCATCATCGTCACACCTACCTTCCATATTGGGACCTCATCCCTCCACCTTGCATCAATATATCATACCTCCTGCATTTTCTTCAAAACAACCTACGCCTCCTACACCCATACAGAGATCAAAGGATATATCAACGTTGTCACCCCACGTATCCTGTCCACCCATCAACCCTAAACAAACTCCATCATCAAAGGATTTATTTTCTGTCACTCCCCTTTCTCCGTGGTTGTTCCCCACTACCACGTCATCGGTAGCCTCATCATCTAACCAGCTTGAACGTAGCTCTGCGCCCAAAGAAACCATGTTTAGTGAAAACCACGTGTCAACACCCCTTGGCTAAACCACCACCCGTACGAACCAACCATGCCCAAACATTACCAAAACCCGCACAACCAATGCCCTCATCCTCCTCCGATTTTGACCCACTCAAAGGATCTTACGCCAAAATCCTTGCTATGTTGGTGGAGAATGCGACCATTTCCCTACCCCCACTTAGACCTTATGACCCATCTAAACCTCGACCTATAGGTTATGATGAGTCTAAAATCTGCGCTTATCACCGCACACCAGGACATGATGTGGAGGGATGCAAAGCTTTAAAAACCATCCTTCGTCAGTCACCTCTCTCAGATAGAAAGGTTAAGAAAGACAACTTACGAAGGGAGAGACCTTTAGCTTCAATTCCCTCTCCTATACCATCTGTCCCCTCACCAAGATCTATCATTATTACAACCCCACCTCTTGAAGACCATGATTTATCCCAACCATCTTCCTCATCTCAGGTCTACGAGATTAATATGATTAGTGTTGCTTTACTCGGCGCGAAAAACAACGAGAAAGCAAAAGAAAGCACACCTGCGTCCTCTCTTTCTCCTTCCACCATCCCGATCGCACCACCACCCAAAGTGGTTGTTCGTGGACCCATTTACCCCGTCTCTAATGGAGTTGCCCATCGAGCCATGATCAAACAGCTTCACCAATCACCCGTAAAAATGACATTTTATGATCTAATTCAGACTTGAATCTCATCGACAAGATCTCGTTGAAATTCTTGAGGATAGAGGTCTTACCTAATGAAACCCTTCCTGTTACCTCCATTCTTACACCCAATCACGTTGCTTCTCTCACCAAACAATCCACTGCCCCAACTTCTTCTGTCTCTGTACAACAAGCTGCTGCAGTCAGTTTCTCCGAAGACAAAATTGTTGACTTTGGTACAGAAGATCCTGACCCTGCTCTTTTCATCTCAGCTTACGTCTGGGACATTTGGGTACGTCGTGTTATGATTGACGGGGGCACTAGCCTAAACATCATCTCTTCAAAAGCCTTCCAACAAATGAATATCCCTTCTAGCTACATGTGTGCCAATCCCATCATGTTGCGGTCATTCAATGATGCTATTACCTCTACCTTAGGCACCGTGATCCTTAACATTCGTGTAGGACCACGTACTTTACCCAAACTCTTCTATGTCCTTGAGGGAGAGTTCTAATACAATATATTGCTAGGTCGCCCTTGGATCCGGG